>JARFIW010000861.1:1200000-2400000 GCA_036346225.1 Platerodrilus igneus
GTGAGATATTTGAATATTTTTTGTAAATTTAGTAAAGAACAAACATAGCTCAGTTTCATGCCTTTGTCAAATTCAAAGACAACTAGTTATTTCATTGACAATAATTCTTACTTTTGATAGGTTAATGCCGATTCCAGATCTGATATTCATTTACAAATTTTAAGTTCAATATTCAACTAGTAAAATTTATAAATAAAAAACTCTAAGTTCTCTTCATAATTCTTGTTTGAAATAACTAAATGTATTACGGAAAACAAGGTATAAATAACATATTTGTGTTAAACTTCAATTTCTAGACGAACATTAACATTTAAATTTTCATCAAGATCTAGGTAACACCTCGATATCTTCGATAGTTTACCATTCCAATAGAGATGAGTAATTAAAATTTTTCCAATCGCAGGGAAACAAAGAAACAGTTTGTCGCTCAATACAAAGTTGACTTACCGACTAATAGCAAAAGTCACTTTCAAAATTACCAATAACATCCAACAGCAAACGGCTTTGGAACACAAACAGCAAGATGGCCAATAAATTTCCTCTTGAGAAACTGGTTTATTCCAGATGGTAGTTGACCAAACAGCAGGAGCTATTCGAGGACAGCAGGGATTATTCCTAGTTCATTTTCTAATAATAGCATAACACGACGTTTTACATTTTGTATGCTCAATTTAATACTAAAGCAAAACCAGATCATAAGTTGTTTCTAAATTTATTTCTAAATTAGTTGTTAAATCATATTATAAATTTGTTGCTAAATTTTTTGGTTTTTCTTTGTTGCGCATTGTTGAATCAACCATATAGGGACACGTGTTGGAAGACTAATGTGGATCAAGTGCGACACGAAGATCGCCTACATTTAAAACTTTCCACATCTTAACTGCACGAAGTTCTATCAGCGAGTAATCAGGAGGGTCCTGAGTAACCTGTTGCAGAACTCGTAGTTTTGTGTATGGTTTGGACGTAAGCAAAAGACACGATATAATTATATTCGACCTTTAACAAACGTAAACCAATTTATTTAAATTTTGTTTGTGTTTCTTTAATACGTTAACAAGGATTCAAATACAAACTGAATGTGTTTGGCTTTATTTATTTCACATAGATAAAATTTTAAAATAAATAGAGTAATACCACTATACAAGGTGGATATAAAAGTTATAGTACCTTATTTGTAGTTTTATAAAATTTCTGGGTTTCGGAAAATTAGAACGCTTCAATCTGTGCAAGATATGCGTAAAAATCTATTACACACATCACATTCTACACTAGCTTTGCTATTGCTACTTCCATTAACAGGATCATTACGTTTTATACAATTATTGCTCATCTTAAGAAAACTAATCACTGAAAATTTAAATTTGTAAGATGTGTATATTATCCCACTTTGCTTACATTAGAATTAGTAATAACATATGATACACTAGTCTATTTTTAAGTAAATTTTATTTCTAATTTTAATCAAGCATTTGAATACTCTCTCCTTTAAGTTGCTTTATACGACTTTCTCACTTCTTCAGTTTTGTCTAGATATCAAACGTGTGAATGTTTTGCAAAGCCCTATTTCTCAGTTAATTTAATAATAAATTTTTTAGTGCACCTATTCTACATTTTGCTTGCAATCATTGTATTGTTACTAATTATCCTAGGCACTATTTTACCTATTAGATGCAATACGTTTACTGTCGCTACCAAGCCGCTTAGCCCCCTTGTCTTTATAAAATCGTATACAGTCGATTACAAACCATGGGATGACTTTTCAATTATCTTTTGGTTTCAAACTTAATGCACTTTATTTAGGTACAATAATATGTATTTAAATGAAACTATATCCACCGTTCATGAAGTGGTTAAAGCACACCCTTAACATATGGCAAAGGTATATCGTTTTGTCTTTTTATTAATGATAGCTTGCACTGACAGTTGCTTCTTTTTCATATAACAACAATAATAGATGGTTTTAGTATAACGTTATAAGTAAAAAGCACCAATATACTACATCTGCTCGTCACGATTAAATACTCTAAATAACAAGTGCGTGTGCACGTGTAGGGTATTTACTAAATGCTGTTTTAGGAAATTGGTTGATGGAACGTTTTAGTGTTTCAAACTCCTTCGAATCACTGTTCTTTTTACTAAAATAATTAAGGTGGTGATATGTAGAAGGTAACACGTTTTTAGTGTTGGATGATTATGTACGAACACTTACGAATAAACATCACAAAAAAAGTTACACGACGCTAATTATTCGTCAACTTTCACAAATATATATTTAATAATTTAACATTTCTTGTTTCTTTTATGGAATGCCAGATTTTAATTCCATTTTGTATGTACTTTGCAAGTGTGCAAAGACCAGGAAGGGTTGAGGTGACAAAGAAGGATTAAGAGTTTAAAAATACAGCAATACTAAAAATGCAATTATGTTTATGGCTGTATAGATATAGATAAAAATTTTTATGGCTGTATGTGCGGAGGAAGATACTTAAGTAATCGTTACTTACCGATGAAAGAGAAGTTGACGACAAACAGCATGAAAATTTCATATGAATGAGCCATGTGCAAATACCAACAACCGAAACCTTGGTTTCAAGAAAATTAAATAATGACCTAAAATTCACGCTTCTAAATTTCAATATGATCGTTGATTCCATCATTCAAATCCAGTTGACACGTTCACCCAAACTGATTCATTCCTTCAAATCGATTCATTAGTCCATCGATAACTTAACCCAAAAGTCACTATTTTGACTTAATCTCAAATTAAATGGCTTCTATTAATACAATGAAAGTATCACCTATAAAGTAAATAACTAAAATGTGCAGTTTGAAATTACGTATTTAAAAAACCATTTGTGCGCCAACTTTTTACTAGGTCATTATTAGCAAAACGTTTCAAAGGCAGTCTTGCCAGTAGGTGCCAAAAGGATGTTAACGGGAAATTTTTCAGTAAAAAGACCCGCGGTCAAATAAAGCTTCCGAACGGTCCACTTTCAAACATAGTCGCTGGTTATTGCTTTAATAATATACCTTATTTCCCCGATATTTAGTGGTATGTGAATAGGGAGCGACTCGGTGGCGTAGTTGGTGTGTGTGTGTGACTACTACGCCCAAGGTCCCGGGTTAAAATCCCGACACGGTCCGCTTGAAAAGTGTTAGGCGAGCATTTTTCACAAAAATACGCCCTCGTTCGGATGAGAGGTAAAATGGAAATCCTGTGGTGTGTTGTCACGCACTATAAAGATCCCTACCTTGCTCTGAACAGCAAGGGTTCGGCAAAATTCAAAATTTTCAGGTAAAAAACTCGCTTCCTGGCCAAGGTAATATCTTCGGGTGGAACATTGGAAAATCAAATGTAGGGTGCGGTCGTACACGAGCGGCTCCGTGGTGTAGTTTGTATGGGTGTGACTACTATGTCCAAAGTCCCGGGTTCAAATCCCGACACGGTTCGCCTGAAAAATGTTAGGCGAGCATTTTTCACAAAATGCGCCCTCGTTCGGATGAGAGGTAAAATGGAGGTTCCGTGTGTGTGTGTTGTCACGCACGTTAAAGATCCCTACCTTGCTATGAACAGCAAGTATTCGGCAAAATTCAAAATTTTCAGGTAAAAACTCGCTTCCTGGCCAATGTAGTATCTTCGGGTGGAGCATTGGAAAATCAAATGTAGGGTGCGGTCGTACACGGGCGGCTCCGTGGTGTAGTTTGTATGGGTGTGACTACTATGCCCAAGGCCCCGGGTTCAAATCCCGACACGGTCCACTTGAAAAATGTTAGGCGAGCATTTTTCACAAAATACGCCCTCGTTCGGATAAGAGGTAAAATGGAGGTTTTCATTTTTTTATATTTTCCCTTTCCAAAACATTACATTCCTCAGAATAAACCTTTATAACTGGAACCAACTGCAATGGAATTTTTAGAACACAAAAAAATTAAAGTAGATATGTATGAATTATGCAAGAAAAATTATAATATATTAATATTTCAGTAGATTGAAACACTATTAGAAAAACAAATCCTGTGTAGGATAAATTAGGTTAGTATTTAAAATATTTCTTTTTAAGTTAAGAAATAATTTTGACAAATATTGTTGAAATAAAATAATAGTTAGAAAGAGCTACCTTCTCCTTCCTTACTTTTGTTTAAATCTAGTCTTGATTAAGGATAAAGTGCTTGATTAAGGATATGGTGCTTTAAAATAAGTTTATTATAAGATTCATCTTCTATTTGTATTTCCAAATAAAAAGAAAGTGTTTCAACATAGCTAACAGCATTTTTGATTGTTTATAATGAAACGATCTAACAATCCCTCGTGAATATCAGATAGCAAATTGGACCACCATATATCATAAACCCTTACCTGATATCACAAGGTCGAGAATTTCTTATTAATGATGGAAGCCCAAGGTAAAGTTGGATGGAAAACGGCTTGAGGAAAAGAAAAACTCTTTAGAGATAAACGGCTAGTAGGGTGTTAGCTCTGGGTAGATCATGAGCTTGGGTCATGGGATGTCTGTTGACCAAAAATGTAGATAATAAGCGCCACCGTATTTTACAATACAACAACATACAAAAATACCCGTACTTGTATTAGGGGAATGCGAAAACCTTAAATCTACACCGCTTATATAGCCACAAAACCTGTATATCAACCTTGCAAAGCACTTACCAAAATCTCAATTGCCAGATGTGTTACAGATATCTCGACTTAACCTGCGAACAAACAAATGCACAACATGGACACCGTTTGTGTCCTTAAAAAAATATTCACCAAAAATAATATAACTTACTTTGAGTTCCAGGAATATATACACCCAGGGTATTTGTTATCATTAGACACAATGTTTGCTCATTAATGACCTCTAAATTTTACTTGAATTTTTAATAATCAAAGAGTTATGCAAAAATGGATTCTATTCAATTAAATTCACTTGGTTTGTTTTAACATAAACTTTTTCAACTAAAATGTTTATGGAAAAGAAAATTAGTATGATTCTGTCTTCAAAAAAAAAACATAAAGATCTCTAAATTGAATATTTCTACATAAATTTACTATAAAGTTTGAGCTCTACTACGTCGACTTTACAAAAAAATTAAATTATTTAACGTCTTATAAAATTGCATCTTTCAATAAAGAGTTAGTTTTACTTAATATGTTATATAAAAAAATTCATCATGTTGTTTAAGAATCAAATTACATGACCTCAAAATTACTAAAAATAGTTTTAAAGTAACGCAAAATAACATGTGATATTTATATTGGATAGCTAGATATTTTTGACATCATATGTCAATAACAACTTTTTCAGTGTAGTTAACGCTATCTGCTTGTGAAACAATTACGATAAGCAAACTACATAGCCATCTTTAAAATTTTGCAAAGTTACAAGTTTAGTACGGAACCTTTCTTTTTCTAAATAAATTTTAAGTCAACTAAATCAAGGTAAAACTTCAACCTTCTACCTTTCGTAAAACATTTGAATAAATATAACTGGAATTAAAGATTAAATATCACTCACGTGTCGAAGTACAGTGCGATCAAAAAATTTGAACTTCTGACACCAGATGTGGATTATTCCATATACATCCGCGATGCACACAACAGGGAACACACCATTACGAATGAATTTAACGCTGGAATTATAAAGGATCTTCTGAACAAAAATTATTTAACCAAACCAAATCTTCATTAAGTACGTCCTATAATTTTCTTGTTTTTAAACCTCAAACTAAATTTTCATTTCAGCAGTATTTATGGTATGGACGATATTCACGGTATTGCACTATGAGGAAAACATTAATAAAATTAATCTGATTAATTATACTAACTGTTTTAATGATGGGGGACTTCTATTTTCTTTTACGAACTCTATTCCACATTGACCTTTTTACGCTGCAGAGCAGCTTACCTGTTCAGACGCTGATAGAAAAGTGAACCGAAATGACAATTTGACGATTCTTATTATAGAAACTTAGACCTCTAAAGCGAAGGAGCGCATATGCTATTATATCTTTTATGAATTATTTTAAGTAATCAGATATTTATAAATTATATTTTTATTTTATTGAGATATTCTATTAGATTAATAAGCAAAGTGTAACCGAATAAAAAAATACGTTACAATAATACTTGGTCTTCTGACGTCAAATCATGCTAAATTTGAGTTACATTGTCTTACAATTTTCTGTTTTCCTGCCAAAAATTATTACGTACAGTTTTGGCCACAGATAATCCAGCCGGTAAAGTACCTTACTAAAATTCTGTATTCCGATAAAATACTGAAATCTTCGACTCTCGATGGGAGGGGTGGTGCAAGCGTTTGAAGAGGGTTCTGGAACGCTATTGTGTGTAATTGACCAGTTTTAACGGGGAAGTATCTTGGACGCCATCTAATCTCGAAATACAAGGATTTCCAAGGAAACGTCCTAGAATAAATAACAAGAGAATGCCAAAATCCGAGATAAGGAAAGTGATTCGGGCCTAAAATTCACATGAGAAATAACCGAGTACACTAGTGCTAAAATCAAACTGAAATGAACGTTATAATAAAGACACTGATGCACATATTTAAAGACTGCTAGCTAAAAATTACGTTTCTAAAGTCAAATATTAAACTATCTAAATACCCTTGAAGTACATCAGATTAATTTCGAAGCATAACCACTTCCGTATACCCCGAATAATCGTCAATAAATGTAACCAAGTATTTTGCGCCGCCTAATCATTCAATTTGAATTGGACCGCAATCATTAGAGTGCATCAACCCTAAGATTTCGTTTTCACGGGTGGTGGACTGTTTATAAACACTGTACATGAATTTTGCATTTCGCACACACTTCACAAACGAGCTTGTTTGCTTTCATAGAAAAATTAAGGCCATACGCCATACCATCGATTTCAAGTCCTTTTAGAATTTAGATCATTAATATTCAAATGCCCATATCTTTTGATGCCATCTCTGCAAATTATCATTGTAATTATGGGTACCGGGAAATACAGCTTGCTCATTTTAAACGACGTACAATTTATCACATTTCATGGCCGTTAAGACCAATGAACTATCAGCGCGATTAATGGCTGCTCTATCTTTGGTAAAGATCACTGAAAAACTATTGAGGGTAACACATGATACAGACAAAAGATTGTTTCGCAAATTTGGTGCATTCTTTAACGTCACTGATCCCATGAGAATTGCATTACCATTCCTTGCTAAATGATATGTCACCACTACCAAATAATTCCACAAAATGATCAGCTGCAGTATAAATTTTTAACTGTTCGGAACTGTTAAACTTGGTAAATGCATTTCTGTCATTGCACATGTGCCTAGATGCACTACTACCAAGATACCAAATTTTTGAGTTCGTACTAATATCTGTATTACACGCGATCGCATAACATCGTTTGCGTTACTAACTTCATCCCCTTGTGTTTCTATTTGCAATCATTACTTCTTACAACAAAAACACTTTCCTTTAAATCTAGATCTACGATTATTTTTGGAAACGTGAAATGTATTTGATGCTTCAGTTCGCCCTGTGGTAAACATAGTACTATTATTAATATTGTTGATCCTATTATTTTTATCGCCCTGCCGTGCTTCTTTTTCAATCAGTTTGATCTTAAAGATTTCTAGTTTCGATATTTCATGGCGAGTTTCAATCGCAAGCTGAAACTTTTAAATTCTGTCGGCAATAACCCTAACAACATAATTGGCAGCAATTCGTTTGGCACTTCTATCCAAACTTCTTCGAGTTGTTCTGCTTTGTTGGAAAAATGCATTATATATTGCGATATTTGATTTCTTTTCCATCCTTAACATTTGCTTCTAAAAAGCGTCTTTTCTCACCGGTCCACGGAATTCAAAAACTGGTCGTGGTTTTGATCTATCTACATATTGCCGCAAATCGTTAAAAACAAGTACACTTTTCATTTGAACTTTTGAGAGTTCATAATTATCTTGGGTTAATCTCTCAACATTTGAGAAATCGGCAGCGCTAGCCATTTTAGCGCGTTATGTACTTACTTATGATATCGATAATAACAGGTTTTTCAAGCTGGGCCCATAACCTGTCAGAAAAGTGATGGTAGCAGTCTGGATTTAGTTTTTAACCAAGTTTTAACTCTTTATTCAAAACCACATAAAACATTTATTGAACAGATATTTATACAAGTCATGTTAATCCCTAAGCAATCAACCTACACACACATCGATCTATATTTCTAACATGTGAAGCTATAATTCATAAAACAAATTTAGAAAGATATCTTATTCACATAAGTATTGGTACTTATAAGATGATAAAATTTCAATATATATTGTACGATGGAGAAGTATGTTAATACACGTTAAAATGCATTATCTAATTGTGTAAGTATTTTAGTCTAAAATTGTTTGATAAGAAATAATAATTAAACATTACATACATACAGTAACGCAACTACGTTTGCGGACCTCATAGTAAAAATTTTACACGGAGACAAATTATTTACATAAAATTTACAGTAAATTTTATTTATTATCTAACAGAAAACTATAATTAAAATGTCTTTTACGAGCTTTGAAAACAGCGATGTGTTCTACAACATACTGGAACTTTATTTTGGAGACTATTTATACTTCTATGTTAAGCAAAGCTAACATTTGTAATATATCTTGGCTCGTTCTATTACGTAGATAATGCTTTATAATTTTCAATTGATATCGTTGAAAATAAAGTAATATGGTAAACTGAATCTTCAATCAAATGTGGAAAATATATCGAAGTGGTTAACAGTTAATAGGAATCCAATATCTTTTATTGTGTTGATCTTCTTTAGTTCAATTTTCAAATTCAAACCATCAGATAAGTCATTTAAACAAAACGATTAATTCGGTAAATGTTCAAGCGTTGGTGGATCTTCTTAGCCACTGGCTGCTTAACCTCCGTACATACCACTGAATATCTGCGAAATAGGGTATATATTTACAAAACAATAGAAGAGAAACCGAACCGTATCTAACAAGAAAGAGCAGCGGCTATGTTCGAAGACAACAAACATAGAAACAAGAACAAAAGTGTTGGAAGCACATGTGTGGAGCACAGCACTGTAACGCCTACGAAATAGAGACAGTAGAAGAAGCAGACAGGAAAAGGAAGAAGCCTTTTGGAATGTAATGCTTTAGATGTACGATAATGATAGCATGAAAAGATACAGTTAATGACCAAAAGGTTATAGAAATAGTAAGGGAATAAAACTATCTGTGGAAAACAACAAAAATTAAGAGAAATAGAAGGGCAGGATAAGGTCTAAGGCATTTCTGAGGAATAGTGCGGGCTATATTACAAGCAAATATAGGAAAAAAGAGATGTAGATGTAGACCTATTTCAGACTACTACGTACAGATAGTGAGAGATGTAGGCTGTGGAAATTTCAGAGAAATGTGTTGGATAGCTCAGAATAGGAAACAATGTAAGTACGCGCCTAAATAGTTTCAGGACTGAAGACTTAATCATGATGATGTACTGATTTGCACCATTAACTAAATTCAAATTGTGTGCTTCGCCATTCACATAAATGGTTTTAGGTTCTATTGCTTTAATTTGAGATTGTACGCGAGTGTATGCGCCGCTCATTTTACTTGCGCCTTGGTTACGAACCTTATTAATCTTTTCCCTACCATTTTGTGGAATATTTATTATTTATTATCACCAATTTGAAAATATACTTAGAAAAACTTTGAAAGTATGAAAATATTATTTACATATAAGCAATTTATCTAAATACGTTTTTTGAATTCAGATTCCTGAGGCACGTTGATATCAGTTCTCAAAAATCTTGACATATCCGTAAGTAATGCTAAGTTTATTAATTTTATTAGTGAGTAGTGTCAGTAATGACTGAAAAATAAGAGGTTTCCAAGATATCTCTTAATAATGCTTTTCTCAGAATTTTACCTAGACAATCGATTTGTTGGGATAAATACTTCATAATATTTTTGGGTTTGTTATCCAGTTCTCGCACCATATCATTATATTCGGCAAGAAGTTTCTCATCGGATAAGAAGCTGCCATTATAAATGTCATTGATGCTTTCTTGGTTTTTACTTCTCCTGGATAAATTAACGTTTTTAAAAAAGTTCTTCTAATGATTGTCGCCAAAAATGTCGTTATTTCAAAATGATCTCTTCATTTAAATTATCTACGCAATTCAGTCTTCTCCAAGTCTCTTCAACATAACATGAATTTATATGCGCCACACGATATCTGTGGTTATTAATTCCCTTTAATAAGCCTTCCCAGTCATCGATGCCCTCTTGTCACCCAGATTAATTGTAGAAAAAAAACAGAATTTTTCGAAATAAACCTAGTCGTATTTGTGAGAGAACTATGACAAAGACGAGCCAATTTCTAGATTAGATGTTGATTTACAAAGGTTATAATTTTCAGAGAAAGATTTATTTTTAGCATTTTTGAGGAGGGTCATTTAGGAAAGTAGGTTCCATATTTCAAAATGAATCTCTTAATGTCTGTTGTTAGTTCAATACCAGAATAGAAAGCCTAATCAGTATGATATTTCTTCTTCCTAAAGAATGCTATTTCGATTTCGGGATCTAGTTTTCCTGGACAAAAATTTTGTATGGTTAAAGTACAAATTCATGAAACGACTCATTTGCAAAGTAAGTCCTGTATGTCACGTAAATTTGCCAGCGTTCCTTCGTAAACCTATTACGTGCGGTAACGCTTCCTGAACTTACTTATTATAAAAATACCTACTTTCGGATAACTTAGACCTTTGTAAACACTTTGATTCAATAATAAATGAACAACTACTTAATAAAACTTCATTATAATTGCCAACTTCAGATGAATGCAAAACAGAATTACTGTTGGTGATGGTTTCTTTAGTGAATGAACATGAGGGATTAGCATCAGTTTCATTTGGAATAAATTCAGAATCGGACACAACCTGTTGTTTAGAAAATGTTGTCAATTTGGTATTTTTTACACAAACTTTTCTTTGTTCGGTTTTTGTTATTGTCATTTCTTACGTGCAGAACCACTTTCATAGTGTCTTCTCATTGTAACCAAGTCTCACTTCTGTATACAGGGTGCATCTTAAGTTAATTCTTAATTTCCAGCTGAGTATAGCACTCGTCAAAATAAACAAATTTTGGAATCACTTTATATGCTTACTTTAAAAATAAACAAGCTGGATCCCTTTGACGTGTTGTAAGTGTAAGTCGGACTCTGCATATTAATGAATGTGTGCAAATGTCACAACTATAAGAAATTGTTCAAAGTTCTCGCCGTTGCTATCAACACAAAGTTGTGTGCGACGTTTCCGCGATTTGGTAACAGCACTTAATAGTGAAACAGGTTTACCTTTAATTGCTGGTCCTGATGTCTCTATCCCTGCCCAAGGTCCCGGGTTCGAATCCCGACACGGTCCGCTTGAAAAATGTTAGGCGAGCATTTTTCATAAAAATACACCCTCGTTCGGATGAGAGGTAAAATGGAGGTCCCGTGTGTGAGTGTTGTCACGCACGTTAAAGATCCCTACCTTGCTTGGAACAGCAAGGGTTCGGCAAAATTCTAAATTTTCCAGGTAAAAAATAACTCGCTTCCTGGCCAATCTAGTACCTTCGGGTGGAGCATTGGAAAATCACATGTAATGTCTCTATCTCTGCAACCAAATCCTTTCGAGAGTTCACTAGGGTTTTATGAACTAAGCTCTTCATGAAACCACACAAAAAGAAATCACATGGAATTAGATGTATCGACGCCAGTGGCCACAAGACTGCTCTACCCCACCCTAATTATTATCTAGAAGCGTTCGTGCTAGTGGGCTAAAATGAGGAATGCCTTGTCGTGAAAAACCCGACATCCTTTGGCGCATATTGATCAGCACATTTTCTAACAACCCAGGAAAATGGTTGTTCAGGAAGTTTTAATAGCTTTCGACAGCCAATCGTGCGTGCCCACTGCGATGTTCCCGTAACTACCAGTATCTCTTGTCCTCTGAATCAGATTAATAAAGTACTGAGATGTGGGATGAACACTTAAAGAAAACTGATCCGCGTATTACCGCATTGCAGTAGCCGCATTTTGTCGACATTCACCGTAAAAGAATATCATATCCACTAGTTCATTGTTTGCTTACATATGTGCCATTTTTCTTATAACAACACTAAAGTACAATCCATTCCACAAAAATAAGCAATTACCAATTCAACATAAACTGCAAGACTGCATCTCTAACAGTTGACCAGTAACATAACTACAACATGTGAGCTCTTACGTATAATCTTTTATAGGCCCTATAAAAGATTAGTGTACATGGACAGAAAATAAACATGTTAGGTTTTGCAGATGATATAGCCATTATAGCAGAGTCTAGAAAAAAGTTAGGAGAGTTGTTTTTACATATTTTAGATAAGATACAACAGAGTAACTATAGTATGACAATTAACTCAGAAAAGACAAAGATAATGACAAGTGAGTTACAGCCTAGTTATAAACCAAAATTAAGAATAGGTAATACCGAGTTAGAGGAGGCAGGTGAATTCTGCTATTTAGGCGGTATAATTACAAAGGACGGACATAGCAGAAAGGATATAGTAGCTAGGATAGCTCAAGCTAGAAAAATGTTTTAAAAAAAGAAAGACTTACTAATAGCTAATAGTATTAGTATAGATAATAGAAAAAGTTTCTTAAAGTCGTAAGTATGAAGCGTTCTATTATACGGTAATGAGACTTAAACAATTAAAGAGGTAGATAAGAAAAATATAGAAGCTTTTGAAACTTGATGTTTAGTTGGACAGATAGAGTAAGAAATGAGGAAGTTTATAGAAGGATAGGTGACGAACCTGTATGTGGAAACAATTAAAGGTCAGGAGAGATAGAATGATAGGGCACCAGTTAAGACATGAGGGACTATTTAGTGAAGTCATAGATTATAGACTACCTAATAAAAATAGAGTAGGAAGACCTAGACAAAGCTATATTAGTCAAACTATTAAAGATTTAGGTTGTGAAGGGTATGTAGATCTTTATAGACTAGCTCAGAATAGAAAGGAATTTAGAGCTACGTCAAACCGATCTTAAGTAAGTTTGAATACAAAACAAAAAAAAAATAAATAAAAATCAGTTAACTAAATGTCACCATGACATAACTCACAATTAGTTAGCGGCCTGGCATGTTGGTAGCGATTCGTTGCTTAAGCTTTACCATAACATATAGTTTAATAAACGTCACCATGATATAACTCACAATTAGTTAGCGGTCGGGCATGCTAGCATGACATATAACTTAATAAACGTCTCCATGACCACTCACAATTAGTTAGCGGTCTGGCATGTTGGCAGCGATTCGTTGTTTAAGTCTTACCTTACCATAACATATAATTTAACACTTTTCCTTTTTGAAGGGGATAACCAGATAATATTTCATTTCCTTATAAATGGGAATCATGTAAACATGTTGGAGAACAACCATCAGGTTGCTAATGTCTATGTAGAGCCAGGTAGATAAGAAAAAGAGAAAAAGATAGACGAGTATAAGAAGACCTAGACCAAACTATATTAGCCAAATTATTAGAAATTTAGGTTGTGAAGGGTATGTAGAACTTTTTAGATAAGCACAGAATAGAAAAAGAAGTTAGAGCTGCGTTAAATCGACCTTAATTAAGGGCGAAAACAAAATGATGATGATAAAAGATTTTTGTATCTACAGTGTTTAACAATAGACTAGCATGTCCCCCCCCCTGGTTACTGTCTATTTATTTATTTATAGTATAGATGTCTACCATAATTATTGAAATTTACTAAATAAAAGGTTTTACCAGACAAAATCGGCACCGTTGATGTTGTCATAATTTGAATTTGAACTACTGCCACTTTATGATAATACTTGTAAATTTTTATACCCGATTTATAAACAACTCAAACAAACGTGATCATAACCTAAAGATAACAACCATGTTAGAGAAGTTCGGGCCTTGGAATCTGTGTTTTTAAAAAAAACACTTCCAAAACTTCTTAACAATTTATTTGATTAATACAGAATTGAATTTGGAATTTTACAACTTGATTAAAATTACTCTAAGTCGAAAAAAGAATTAATTGTACTAGTTTGAGTAGCTTAAGCAACTGCAATGTTAAAGCTGAATACTTTGACTGACTGCCGGGTCTTGGGGCTCGCGGACTATTTATACTGTCCCTACCCCTTCACATGGCCGTGGAAACTTGCAGAGCTCATGTCTGCTTATTCTTAATTCTATTCATTAATACATTGTTACAATCTTACTTTCTGGGTAATCACGGTATCTTAACCGTCTGTAACCAGCCACCTGCAGTGTCACTATCGTCTGGAATACATTGTTTTGCATCTGTTCTCATGAACTGTTAATAAACTTTATTAATTATCCTTGTATTACATTGTTGCAGTTCACTTAGTAATTTCTTAATAATTTCTAGTAATTTCCTATTAGATTCTATTTTATAATACATACATAATTGGGGGATATGTAACCTGCGTTCAAGCACAGTTGCAAATAAAGTACCAACTTAAAATATACCTTGTATATTTACGGTAATCGATGAATGAAAATAATATAGGAATAGTTTTTGTACAGTTACGCTGCTATGCAATGCGAAATACGACACCGACAGCAATAGACTAAAATAATAGGAGCAATATACATATACAAAGGACCACTCCGACGCTGCACTTTTACACCTATACCTATTTATTTGATGGTATAAGATTTTAACGGTTATTGTTGACGGTTAGCCGTTGATGTATGCAAATTAAATACGTACACTATACACTGTTGGACTCTAGTGCGTGGGTTAACTATTTGAAATAAAAATATCCGGCTAATTTTCTTAAGATCTGTAGGTATAGTGCTCACAATTTCTAAATAGACCTCGTCTTCCGAACGTCACACATGTACCTACGATTTATGAAGACATTTGCCAATATAATGCCGTATAACATCTTTGTTACAGTTTTGGTTTGAGTAGTAGCAATATACAACGCTGCCAACAATTTTAAAGCTGGATATTAAATATTGACATTTAATTTTTAGGTTATATGTCATTCGTTGTTTAGTTTATGTCAACGAGTTAGTGCAATTTTTTGTTTTCTATACATTGATATTTGTCTGGTTTTTGCTTCAAACAGTTCTTATTAGAACTCATATTAGTGTTGTTGCTACCTTAATCAGCTTTTTTGAATATAAAAAGATAACGGTAGACCACTTATTCCTTTAATAAGGATTCGTGAGGTAATTTAGTTCTTCGTTTATTTCAAAAACAATTTCCTATGCATTTTTTTAGAGAGTGTCCGCTGTCCTGGGTCTAAGTATCGGCATAATAAAATTGATTTGCTAAATAATTGCAAGAAATGCATCTTTTACATAGAAAAAGCGAATTTATACAAAGGCTGCCACTGACGTAGATCAATTTACCACATATAGTATTTGAAATATGATTTATAGGTTGCATGAAAATCATACGTTTTCAAGTTTTAAATGCTACATGTAATTATTTTATATCATCATATTGCTCTTCATACTATATGGTAGAATCTAAAGCATTATGAACTTTTTAATGGTAGTGAATGATCGCTAAATACAGTCTTGCACTATATTGAATTTAAATGGTAAAAAGATAACCCAGGAGGAGGTCTAATGGAATTGTCAAATAATGTAATTAGTCTTTTAAGTACATAGTATTACTTGCCCAAAATGTAAATGGATATAAATGGGGCCACATTGATTTTCTGTTCTTGCACAAAAAAACCCAAATTATAACGGAAAAGCGAATGAGTAAAATTTCTTATATTGATTTGAAAATCAATTATTAAAGAATTTCGAAACAACATCTGCAATGATTTTAGATCACGCGTCGTATTATGTACCTTGTTAAATAAAATACCTAACAGTTCATTGAAAAAAAAAACATTGCAGAATGGCTAACTAAACAAGCAATTTCTTTTTAAAGTAACGCTTTTAAAGCAGGGTTTTCTTCAACTGGTCACGATGTAAATCAAACTAACGTACTTTGTAACGTATCGCTAATTTTTTTAAAATTGTAAGTATAAACCGCCAAAGGTTTTTAGAATGGAAGGTCGAACAATACAGAGGTGTGTTAATCAGATTTTCTTTATCTCAGTACGTATTCAATACAATTCAGAATGTATAAGAGTAAAAACTACTTCAATTAAACACATTGGAAGGGATGGGAAATTCATTGAAAATTGTTTACCTATGTGGAAAGAAGCGTTGGAAATTAAGCCGACATTTGGGCACCTCAATAGAACATATTGAAATCATTATCAAAAATTGGCGGGAATATGAGATCAAATTTGATCAAAGGGGACAACGCACCTCTAATTATTAACGTTGGTGGTGGTGATGACAGTGATGCAGATTTTCAATCTAATTGAAGCAACTTTGTACACAACTGATATATCTTTAATTTTATGTATAATAAATAAGAATAACAGCAGAGAAAAATCGTGCCCACAACTAATTCCGCTGCTATCTGGTTCCCTCTTATTACGCAAGTCGGATAGTCAGTTATGTATATCCATGTCTAAAGTATAGTGTAATTTATAATTTGTAAACGGTGACTATTATTCCGTGTCTGGTAAAGTATGTATTCGGTTATAAAATTTAAGATCGATAGAAACCATCAACCTTATTTAATATAGGCTTGGTAGTAAAGTTTCACAGGATAGCATTAACTTAAAACTGTAATATTGTCAATAGAAAATCATTCGGAAAATATATTTTAAAAAGTCACAAATCACACTTCTTTACCTACTATGAGTATTGTTAACCTCCATATTTCACCGATTGCGTTATAATACTCACGTGGTAATAGTTTTTGGTAGTGGCAACGTCGCCACGATGTGACGTGACAAATACTGATGACGCAAGTAAATATAGAAATTATGAGGACCTCATAGTATAATATATATTTGCAATGGAAAATTATTCAGAGCATATTTGTATTCTTTGTTTTAGTTCTAATTTTATTATAAACTTTTCCCTTATTAAGCCGAAAATACATTTTACTAACGCAAAATTCAGCAAACAGAAACACTGAACACCTATTTTTTGTTTGCAAGTATTATTGAAATTCCGTTCCAAATGGACCTGCACTTTGAAGAAGTTCTAGATTGCTAGAACGGGTGGAATGGCTTGCGCGTTCCAGTAATCTAAAGTGCCAAACTATAGGTTCAATCAAATTAGTAGGGTCTTAAGTAAGAAACCAGACTACGGCAGGTCCTCGAAAGAGGGCACCAACGCTTTCGGTACTTAGATTGGCAAAGATCGTGAGGATCGGCATGGCATTCTAAGACATGCTACTGCGATGTGGAAGTCAACAGGAAACCACGACATTACCTCTCAGGTACACAGCGTACTTCAATTGTAATTAAGATGATGGTATCCTCTGGGGTAAAGAATTCCGGAGTTAAAATAGTCTCCCATTCGGATCTCAGTGAGGGGACTACTTCGGAAATGCGATAGGAAAGCTTAGAAAATGAGTCTGGAACTTTTTGCGAGTCGGAGCGTGGAATGTTAGAAACATGAAGCAAGTAGGTAAGCTAGAGAACTTGAAAATGGAAGTGAATAGGTTGCACTAGACATAGCAGGGATCAACGAAGTTTGGTGGCCGGAGACGGGGGATTTCTGGAGCGGGGACTTTAGGGTAATTGATATAGGATCAGAGAAAGGAAATTCGGATGTGGGGATAGTTATGCAAAAATAAAGATAAGACACTGTAGAAAACTACTTACAAAAGAACGAAAGAATACTCATGGTTAGATTAGAATCTAAACCGGAAAATACAGTAATAATACAAGTATACCTGCCTACTCCCTGTATGTTTGTTGTGGTTTGTTTAGCATTTTTATTAATCTTCTCTGGGAATTAAACCACTCATAGTTTTTAAAATCATCTTTGTTTACCTTTCGATCCATGACTAAGGATCTTTGTCAAATTGTTTTGACAACTATCCTAGATCATGGATCGAAACGTAAACAAAGATGATTTTAAAAACTCTGAGTGGTTTAATTCCTAAAGAAGATTAAGAAAAATATACATGCCAACCTCTAGCTACAGTGAGGAGGAGGTGGAAGCGATCTACAAAGATATCGAAGACATACTAGATACGTAAAAAGCATGAAAATTTAATAATTACGGGAGATTTTAATGCAGTGGTAGATGAGGGTAGGGAAAGAGCGGTAGTAAGTTTATTTGGTTTAGGAACGAGAAACGACAGGGGAAATAGGCTAGTAGAATTTTGGGACAAAACCAATTTAACCATCACAAACACATTATTTCAACTTCATGTTAGAAGACGATACACGTGGAAGATGCCAGGATATATAGAAAGATATCAAATAGATTACATTCTTGTTAGACAACGGTTTAGGAATCAAGTAAAAAACTGTAGAAGCTACTCAGAAGCAGATATAGACACCGATCACAACATTGTAACTATAAACGTTACTCTTAAATTTAAAAATTTTAAAAAAAACGAGCGGAAAAAGACACTTTAACGTCGAGAAACTAAAAGATAAAGATATCCACAAGAGATTTGTTAAAAGTCAAATGAATAGCTAAAAGATATCGGGAAAATATCTTATATTAAGAAAGCAGAAATAGTATGGAATGACATTAACGTACTTTGTAACGTATCGCTAATTTTTTAAAATTGTAAGTATAAACCGCCAAAGGTTTTTAAAATGGAAGGTCGAACAATACAGAGGTGTGTTAATCAGATTTTCTTTATCTCAGTACGTATTCAATACAATTCAGAATGTATAAGAGTAAAACTACTTCAATTAAACACATTGGAAGGGATGGGAAATTCATTGAAAATTGTTTACCTATGTGGAAAGAAGCGTTGGAAATTAAGCCGACATTTGGGCACCTCAATAGAACATATTGAAATCATTATCAAAAATTGGCGGGAATATGAGATCAAATTTGATCAAAGGGGACAACGCACCTCTAATTATTAACGTTGGTGGTGGTGATGACAGTGATGCAGATTTTCAATCTAATTGAAGCAACTTTGTACACAACTGATATATCTTTAATTTTATGTATAATAAATAAGAATAACAGCAGAGAAAAATCGTGCCCACAACTAATTCCGCTGTTATCTGGTTCCCTCTTATTACGCAAGTCGGATAGTCAGTTATGTATATCCATGTCTAAAGTATAGTGTAATTTAAAATTTGTAAACGGTGACTATTATTCCGTGTCTGGTAAAGTATGTATTCGGTTATAAAATTTAAGATCGATAGAAACCTTCAACCTTATTTAATATAGGCTTGGTAGTAAAGTTTCACAGGATAGCATTAACTTAAAACTGTAATATTGTCAATAGAAAATCATTCGGAAAATATATTTTAAAAAGTCACAAATCACATTTCTTTACCTACTATGAGTATTGTCAACCTCCATATTTCACCGATAGCGTTATAATACTCACGTCGTAATAGTTTTTGGTAGTGGCAACGTCGCCACGATGTGACGTGACAAATACTGATGACGCAAGTAAATATAGAAATTATGAGGACTACATAGTATAATATATATTTGCAATGGAAAATTATTCAGAGCATATTTGTATTCTTTGTTTTAGTTCTAATTTTATTATAAACTTTTCCCTTATTAAGCCGAAAATACATTTTACTAACGCAAAATTCAGCAAACAAAAACACTGAACACCTATTTTTTGTTTGCAAGTATTATTGAAATTCCGTTCCAAATGGACCTGCACTTTGAAGAAGTTCTAGATTGCTAGAACGGGTGGAATGGCTTGCGCGTTCCAGTAATCTAAAGTGCCAAACTATAGGTTCAATCAAATTAGTAGGGTCTTAAGTAAGAAACCAGACTACGGCAGGTCCTCGAAAGAGGGCACCAACGCTTTCGGTACTTAGATTGGCAAAGATCGTGAGGATCGGCATGGCATTCTAAGACATGCTACTGCGATGTGGAAGTCAACAGGAAACCACGACATTACCTCTCAGGTACACAGCGTACTTCAATTGTAATTAAGATGATGGTATCCTCTGGGGTAAAGGATTCCGGAGTTAAAATAGTCTCCCATTCGGATCTCAGTGAGGGGACTACTTCGGACGATGCGATAGGAAAGCTTAGAAAATGAGTCTGGAACTTTTTGCGAGTCGGAGCGTGGAATGTTAGAAACATGAAGCAAGTAGGTAAGCTAGAGAACTTGAAAATGGAAGTGGATAGGTTGCACTAGACATAGTAGGGATCAACGAAGTTTGGTGGCCGGAGACGGGGGATTTCTGGAACGGGGACTTTAGGGTAATTCATATAGGATCAGAGAAAGGAAATTCGGATGTGGGGATAGTTATGCAAAAATAAAGATAAGACACTGTAGAAAACTACTTACAAAAGAACGAAAGAATACTCATGGTTAGATTAGAATCTAAACCGGAAAATACAGTAATAATACAAGTATACCTGCCTACTCCTGTATGTTTGTTGTGGTTTGTTTAGCATTTTATTAATCTTCTCTGAATTAAACCACTCATAGTTTTAAAATCATCTTTGTTTATTTCGATCCATGACTAAGGATCTTTGTCAAATTGTTTTGACAACTATCCTAGATCATGGATCGAAACGTAAACAAAGATGATTTTAAAACTCTGAGTGGTTTAATTCTAAAGAAGATTAAGAAAATATACATGCCAACCTCTAGCTACAGTGAGGAGGAGGTGGAAGCGATCTACAAAGATATCGAAGACATACTAGATACGTAAAAAGCATGAAAATTTAATAATTACGGGAGATTTTAATGCAGTGGTAGATGAGGGTAAGGAAAGAGCGGTAGTAAGTTTATTTGGTTTAGGAACGAGAAACGACAGGGGAAATAGGCTAGTAGAATTTTGGGACAAAACCAATTTAACCATCACAAACACATTATTTCAACTTCATGTTAGAAGACGATACACGTGGAAGATGCCAGGATATATAGAAAGATATCAAATAGATTACATTCTTGTTAGACAACGGTTTAGGAATCAAGTAAAAAACTGTAGAAGCTACTCAGAAGCAGATATAGACACCGATTACAACATTGTAACTATGAACGCTGCTCTTAAATTTAAAAATTTAAAAAAAAACGAGCGGAAAAAGACACTTTAACGTCGAGAAACTTAAAGATATCCACAAGAGATTTGTTAAAAGTCAAATGAATAGCTAAAAGATATCGGGAAAATATCTTATACTAAGAAAGCAGAAATAGTATGGAATGACATTAAATCCAGCTTAGACATGGCGGCCAGAGATATTCTGTGATATACACAAAGAGAAAACAAGAAAACCATGGATAACGAAAATTATTCTGAATTTAATAAAAGAAAGACGAAAATACAAAAATAGATCAGACTAAATAGGAAAGCAGATATACAAAACCATAAAATTCGAAATTATTCGCAAAAACAGGAAAGTTAAAGAACAATGTATTGAGGAAAAGTGCAAAGAAATACAAACTAAGATGGAAGTAGGAAAGACAGACAAAGCATACAAACCGCATAGCAAAAATATAAGGGACGCGGGAGGAAACGTCATTATAGAAAATGTAGGGAAAGTGGTTAGATGGCAAGAATATATAGGGAATTTATATGCAGGAGAGGAACTAATAGCTTTAGAACAGGAATCAGATATTGAAGAGGATGACTTGGGATACCCTATACTTAGAGATGAGTTTGTAGTATTAAAGTGTCTGAAAAGTGGAAAGCAACGGGTACAGATAAGGTGCCAGCAAAAACTATAAAAGCCGCCGAACAAACAGTAACAGAATGACTTTTCTATGTATGAGACAAAACTAACATCACAGTACACCTTTTGGTGCAACAGATCACGTAAAAAAACCGGAATTAAAAACCTAAACTTCATAAAAAATTTTGTTTTCCTGAAAAAGTGATTGAAAAAAAAAAAACTTCAATATTTGTATATTTTTTTGAAAAAGTGAAAACTACACTTTTTTGCGTGCAACCTTTTACGTTAAACCACTTAACATAAAATATATAAATTTTATAAAAATTTGGTTTATTTGAAAAAAATGATTACAAAACCGACATAATCTTAATATTTTGATTTTTCTGAAAAAAATTATTGAAAAACACAAGAACTTCAATATTTTATATTTTTTTGAAAAAGTTAAAAGTACACCTTTTGCGTGCAACCTGTTGTATTATAAAACCGGCGTTAAATATATAAATTTCATAAAAATTTGATTTATCTGAAAAATGATTAAAAAGTCAACATAACCTTAATATTTGTATATTTTTTTAAAAAAGAGAAACTACACTTTTTTGCATACAGTAGGCCCCGTTAAAGAAAACCGGAGTTAAATATTAATTTTATAAAAATTTGGTTTATCTAAATAAAAGTTAAAAAGCAACATAATTTTAATATTTGTATATTTTTTGAAAAAGTGGAAGTACACATTTTTTCGTGCAAAAGATCACGTTAAAAAACCTGAATTGAAAACCTAAATTTCCTAAAATTGGTTTTTCTGAAAAAAATTATTGAAAAACAAAATAACTTCAAAATTTTATAATTTTTTGAAAAAGTTAAAACTACACCTTTTGCGTGCAACCTGTTGCATTATAAAACCGGCATTAAATATATAAATTTCATAAAAATTTGATTTATTTGAAATAATGATTAAAAAGTCAACATAACCTTAATATTTGTATATTTTTTGGAAAAGTCTTTTTGCGTGAAGCAGGTCATGTTAAAAAACCGAAAGTAAATATAAAAATTTCATAAAAATTTGATATATCTAAAAAAATGATTTAAAAATCAAAATAACCTTAACATTTGTGCATTTTTTTGAAAAATTAAAAGCACACCTTTTTGCGTGCTACGAATTACATTGAGAAAAAAACGGAATTAAAATTCAAAATTTGATAAAATTTGGTTTTTTGAAAATGTCAATGAATAATCAATATAACTTAATTATTTGTATTGTTTTTTAAAAGTGTAAAGTACGCACCCATTTGCACGCAACAAGCCACGTTAAAACAAACTAAACTAAAAATTTAAATTTCATAAAAATTTGGTCTTTTTGCAAAGATCGATTTGAATAGCAACATAATTTTGATATTTGCATATTTTTGAAAAAGTGAATCTTCTTTTGCGTGCAACAGGCCACATTAAATAAGGAAATTTTTTTGGAAGCATATGTGTGGAGCACAGCACTGTACGCCTAAGAAATAGAGACAGTAGAAGAAGCAGACAGGACAAGGAAGAAGCCTCTGGATTGTTATGCTGAATGATGATGATAGCATGGACAGACAAAATTAATAACAAAAGGATTATAGAAGTAATAAGGGGAATAAAGATATCTGGGGAAAACAAAAAAATATTGGAGAAATAGAAGGGCAAGATACATTCTAAGGCATTTTTGGGTAGTAGTGCGGAATATATTACAAGCAGAAATAGAAAAAAAGAGAAGTAGAGGTAGACCTAGATGAGACTATCGCACGCAGATACTGAAAGGTGCAGAGTGGGAATTTCAGAGAAATGCGTAGGTTAGCTCAGAATAGGAAACAATGGAAGTACGCGTCTAAGTAGTTCTAGGACTGAAGACAATGATGATGATTGAAATTACTCCAGGTGCGCCTTTGTGGGAAATTTCGCTGTAGGCTTTTTTGGCAGTTGCCCCCCCCCCCCCGGATGCGGGTGCTACATACATCGACTTAACCGGAAAGACAACGAAAGAAGAACCGGGCCAATCGGGGAGTAGGCGGGGTTTTACCCATGCAAAATAAAGGAAAGACCTGAAATAAAAATAAACACACTCATTTATAATTCACACAAAAGAAACCATAAAAAAATTGTAATTAGAAAATATGTCACACAACAGAAGAAGAAAAGTAAAACCCACCTAAAAAAAAAAACAAAATTACACATTTACTTTTCCAATTTCTTCAAAAGAATTTTTATAGTACAAAAAAAAGCATGAAGGCAAAAGTACTTAATATCCTCTTAAATTACCTACAAATAATTTAGATGGTTACATCTTCCAGGCATATTACACAATAAAAATTTTCACAAAAACCAACTGAAATGTACTGCTTTTAGTCCTGCTACATTTACAAATTTTAAATCTGGGGATATTACACTAGTTTAACTGTTACCAGGTAAGAAAAGGTTTACTTACATATGTATCGCAAATTCCTGTAATCCTCTGTCAAAGTAGAATCAAATAATACTATACTCATGCTCTCTTAATGACAGAACATGCACGAGCCATGCAAAAGATCATCTCGCTTGCGCTTATCTCATACAACTATAAAATTTAGAAGAGTGTTAGAAAGAGAACAGAACAGTGCATACACGTTTCGTTGTTCTATTACATGTTCCATCAGTTCTTAGAAATTGCCAATAGAATACTCCCGACAACAAGTATAAGCATAAGAACAAATACAGATAGAGTCATCCGGGCCATGGTGGTATCACTTTGACAATACATAAATAGTAAATACATATACATCCCTTTCTTCAACCTTTATAATTTCAGTTCGCAGAATTTGCAGTTGATCGTGCGATCCTTGGACTTATAAAATAAACAAAATTAGTCTGAGAAAGAAAGAAGAAGAAAGAACAAAGAAAAAAGAAAGAGCAGGAGTAGAGAGAAGAAAGAAAAAAGTTATCAAAAGTTGACGCATTTCTTAATAAGCCGCAATCTGCTCACAATTTGGCTTAATCATCTGCTGAAGTAGATATAAGTACGAATAGTACTTTAATTGGAAGTGAAGAGAGTGGCGGATTTAGACAAAGGGCGAAGGAGATCCCCCTCCCCCGAAGGAAGCTCAGTTGCTCAGCTGTAGGATATGTATTAAACAATCCATAAAGATAAGTGCTTTTTAGAATATTAAGTTTCTAAAGCGCAACACCAGTCAAATCTATATCATATTCTAGCAGAGGAAAAAGGTAAGTTTAATAGTACAAATTTTTCTTTATGAAAACTGAACCTCTAGTTTCTAAATTTTAATAGAATCAATTTGTTTCAGCTAAAAATTTTGTTGCTGTGTTTAAAAATAGAGACCTACAAGTGTGCAATCTATTGGACACAAAAAGAAAAAATGAAATAGACGAAAACCGCAGGCGTCTCATACCTATAATTAAAACAGTTATTTTACATGGCAGACAAAATATACCACTGCGTGATCACAGAGACGATACATTTTGTTAGCTTTACTGATATTTATTTGGATGCTTTTGCTTCTAGAAACCAAGACCAGCAAAATCCAATAGAACTGAAAATGGATGGTAAAACTTTAGGTAACACTGTTATTCGAAAACTCCTGAATTTAGGTCTTGATATACAAAATTGTGTTTGAATAGGATGTGATGGTTGTAGTGTGAACATCTCCACTGTTCGGGGAGCTGTGGCAGAAATTCAAAAATCAGCAACAAATGCAGTTTTAAGTCCTTGCTTCAATCATAAACTAAATCTGTCGATTTCTAAAACCGCAAACGTAAGGAATGTTAAAAATACTATGGGCATAATACAAGAGGTGGTCACATTCTTCAGTGCTTCGAGAAAAAGAAACTTTGTTTTAAAAAAATATTTAAAAAATAATTTAAATAATCCATGTGCAACTAGGTGGATTGAAAGGCACGATTCCTTACTGCAATTCAGAAATGACATGATGAATGTTTGTGACGCTTTAAATGAAATTTCTGATTGGGAGGAAAGTGCTTCTTCTAGTAAGGCTCACACTATATTAAAAGCAATTTGCGATTGTGAATTTGTTTGACGGTTTACACGCTTTCCGAAATATTTAACGTTACGTTACCATTAAGTACATTGTTATAAATGAAAAGTATCGGTTTGGATGCAGCTGTTTCCCATGTAAAAAGTGTTATTGAAACCATCAAACAAATAAGGGCCAATGCAGAAAATGAATTTTCCTCAATTATTGACAGTACTTCCAAAATCATGAATACTCTTCATATTCCATTATGTGTACCTCGTCTGGTATCAAAGCAAACTCAACAAGACAATACGCCATCTTTAAATATTGTAGATTATTGGAAAAAGTAATGTTTATCCCGATTTTGGATTATTTAATAGCAGATTTGTCTAGTAGATTTTCAGAAACAATTTTAAACTGTTTTTCCCTTAATGAATTGATTTCTATTAATCTGCAACATTTAAGGGAATATAGTAATCTGAAGGAAAAGATAACTTTACTCTGCAACCAGTTTTTAGGATTAACTGGAAGTGATGCTGTAACGACTGAATGCGCGAAGTTACTAGGTGAAGTACAAATATTCCAAAAAACAATAAATGCAGAATCTACTTGGGAAACTGCTATCGAAACACTCAAAAATATAGAACACGTCTTTTACCCGACTATAGTTAAATACATAAAATTTTTTACTACACTTCAAATCTCAGTGGCAACATCCGAACGAAGTTTTTCAACTTTGAGAAGAATAAAAAGTTGGATGCGATCGCGCATGTCCCAGGATCGATTGGAAGATTAGCCCTACTGCATTTGTATAAAGATATTGATGTAGATGTTGAAAGAGTCATCAATAGATTCGCAAAGGATAGTAGAAGAATAGAGTTTGCCTTGTAGTAGTAAAGTATAAACGTTTTTTATAATCAAAGTGTGTTTGATAATTGTATCCTTATTATTATAATATTATAATTACTATGACAGTTTTGTCCACCCCTTTTTGTATACGAGTTGCGATCATTAACATATGAATAATATAAAATCCAAAATTTCAATAAACAGGTGTTGAGTTTGGGTACTTTATTTTGAATCTTTGTGTGTTAAATCGCCCCCCTCCTGAAGAAAATCCTAGATCCGCCCCTGAGTGAAGATGCACATCAGGTTGTAAACTTTAAGATAAATGCAGTTATGTATCTAATTCCTTTAATTGCGATTTCACAGTTTTGTACTATAGTGTATATATTTTATTAGGAAAATAAAATGAGCTTCAATTGTTAATAAGACAAAAACTACTAAATGCTGCATGTGTGCATTGAACTGCACAAAATTGAAATCTAATACTAAACGATTCTGTTAAAGATATTGAAGCCATACTAAAATTTTATGATGTCACTCAAAGCTTGTATACAGTGTGTACAGTATAAAATGCAGTACATGGAGAAACTGGAAACTGTAGGAGATACGATCTTGATTAAATGGGACTAAAGTTGCATAATCATGAGGGTATCTCAGATCGGTTTTCAAATTTCAAAATTTTTTCATAAGTTACTAGATAGAGATAAAAAACACAAAATTGACGATTTCTTTATTTGCTCGTAGTTAGTTTACTAATTGAAATAGAATGTTCAAATTTGGTACATCATGGTAATTCGCCATTGCGCTTCACATTTTCAACTTAGATTTTGTCTAGGGCATCTAGATTTTGCGTGACGATGTTCAACTTCTTATTTTTAAATAGCCGCCATATAGGATTTTTACATTTTTGAAATGCTGACAAAAAACCCTTTCCAAAGAGGTATAACATGGCTATGTTTGATTGAATCAAAACACTAAAAATCACATAATTATGTTTTGGTTGTAGTAGGCTTTAATTTCCATTATGACAAAGAAAAACAATTGCTCTAAAAATTTTAAACTCAATTTTCAGTGGTAATAAAAACAGTAAAAAACGTAGAAAATTGAAAATAAATCTGTATTAATCAGAACTTACATAACTATGCATTAACAAAGAATAAATACAAACTAGCATCTATTCAATACAAAATATTATTTAAGATGTTTTTAGTTGTCATTCATGTTCAGACAATTGCAAATTAACAATCGAGGAAAAAAATATAACAATAGTAAGCCACATGAATTCATTATTTATTTTAAATGTTCAAATAACCCCCCATTTTGTTGAACACACAACCGACACCTTTTATAAACATCTTTGCAAGATCGTCTTATCATAGTTAGAGTTATTTTATTTACGGCCTCTTGGACTGCTTGTTGTAATTGGCCTACATTATCATACGTTTTTGAGTACACACAACTTTTTAAATGGCCCCATATAAAGAAATCTAGAGGAGTTAAATCCGGTGATCTCGCCGGCCACTTAATTGGTCCCCGATTTCCAATCCAGTTTTCATTATACTTAGAATTAAAAAAATCCGTAATAAGCTGAGCATTGTGTGGTGGAGCGCCATCATTTTGAAAAATCATATTTTGCAAAATAGCGAGTGGAAGCTCCATTAGTCTATCCGCCACATTTCCCTGCAATAAATCTAAGTATCTCGCAAGAGCTTAAATTTGCATCATAAAAAAACGGACCTATAATGTACCTTCCAATAATACCAATCCAGACGTTGAATCCCCATTTAACTTGATGTCTAACTTGGCGGTTCAAATGTGGATTTTCATCTGACCAAAAATTGTATTTTGCGGTTGAACATACCACAATTCGTAAATCGACTTTCGTCAGACCACAAAATTGTATATGCAAAATTTGAATTTTCGTTGCACTTTCTGATGTACCAAGCACAAAATTCCATTCTTCGAATTTGATCTTCAGTACGCAATCCCTGATATGGTCGTTCATGATATGGATGGTACTTGAAACGTTTTAAAATAGCTCTTGCCGTAGAATGTGCAACACCTGTTATATTCTGAATTTGTCTAAGAGAAGTACGAGGATTTTCGACAACTGTTTGTAAAACGCTGTTTTCGTTATCTTTTTTAATTTGCCTATTTCTCTTAGACAAGCCAAAACTACCATAATTTATTAAATTATTTTGTAATCTCCTGAAACATACATCTGTTTGGTTGATGTTTTTCTGGGTATTTATTTAAATACAATTAAGCGGCTTTAACATCATTCCTTCCAGAAAGAATAAAACATTCTAACATTTGATATTTATCACGGTTAGTAAAGCGATCCATTTCAAGCGCAAATGCTTTGCTTAAATTTCTATGTAAATTAATTAACTGTTTTTTTAAACTGCACCACTTGAAACATAAAATAAAGGACAAACTTTGACGTTTCTCAGATGTTGAGCAATTGTTTCTCTTTGTCATAATGGAAATTAAAGCCTACTACGACCAAAACATAATTATGTGATTTTTAGTGTTTTGATTCAATCAAACATAGCCATGTTATACCTCTTTGGAAAGGGTTTTTTGTCAGCATTTCAAAAATGTAAAAATCCAATATGGCGGCTATTTAAAAATAAGAAGTTGAACATCGTCACGCAAAATCTAGATGCCCTAGACAAAATCTAAGTTGAAAATGTGAAGCGCAATGGGGAATTACCATGATGTACCAAATTTGAACATTCTCTTTCAATTAGTAGACTAACTACGAGCAAATAAAGAAATCGTCAGTTTTGTGTTTTTTGCCTCTATCTAGTATCCTATGAAAAAATTTTGAAATTTGAAAACCGATCTGAGATACCCTCATGATTATGCAACTTTTGTCCCATTTAACCAAGATCGTATCTCCTACAGTTTTCAAGATCCCCATGTACTGCATTTTATACTGTACACACTGTATATGTTTTAAAAAAACTTTACCAAGGTGACAAAATCTATACAAACCATAATTTTTCATAATCCGCGAAGTATAATTTTCGGATCATGCGAGTAGGCTCTTACACTTTTACAAATAAATTTTTGTTTGACAGTGTTTGTGATATTAGTTTAAACGTATAAAAAATATCTGAAAATGAAGATTTGTGTAGTCGTAGGAAAAGTACAGTATTCTAATCGCGGATTATGTCGCGCGCCCTAACGACCTCGCGGTGCAAGTTTCCAAATGAGTAATGGCTATCATAACCCGCTCGTTGAATAATATACTATTATTGATTTTTATTGCAGTTATTCAGAGAGGAATGATCGGTTAGTTCGATATTCTCGTTTTTTTAACTGTGTTATATTACAAGAAAGTAGAAATTACAAGTTATTTACTAAAGAACTATCTTTATTATTACCATTTGCATTTAAAAATGAAAATGTTTAATTTTATACATTGCTGTTATATAACTGATATGTCTGGCGGAGTATTATGTAAGAAGCCATTTTAGTTTCTAATTTTAATAATAAAATAGTTACCTTTGAAATGATAAAAATAAAATGTCAAATTAAAAACTGTCATGATTGCCACAAATTCTACTTGTATTGAATAGTTGGACCAGAATTCTTCAATTCCAGAGGTGAGTTTATTATATTCTCACGGGGGTTGACTTGTATGAATTGATGGATATGCTTTAATATTAATTATTCATTCATGAGTAAATGAAACTATGTAGTATAGCACTTTGAAAGACTGTATTGCATACTTTTGCACAGATTGTTCTGACAATATCGTATGATCACTAAGGGCTATAGCTATTATGTGCTGAGTGCGGTATAATGTTTATTAGAGTATATAGTTAGGGATGCTACCAAGTATCTTGTACATTTAATTATATAAAGATAAAATAGTAGTCAAAGGCTTACGGTGTGAAGAATTCTGCTGTTACATAGCAAACCATTCGACACACAGGTTAGAGTGTGAAGAATTCTGCTGTTACATAGCAAACCATTCGACACACAGGTTAGGGTGTGAAGAATTCTGCTGTTACATAGCAAAGCATTCGACACACAGGTTAGGATGTGAAGAATTCTGCTGTTACATAGCAAACCACTCGACACACAGGTTAGGGTGTGAAGAATTCTGCTGTTACATAGCAAACCATTCGACACACAGGATAGGGCGTACTGGTGGAGGATACGCCACGATAGTTGTCTAGAGCCATACAGGTATGGTTTGAATGGTGTTGATGTGAAGGTAGAGATTGAATCAATTGTAGGTTACATTGGTTGTGTATGCCAGTGATAGTTGATACCATGTTTATATAGTTATATGGAATGTAGTTTTATCTATTCCTTATTGGAATGACTGAGAGGTCAGCACTCACCGTGACTTTATTATTTCTAGAATTGACGGTGGTTGCCCATATAAGAATACACTCTAACAGAGCCCTCTACGTGACTGCAGATTTGGTTAATAAACAGGTACGGTTAACTTAGAAATACCTCATATATATATATATATATATATATATATATATATATATATATATATATATATCATACTATTCAGTTTTTCTTTTATGGGTTATAGGTCCTGTTTATTACACAATCTCAACTATTTAATCTGTGACCAAGAGTACAAATATACTCGAAAATTCAGATGGAATAAAGAGTACGCCTTTTATTATTTTTTAAACAGGACCTATAACCCATAAAGAAAATTTCTTGTATAATTGTAAATATATATATATATATATATATATATATATATATATATATATATAAATATATATATTTACAATTATAAAAATTAGTTTTTCTTTCATTGGTTAAGGTAAGTATCTCATTCAACTATCCATTCGACCACAGGTTTTAGGAGTGAGGATCTGCTTTAACTACAAAGTCTATTGACACAAGGTTAGGATTGAAGAATTCTGCGTTACATAATAACCATTGAACAAGATTAGTGTTTATGGTGAGGATAGCCAAGATATTGTCTAGACCATACTATTTCGAATTGATGTGAAGGTAAGATTAATCAATTGTAGGTTACATGGTTTGTATGCAAGTGTAGTTGATACCTGACATAGTTATATGGAATATAGTTTTATCCTATTACGCTTATTGAAATGCATAAGGTCAACTTGTCACTCACAAGTACGTGTATATTTCTAAATTGACGTCTTCGCCCAAAAGACCATACTCTAACAGAAGCCACTTGCGACCAATTGTAATAATACAGCGTACGCTTACTAGAAAACCATCTTCATGAATAATATGTATATATATATGAGCGATATATATATTACAATTATACAAGAAATTTCGGTTAATTGTCAATTTATTACGTTAAAGTAAGTACACATGTCAAGTTTCCACGAATCTTACAGTTTTTCAGAAGTGGGATCGTCAGCGACAAATGTTAATTGGCATCAATGTTTTGAGTCGCAGTTGACATTAACCGAAGCAAATTAATTTTATAGGATGCAAAGATAGTTAACAACTTTCAAATTAACAAGTTAACCGTGGAAGGATTTCTAGCAATGGGACGACATTCTGGTATAAGGGTTACCAACGGCTCTAGTAAAGCTTATCTTGCGCGGAACTTGTCCGCCACAAGCTAGTAGTACTGGATTTCTTGTCATTCGTACTGCCATACTCAAGAGATTACTTGCAGAACCAAGCTGTAAATGGAGCCCGTAGCTACGCTGAAGCGAAGGAAGCCATGCTTCGATCGAACACATTGTCAGATAATGAGCGATATTTATTAAATATGAAAACTCGTAACTGCTTCACTGGTTTTCGATGTGATGCAGTTCCCGAATTTAGTGGAGAGCGATCGTCAGTCTAAATGTTGCGTCATCGTGGGACTGTTCTGAGGTATGACGAATTGCGATAAAGCTATTTAGTGCGACTGAAGAGACACACATTTACTATGCCCAGTCTAAGTTGCGATGGTTTAGCGGAGTTTGGTACTGAGCCAGTTTGCCTGTAAGACTTATCTTGCGCGGAATGGAATAGCTAAACTGGAGCTTGCATTTACTGCTTCAAGAGATTATTGTGAGATGTTGGATCATGGACGCATAGCTAAGAAGGAAGGAACGCTTCGAGGAAACTTACATAAAATATTTATGAAAACTGACGCTTCTGTTATGGATGTAAAATCTAGTGGAAGCGACGCAGTAAAGCTGCGTCATCAGGGACTGACTGATATAAACATAAAGAATGCAGCCGTATGCTGGTAATACAGCACACCTGAAGAGCTATTCAATTACGGACAGTCGCACTGAGCCAATGTTTTAAGACAATTCAATCATATACTCGGTCGATCGAGGTATTCAAGTTCGATCATGGACGCATAATACGACTTTATGACTAAATCAGGAAAACCCTAAAGCGGTTAATTTGCAAATATTTCAAAGACTGTACAATTAATGGTAGTCCGGTAAAGTGTTATGTCGATTTTGGTAGCTCGTGTAATATCATTAGACATACCAAGGAGTTAGAATTAAATATTGACAGTAGTTCAGTGACGGTAATACGTGGTTTTGGAAATAACCACACTAATTCATTAGGTGTAGTGAATTTTAAACTCAAAATTGACGAAATCGAGTCGTGCGTTAGTGCTCATGTCGTTTTAGACTATGTACAAACAATCCCTTTATTAGTAGGATAACCATTACCCCAAATAGTAGTAAGTAAGGATAGTGTTAGCTTAGAATTTATGTTAAATACTAATCGTAAAGATTTGACCTTATTGCCACACGAATTAAAGAGTAAAATACCATTGTGGGTCAAAGAAGCTTCGGTTATTCCTCCTCATCACATTGGACATGTTCCAGTAAGTTATCGTAGTGAAACTTCAGGCGATGTGTATGTAGAAGCAAGTCTGCGCATCTTTGAAGCGCAAGAAAATTGTATTCCTCGTGTTATTTTAAGTTTAGATAATACAGACCCAGTGATACCTATAATTAATTTATCCAATAGTGATTTAGTGATAGAAACTAAACACCCTCTTGTTCGCGCGTGGTTGTGTGAATCTGAACCTCCAAGAACCGAAAACGTTTTACATATTAATTACAACGACTTACCACCCATACCATCTGGTGATATAATTTCAGGCCCATTATCAAATGAACAAAAATCAAAATTACTGGAGTTAATTAATGACTACCGTGACTGTTTTGCTACAAAAATGAGTGAACTTGGCTGTGCGAAATCGACGATCATGGGTATAAACCTAAATGACCACAAACCTTTTGCATACAGACCGTACCGTTTGGTACTAACGGAACAGCGGGTTGTAAAAGATATGATCAACGAAATGTTGGAGAATAATATAATTCGCGATTCTAATTCCCCGTATTCTTCACCATTACTTTTAGTGCAGAAAAAGAACGGAGAACAACGTATGTGCATAGACTATTGAAAGTTGAATAGTCTCACAGTGAAGGACCGTTACCCCTTACCAAGAATTGACGATCAACTAGATAAGCTGCAGGGAAGCTGGTTCTTCACTAGTTTAGATCTACGTTCCGGCAATTACCAGATTTCCGTCGAAGAAGAATCTAGAAAGTATACAGCGTTCATTTCGTCTCAAGGTCAATATGAATTTTGTCGTTTGCCTTTTGGCCTTACAAATGCTCCTAATGTTTTTCAGCGTTTAATGAACCGAGTTTTGGCTCCGGCACAAAATGTCGCTGCTATATATCTAGACGATCTACTAATATATTCCAAAACCGTCGAAAAAGGTCTTGAAAATTTAAAGCTGGTATTGAACCTTCTACGCAAGAAGAATTTAACCCTAAATCCACCAAAGTGTTCGTTCTTAATGCAGTCTGTAACATACTTGGGTTTCGAAATAAATTCCGGTAAGGTTCAACCCGGAAAATCAAAAACTCAATCCATTAAAGAATTTGCAATTCCCAACAACGTTCATGCGGTACGGCAATATTTAGGACTAACAGGATATTTTCGTCCTTTTGTCAAAAACTATGCTAGAGTCGCCAAGCCCTTAACTGATTTAATTCGCAAGGAATGTACCTTGGCAATGGGGACAAGATCAGCAGTCATCCTTTGAAGCCCTAAAAGAAGTTTTGATATCTAGACCTGTTCTTGCTTTATTTAATCCCAAGGCGAGTACCGAAGTACAAACCGACGCTAGTCAGCACGGTCTGGCAGGAATTCTTATGCAAATCCAAGACGACAATAAACTTCATCCGGTTGCTTATTTTAGTAGACGGACAACTCCGGGTGAACGAAAATATCACTCGTATGAATTGGAAACCCTTGCTGCTGTTGAAAGCTTACGCGAGTTTTGCTCAAACCTTTTGGGCACTGACTTTACTTTGATAACCGACTGCAATGCATTAAAGGCCACTAGCAATAAGAAACACCTCCTACCGCGCATTCCTAGGTGGTGGCTTCAGCTACAAGAATTTTTATTTACCGTGCAATACAGAACAGGTGATCGTATAAAACACGTTGATGCTCTTAGTAGGAATCCATCTACCAGTAGTACAGCATCCGGAGAAACAGTATTTCACATTGAGGCTTCTGACTGGATACTTACTGGTCAAATCAAGGATGAACAACTGAAAAAAATTTATGACGTGTTGTGGATACCACCCACAACTGATGAGGAACGCCGTATTTATAAAGATTATGCGTTACATAATGGGCGAATTTTTCGCATCACCATAAAAGGGATACTATTAGTCGTACCCAAGGGTATGCGCCAACAAGTTGTTAGGGCCGATCATGAAGAATTAGGTCATTTTGCACTAGAGAAAACGCTTTACCGACTTAATCAACATTATTGGTTTCCAAGGATGGATAAATATGTTGACCACTATACAATGAACTGTATTCCATGTTTGTTCAGCAAAAACGCATGGCAGATAAGAAGGTTATCTACATCCCATAGAGAAAATCCCTTTACCAATGCATACCTTACATATAGATCATAAGGGTCCGTTACCAAAAACAAAACGCGGAAATCAATACTTAATTGTTGTCATCGACGCCTTCACAAAATTTACCCATCTAAAATCTGTGAAGTCTACCAAAACCACACTCGTTATAGAGTTTATAAACGAGATTACTTGTATTTTTGGCCAACCTACAAGAATTATATGTGATCAAGGAACTTGTTTACTTCTCACAAATTTCGAACCTTCTGTGAAGAAAAGACGATTAAACTAATATTGAATGCAGTTGCTACTCTTAGAGCCAATGGTCAAGTCAAAGGCTTAATAAATCACTAATGACAGCACTCTTAACTACGGCTCCAGAAGAACACCGATGGGACGAAGTCGTTAAGAAAGTACAATTCTCCCTCAACAACGTGCCTAATAAAACCACGGGAAAAACACCAAGTGAACTGCTATATGGCTACCACCCTAGAGGAGGTCACGATGCTCCATTGATGGATGAGACTTCCGAAATCAGTAGAAATATTGACAGCATAATTGAAGAAAGATTCCAAGTGGCGTCGAAGATAACAGAAGAGCAACTTAAACAAAAACGTCTGTACGATCAGAAAAGAAAAGCACCTCGTCAGTATAAAGTACATGACCTAGTACTTGTAGAGAAACATAAAACTACCGAAAACACTAGCAAAGCTATGATAACACCTTACAAAGGGCCTTTCATAGTTAAGGCCGTTCTACCAAATGACAGACATATTGTGACCGATATGCCAGCAGGGAAAAGAAGATGCAAATACGAGAGAACTATAGCCGTTGATAAGTTGAAGCCATGGATAGTATAACCAATGTCAGAATCATCGTATGGTAGCAGTGCCGATGATGGTATACCACCGTCCCCTGTTTCTGATACGACTTAAAAAAAACGATAGTTACCTCGGGACGAGTTAACCGTAGCATGGCCGAATGTAAGAAGCCATTTTAGTTTCTAATTTTAATAATAAAATAGTTACCTTGGAAATGATAAAAATAAAATGTCAAGTTAATAACTGTCATGATTGCCACCAGTTCTACTTGTATTGAACAGTTGGATCAGAATTCTTCAATTCCAGAGGTGAGTTTATTATATTCTCAGGGGGGTTGACTTGTATGAATTGATGTTATGCTTCTTTATTAATTATACATTCATGAGTAAATGAAACTATGTAGTATAGTACTTTGAAAGACTGTATTGCATACTTTTGCACAGATTGTTCTGACAATATCATATGATCACTGAGGGCTATAGCTATTATGTGCTGAGTGCGATATAATGTTTATTAGAGTATATAGTTAGGGATGCTACCAAGTATCTTGTACATTTAATTATATAAAGATAAGATAGTAGTCAAAGGCTTACGGTGTGAAGAATTCTGCTGTTACATAGCAAACCATTCGACACACAGGTTAGAGTGTGAAGAATTCTGCTGTTACATAGCAAACCATTCGACACACAGGTTAGGGTGTGAAGAATTCTGCTGCTACATAGCAAACCATTCGACACACAGGATAGGGCGTACTGGTGGAGGATACGCCACGTTAGTTGTCTAGAGCCATACAGGTATAATAATGTTAGTTTGAATAGTATTGATGTGAAGGTAGAGATTTAATCAATTGTAGGTTACATTGGTTGTGTATGCCAGTGATAATTGATACTATATTTATATAGTTATATAGTTATGTAGTTTTATCTATTCCTTATTAGATTGACTGAGAGGTCAGCACTCACCGTGACTTTATTATTTCTAGAATTTACGGTGGTTTCCGATATAAGAATACACTCTAACAGAGCCCTCTACGTGAATGCAGATTTGGTTAATAAACAGGTACGGTTAACTTAGAAATACCTCTTATATATATATATATATATATATATATATATATATATATATTTACAATTATACAAGAAATTTGGGTTAATTTCAATTTCAATTACGTTAAAGTAAGTACCCACATGTCAAGTTTCTACGCCTTACAATTAGAAACAGTAAAGTCAAAAAATGGTTATGTTTATAGTTAAATACACAATAACAATAACATTAGTTCTGAAAAAATCAGTTTGTAATTCAAATATAACGTGAAGTAAGGAAATAAGAGTCAAAACTTACGAAAACGATACGAAACAAAGCAAAACCAATTTCTACTAGGTTTGGGGTAGCACACAAGAAATCGCTCACTTATTATTTTGATATTACATGTTTTGCCAATTTTGTTTTATTGATTTTAATTAATAGAGATGCTTTTGTGTACAAAACTAAAGGCGTATAATTTGTTGATATGAGATCGGTAATAATACGTACATATGTACTATATTTGGAGTTACAAATATAAGATTTCCCGGTCAAAAATCAACCCAATTTAAAGAATACAACAATTGTACTTTAGGAAGATCTTACCAAAAAACGTGTAAAAATGTATAAAGAGGCATGTGTGAGGTATGGCAGGCTAAACGTCTAGATTTTGAACGGAGAAATAAAAATTAAGGTTAATGACAAAACTCAATCAATCTCAAGTATGCAAGAATTAGAAACTATTATCAAAAATTAACCGATAATCTCGTGTTATTCATTATTTGCATGTAAATGTATTTGTAAGTACAACCTGGAAAATAGCACATATTAAACATCTGTATTTATTTTTATTTTTCGATCTCTTGTATGTTTTCATATGTGCTTATTAGTTAATATGAGCTCATATAGTATATTGCTTTAATGCTAGAGCACATATAAATTCAGTATTACATTAGTAACTGTTTGTATAGGTTATCGGAATGAACTCTAACCCTTAAATGCATATGGTTGCAGAACTGCAACATACTTGTTTTTTCTTTATAAAAATGATTCGAGAAACTAGAGAAATGTTTGTCATCTATTGGCGTTTTAACAACATTTCTTTTGCCAATTTTTGAGAATCTATGTAATTTTATATCTATGATTATTTTCTTTCAGTTGTCGAAGTTAGCAAGAAAGGTGATTATAACGTCTTTTAGATACTGAAAACAGAATAGTTAAAATTGTTATTATTTGCAAGAATAATAGTGAAATAAAATAGTAGAATAGTTTATGACATTTGGTAGTAGGTAAAGTTGTGATTCAAAATTGATGTGTTACGAAATTCGTTTGTTGTAGTTCTACAACATTATGCGCTCAGTACAGAATTGGTTTTTTTTTTGTATAGTAGCTAAATGTGTAGATATGTGCTACAATAGATAACTGTAGTGTTTTCTATAATTACATATAGTTTTATTTTACTTTTAGGTATAAAATACGACATTCGAGGAATACTTAAGCGAAGAAAAACTATAATATTTGACCAATCATGTGAGCGAAATTAGTAATCTTAGTGATGTAGACTTCTCTGACACTGACAGCTTACATGATCCTGAATATCATCCACCATCAGTTCAGGGACAAAGTAGTGACGAAGATGAAAGTACTGATCATGAGGATAATTATGCAACAGAAGATGAACACGTTGTAGTATCTGCCAGTACCAACCTAAAAAACAAAGAAAATGTCAACGCAAAAAAGCGAAGAGTAACAAAATTTTATATGAAAAAAGAAATTTCATTCTGAATGATTTACAACTAATTTTTGGCGGAGATAAATCACTTAGTAATGAGTTAGTAAATTTGTTAACACCCTATGACTGTTTCAAATATTTCTTTACTGACACATTTTTTGATAAAATTGTTATTGAATCAAATTTATATGCTCAACAAACGGATATTTCTAAACCACTACATCTTTCATCAATATATAGGATTATTAGTTTTCGTGTCCATCGTGCGTCTTACTCGTTCTTACTGGAATAATGATATAGGTGTGGATAAATAAGAATAACTATGACACTAAATCGATTTGAGAAAATACGATAATTTCTACATTTTAACGGCAATGATACACATTTGCCAAGAGAATCCGATAATCATGCCAGGCTTCACAAACGTAGTTGTTGATCGGTTGAACGAAATGTTTTTCAAAATTCCTCTGAGTCATGTTTGTCTGTAGATGAGCAATTATGTTCCACTAAAATTCACCATTATATGAAACAATACTTGCCAACGAAGCCTCATAAATCTGGTTTCAAATTATTTGTTGTTTGTAGAATGCGTGGATTTGCATATAAGTTTGAGGTATATTCTGGCCAAGAAAATAGTAATGCTCACAGATTTACATAACAACCAGATTTGGGATCCAGCACCAACGTTGTTGTGCGATTAGCAAGAATTATTCCCAGCAATTGTAATTATAGATTGTATTTCGATAATTATTTCATGTTTTTAGATTTGTTAGTATACTTGGCAAATAACGGCATTCTCAGCCTAGGGACTGTTAGAAAAACAGAATAACAAATTGTAAATTGCCAACTGAAAACGATGTAAGGGAAACTAGTTACGAATTTGTAGCAACTTATAATGATGTAGATATTAGTTTGCTGCTATGGAATGATAACTGTACTGTCAATTTACTTTTGGTGGAGTAATAACCACAAGTGGCATAAATAAATATGATAAAATTTCTAGAAAAAAATAGAAATAAGTTGCACATATATAATCAAGGAGTATAATAAGTATATGGGCGGTGTCGATCTTTTGGATGCCAACACAGCTCGACATAAAATATTTACAAAGAGTAAAAATGGTACATTCGTATTGTAGCGGGCTACTACTAACGCGTTTCACTAATTTAAAACAAGTAGTAATAAAAGTCTTTATCTACTCCTATTTAGTTATAATGCCATTATTCATATACTTTTGAACAAGTAATAGTGTTCATAATTAAACACCGTGAGTTATGAGCGTAAGTTATACCAAAAATATCAAAGTAGTCATGCTCATTGACATTTACGTAATGTCAAACAAATTTGTACTATAATTTTTTAAAATAATCTTGATTACATGTGTTTATTAAAACTTGTTACTGTGCTTATAATCGTAGATAAAGTATAGTATTCAACATACGGTAATGGCAATTACTCACTTGATGAATTACGGCACTCGCCTTCGGCTCGTGCCGCAAACTTCATCTGCGTGAGTTATTGCCTACATTACCGTATGTTGAATAATATACTATTATTACTCACTATTGATAAGTCCAATTAACAGTATTTGCCTTATTTATAAATGCTTTCAGCCCAATTAACAATGAAGCACTATCACACTAATGCTATTTACAATCACTGATAACTTCTTAAACTAAATTCTTAATCATAGGTCTATTAACAACACTAAACACTACTATTTATTTATTACACTTTTGTCAATTTATGTTCTCCACAAGCTGTCGGTACAATATACACTTTCACATAATACAAATTTATGTTTACTCTTGGACTTCCAAAAGCTTAACTATTTAACTTTACACGATATAATTTATATTCGACATTCCGATATAGACTAAAAACTTACACTTAACGGCGGTCTTATATATACCCTGAATTAAAAGGACGATTTATACTCCAGTATATGCTGGAAAATTCTAGACTTCTGTAGTATATACGTTGCTTACGGTGCTTGTGTGTTTGACGAGTTGCCTAATAGTAGCTCGTAACAGTATATTCTACCATTTAGTAGATATGACTTTTGCAAATACATGGATTTTATATCCATGAATAGCCACTTCAAAGCCTTCTCGTGACCAAAAATAACGTTCTTTGACTTTCGTAAATAAGTTGCAATATGTCTGTGCCAAGTTGGACAATCAAACAGTGTTAAAAGCGGACGTCCATCTTCAAGCAACATAGAAGAAATGATGACAAAGAAGAAGAAAGGTGAACCATCTCAACATGTACCTCTAAACGATGCACGGCCGGATTAGCTATGACACTGGATTGTCTGGACAAACGGAAACAGGTGTAAGTTTCCGAAGTATTTAGAATAATCCCAAACTACCTGTGAAATATGTGGGTTAAACTTGTGCTGTAATAAGAACAACAATTGTTTTAAAATGTTTTATACCGAACAGTAATGTGTCAGTATTATATTAACGCGTAATGTTGTACATCTGCTACGTTTATTTCATTGGTCAATAAATCGCTTAAAAATTTTGCACTTTTCATTAATTCTCTCGAAACTATTATTTACTCACAAAAATGAGTAAAATAATTTTTTCGATTATATTTTAAACATTCTAAAAAACTATGCATTTAAGGGTTAAAATAGCACATTTAAATATCAAATCTATTAATACAGGTATCGATAATTTTAAGGACATAGTTCTACAGAATGAATATGATATAGTGCCACTTTCTAAAACTTGGCTCAAACCTAATGTAAATACCGACATTTATAACATAAATGGCTATCAATTTATAAGGAAGGATAGGCAACTACACGGTGGTGGGTTGGCAATTTACTTTACAAATAATATATCTTTTTTCTGCTGAGAATATTAATAATAATGTCTACTTTGAACAACTGAGGTATCGTTCAAAATAAATAATAGTAGAATAGTCCTTGGTGTTATCTACAGGTCTTTAAGGAAAGAATTTAACGAATTTTTTGATGCGTTGGAAAAAACATTTTCGTCAATTGTCCCTTTTCATGATGAATTTTTGTGTTGGTGACTTCAATATTGATTTATTAAACACGTATAGTAAATTAATGAATAAATTCTTAGATATACTAGAGTCAGTTTGATTTAAACAACTAATAAATGTACCTACTAGAGAAACCGACAGATCGGCTACCTTAATTGATTTAATGATTACTTCTAATGATGAATACTTTGTGCAAAGTGGCATTAAAAATGTGTATGATATTTTTGACCATCCTCGTATATTCTGTTCTGTTTACCTTCAACCAACTGCATTATGTGGTAGTTTGAAAACATTTCGGGATTTTAGTAAGCTTAACTACGAATAACTTCAAGTTCATTTGGAGGAACTGCAATGGCAGCAGATATACAGACTGCCAGATGTTTATTCTAAAATCGCAGTTTTAGTCCATAATTTAAATTTAGTATTTGATTTGTGTGCACCTATTGGAACCGTTCGTTTAACGAAACCGAAAGCCCCATGACTAACAGAATACATTCTCAAATTAATGTCACTAAAAAACAAGGCGCTGAAAAAGTTTAGGAAAACAAAGGATACCACACATTAGAACAATTTTAAAGCATTGCGAAACTATATAACCCTGGCTGTACGAAACGGAAAAAAAGCATACTTACGCTTGTTGGTTGGAAAAACTAGTACAAAAAATTTGCGGAAAATCGTTAAAACGTTTAACATTTATAACAAAATTAAAAATGCGTTACACCCTGAACATCTTCGTTGTGCACAAGAAATTAATGATTACTTCTTAAATGAAGAAACTAAGTATAAATCAGATTCAAAACAAAAATTAATACATTTTTACAGTACAAATTTAAAATCCAATGTTTCAAACAATTTTTATTTTTCACTTGTAGGCCAGTCGAGAAGGGGATTTTGGGTGAAATAAATGGGGGCAAGCTGCAATAACTTTCGAACTCTTTTTTTAAATGTGTTTAACAGTATACTAAGTTTGCACGGTCTGTCGATCCCGGATTTGGCCGTTGTATTGGAAAAAGGACAATAAAAGTGTTGCTTTTACGATATTTTATAAATAACTCGGCCTGGATTCACTTTATCCAAAATTTTTAGGTAACCAAAAATAGAGCTAATAAAACTCTACCTTAAAAAAGTTTTGTTTTTCTACACCCATTTCCTCACCAACTTGCGGTAGGGCACGCGGCGCGTTTGTTTTTCTTTTCAAGTGGTTTCTCCAATAAGGCTAGTCCACTGTGTTTATTTAAATAACGATTAATAATAACGATTACTTTTATTTTATGATTTGATTTGTAGTATAAGATTGGTCAATAAGCTCGTCAGTCAACTAATTCATCTTCTGGTTGTTATTCTTTTGTTTTAGTCTATATATCAATATCAACGATGTTTTCTTCAGAAATGTTGTCTTCTTGCTGCGAGTCAATTCTTCGTCGTCTGATCCTTCTTTAATGGTTGCTGGATTTGAACATGTTTTCCTTCACATGACATACACACTACTGAATACCGCGACCCTGCTTTTTGCAGCTGCATGGGACATTGCAACCTTTTGTGCAACTGCAAGAAATTATTTTTAATAACTCTTGGGGAGCGGCGTCTTGCAGCATAGAAATTGGTGTAAGGTCATTTGATGATTCATTCCAACCCCAATCAGTAGGCGATTTTTCATTACCGTACCACTGTTAAACTTGTAGGTAGGTACGAAGGGAATGCATGCGAGAGGCATCTTCAGTTGGATGAAGGGATGTAAGATTGAATAAGTTCTTGGTTGTAGATTGAACAAAGGATTGGTATCTATAATTGTGTAATGACGTCTCGTTGTTTTTTGTCCCATAAAGTGCTATTATAAATTGAATTCCAGCTTTAGTAATAACTTTTGGATTAGTATTACGGTCTTTAAAACATTCAATGGCTGATTGCAGGGTTACTTGATTTTTTAAAACTTTAAGAAGCTTTATTTTACCTTGTCTGTAAAATGCCGAAGTGGTGTCGCACTCACTAAATGCATGTAAAAATAAAATGTTTTCTGTCATAGCCCTTTCTAACTTTGCTGTCTCGGGCAAGTATAGCGTATTTTCGGATTTTCCTTTTCCTTGCTTCAAAAAGTAGATATTGTTGTGTGATTCAAATAGGGCAGTAAGAATAACCAATAAATCAATGTCTTCACCTACTACAATTACTGATTTAAATGTGTTTGACATCTCAAGCGCCGTATTGATTATTAAAATGTCAGCATCTTCAGAAGTCTGTTTAACTAAAATCCCTTCACTTTCAAACCTTTTAGACAACAAAGAAATGAGCTTGCTTTTATTAGTTTCATTTGCCAGAAATTTAGCTTGTGTTGTAGTTTTCATGGTCTCATCAAAAACTACTTCAGCTGTAGAACAATTTGACATTCAGCGTAAGCGTTCAGCACATTTTGTCGATTTTACGTTGCTCGTGACTGGATATCCGTCAAAAACAACGATGGCGTTTGTCGTGTAATGCTTTTCAACATACTCAACAAATTGATCTAGAATAGCTGAATATAATTCTTGTTGATGCCAAACAACTCTATGAATAAGAAACCCTTCGTCTATTACATATAATTGGTCTGTAAAAATAATGTTTTCTGAAACTGGTGTAAATATTTGATATAGGACGGATTTTTTTTGTTTTTCGTATTCCTTCAGATGAGATTAGTCTTCGGTTATTTGGAAATTTCTTTAAAAGTGAACCCTGACTGAGTTATTTACAGAAATCGTAAAAATAATTTTTTTTTGTTTTTTTTTCAATATGGCGGCTAAATCCGGGATCGACGAACCGTGCAAATTTTCTATATCACTAAAGACATCAAAATAAAGAGATTACAGTATATTGCAGCTTGCCCCCATTTATTTCCGCAATCGCACCCAAAAAACGACCTACCGACTGGCCTATTGCTACAGAGGCGGAAATAATATAAGTTATAGCTAAAACTATTACTAATTCGACGGGAATAAATCGTATTAGTATAAAGATGATTAAGATGTGTTGTCCATTCTTAGATGCTTATCTCTTAGATATAGTAAATTGTTGCCTAGAAATGAAATATTTTCCTCGTGACCTAAAATTGCTCAAATAATACCGTTTCCTAAAGTCAAATTGCCCATTTCTTTTAGTGAATTGCTCCTAATAAGTATCTTACCAGCGATGTCCAAATTACTTGAAAAAGTCATGGAAGCGCAGATACGTAGATATCTGGGTATAGAAAGCATATTACCTGCTGTGCAGTCTGGTTTTTGGGCTGGTCACAGCTGTGCCACTGCATTACCGTGTACTACAGATGATATTATCACTGTTACAGATAACAGTTTCTCAACCTTATCGATAGTTTTAGATTACTATAAGGTCTTTGATATGATGGATTATACTCTTTTGCTAGCAAAATTACATTTTTTTGGATTTTGGTGAAAAGGCTGTAAAACTAATACGTAGCATCCTTAAGCAAAGAGTTTTCAATTAGTCAAAGTAGATGAAAACCTTTCAACGCAAGTAGCAGTATAATCCGGAGTGCCACAAGGGTCTATTTTGGGGCCGCTTCTATACACACTTTATACTGCAGATTTTTCTACCTCTGTGAGATATAGCAAGTATCACTTCTACGCAGATGATACGCAATTATATATTTTCTTTATACCTTCTGAATTTTATAACGCTGTCAATAAGATCAACTGTGACTTACAAAATCTTGTTGAATTTTCCAAGAATCATTCACTATGTATAAATCCCAGTAAATCTAATATCACGTACTTTGGAAAGAGAGAACGAACTTTGCCGTTTATAGACATTAAAATTAATAACACACCTTTGCACATACAGGACTCCTGTAAAAACTTAGGACTGATAATTAACCACAACTTACGATTTAAAAATCATATTACCAAATGCATTCAAGTTGCATACATAAATTTAAAACTGCTGTATATAAATAGACATATTGTAACATTGAACGACAAGCTGCGTTTATCTAATGCCCTGGTTTTGTCCCATTTTAACTATGCTGATGCCATATACAGACCTTGTATAGATAACGTCAATGAAAAACGAATACAACGCGTTCAAAATGCATGTCTCAGGTACATATTCGGGTTAAGAAAAATTGATCGTGTCTCACACAAGCTGACTGAGGCAAACTGGCTTAGCATGAAAAACAGACAGTAGTTGCACTTTGAGGTGAAATGGAGGTCCCGTATGTATGTTGTCACGCACGTTAAAGATTCCTACCTTGCTTGGAACAGCAAGGGTTCGGCAAAATTCTAAATTTTCCAAGTAAAAAAAAAACTCGCATCCTGGTCAATGTAGTACCTTCGGTTGCAGCATTGGAAGATCACATATAAGGGTATTGCACTTTGCTTGTCCAGTACATAAACTTATAACTACTAAATAGCCGTCGTATCTCCTTAATAAAATTCGTTAGAGAACAGATGTGCATAATATAAATATTAAACAGAATGGATTATTGTCTATGCCGGCTCACTCATCATGTATTTTTGTAAGATCATTCTCGTATAATATTGTAAAAATTTACAATTCCATTATTTCGAACAATCTAACGTTAAGCACATCTACTTTTAAGCGTCACTATAGAAATATTCTTTTCGCAAATCAGAGTCATTAAGTCAGAAACCTTTATATAATGCTAGAACATGATAGTTAATTTCATAAAATGTCTTTTTATTCTTATTTAGCTCTCAGCTAAGTTACTTTATGTCAAATTATGTATATTAGACATCGAACACTAGGTTAAGTGGAAGAACAGTGCTCTCACCTATGTGAAAGCATCTGCACTTTGCCTTTTACAGATCTTTCTTTTTCCTTTCCCTTAAATGCTATGTAAAATTATTTTTGTAAATTGTTAAATTTGCAATAAAGTCCATTATTATTATTATTGTTTTAGTGTCTTGCTCAATTGGGCGTACTTAAAAAATTAAACATCGATTTGAATATCCCTATTTTAATTGAACATTAATATGTTAGAAGAGTCGGCAACATTGAATTTTTCACCAACTTAACGCATGAAATTTGTTGAACACAGAAAGAGAAAAATATACTGGTTTATTTGGATTGAAATCGAGCAGTTTCAGTTGTCAATCGCAATTGCAAGTGTTTAAATCGTATCGGTTTGAAAGTGGAGCGGAATATTTCAATGCCGATTCATAATGTAACTAAAATTAATTTTTTCTAGGTTATGTTGTAACAATTTTTTTTGACGACTATAAATTCATTTAAAATTATTCATAAAATACACTGCTTTGTCTATTTAAATAAACAATTAAATTTAGGGATGTAAATAAATATTTACATCAGGGCCGAGTAGCCCAATCACAAGCCGAATATTATTTAAAAATATTGGTTTAGTCACTATTAATAAATGTTGGTTGTTTGAATTGCATTTCTAATGCCAGACGATTATAGTGTGTTATGTGCGTATCGCGTTGAGCAGACGGATCAGTCTGGCACGATCACTCGGCGTGTAAGAAACGCCATGCAGTTTGACAAGATTCACGCCAGCAACCTACGAGTTGCAATAAGTTGCCGCACGGTCAAGTGCAAGATGCACTTGAGGCTTTAGCTGTTCTGATAATGCGCTCAAACGCTTTGTTATAAAATGCGCTCAAAGATTCTCTAATAAAATGCCTCTAAAAATTTTCGAGTAAAAATGTGCTTAATGGTTTTCTAGCAAAAATGCGCGCTATGGTTTAGTAATAATTATTTCCTCAAACTTGTCAATTTTAATTTTAATGGATTCACAAAAGATGTTCTAAGGATTTCAGATAATAATTTGTTTATACTTGTTGGTTTTAATTTCACTGGATTTATAAAAATACGATTTAAAAGGTTGACGAATTTTTGTTTTTGCAATTTGCTAAGTTTCGTTCTCACGAACAAAAGATGTGAGGAATATTAATTCTGGTAATTCAGCGTTGATAAGCTTGCTAGTTTATCACTTCAAAAATAATGTTTAAACGCCGAGAATGAAGTACTACGATATCCTATTTTATGGTTTGGTTCTGTTTCAATTTGCTAGAGTAAAGTATACGTCAACTTCGTATGGATGGTTCCCTACAGTTTCAACATATTACGCAACAAAACGTGGAACGTAAGCCGACGTCATTTGTTTGTCGGAGGATAGCAGGCAACATTTTGTTCCAACAAGGTATTTGTTTCAACGAGAAATCCCAGTTTACAAGGTAAGCGTTTTTCTATCCATATGACTTGACTACAGCTGTAGATGATTGAATCAACATTGCAACATTTTCATAACCTTTGTTTTACAATGTAATTATTAATATTTGCTATTTGGAATTTATTTCAGCACAAATTAGAGATTAACTATTTATGATATCATTGCATATAATTATGATTATGAATACATTTATTTAATTCTAACAAGGTATTTTATTTAAATTTAATTACACCCCAAGTAATCGCTAGATCTAATTTTATTTGTCTTTGAATATTTGATACACACTTGTAAACCAAGGTAACAGATCTGTGTATTTTGGGTAATTTATTTGGAAAGTCTCATAAACATGTTTAATACATTATTAATATTTTTGATTCTTAGTAAAGATAGTCTTAATCTTCATATTTAATATTGGTGTCTAAAAGATTAGACCACTCCAATGATGTATATTTTGTATATAAAATTTTATCACCAAGAAAGCTAAATTTAATTAAAGAACAACCAGTAATTTATTTGAGTAATTGTTTTATTTTGAACAAGTGAGTTCAAGAATAGAGTAATTGAGTCAACAGGTAAAAATGTATAAATATCCTTTACAAAATTAATGTTTTTAGCTCTCACTTGATAACGGAGCATTAAAAAGCCCTTTCAAGAACTTTAATGCCTATATTTGCTTTTATAATAGTGTTTAAATAATTGATATTAATAGCTATTCCTTTTCTTTATGGTACAGGTAGCCAGAGTGCGTCTCTTGTGTCCTTCATTATTATATTAATAATATTTTTCGTACAGCTCCTGCTTTAGCAGTAAATTCGATATTTATCTCTAAGGACTTCCAAGTACTCCCTTAGGGCAAACCCGTGTTTAAAATTCAAGGACTTGGTGGCGCCCCTTTTGCACCCCCATTTTGTATTGTTAGAGTCAGTGAGTGAAGTATTTTTTTGTAATAAAACCGACGACCACTCTTTATAAGCTCTACCCGAGGAATAGACAGACCCCTAGCTTAGTCGGAAGATAGTTAAGATTCCATCATCTTAGAGAGACCACTCCCTCAAGTTCACTTGAGCACACCATTAGATCTCCTCCTCTAATTATTAAGTTAATTTACAATGTTGACATTGAAATAAAACAAAGTTAGGTACAAATATGACATTTAAAATGGCATTTCAAATGGATTGAGGTGCGTTTCTGCTTATTTCGTCAGTTTCAAACCATTTCAGTCAAGTGAAGCTATAAATATTTAGGATTGACTTGAACGGTTCAATTCGCTTGAAATCGTAATCTTGTGTGTTTATGTCAAAACTTGAAAGTGGTTTACTTACACAAGCCTCTTGACTTCAATCCGGATTGAAATCACCGATTTAAACGTAGTCCATTACTATTACTTTAAGTAGAAATTCATTCCAAAACTATAGTTAAAAGTCACAAATCACATTTCTTCACCTACTTTTAATTATTTTGAATCTCCGTATTGTACCGATACAATTATTTTACTCCTATGCAAATAGTTTTTGGTAGTGGCAATTAGGGATGGACTCGGGCCGGGCCGGACCGGGCTTTTAATAAGCCCGGCTCGGCCCGACGCAGAAAGGTAACCGGCCCGGCCCGAGCCCCGGCCCAAAATGAAAATTGACGGCCCGGTCCGGCGGATGAGCGAATGAGAAGATATTTTTTTCTGTTGTGTTTAACAAGTAACTATCACTCTTTTGTTTAATTTAAGAGTATAATGATTTTGAATTACAATCAAGATACTTGTGGAACATACCTTACATTTGATTTTTTTCAATGCTCCACCCGAAGGTACTACATTGGCCAGGAAGCGAGTTTTACCTGAAAATTTTGAATTTGCCGAACCCTTGCTTTGCAAAGCGGTAGATCTTTAACGTGCGTGACAACACTCACACACGGGACCTCCATTTACTCTCATCCGAACGAGGCGTATTTTTGAGAAAAATGCTGCCTAACATTTTCAAGCGGACCGTGTCGATTTGAACACCTTGGGCGTAATAGTCACACATACATACGCCACGGAGCCGCCTGTCTGTGACATACCTAGCATATCATTTGATTTGATTCTGCTTACTATTCAAAGAAAAGTAAACCAGGTAACTATTAAACGCAGATGGGATTACGCCTACATTACCAAACGAAAAAACCATGCCCACGATATTTAACAAAATAAAATAAATACATGTCTGTCAAATAAAACATAATGTAGAGCGTTATATGTAACAAGCGATATAAATTTTACAAGTTCTGCACCTAACTACAATAAATTTGTAAAATAACCGAATTAGTCAAGCGAAAGAAAACATTTGAATAACGTGTGGGAGCTTTTGTCAGACATCTCTTAAATCGTACATAGTACCGTTTGTAAAATAAATCAATCAGTACGAAGGAATAAAGCGTGTGTCTGTCCAATATTTTTAACACAGGTAAATCACACATGTAGAGCGATAATATCGATTAGCAATGTGACGTTTCTTGCCACATAACTACACCAAACGTTGATACGGAATATCCCATTGACACACAAAAGAAAACGAGTTGCATACCTGTAGATGTCCGCATACTTAGCTTGAAAACCGTCGGGGGTGAGTCAATACAGAAACTCCACGGTATTCAGGATCCATTCACCCTGCCATCATAACTACAGCAACGATCTACGGACAAAAGCAGTTGGTCTACAGAGAGGAAGAACCTATTTGACCTCCAGCTAAAAAAAGCAATCCACGCAAGACACCTCCTAGTTGTCGAACAGAAAATAAACAGACGTGCATTGCTTTTGAAATACGGTGACGAATAATGTAGAAAATATGTCGACACACAAGTTGTAGAAGCAAATTTAACAATGGTTCAAATAACACGAATTCGAACTGCAAATCCTCGCTTATCGAAGCGCGATTAAACCTGGAAAACCCGAGTTTTGTCGGATAGTGTGCGACTTTATTTCAACAAGTCTTTACATTGAAACAATAGAGAAAACCATTATAGGCGGTCGTAATGTATACCAAAATAACGGGTACCTGAAACAGGATATAACTATTTAGTTGTTGCATAAACTTGTCGTTTCAAAGCAACTAGATTTAAGTTGAGGAATTTATTCGAGAGCGTGTTTATTATTAATAATGTTGAAGGATTTTTACAGTAGAAACAGAATTTATTCGAGCGGATATTGAATTAATAAGGGAGAAAAATAGAGTAATTAATTTATGCTGAAAATAAACGTAACAATTCTTTAAAAAAATCCTAGAAATAGGTAACAAAGGTACAAAATGTTTAGCAACTTTCAATGTTTATGAAATTGAACGCTTAACGTACCTTATAACCTTTATAATAAATTTGCGCCCGCTTTATTTTGTCGTTCCTACTTCAAAGATTTTTACTAAAATTACCTACTTGAAATTAGAGAGTTATTGCAAACTCATTCCAAGCAGACTTTATTAAAAGAATCTTCAAATAAAGTATCCTTTTTTAAAAGTTTGCATCCAATCTAAAGGAGTGTTAGCGCAAGTGTTTTTTCCTTTACTCTTTATTCCGACATATATGTTTAGTATTCTATATCTATAGGTTATGTTTTAAAAATGAATAAAGAATTAATCTTTTTTGTGATAAGGTGACCTATAATACATGTTTAACTATATTGGAAAAAGCAAAGACAGTGTATTCACACAAAGACGAACCTTTTTTATTGTTTGAGTCTTTCATTTCCCACTGATTCAATAACATTTGTATGTGTTGTCAAAGTGTTTTCACGGAATACTTTTCGAGTTTACTTCAAAACACTGTTTTTTACTTCTTTCCAAGCATATAGCATATCTGTTTTCAAAAGAATTTTTACAGCTTACTTCTAGGAAAAGTATTACAAAACAGCATCCTCGTATTTAGAGCGTTGACGTTTTATATCTTTTTCGTGTTATAAACTTGAACATTATATTTCTAAATTTAATTACGGAAACAACACTACAAAAAACCATTTATTTCGCTATATTTATACAAAAAGCAGACAATTAAATGTAAGTTTGTGCGTTAGGTATTTGACATATGTTAAAATTAAGGCGCCTTAAATAAAAGCATTCCCTGCCTGTATTTAAATTAAATAAAGGTGTCTGTATTTTAATAGAGTACAAACATTAAAGGTGTAATTGCGCATGTGTAAATGTCAAATAAGGGAAAACTTTATTAAAAGTTGGTAAAATGAACGTTGCAGCAACTCTATAGTGTTTTAGACGGTAGACATAAATTATACACGCGATTGATAATATCGACGTTCGCTGCATGATTGAAATTTGAAGTATATACATAATATAAATCATGCAAACTTTTGAATTATTATTAAATCATGTAGTTTGATGTTCCTGGGTATTTTTAACTTGCCTAAAGTACAACATGAGGATCATTAATTAGGACTAGAAAAAAATATTCGGTATAAGAAGTCAGTTATAATATCAAGTCTCTTTTACACTAAACAAGACGAAAAACTGATTATTAATGGGTTCATGAAGACACTACGTGAAAATATAATTAAGAACGTTTTTACTTAATCAATGTGAGATAGAAGTGAAGGGACGATGGAGTATCTACTAGTTCGGGCCGGCCCGAGTCGTTTGGCCCGGCCCGGCCCGAAAAAAGATGGGCCCGGCCCGAATAAATTAGTCAACGGCCCGGCCCGGATTCGAGTCTGAAATCGGGCCGGGCCCGGGCCGGGCCGGCCCGAAAGCCCGAGCCCGAGTCCATCCCTAGTGACAATGTCGCCACGATATGATGTCACAAATATTGATGACGCATCCGTTTTATTAGTAATACGGTTCCTTGACAACATTGTAAAATTAACTTTGTGTATTTATGAACTTTTTTTCGTTATGACCTTATTTATTTTTAATAAGCACTTACGCGGAGCAAACTTCTGATTTTTAAATATACTGTCTTAATTTAAAAATATTTGTGACCGGAATTTCATCAGTCTTCATATCAATCAGAGACAATGACGCAATAATTATATATTGAGCTGTCACAAAGAGAAATTTAATATGTAAAAGAAACAGCTTTATTTAATTTAAGTAAAGTTCACAGTATTCCATAATTCACTTACAATTTTAAAAGAATGCATAATTCTACCAGAAATCTCTCGATTGCGTAAATTACAGTACTTGGAGTGGCTCTGTAATTACTAAATTGCCGGTCCCGTTGTAACATCCAATTACTATTGAATCTAATGATTCTAGCTCTTTTAGCCGTGAGATAAGATAAAATCAGGCTTCATTAAACCAATAAATAAAATACTTTTGTAACGACGATTATAATTGTTTCTCTGAGCTACCTCGTTATATTTACTACTCTATTAAATGTTAGCTATTTCGAAAATTCTCGTGATCACTAAAATGCCATTTAGTGTCGAGATATTTATGCAACACGGTTTCAGTAAGTCGTGAATATTATGCTGATTCAAGCAGGTGCTGCTATCCATTTACAAAGTTAACTAGAAACAAATATCGTATGGCACCGTTAGGTATGGTCCAATTTTCGGATGAGTACTTTCCACCCTATCGATAACATGTGTGGAACGGTGCTTGATTAACTATCCAGGCAACAGACCGTAGTAAACTTAATACTAACTGGGTTTATTCATTTCTTTGGTTAATTTAGTGCATTTCAAACATATACATTATTTGGTTCTTTTGAATTAAATTTTACGATGCGAGAAGCATTCAGAACAGTTCATGAATTTAACACTAACCAGTTGTTACCAGACGAATAAAAATTGACCTTAAAAGAATTAAACCTATTAAACAGCAATACGGACTTCCTATATAAGAATGTAAATTAAAGAATCTGTTCTTTTTTAATACGCTATAGATAACAAAATTGAAATGTTTTTAACTTACGTTCTTCGTTTATCCACTTTTAACCAGAAGCTGAGAGGAAGTGAGTGTGCAAAAAATGAGGACCTAATTTTATCAATTGATATTATGTCCAAACAATTCAAATATTAATATTGTACATGCTACCAGTCTATGACAATGGGTTTTTTTATAATAAAATAAAAGCAAAATTTATTAAAAACATTTATTGCTAAGACAATAATAAACAAACAATAAATAATAAAATTGAATAAAAAGAGATTAAGTTTTAATAGTAATATGCAAAATGAAGAAAAATAATTACTCAAGTTTATTTTGGCAATCATTATTTACATACATACACTTTGGAATGCATGTTAAACCTGATTTTCTCGCAACTGCGAATTAAGTTTGATTACGGCTGTGAAGTTAGCCCGACCCAATCATCAAATCGAATTAAAAATAGTACCAATCGATAGTTCCGTGTTAGTTTCGGTTAGTTCCGTAAAAGTTTTCGTTAATTCCGCTTTACATATCGTACTTTTAAAATATCAGTTTGGATTGGGCTAACTTCACGGCAGCCCACCCACATCGATTAATTGTTTAAAAAAGTATGCAGTTCGATTCATTTTCGTTAGTTTCGATTAGTTCCGGTCAAAAAACGTTAGTTCCGCAAAACTGTATTAGTTATAAAAGGGACTTGGGTCGGGATAATTTCACGCTGCCTCGACCCACTTCACCAAATCAAACCGAAAAAGGTCCTATCTGATGTATTTGCGTTAGTTTCGATTAGTTCCGGTCAAAGAAACTTTAGTTCCGACCTAGAACTAATTGTAAACGAAATTGTATACAGGATGCTGCAAATAAACTGTTGGTATTGTGATATTTCTAGAATGAAGGGTACCTGGCAACTAAAAATTTGACTGTAGGAGTTATGCTATTAAATAAAAATATGGACATTGCATTGCTACTTCCAGTTATACCGAAAGTTGGTTAAAACTTTGCTCTTTAACGGGATAGGATAGGTATTCAACACAATGTTTGGTCGTTTATATTAGGAAGGAAGCTATTATTTACACAGAATAGGTATTGATCATTCTCATGCTCCACAATATTCAAAAAGTTTGTTTTTGACAATATCGATTATTCCTATTGAAAGCTTCGTCAGTTGACATTCACACCCTAATGTTAAAAACATTTGGGATAGAGCTAACCTCACGGTAGCCCACGCATGTTGATACATCGTCTATAGAAATAATCACTACGTCCCTATTTTTTGGCTTTTAAATGTTGTGAGTTGATGAACATAACTTCAACTAATGTATTTTACTACTTGTATGTAATTTCAATTAAAAACCTATTTCAGGACTAGGAACATAAAAACAAATGCATTCATGTATACTGGTAAGGTTAGTTTAGATACACAGAAACTGTTTCTGGTGATAAAGATCTCCTTTGAAGAGGATGCCGTAGGCAAGGAGTTACTGGTAACGGAATCATCTTCAGATTCAGAACTAGTTTCGGCGTCGTAGTTAAATTTTTCAATGAAAGATGAGGCATTACTGAACGTTGGTGAAGACCTAAAACCATAATGTTTTCTTAACTTCACTAAACTGTTATGGCGGTTCTCATGAATGTATTGATATATGTAGTGTGGACTGAGTGGTTGCTGAAGTCCAAATTTTGCGCTCATAAACAAACTGACTTTGCTGGCCCAGGATATGCTCCATCTTCTGACAAAATATTCTTATAGTCTATAAGTGCTGCTATAAAATCTTCGTGCGGAACTACAGGTTGGCGCGGCATCGGGGGAAAAAAATCTTAAGCTGACCAGGTTCTTAAAGCGGAAAATTTACAGCTTATATAATTATACAGATTGTTAGGAATAAATGATACAAATTCGGAGGGCATTTACAAAATATTAATTTCGTGTAAACTGTAGCATCCCTTACCTTCAAAACATATGTCTACTGAAGAAGTGGGTAAAATGGTTCCTAAAAGTTATTTAAAATGCTAAATAGAAAATAGCATTCGGGTGCGCGTGGAAAATACAAACTAGAAAATATTTATTGAAAATAGATTTTTAAATAGAAAATGCCTTTAATTGAACATCAAGACAATGTATTCAATTTTTAACATAGTGATTCCATATTACTTGCACTATGGTGAAACATAGAAAATAAAATTAATTAACCATCTCTGTAACTCTAAATTATTTGGTGTAGCTCCATTAAAAATACTCTAGGGGTGTAAGATCAGGAGATCTTGCATGCCATTATACGGCACCATGTGTAGCCATCCGCCGATCGGTACTTCCCGTGTATTACTATTATATTAAATTTTTCTTGATTTGTATAACCGTCATTATTTATTGTGCTTTTTTCAAAACAACTTTAAATTGTTAAAGGGTTAAGGTTAATAAACCATAACCACGAACTGTCAAATCACAATCAATTTAGTTGATTTGGTTATAAAGCCTACATTGTGATTCTATACTTTTTAAAATTTGATTTATTAATTAACATTGAGCGCAAAGACAAAGTGTAATACATCACTGAAAAAGGAATCTTGCACAGAATTCAAACTTTGAAATAAATATACCATATGTCAATTATATTTTAAAAATTATGTACGTTCCCGGTAAAACCGGAAGTGACTGAATATTATTATGCTTGATTTAGAAGGCGTTAGATCTAAGTGACACGTTTAAAATTTAAAACTGAGACACCCAGTATACTAATAGAATTCTGTATGCAACTTATTGTTCGAAAATTTACACATTTATCCGCGCCCCTTTTTTTTTGGTATAGTGACTATGATGTTACGTTTGAAATTTTTGGGTATCTCGTCTGTCTCATACATATAGCTTACAAGTCGGAAGAGACGTTCTGTTACTGCTTGCCCAGCGGCTTTTAGAGTTTCTACTTGCACTTTATCTGTACGCGGCGCCTTATTATTTTTCAGAGTTTTTAATGTTAATTCAAACTCATCTCTAAGTATAGGACATTCCAGGTCATCATTTTCAATGTCTGATTCCTGTTCTAAAGCTGTTAGTTCCGCTCCTGAATATAAGTTCCCTATATATTCCTGCCATCTACCTACTTTCTCTTCATTTTCTATAATAACGTTTTCTCCTTTGTTCCTTATAGTTTTGATATACGGTTTTATATCCCTAAAATTCATTATAAATAATTTGTATGCTTCGTCTGTTTTTCCTATTTCCATCTTAGTTTGTACCTCTTTGCACTTTTCATCAATCCATTGTTCTTTAGCTTTCCTGCATTTACGAATAATCACCCATTTTATGGCTTTGTGTCTCTATTTTCTGTTTCATCTGATCTATTTTTATATTTTCGTCTTTCTTCCATTAAATTCGGGATATTCTTTGTTATCCATGTTTCTTATTTTCTTTTTGTGTATACCCCAGAATACCTCTGGCCGCCATGAAGCTGGATTTAATGTTATTCGATTTTGTTTCTACTTCCTTAGTATCAGATATTTTCCCGATATCTTTCAGCAATTCGACTTTTTTTCGAATCTTTCTTAAAAATGTTTATCTTTTAGTTTCTTAAAGTCAAAGTGCCTTTTTCCATTTTTTTTTCAAATTTTTAAATTTATGTGCGGCCTCCATAATTACGATGTTATGGTCAGTGTCTATATCTGCTTCTGGGTAGCTTCTACAGTCTTTTACTTAATTCCTAAACAGTTGTCTAACATGAATATAATCTATTTGATATCTTCCTCTGTCTTCTGGCATCTTCCACGTGTATCGTATTCTAGCATGATGTTGAAATAATGTGTTTGTGATGATTAAGTTGTTCTTGTCGCAAAATTCTACCAGCCTATCTCCCCTGTCGTTTCTCGTGCCTAAACTAAATAAATCTACTACCACTCCTTCCCTACCCTCACCTACCACTGGATTAAAATTCCACGTAATTATTAAATTTTCAGGTCTTTTTACGTATCTTAGTATGTGTTCGATATCTTTTGTAGAGCGCTTCCACCTGTTCGTCACTGTAGCTAAAGGTGGGTACGTATACTTGTATTATTACTGTGTTTACCTGTTTAGATTCTAATCTAACCATGAGTACTCTTTTGTTCTTGTGTAAGTAATTTTCTACACAGTGTCCTATCTTTTTTGGCATAACTATTCCCATACCCGAATTTCCTTCCTCTGCTCTTGTATGAATTACTCTGAAGTCTCCACTCTAAAAATCCCCAGTAGAGTATAATTGACAGTTCTCCCGCCTCAAGTCCACCAGCATCCTCATTTCCACACACATCTGGACCAAATTTACATGTAAATTCCCATAAGGAGGAAATGAGGAGATTCATCTCCTCATTTCCACACACACATCTGAACCAAATAGTTTTCTTCGACTAACCATTTTTGATCTTTCGAGATAAATATATCTTAAATTTTTCATCTTTCGAGATAAATGAGCATCCTCATTTCCACACACGAGATAAACCTATTTTTTAAGATTTTTTTACCGCTAACATTCTGGACCAAATAGTTTTCTTCGACTAACCATTTTTCATCTTTCGAGATAAACCTATCTTGTTTGGTATCAATTAATATTAGAATTTTTTCAGCTACCCGAATTTCTAACAATTTTTCAGATATCATCATCCCCAAGGGAGCTACCCTGATTTTAAGATTTCTTACCTGTAGCAACTTTTGAGCGTTCTTATAAAAATTTTTATACATGCGATACATCTTTTTAGTCTAGAATTTTACGCAGAATTCGAATCTGTAAACAGATTTAAAATAGGACCACGCCCTACAAAATTACACCCCTTTAAAGTCCGGAACCTCTAAATTTTGCTCTTTGCTCTATAAGCAAAACTAACAAATAGTTTTCTTTGTCTAACCAATGCATCTTTCGCGATAAACCTATCTTGTTTGGTATCAATTAATATTAGAATTTTCTCAGCTACCCGAATCTCTAAGAATTTTTTAGATTGCATCACCCCCCAGAGAGCTACCCCCATTTTAAGATTTCTTACCTGTAGCGACTTTTGAGCGTTCTTATAAAATTGTTTATACATGCGATACATCTTTTTAGTCTAGAATTTTACGCACAATTCGAATCTGTAAACAGATTTAAAATAGGACCACGCCCTGCACAATTACATCCCTTTAAAGTCCGGAACCTCTAAATTTTGCTCTTTGCTCTATAAGCAAAACTAACAAATAGTTTTCTTTGTCTAACCAATGCATCTTTCGCGATAAACCTATCTTGTTTGGTATCAATTAATATTAGAATTTTCTCAGCTACCCAAATTTCTAGGAATTTTTTAGATTGCACCATCCCTAAGGGAGCTACCCTGATTTTAAGATTTTGTACCAAGATCAATTTCTAACCACCTCCCCTTTTTAATATCTACAATCCTTTAACCAAACACGTAGCAGTATTAACATAAATTAAGCATGCAAAAATTTAATAATTTATTTTATCCAATTTACAGTTTAATAAACTTATAGAATGCAATTTTACAAAGTATAACATTATTTCCTGTGTGTAGTCGAATCCAAGTAGTTTAACCTGCAACAAAAAAAAGATTAATGTGTTGTATAAAAAGAGAGGAAACGTGTTTTCGGTCAATAAGACATATTATAGTTAACCTAACAATATGAGAATAATGTAAATACATTCCAATGTAATGGGTTTTAAATATGTGAATGGGAAGGTCGACCTTTACGTAATCATCGCGTGGTTAATAATTAAGAAAGCTGTATATAATTTCTTCTCCAAACAAATGCGGTTATTACAATAGGAAAGTACGCTAAATGCGTCAATTAACAGCAATTAAATATTGCTTACTGACCTACCTTAATTAGGTTGCTGTGCTATTAGGAATGATGTACTTTTTGTTGTCCTCGCCCGACAAACTGATTTTATTAATTGGGTATAAAGTTGGTGTTTACATGTGCAGACTTTAACACCTCCATATCGCACACTTTACACATAATTCGTGGTTGTTTCGTACAAGACCCTTTAACAGCTGGCGGAGCTGAACGTTTACTGCTTAATGACATACCGTGCTGTTTTTCCTTGTCACGCTGTAAGTTGTCCATTTTCGTAAAAGCGATACTGCAAGACCCAGAGTTTAAGTACTTTGCTACCGACGGATGTATAAGCTTAACCGTGGACGATGTTACACTACAACATTTGTTCTGGAGCCGTTTGAGGGCATCCCTCCTGGTAAAGTAGACGTGACAGGGCTCGCATTTAAAAACGTTTAGTACAAAACAAAATCCGCACTATAAGACTTTGGTTAAACTTGTAATCGAACTAACTAAAAAGCTTACTCTAGCGTACCTGATTTATATTCCTTATAGAATGCATACCGAAGGTTTCCGAAGACGAGCGAACTATGTTGAGGATTCAGCGGGGGACTAAATGATGTCATAATCCTTGCTGCTCGTCCAATACATTTAGCGCCAATGCATGCACCTGGTTCGCATTGTCGATGGTGCGAATGCAGTTAGTAGAAACACCGGAAAACGTCTTCCATGTTATACGGATCGCGTGCATATTAAAAATCCAAAAGGGTGGTAGCACACACACACAAATTGTGTGCAAGTCGTGCTGTAGAAGATGCAGTGCTACTATAACCAAAAACTTAATAAAAACACTTTAAACCATTACTAAGGAAATACCAACTTGTTGTCTACAGGATACTTACTAATAAATCAATTTAATTTTAAATAACTTCTACGTCATATTTTAGGAAATGGAGGGCTTAAATATTTTTTAATTGAATCACCAAGCGAAAGTATATGCTTAGCGGTATTAAAATTAACCATTAATTTCCAATTTTTACGACCGTGGTTAATTATAGATTAAAATTTAATCTGTGCACGTTCGAGCTTCTCGTAAACTAACATATTTTATAGCAACAATGCGCTGTATAATACATGCATACCCCTTCGCCGCGCTACTGCTATTCTTGTAATTGCTAGAAAAAGTCACTCTCCTTTTTACTGTTAGGACCGATGCAAAGCACCGTTTTTTTTTTTATACTTTCTATAGCACATCGCGCACTTTTTCGTCTGATAATTAAATTTTGCTTCTGTAGGCTTTTAAACTTTTGCATAGCGGTCGACCGCACGTAATGATTTCTAGAACCGGTAAGTACTTGATATCGTCCAAATAGAGAATTAGATGCTCGATGTCTGTCAACTTCCAATTCCCTCGTAAAAGGTAGAAAAAACTCAGTCAATCATCCATCTAACTTAAACTTCGACCCGCTCCTGTTCTGATAATTTACAAACATTTTTCAAACGACAATGGGCCGAGAATTTTTAAACCTCCGAGGGATCTTTAAGTCGTGATCAATTACACATCCGAGCTACGCGTAAACTAACATATTTTGCAGCAACTGTGCACTGTATAATACATGCATACCCCTTCTCTGCGCTACTGCTATTCTTGTAGTTGCTAGAAAAAGTCACTCTCCTTTTTATTGTTAGGACCGATGCAAAGCACCATTCCATACTTTCTTTATAAGTGTAGCACATCGTGCACTTTTTTGTCGGATAATTAAATGTTTATTTTTGTAGGCTTTTACACTTTTGCATATTTAAACATCTAATACGATCAATTAACCACTTTCGCTTATTCTAACAGGAACCACCATACATTCCGCCACACCGTTCTTTTTGATTCCAACGATCCTATGGGCTTCCACGCACTAACACCCGACGTATCTTTCCTACTATTTGTTAAACAAAAACTACCGGCATCGCTATTGTGGACGTAAACAGATGTTTGTAGATGTGTACGAGAGTATGTAACCATATACATTAATCAGTCTAAGCTATTTTACTTAGTCCACGAAAACTACTATTATTTTTCTAAACCATAATTAATATTCGCCTTTATAGGTTTCCACATTTCGACCATTTCCCAATGACTGGTGCTACGTACATGGAAACTTAAATTTCTTATTGGAGAGAATTCTTATTCTCCCACGACTGCTGCATAGCTGCATGCCCACCCCTTTTGGAGGTATATGCTCGTTATAGGTTGTAAGACCCTCGGTTTTACTTAACTACAATTCGTGAGACCCCTTTAATCTTTTTAATCGTATCTTTCTCGCCTACAATACAGTAGGACTTAACATTACTACCAACAAATTCTAATACTGGACCCCCATTAAATACGTCTTTAATTTTCCCTAACACTTTTTTGTTGACAAGTGTTATATTATATTTATTATACGCGGGGTAGTCACTCTTTTAAGATAAATATATTTTGTTTGGCATCAACTAATATTAAATTTTTCTAGGGACCCCAAATTTGTAAATAAACTTTAAATAGGACCACCCCATACAAAGTTATGCCTTTTAAAGACTAATTTTTGCCCATCTTTATTTAACTCCATCTTTAAAACCCTTTTTTTCGCTACCCAAGACATATGCTTTAACCAACCGTTTCCCTAGAAATCTAAAACCGCAGTGTCCCGCGAATACCACGTGGAGATAACACGTATACTCTGTCAACCAGGATAGAAGCCGGAAGGATTTGGAAGGTGGGAGAAGAACTTAAAAATTATGGAATCTTAAAACTAATATATACAATAGATTTACAAAATCTAAACAACTATCTTATATCTTTACACCCCCCATGCGTAGATTGTTGTACTATTAGGAATGATGTACCTTTTGTCATCTTCCTCGATAAACTAATTTTATTAATAAGCTGCGTATGCAAATCGTATTCTTTTACTCCGGATACAGACGCAGACAAGTACTCGATACCATCCAAATAAAGAATTGGGTGCTTGGTGACTGTTAACATCCGCCTCCCTCGTGTACGCCTAGGCACATCCCAGCCCATGAGCACCCCTGCGCATGCACACCCCTGCCCATGCGCACCCCTGCGCGTACGCACCCCTGCCCATGCTCGCTGCCCATGAGCACCCCTCTCTGTGCGACTGCTATTTCGGGGTAACGTCACAGCCTTTTATAAATAAAGAACAATGTTATATACTATTATAAAATGTTTATTCTGACATTATATATAACAAATTTAAAAATATTTAATGCCAAGCATGGAGTCATTTAAACTTAATTTTAATACAAAGTTATACACAGAAGACAGTCCTTTCTTTATGTTTGTTTGCAGTGGTTTTAATTTTATCTAATTTTATTCGCATCTTAAAATTTAAATCGACACCCAAGTCTTCTATCTCCTTTAATTATCCGACAAAAAAGTGCGCGATGTGCTACACTTATAAAGAAAGTATGGAATGGTGCTTTGCATCGGTCCTAACAATAAAAAGGAGAGTGACTTTTTCTAGCAATTACAAGAATAGCAGTAGCGCAGAGAAGGGGTATGCATGTATTATACAGTGCACAGTTGCTGCAAAATATGTTAGTTTACGCGTAGCTCGGATGTGTAATTGATCACGACTTAAAGATCGCTCGGAGGTTTAAAAATTCTCGGCCCATTGTCGTTTGAAAAATGTTTGTAAATTATCAGAACAGGAGCAGGTCGAAGTTTAAGTTAGATGGATGATTGACTGAGTTTTTTCTACCTTTTACGAGGGAATTGGAAGTTGACAGACATCGAGCATCTAATTCTCTATTTGGGCGATATCGAGTACTTACCGGTTCTAGAAATCATTACGTGCGGCCGACCGCTATGCGAAAGTGTAAAAGCCTACAGAAGCAAAATTTAATTATCAGACGAAAAAGTGCGCGATGTGCTATAGAAAGTATAAAAAAACGGTGCTTTGCATCGGTCCTAACAGTAAAAAGGAGAGTGACTTTTTCTAGCAATTACAAGAATAGCAGTAGCGCGGCGAAGGGGTATGCATGTATTATACAGCGCATTGTTGCTATAAAATATGTTAGTTTACGAGAAGCTCGAATGTGCACGGATTAAATTTTAATCTATAATTAACCACGGTCGTAAAAATTGGAAATTAATGGTTAATTTTAATAACGCTAAGCATATACTTTCGCTTGGTGATTCAATTAGAAAATATTCAAGCCCTCCATTTCCTAAAGTATGACGTAGAAGTTATTTAAAATTAAATTGCTTTATTAGTAAGTATCCTGTAGACAACAAGTTGGTATTTCCTTAGTAATGGTTTAAAGTGTTTTTATTAAGTTTTTGGTTATAGTAGCACTGCATCTTCTACAGCACGACTTCCACACAATTTGTGTGCGTGTGCTACCACCCTTTTGGATTTTTAATATGCACGCGATCCGTATAACATGGAAGACGTTTTCCGGTGTTTCTACTAACTGCATTCGCACCATCGACGATGCAAACCAGGTGCATGCATTGGCGCTAAATGTATTGGACGAGCAGCAAGGATTATGACATCATTTAGTCCCCCGCTGAATCCTCAACATCGTTCGCTCGTCTTCGGAAACCTTCGGTATGCATTCTATAAGGAATATAAATCAGGTACGCTAGAGTAAGCTTTTTAGTTAGTTCGATTACAAGTTTAACCAAAAGTCTTATAGTGCGGATTTTGTTTTGTACTAAACGTTTTTAAATGCGAGCCCTGTCACGTCTACTTTACCAGGAGGGATGCTCTCAAACGGCTCCAGAACAAATGTCGTGGTGTAACATCGTCCACGGTTAAGCTTATACATCCGTCGGCAGCAAAGTACTTAAACTCTGGGTCTTGCAGTATCGCTTTTACGAAGGACAACTTACAGCGTGACAAGGAAAAACAGCACGGTATGTCATTAAGCAGTAAACGTTCAGCTCCGCCAGCTGTTAAAGGGTCTTGTACGAAACAACCACGAATTATTTGTAAAGTGTGCGATATGGAGGTGTTAAAGTCTGCACATGTAAACACCAACTTTATACCCAATTAATAAAATCAGTTTGTTGGGCGAGGACAACAAAAAGTACATCATTCCTAATAGCACAGCAACCTAATTAAGGTAGGTCAGTAAGCAATATTTAATTGCTGTTAATTGACTTGCATTTAGCGTACTTTCCTATTGTAATAACCGCATTTGTTTGGAGAAGAAATTATATACAGCTTTCTTAATTATTAACCACGCGATGATTACGTAAAAGTCAACCTTCCCATTCACATATTTAAAACCCATTACATTGGAATGTATTTACATTATTCTCATATTGTTAGGTTAACGATAATATGTCTTATTGACCGAAAACACGTTTCCTCTCTTTTTATACAACACATTAATCTTTTTTTTGTTGCAGGTTAAACTACTTGGATTCGACTACACACAGGAAATAATGTTATACTTTGTAAAATTGCATTCTATAAGTTTATTAAACTGTAAATTGGATAAAATAAATTATTAAATTTTTGCATGCTTAATTTATGTTAATACTGCTACGTGTTTGGTTAAAGGATTGTAGATATTAAAAAGGAGAGGTGATTAGAAATTGATCTTGGTACAAAATCTTGAAATCAGGGTGGCTCCCTTAGGGATGGTGCAATCTCAAAAATTCCTAGAAATTTGGGTAGCTGAGAAAATTCTAATATTAATTGATACCAAACAAGATAGGTTTATCGCGAAAGATGCATTAGTTAGACAAAGAAAACTATTTGTTAGTTTTGCTTATAGAGCAAAGAGCAAAATTTAGAGGTTCCGGACTTTAAAGGGGTGTAATTTTGTAGGGCGTGGTCCTATTTTAAATCTGTTTACAGATTCGAATTCTGCGTAAAATTCTAGACTAAAAAGATGTATCGCATGTATAAAATTTTTTATAAGAACGCTCAAAAGTCGCTACAGGTAAGAAATCTTAAAATGGGGGTAGCTCTCTGGGGGGTGATGCAATCTAAAAAATTCTTAGAGATTCGGGTAGCTGAGAAAATTCTAATATTAATTGATACCAAACAAGATAGGTTTATCTCGAAAGATAAAAAATGGTTAGTCGAAGAAAACTATTTGGTCCAGAATGTTAGCGTTAAAAAAATCTTAAAAAATAGGTTTATCTCGTGTGTGGAAATGAGGATGCTCATTTATCTCGAAAGATGAAAAATTTAAGATATATTTATCTCGAAAGATCAAAAATGGTTAGTCGAAGAAAACTATTTGGTTCAGATGTGTGTGTGGAAATGAGGAGATGAATCTCCTCATTTCCTCCTTACGGGAATTTACATGTAAATTTGGTCCAGATGTGTGTGGAAATGAGGATGCTGGTGGAAATGAGGCGGGAGAACGGTCAATTATACTCTACTATCCCCTGTCTCTGGCCACCGAACTTTGCTGATCCCTACTATGTCTAGTGTTAACCTATACATTTTAATTTTTAGGTTCTCTAGCTTACCTACTTGCTTCATACTTCTAACATTCCACGCCCGACTCGCAAAATGTTCGCGACTCTTATTCTGAACTTTCCAAATCGCATCCTCCGAAGTAGTCACCTCCCGGAGGTTCAAATGGGGGACTATTTTAACACCGGAATCGTTTACACCAGAGAATGCCATCATGTTTATTACAATTTAAGTACGCTGTGTACTTGGGAGGTAATGTGGTGGTTTCCCGTTGCCTTCCACATCGCGGCAGTGTGTTTTAGGCTATCATACTGACCCCTATGGTCTCTGCCAAACTAAGTACCGAAAGAGTGACTGTCCTCTTTCGGAAGGAGCTTACCGAAGCAAATATAAAAAATGGAGGCAGCATTTACAAATTACTAAAACTTGAAAATAAAAGGTCCAATCGAGGTGAAGATAATTCGAAGAGTAGTCCTAAGACAGTAGAGATGACCTAGTAGTAGCAGCATTTCAGGAGCAGAGGGAACACTTATAGAAAATTTGATTTTAACTAAAGTTTGGTTTTTGTATCCAGCAGTAGGAGATCTGACAAGTTTATAAGTAACCAGTGTGTCGGTATTTCATTATTTTAATCATTAGTATAGAACCAATTTGTTTTCCATTCTGAAAATTCTCTATGAGTTACTAACAATAATTATAGATGTTTACCTTGTAAGAAAAAGTTGCACCACATCCAACCACATCGTGAGCAAGATTCAACAATCCAGATAAATTTTTAGAATATATGCTCATTTATAATAATAGTAATGCTTATGGAGATTTTATTTCTGAACCATAAATGTTGTTTGACATTACATCAGCAAAGGCAGACATTTTTTGGCAGATAAAATTAGAGACTACAAATTAAAGTGCGTTGCAGTTTAGAAGTGTGGTGAGATTGCAATAGAGGGCGTCAATATTACTAAAAATATAAACAGATCCTTTTATTTATACAGAACTCACAAAAATTTGGATCTGTATTAAAGAATTTGTAGAAATGAACCCTGAGCGATATTTTAATAAAAAAGGTGGCAAGTTATAAAAGTAATAATAAGTAATAGGCAAAAAATGAAAATAAAAATATTTCGTGTAATGTTGGTGTAAACCATTTAAAAGGGAGGGAATATATAGATTTAATTTTCAATAAACAGCTGTGCCAAATAATTGTATAATATAGTTTATTTCACGGATCAGTGGTGTGACGTCACATGTGCTAGATACTGCTATGTTATCATATTGTTCAAACACATTCATTTTCTAAAAATTCGTTTGTCATGTATATCCATAATCTAACCTTTGCATAATTCAAAATTCTCTTTTTGTTCTTTATCACTATTTACAAACACAGGTGTTGTTTATTACAACTGCAGTTACTGCTTCATAAATGTTTCAGCAAATACTTTATATTTTGTAACTGGGTAATATTTATATCAACTAAAAAATTTGTGCAAGTAGTTCGTCCAATTCTTAACACCTTTAATGTTTATTCATCATTTAACAAAGAAAACGTACGTATCCTTGAAGTGAAAATAATTCAACAACATGTATAATTTTTAAAGAATAATTTCTTTCCTACATACATAACCCAACTTTTTCAGTCTCGGTCTCGACCAACAAATTGTAATCTCGGATCTTGTCCATCACTATATGCTATACATATTGTTAAATGTAAATTAATGAATGCTTTAAATTAAGTGTTAATGTATGAGGTAGTGATTATAAACATTGTATAAATGAAAGCGTCTGTATTTTGAGACTGCTTCTACTGCAGAACCCGTACAGAGAAAAATATTATAAATGTTTTTTGTATGTGGAAATGAATCCCGATTCGAGTATTCGAACAATATCCGAACAACTGGGAGTATGCGAAAACAATGTTCAAAATATTTTGAAGGAGCACCAGTAAATATTTATTAACATGTGAAAACGTTGATAGCTTTGACTTTTGTAGATTTCGCCTATATCATGTAGATTAAATGATCAGAATTTCGGTACAAGATTGAATTATTGTTATTGGCTATGGGTATACTAGAAGACGACCCAGGATGGCTCTCGCGAATTTTATGGTTAGATGAACCTATATTTAACAGTAATGCTACTGTAAATCGGCACAATATGCATTATTGGTCGCAAGTAAATCCACATTGGAGAGGTGAAATACAAGATCAGTGTTGTTGGTCTGTATATGTGAGGTGCAGAATTTTAAATGGATAGATAATTGGACCTTAATTAGACGACATATTTGAATTTCCTCAGAAACCAATTACTACTTCATCTAGAAGACGTACGCTTTACGAATCAAGGTAATTTTTTCAGCACTATGGTAGAGTAGTATTATTATCTCATGGCGGGTGACGTCACATGCGCAATAGGTTCGATTTAAACTTAAACCTCAAGATTCACAACGCTACAGTACAACCCACAAACATCTTGCTAGCAATGTGGCTTTAATACGTCGTCACGAATATCCCATTTATTACGTTAAGTAAAATATTGTTTGTAAAGACCCCGTTCATGCTGGCGGTATCTAGAAATTCATAAATATATGAAATAAATCCAGACCTCCATATAATATCGGAGCTTTTACATGTTTTTACTTATAAACAATTTTAGCTTCGTAGTTTCTTTATCCGTAAATATTCGCTGTGGCAACAGTGCACATACTCAGCGGATCCCAATACTGTATATACCGAATGTGAACCGGAACTGTTATTGTCATTCTCGCTCTTTGTATCGCTATTTGTATCAAGTAATAGTCATCAAAACAATTTTTTCAAAACTAACTGATAGTTAATTTCTTCAGCAATATAAGTATTTAAAAAGAATGTTCGTTCAATGATTAATTATGAAATTTTTTGGAGTAATATTATGAATAAGAAGGAGGTGATTCCTAGTCAAGGACGACAGATTGTTTTTAATGTGTTTCAATATTTGAAACGCATAAAAGATTCGGGAGCATCTTCCTTTAATTCTACAGCACTGAATTGTTGATTCTATGATCCATTAAAATAAAGCACGAGATATATGCAATTTATAATAATATTAATATAACAAATGATATAAAAACCTTTTTGGTATTAATTAAAAATTGTTTTTGTTTTGTTTTTGTTAGTTACAACACCATGAGTGTCATTGTGTAAACATATTCTTAAAACGTTTTTGTAATAAATCTTAGTAATATTTTCGAGGTGGGCATTTGACATTTTTATAGTGTTTATAGTTTATAGGTTGTGTTTAAAACAAAAACGTCTATTGATTTGAAAAAAACGAATATGTAGTACTACCAAATTGTTTTTGTTCTACTAGTGACTATAAGTGATAAAATATCTTGTGTACACTGATCCAATCAATCAATAATCTGGGGTATCACATCTAACAATAAGCTCAGATCATTTTTATAGAAGAGCAAAAATCAAGATAAAACTATTTAAAACACATTCCTTGGTTGCTCGACAATTTTTGCTCTGGCAACACTGGGCGTGCAAGTAGTCGATGTTTTCTAGTCTCACTTTTTTATTTTGATTATGAATATAGCTCCTCTTCGCGCAGGTTTTTTCAAGGTCACCCTCCATGAGATAATAATAAAACTATAACCCGGCCCATTTCTTTGCACACGTTTGAGAGTATTTAGACCAAAGATTTGCTGATAGTTGAGTAGGACAAGAAGTCTATTTTTTGGGTAGCTTAATCTCCCGATTTAATTAGTCTAGATTTCGATTTGTAGGGCCGAATAAAGAATCTTGTTTTTTGTAATAGGACCACTACAAAAGGTGACTTGATTAATAGGAGTAGAAATGCCGTGCAGGGTATTTCAAGAGCAGAAGTTAGGTTATGGTAATCTTAAATTATTTGTTATACCACATATTTCACAGCTTTAATACAGTACACTGATATGTAAAAAATATATTAAAAAATATGTGAAACCTATTAAAGATTTATATGTTTAAATTGTACTAATTGCAGCATTAGAAAATGTTTATTATCAGTTTTCTCTAGAATAATAAAATATTCTCGGTATATGTCAGATTAATATAAATTAAACTTACTAAATTTATGATACCTACAGCGAAAGCTTTGCTTAACGGCATTTAAACATTACAATTTGTTAGTGAACGTTAAGGTTATGTTGTAATGCAGTGCTGAATACCACTGAAATTTAACATGTGGAATAACCAATATTACTATATATAAACCGAATGCTTTATATTACTGCGTTAAATGTCGCCATTAGCGCTAGTAAACTGGAGATGGACATTAGGCAGAAAGATAGGCAGTAAATACACTGCATATGGTAAAGTTTATGAGGTTTAAATTTTAGTACCGATCGGAAATTGTGTAGCAGAAGAACCTGATTATCATTAAATTCTCATAAATTTTATTTGCGGAAGATTCTTACTAGGTAGGTATAATTTATATACATGCTATTTCTAACCCCAATAATTTTTAAATACGTACAAATATTGACATAATATATTAATAGTGAACATTCACTCCTCCATTACAACCTAAGTAGTTAAATATGTAAATAACAAAAAAAAAACAACTTAATTATCCGTGAGAAGTGGTATACGTGGTATATGGAAACGTATTTCTGGGCCAAAAGGTTGTGAATATTTTGCATATTACTATGCAGGTTCGTTATTGGTTAGTAGTAGCGACATTGTAATCGTTAAGTATTTGTTTGTATATTAAATATGAGGGCCGATTGTACAATTACAACTTAAGCTTGGTTTAAAGAGAAACCCAGGATAAACTTAGGTTCAAGAAATAGGGTGATTGTACATTGCCAGTTTAACGCTTGAGCGGTAGTTAATCTAAGGTTTAACTTGAACCACCAAAAGAGATAGTTTAAGCGTGGCTTTGGTAGTAGCATCAATAGTTATATACCATTCTAACCACAAATATCTATATTTATTTGGAAAATTTGGGGAAATGTTTTTTCAATTACATTTGATAAATTATTATGGATCAGTATTGGCATTTTAACAGATGATGAAGGTATGATAGAATTAGTAAAGATAGACGGCCGTAGGCGGGCAAGGAAAGTGTATCGCCCCCGAGAAGATCATTTTAGGAAATGGAATGATACAGAATTTTTTAAAAGATTTCGTCTGTCAAAAAATGAAGTCCGGTTTGTGCTACGAAATATAGAAGGGGAAATTTCGCATACAACACAAAGGTAAAATCGATTTGGAGTAATGACGTATTCAATGTGTATATTCTTTCAGAAATAACACAGTATCTGCAGATATAATGTTATTCGTAACCTTAAGATTTTTTGCTACTGGTTCATTTCTACAAGTTGTGGGCGACTTTACTGGAATTGACACAGCAGCAGCTTGTCGAAATGTATATAAAGTTAGCAGAACAATAGCCTCTCTGCATAGAACATTTATATTAATGCCTAGCACAGAAGAGGAGACGGCTATCAATAGTGCCCAATTCTATGATATTGCACGCTTTCCCAAAACTGTGGGTGCCCTATATTGTACACACATTAAAATTATATCTCCTGGTGGAGCAGATCCTGAAATATATAGAAATCGTAAAAGTTTCTTTTCGTTAAATTGTCAAGTTATATGTGATGCGAATTGCAAAATCCAAAACATTGTGTGTAGATGGCCTGGCTCTGCACATGACAGTACAATTCTTAATAACTCTCGGTTATGAGCACATTTTGAAAATAATTAGTACAATAGGTATTTGTCAGTTGGAGACAGCTGATATGGAATTAAACAGTATTTAATTACACCATTAGGTTGAATTGTCATACAATATTTAAATGTATTTACTAATCTTTATACGTGCAGTCTATCCTGTAACACCAGCGGAACATCTTTTCAATGAGTCACAAATACGTACTCGAAATCCTGTCGAACGAACGTTTGGTATTTGGAAAAGAAGATTCCCAATCCTTGCATTAGGAATTAGGCAGCAACTACACAAAGTTGAGCAATTGTGATTGCTACAGCGGTACTTCATAATATTGCAATGTTATTACACGAGGAAGTACTGCCAGTAAATGAAGAGATAGAGGCACAAATAAGATTTGTTTACGATGTCAAGGTGTGCAGATATCAACATTTCTTATGTTATAATTATGTTCAACAAGATGAACTTCTTCTTCGTTTTGGGGTTGTTCTAAAAGATTGTTGTTTTATAACATGATAAAGTAGTTTAATTTAAATTACCATCTCCAATAAAGTCGGTTACTGCCACAGTGACTGCAACATTACAAACAGTATATAAAATATACATACAATTTTATAGCTTACCTTCAGTGTCATCATCAAATTCTGATGGCAATCCATCGATCCTCGCTCCTAAAACATCCTTTATTTGCTCCTCTACATCTGTATATATAATATCTGAAGGAGGTCCTCCCCCACCCGTTTCCTTCCTATAACAGTTTTCATCAGCAAACTTCTTTTTAACCCTCTTCTTGATGTTATCATATTTTTTCTTCAACACTTCCACATGATGATGTACTTCACAAGCGGCCGAATTAATTTCTTTTTCAATTGACAGCCAATAGTCCGTTTTCTAGTGGTGAGTTTCTGTATCTGTCAGCTTACATCCAAGCACCCCTTTATATTTTTTTGCAAGGCAAACTAAAACCATTTCCTCTTTATCGCTGAAGTTTAATGCCTTCTTTTTCGTGCTCATGATGTTCATAATAAAAATAAAATATAACTATAAAGAAATACACAACTTTTCAGGTTACGTTGATAAAAGCATATCTTGGCACGGATAAACAGTTATAATGCGCCGGCGTCGTTATTGCCAACATCGAAATTTTAGTTGTACACATGGTTCAGTTAAACCTGCACTAAATTTGTCTTGTACAGTCATTCACGGAGTTAAATGTTGACTTAAGTTGAACCGTGCTCAGTAGAGCTAAGCTTAAACCCCACACATGTACAATCGGGCCTAAGAGCTATAAGAACCAGGAAAAGATGACAACTTCATCGTCCCAGTCATCTTTGGTCTATACAAATAAAAGAAAATTACTGTATAGTGCTATAAACCATAGTTTAATATAAGATTACTCTTATATCTCAAAAAATTAAGTACAATTTAATGGAAATAGTTATTTCAGTATTATGAACGGAAGGTGATACTTTGCTGCTTGAAATAAAACCTGTCAAAAGCTGTACGAAGTTTTCGCTCGAATTGCACATAAGATTTTTTTTGAATAACATTATTTTAAGAAGTAAATACATTTTAAAAATCACAAAAAAGAGTTAATATTGAAAGTAAAAACTAAATAGTGTAAAAAATTTTTTTTGTTGAAAGGAAAAAATTACTCATAGAAACAAATTAGAACAGGAATGAGCGAAAAGAAAAAAATTGAAAAAATTCCCAAGACCATTCACGTACAAGATTAGGTCTATATTCAATTTCTAATAAGTCCTTAGTCCCATATTGAAAACAACGGACTCCTTGTTATTTTCTAATTTGGTTCAACTACAAGGTCAACTTCAACTTGCCGAAAACAATCTAGCTGTTAGAAATCCTGGTTTGCAAAGCCATAAATAGCTATTTAATCTTCCAAAGGGCCGTGTAAACACCTTGTTGTTCAAGAAATACCTCACGTTCTCCAACTTGTTTCGTACACACGGCACGTGGGCTTTAAAAATTTGTTCTGATAAGATTTCCCCGCTTAAAATCTTCTGGCAACTACTTTTCCAAATCCGCTGATTTCCACAATATCTTCGAGACAAGTGGGTTAAAAAGTTGATGCGCAAACCCCCAGTAGGGTTAACAACCACAAAAATCCTATAGTACCAATCATGATAACGAGACGGCTAGACAATAGGTCTTAGCCGTTGAAGCCATTTGTTCGTCTTCGGGTAACTCCTAGCCGACTAACGTGATCGTAATCCTGAAGCAAATCCATCATGTACCACATTAGTTTGGAACCGACGCCTTTTGGTAATCCAGTTGAAACCTGTGCCTAACCAGCCTAAAGGCAGCCGCCATCAACTAGGTTGAGGATGAGTAATATTTGCTGGACTCCAAAAGCATGTATTAATCGTTTCTGCAACCCCATTTTCCAATATGGCTATATCCTGAGCAGTCAAGTTCCAGTCAGTAAGACTCGGCTCCCATTGTCAAACATAAATAATCGTGTGCTAACCAATTTTTTACACTTGGAATTTTCAACAATAACCAATTGTAAAATAATTTAAATTACAGAACGTACGTGATTATCAGATTTTATGCTCATTTAAACCTTAAGAGAAATTTTTGCTTAAATAATAATGTTTTTAAATATTGCTAAGCCTTTTGAATTGATTTAATTTGTTATTTCCTAGAACCTATTTGTTACACAATAGATACTTTCTGATTTTAACAGGTTTAATTTTCTAATAAGGGTTTCTGTATGTACCCTAAAATCACATCTTCTTAATACTTGCTAGGTATATTGGCGTCCAACTTCGCTTTATTTAGTTTTCCATTTCACGAAAGATATTTCAATCCTATCCTGTCTCATGATCTACCATGCGATAATAGCTAAGCTAACCGCCGGAGCAGCAAGTTTTATAGTTTTAACTCAAACGCGTATAGTCCCTTTAAGTTTCGAATTTTTGTTGTTTCTCCTCCCTAGGGGCCCGAGTTGAAAATATCAAAAATAAAAACCTACAATAGATAATAAACCGCAGATATAGTGTATGTAATATTCAAAATATGTAGATAACGACTTGATAACTATCTCTAAGGCGATCTAGTTACCTTAAATAAAATAGCGACCGTAATATTATTAAATCTGGACGGACAATACGAAGATGGACGCATCCTGTATATTAAAATTTTACGAACAATGAACGTTATTTAGGCATAATATTTCAATTCTTTTGTTTCTAGGAATGTAATTTAAATGAGGGAAGTTACTTTGTACCCTACCCTCTTCCAGGCGTGATGAAAAGAATAGGTGCACGACAGGGTATAAATAAATTACCCTGGCGCAGCGAGACACGGCCGTTTTTGGTTGCGGAGGCAGCAAAATACTTAAAATCTCAGGGGGAAGAAAAAGAGAAGTTGAAAAGCTATAGCCTTGTAAGGAAATTATTACGATAAAAAATTGAAACAGAAATGTGGAATAGAAATGCTTCAGTATTCTATTGCGATAAATTGAAGTTGTAAAAATTTGTTAATAAAACGGAAACATTAAATTAATAAGACCTTGGATATAAGTCCAACGTACTATAAAATCATAAAGCCTTTGTTTGATCCTACTATTTTTAAATCAGCAACTTGCAAATCTAAAGGCATACGTTGTTTTATTCGTAAAAACTAAATCTACATTTCATAGTAAAATACAAGTTTAACAGATAACGTTATTTAAACAATATATTGTTGTGAGAATTAACAGGTATACCAATTTTATAATAATCATGAATCACTACAACACTTGTAAAATATTAGGTATACCAAACATTTTTAATAGCAATTATATAACCAACCATTTCAAGAAACTTTTGGTTTCACAAACAATTTACTAAATTATTTCGCCTGGTAATTAAGAAATGTAAGTAATGGCAAATACTGCATTACGTATTTATTGTAACAGTGAGTACATCTAAATTGAAAAAGCGTTAAACTTACTTTTCACCTTCTATATAAATCAATAAATTTAAATAGCTACATTACGGTAAGATAACTAAATAGTAAAAAACGTTACCCATCTGTGTTTTACTGCCACATGGACGACATCCTGAATAAAATTACTTGAGATACTTGAACCAATGAAGTAAAGCTGGTCAAGTTAACCACTACAAAAATTAAAATCCTTTAAAATTTACATCTGGGGTAGATGAAATAGATTAGGTATGCATTTCAGCAATTTTTATTCCACAAAAGAAGATTTTAACTATTACGGTACCATCTTGAACAATAATAAAAACATAGTTTTCAAACGTAAAACTTGTAAGAGTAGGAATATGACCTTAAAATGAATTTGTGTAAGAAATTAAAATATCCACATTTGCTAACAAAAAACTGTTTAATTATATATAAATATATCTTAGCAACATTAACTTTAATGATGGGTCCGTTAGGCATTGATGCGAGTTGAACTGTTTAAGATCGTTTTCATAGAAATATTTTTAAGAAACACAAAAAAATTAAAGTATATTACATTTCCATTTAGAGAAAACAGGTACGACCTTATCATTTGATATCAAACGGAAAAGCGCTCTGAAACACCAGGTGATGAAAGTGATAATTTTCAAGGGAGGTAAAAACAACTCTCAATATTGACGTTTAGCACAGAGGCTAACATTCACACCAGTTGCGTAAGGGTGAGATTTAACCGCTAATAAATATTATCCAAAAATAATAATAAAACTCATTAACTGAACTAAAATATAGAGAATAAATGTATAACAATTATAACCATGATATTTTATTTAAATAAAATGAAAATGAGAATTTTATTTGGTGCTTTGAAACTAAATTGTAAAAGAAAACTTGCATAAAAATAGAAATTTGGAGAGTGAATCCAAAAGATTTACAAAGTTGTAACGTGACATTGCCGCAGGAAAAGAGTCACGTTACAAGTTATAACCAAAAGCAATAAAATAAATTTAAACGCTTGATAAAATAAATAGCTAGCGCATTAATCAAAATTAGGATATACACTGCGACAAATAAACACGCAATTACAAAAACATCAACTATGCATTACTTATAAAAATATGATTAATTTTAACGGAGGCATCATACAGTAGGAAACTGCTAATAATAGACATGTAAATCGTTGAAATAAAAGGCTTCATAAAGATACAAGTTATTATTCATCAATAAATACGTCGTAATAGGTGAAAAATAATGCCAAATATGTGGGAAAGTGAGACTGACAAATTATGATTAAAATAACAGTGATGCGTCAAAAAATGGCAGAATATCGATTCATGCTTGAAAAACGTAGATACTGCCGAAATGTGGAACAATATCTAAGATATGGCGCATGTTTCGCCTAGACAGAAACCGTGTGTAAAAGTTAAGATGTACAAAAATCCTATTGTAAAACGTGACAATGCAAAGATAACGTGCACCCAAGATTAGATTATAAAAAAATATAAAACGTGAATGCAAATGACATTTACAGCGTGCGAACCACTAAGCGTGCAAAGAACGCAAAAACATGTCATTCTAGTAGGACTATAACGACAACGTATATGGAAAGAAAAAGTTATAAAAATTAAATCCAAACGGAAACAAAAAATGTTGACAAAGGACACAGTTTCAACGTGTCAACTTGAACTACCATAAAAAAAGCAACGGCGCGCGAGCTTTCATTTTTACTTACGCTTGGAATTGCATGGTATTTTTCAATCACGTGTTTGCGTATTTAAATATCGTGTCGACCGGGAATGAAGAGGTTATGAACCTCAGGGTTCACCCCACAACCGTTTTTAAATTTTGTTTTGTGCTAATGAAGCTGAAGTAACCTAGAAGATGTAACGAAAGAAAGTACATCATGAAAAGATGAAAGACTGCTGTTTTGGACGTCTTTAATTTTATACATGGACTGAAAATTATATTGTAGTTTGCATTAGAAAATTCTTTTTGCTTCATAAATACGTGCATGCTAATTGTTATTGAAAATTGTAAATACTTGCGTGTATTGCTTATCAGGTAGCTAAAAGCTAGCAGTTTTATATAACTGTTGAATAGGACAGCCTGAGTTATATAAAATTGAACTTGTGTGGATCGTTAATTTTGGTATTTCTAGAAATGGGATCAGAATAGTGTTCATTAATATTTTGAGAGTAATGAAATTTTCTGTGGTAGGATTAGTTTTTTATTATTATTTTTTTAAGCGTCAGTAATATCCCTGCATTCCTGACCAGATGAGAATAAGTTAGGCATTTGTTGGAATTGTAATTGTATTGAGATTTTAAATATTTGAATGTTAATAGAGATTAATTCTGGATTGACTGTAGAACCTGATTTACAAAATAAGTAAAAGCAACTAACTTGTGACACCATATCCAACCACTCTGATGAAATCGTAGTAACATATATTGGTGGTCTCCAATATCTAGCTAGGCCCTCTATTTTATGGTTTTTGATTTGACCAAAATTAAGGCTTTTTGAAGTTTTTGTAAGACTAGATAGAGTATTAATTCGGAAACCAAAGGCCAAGAAGGCCGTTTTGGAATAATGGTCTTTGTGTAGGGAAAAATATTTTAAAGAAGGTTTGCAAGACCGGGTGTTTGGAGACCTTCTTTTGTGACAACAGATAAAGTCATTTAAGGTAAGTGTCCATCCTAACGCAGTTTTTTTTGTAATTCAACAATCTTTATTTAATTTTCGTATTCTTTTTCTCACAGAAACCTATTTCCGCACCAATATAATTAGCCGATGCATCATTTAAACTGCTACGTGTTCACGCTCCTTCAGAGTAAATCCAAATAACGCAAACGTCAAATTTATCAACGTACCTACAAATTAATCTGAATTTTATTTATTGAAATTTGTATATTAGTTATTGCTAACAATGTTGACATTATATGTACAATTTTGGCAATCTTTAATATTTATTCCCAAGGCTAAAAAGTTGAAGGTAGCATAAATTCTTCTGGAGATATTTGTGCACAAAAATAGAAGTTGGTGGAAACGAAAGTTGTTTGTCTGATCTTTCTTTAGTGTTGTCCCATACTAGTATTGTTGGTTTGCCAGAATATTTTTGAAAAGTTTTTATTTTATTGTTAATAAATTTGCTTATACCATTTAGTAATACTGGCTTGTTGGGATTAAGGAGATGATATAGATATGTTAATTATAGGGAAGGACCAATTGCTTTTTGTAGCAATACTGATGGCGGTGGAGCGGTTATGTAATAACTAAAAACAACTACACCAAACTACTTAATAAAGAGAAAGCTGGTCGTCCTTGATGAGGACAATAGTGTCCTTTTCAACTTGTCGGACACCTACCTTAGAGTGCCATTTAACTTTCTGATTTAGAGTATGTAAGTACTCATGGCTCCAGCGAGCCCAAAAATCTTGGTGGAGTTTTTGCAGGAGTTTCCACCTGCTCTTTAATGGTAAAACGTTGGTTGAATGGTCCTCATCTAGTGGTGCAGAAAGAGGCTCCATAGTTAGGAAATGGCCTGGTGTTAAGCAACGCAAGTCATTTGGATCCGAACTCAAAGCGCAGAGTGGCCTTGAATTTAGAACAGATTCAATTTGTGTAAGAACTGTGTAAAGTTCCTCAAAGGTAAGTTTTGTTCGCCGATTACGCGAGCTAGGTGTGTCTTTACCGACTTAACACCGCTTTCCCACAAGCCACCGAAGTGAGGGGCGCTGGGTGGATTAAACGACCACTTTATCTTTTCTGAGGTTACTGCACTATGCAGATAACTCATAAGCTGACGATAGGCACCTACAAAATTAGTACCGCAATCACTAAATATTTGAGAACAGCGTCCTCGCCGTGCTATAAATCGTCGCAAAGCGGCAAGAAACGCGTCTGCCGACAAATCCGAAACAAGTTCAATATGTGCTGCCTTAGTGGCAAAACAAACAAAAATACAAATATAGGCCTTAAGAGTTTTAGAGCCTCGCAGGCGGTTAGCCTTTATTAAAAGAGGGCCAGCAAAATCAACACCAACAATACTGAACGGTTTGATTTGGGTAATACGTGCTGCCGGTAGGTTTCCCATAGGAGGAGTTACCAGGACCGGTTTGGTACGAAAACATCTATGACATGATGATAAATAATTTCTGATTGAATTTTTAATAGAAAGGATCCAAAATTCTGTTGTATAAGATACGCTGTGGTATTAACACCGGGATGGTAATACCTTTCATGAGTTGACCGAATGATAAGTTCGGTTAATCGGTGCCGCTAAGGCAATAACGCAGGAAACTTTTCGAAATAGGAAAGCGAAGAATGTGTCAAGCGCCCACCTACTCTTAAGATGTTTTGTGGATCAACAAATGGAGAAAGTTTTCGCAAGCTTTTAGGTAACTTACGGTTTGCCTTGATCGAAGCTATTTCCTTTGAAAATGTAACATTTTGTACATGCCGGACGATAATCATGAGAGCGTTGTGTAATTCAATGTCTGTTAAGGGACCCGCATGACGTTGAGCCATGGGTTTAGAAAATCTATAAATGTAAGCCACGATGCCTTGGATTTTATATAACGATGAAAAACGACTTAGTAAAATGTCAATGACGTTTGAGCGACAAATGTTAGGATCTTCTTTTCCGTAGTTACCTCAGCAATTGAGGTTGACAATGTTGGTTGAGGCGGCCACGAGTCACTAGGGTAGTGAAGCCATTCAGGCCCCGCCCACCATAGCGAACATGAAATAACCGCGCTTGGCATTAATCCCTGAGATGCAGGATCAGCCGGATTATGCGAAGATTTAATATAAAACCATCGGCTAGGTGCAATGATTTCTTGAATGTGGCTAACACGGTTTGCCACAAAAGTTTTCCAACGAAAAGGTGGAGAACGTATCCAAGTGAGAGCGACCGTAGAATCACTCCACGCTGAAACATCGGAGATGTCAATCAAGCCTTGATAAGACCGAATGGTAAAAGAAAGTAAATCGGTTAATAAAACGGCGGCACATAATTCCAAACGTGGAATTGAAATGCGCTTAATTGGAGCTACTTTTGTTTTAGCGGTTACAAATTGTACAGTTATTTCTCCAGTAGTTTGATTTATGAACTGAAATACACTACTGCTGCATACCCTACCTCGCTAGCATCGCAAAACCCATGCAAATGACAAGTAAAAGGATCCGAAGGGGGTAAACAACGTGGTAACTTTAGTGACGATAATAACGGCAATTCTTCTTGATACTGCTGCCATTGAGACGAAATGTCTGCTGGTGGGATGTCATCCCAATTTAAACCTAACATCCACAGATGCTGGATTAGGCGTTTTGCAAAAAGTGTTAGTGGGGTAAAACCCTAATGGATCATATATTCTGGCAACTTGTGAAAGTATGTTGCGCTTTGTACATATTGGGTTTAATGGTTTAACCCGAAATGAGAAAATATCTTCTGTAGGTGACCATTGAAGACCTAATATTTTTATTGATTCGTCAGAATCGAAATCGAGTGAAGTATATTGGCAAAAATCTGACGGAATGCCTTCCAAAATAGAAACTGAATTAGAACTCCATTTTCGAAGTTCAAAACCAGCCAAATGTAAAAGTCGGATAAGTTGATCTTTAATTTCGCGGGCCGATTGTATAGAATCTCCACCAGCGACGAAATCGTCAATATATAGATTTGACCGTATAGCCTCAGCGGCTAACGGAAACCTTTTGCCTTCGTCAATGTCTAATTGCTGAAGAGTCTTTAATGCTAGATAATGCGATTACTTAATACCATAGGTCATTGTATTAAGCTGATAAGTCTGAATGGGTTCTTCTGCGGAGAACCGCCAAACAATTAACTGAAACTTTCGATGTTCTTCGGTAACCAAAATTTGTCGATACATTTGGCGAACATCACAAGTAAAAACGAAACGATGAGAACGATATTTAAGTAAAATCGACAAAATGTCATTTTGGAGACTAGGTCCAGCCAATTGAGTGTCATTAAGTGACACGTTGTTTTTAGCCTTTGCAGAGGCGTCAAAAACCAAACGAATTTTAGAAGTATGACCTTCTTCTTTAAACACAGGGTGATGGGGTAAAAAATAATTATCGTTCCCAACGGGCGGAGAATCGAGTAATGCCATATGACCCGCATCAAGATAGTCCTGCATGAAATTGTTGTATTGGGCGCGTAGCTCCGGTTGAGCATGCAATTTGCGCTCCAACGAAAATAGTCGTTTTTTAGCCATGTCAAAGCAATTATCAAAAACGGGCAAAGTATCGTTGAACGGTAACGCAACAATAAAACGACCGCTAGGGTCACGAGAAAACGTGTTTTCAAAAATCAAATCTGCCTTTTCTTCTTCTGGAGAAGTATAAGGCTTGGATGGCAACTCTTCTATCTCCCAAAACCGCCTTAGGGTCTGGTCGATAGGATCTTCTACAGAAGTAAAAAATGCTTGGACAGTATCAGACTGCAAGCTTTTTGTGGGACCAATAATAGTCCAACCAAAAATTGTATTTATGGCGGCAGGCTGAAGAAATATGCCATGTATAACACCGCCATTGATGATGAACGGATAAACATCTGCTCCGAGGAGCATGTCAATGGTTCCTGGAGAGTTTCAGGTCGGGTCTGCAAAGTGCAGGCCGCATAAGTGTTCCCAATTAGTAGGAACTTCAACGCTAGGTAATTTGCCAGATATTGACGAAAGCACAAAAGTTGTGACTTCTAGAGATTTTTCAGAGTCTAACATAGAGCGAATGGTGCAGCTGACGGCACCCCTATTGACTGCTGAAGTTGTCTGCCCAAGTCCATAAATCGGAACTTGCGAACGTATGCGTGGAAGCCAAAGTTTGCTCACGCAATCGTCTCGAATAAAGCTAGCTTGAGAGCCAGGGTCTAAGAGTACCCTGATCGGTTTGTATCTACCAGAACGATCTTGAACTTCCACAACAGCAGTGGAGAGTAAGACAGTAACCCCAGGATTTAAATTCGTCTGTGAAGACAAAACATTTGCCGGAATAGGAGAGGCTGACTGCGTCCTATTGGCATTTTTATGCATAGGTGTAGCGATCGGTTCAGCTGAACGGCTAGAAGCAGGTTGCGGTTCAAAATGTAGCAAGGTATTATGCGGCTTGGCGCAAGTTCGACAGGAATTATAAGATTTGCATTGCATGGACGCATGGTCTGTTCGTAAGCAATTTAAACAAAGGCGTAAGCGTTTGACAATGTCGAAACGTTCTGTCGGAGTTTTCTTTAGAAACGATTGACATCTATAAATTAAGTGATTGCCTTTGCAAGAAGGACAATGGTGCGAAAATGAATTTTTTGAGTCACTGGAGCTACTTGGTGTGTCCAGTGAGACTACGTTAGAAGAAACTCTTGGTTTAAATTGAAACGCTGAGGATTTCTTAGGCACTGATGTGTGAGATGTATGGACAGTCGTCGAATAAGAAACAGGTGCGGTTGAAGAAAAGGTTTCCAACGCTGCACATTGTTGAGTTAAAAAATATCTCAAATCATCGAAATTGGGTATTTGCTTCGGATCCGATTGGAGTTCGAAGCGTTTTCTAGTGAACGGATCGAGTTTTTCTAAAAGACAATCGACCAGAATAAAGTTCCAATGTTCAGTGGGAAACTTTAAGTTAGTTAGAACAGCAAGGTTCTCTGAAAAACAATCAATAAGTGCCCTAAGTTTCTTAGGGTCTTCTGATTTTAAAGGTGGAAAGTCTTTCAGAGTTTTCCAATGCAAAGTTGCCAATAAACGCGGATTGCTAAATCTCTCACGCAAGGCGTTATATGAAATGATAAAATTATCCCCCGAAATGGGTACCGATTTAATGATGTTCAAAGACTCCCCGCTACAGCAATTCATAAGATAATTTAATTTTTCGATATTGGACAGCGACGCGTTATTATAGACCAGACTGTCAAATAAATCGATGAAAGATGTGAATTCAGTTACCTCATTATTAAAAAGTGGGAGCTTTAACGGTAACAATTTTGATCCCGAGCTGCTTGGAGCATTTTCAATGATTTGTGCCCGCGTTTCTTGCATCGTTTCGAGATGCAGCAGTATGCAATAATAAGCGGAATCTACTTCCTTCCGTAAAGTGTTGTGATTTAATAATTCTACCTCGTCACAGGACGCCAAGACAGCAACTAAAATTTTATTGAAATTGGTGTAAAGGTCATTTACTCCCCTTGTTTGAATAAGGAACAACGTTTTTAAAGTTGGGTCACTTTGTATAGCATTGCCAAGTTCCAACATTTCTATAACGCGTATTTTAAGCAATTCTAGTTCGGCTACCTGTATTTTCTTGGGAGCCATTCTGAAAGTTATTCTGAAAGCCTACACTATAAAAATGCTGTAAAACGATAAAGCTCAAATGTGCACTGAGAAATATTAAAATATTATGAGTTGTTCAAGGCACGAAAAGGTAAGATAGCGTATAAACCAATAAATCACGTTTTATGACTATTAGCCTGCAATGTTTCTTAAGCAACACGTGGAAAACCAAGGGTTTGTCAAACAAAGCGTAAAGATAAGATTTACAGTTCAAAGGCGGCCTTTACATCAAAGCTCACAGGAACGTTTAAACATGTGGCTTAACATATTTGCAAGATGCAGCTTTACAACTTTATTACCCTGCAGATGTATTCAATATTTTACGTTGTAAACCGACTGAAAGGTGTATGTGAAACCTAAAAAACGCGCAATGGCTTTTAGTGCAAATTAACAAATTTTATATTAAGGATTTGTTTGTAATTAAACGCTGGTTTAATTACGGCGAAATCACTTAATTTAGTCTAACGAAAGTATGTAGCTAATATTGTACATATTTTAACCCGCTAAATATGGAGCTTGAACACAAATTTAAAAGCTAAAATAATTACTTAAAAGCTCGCTGGTGTGCAAAATGATATTTAATTTAGGACATGCGTATTAACATAGGACTAGTTAATTCGGATCGTATTAAGGACCAATGGCTTGTTGGGATTAAGGAGATGATATAGATATGTTAATTATAGGGAAGGACCAATTGCTTTTTGTAGCAATACTGATGGCGGTGGAGCGGTTATGTAATAACTAAAAACAACTACACCAAACTACTTAATAAAGGGTATAAATACCTTTTATCCTGTGCCGCTGTGGGCAATAAACGTTCACACACAAAAGCTTTCGACGGACAACCAGTAACACGCACGATTGGGGTGTCGGTGTCGCTTTCAAAAGCTCTCACACAACCGTCTTCTGCAAGGGTTCGAATGCAACTGTCTTCACGCACTTTCACTGTCGGTATATAATGTTTCACTGAAAACTGTAGGATACCCGCACAAAGTATTTATTGTCACCAATTCCAATAAATGTTCGATGATGACGTAACATACCGCCCACCAAATTCATAGAATTTTGAAAAGGAGGGAAGTAGGTTGGGTGAAGGAAATCACATGGGATTTGACCTTGCTAGGAAAACAGGTAACGAAAGATAGGGTGGTACACTACAGCGAGCGATATTACCAACTATGCAAAAATAAAAATATATATGTAAATAAGCAAATATGTAAAATAATATACTACTATACATGTAAGAAATGTGTATATACATCTAAACATAAAATAAAATTAAAATACCGGTAGCGGCGCTAGTTTGACCAAAGGTCGTTTTAATGTGCCATGTGCAGTTTTGATCTCCGCGACACGTATAATACCGTCCGCACCGGGAAAAGTATTAATAAGACGACCAAACTTCCATTGAAGTGGAGAAAGCTGGTCGTCCTTGATGAGGACAATAGTGTCCTTTTCAACTTGTCGGACACCTACCTTAGAGTGCCATTTAACTTTCTGATTTAGAGTATGTAAGTACTCATGGCTCCAGCGAGCCCAAAAATCTTGGTGGAGTTTTTGCAGGAGTTTCCACCTGCTCTTTAATGGTAAAACGTTGGTTGAATGGTCCTCATCTGGTGGTGCAGAAAGAGGCTCCATAGTTAGGAAATGGCCTGGTGTTAAGCAACGCAAGTCATTTGGATCCGAACTCAAAGCGCAGAGTGGCCTTGAATTTAGAACAGATTCAATTTGTGTAAGAACTGTGTAAAGTTCCTCAAAGGTAAGTTTTGTTCGCCGATTACGCGAGCTAGGTGTGTCTTTACCGACTTAACACCGCTTTCCCACAAGCCACCGAAGTGAGGGGCGCTGGGTGGATTAAACGACCACTTTATCTTTTCTGAGGTTACTGCACTATGCAGATAACTCATAAGCTGACGATAGGCACCTACAAAATTAGTACCGCAATCACTAAATATTTGAGAACAGCGTCCTCGCCGTGCTATAAATCGTCGCAAAGCGGCAAGAAACGCGTCTGCCGACAAATCCGAAACAAGTTCAATATGTGCTGCCTTAGTGGCAAAACAAACAAAAATACAAATATAGGCCTTAAGAGTTTTAGAGCCTCGCAGGCGGTTAGCCTTTATTAAAGAGGGCCAGCAAAATCAACACCAACAATACTGAACGGTTTGATTTGGGTAATACGTGCTGCCGGTAGGTTTCCCATAGGAGGAGTTACCAGGACCGGTTTGGTACGAAAACATCTATGACATGATGATAAATAATTTCTGATTGAATTTTTAATAGAAAGGATCCAAAAATTCTGTTGTATAAGATACGCTGTGGTATTAACACCGGGATGGTAATACCTTTCATGAGTTGACCGAATGATAAGTTCGGTTAATCGGTGCCGCTGAGGCAATAACGCAGGAAACTTTTAGAAATAGGAAAGCGAAGAATGTGTCAAGCGCCCACCTACTCTTAAGATGTTTTGTGGATCAACAAATGGAGAAAGTTTTCGCAAGCTTTTAGGTAACTTACGGTTTGCCTTGATCGAAGCTATTTCCTTTGAAAATGTAACATTTTGTACATGCCGGACAATAATCATGAGAGCATTGTGTAATTCAATGTCTGTTAAGGGACCCGCATGACGTTGAGCCATGGGTTTAGAAAATCTATAAATGTAAGCCACGATGCCTTGGATTTTATATAACGATGAAAAACGACTTAGTAAAATGTCAATGACGTTTGAGCGACAAATGTTAGGATCTTCTTTTCCGTAGTTACCTCAGCAATTGAGGTTGACAATGTTGGTTGAGGCGGCCACGAGTCACTAGGGTAGTGAAGCCATTCAGGCCCCGCCCACCATAGCGAACATGAAATAACCGCGCTTGGCATTAATCCCCGAGATGCAGGATCAGCCGGATTATGCGAAGATTTAATATAAAACCATCGGCTAGGTGCAATGATTTCTTGAATGTGGCTAACACGGTTTGCCACAAAAGTTTTCCAACGAAAAGGTGGAGAACGTATCCAAGTGAGAGCGACCGTAGAATCACTCCACGCTGAAACATCGGAGATGTCAATCAAGCCTCGATAAGACCGAATGGTAAAAGAAAGTAAATCGGTTAATAAAACGGCGGCACATAATTCCAAACGTGGAATTGAAATGCGCTTAATTGGAGCTACTTTTGTTTTAGCGGTTACAAATTGTACAGTTATTTCTCCAGTAGTTTGATTTATGAACTGGAAATACACTACCGCTGCATACCCTACCTCGCTAGCATCGCAAAACCCATGCAAATGACAAGTAAAATATCCGAAGGGGGTAAACAACGTGGTAACTTTAGTGACGATAATAACGGCAATTCTTCTTGATACTGCTGCCATTGAGACGAAATGTCTGCTGGTGGGATGTCATCCCAATTTAAACCTAACATCCACAGATGCTGGATTAGGCGTTTTGCAAAAGTGTTAGTGGGGCTAAAACCCTAATGGATCATATATTCTGGCAACTGTGAAAGTATGTTGCGCTTTGTACATATTGGGTTTAATGGTTTAACCCGAAATGAGAAAATATCTTCTGTAGGTGACCATTGAAGACCTAATATTTTATTGATTCGTCAGAATCGAAATCGAGTGAAGTATATTGGCAAAAATCTGACGGAATGCCTTCCAAAATAGAAACTGAATTAGAACTCCATTTTCGAAGTTCAAAACCAGCCAAATGTAAAAGTCGGATAAGTTGATCTTTAATTTCGCGGGCCGATTGTATAGAATCTCCACCAGCGACGAAATCGTCAATATATAGATTTGACCGTATAGCCTCAGCGGCTAACGGAAACCTTTTGCCTTCGTCAATGGCTAATTGCTGAAGAGTCTTTAATGCTAGATAAGGCGATGACTTAATACCATAGGTCACTGTATTAAGCTGATAAGTCTGAATGGGTTCTTCTGCGGAGAACCGCCAAACAATTAACTGAAACTTTCGATGTTCTTCGGTAACCAAAATTTGTCGATACATTTGGCGAACATCACAAGTAAAAACGAAACGATGAGAACGAAATTTAAGTAAAATTGACAAATGTCATTTTGGAGACTAGGTCCAGCCAATTGAGTGTCATTAAGTGACACGTTGTTTTAGCCTTTGCAGAGGCGTCAAAACCAAACGAATTTTAGAAGTATGACCTTCTTCTTTAAACACAGGGTGATGGGGTAAAAATAATTATCGTTCCCAACGGGCGGAGAATCGAGTAATGCCATATGACCCGCATCAAGATAGTCCTGCATGAAATTGTTGTATTGGGCGCGTAGCTCCGGTTGAGCATGCAATTTGCGCTCCAACGAAAATAGTCGTTTTTAGCCATGTCAAAGCAATTATCAAAAACGGGCAAAGTATCGTTGAACGGTAACGCAACAATAAAACGACCGCTAGGGTCACGAGAAAACGTGTTTTCAAAATCAAATCTGCCTTTTCTTCTTCTGGAGAAGTATAAGGCTTGGATGGCAACTCTTCTATCTCCCAAAACCGCCTTAGGGTCTGGTCGATAGGATCTTCTACAGAAGTAAAAATGCTTGGACAGTATCAGACTGCAAGCTTTTGTGGGACCAATAATAGTCCAACCAAAATTGTATTTATGGCGGCAGGCTGAAGAAATATGCCATGTATAACACCGCCATTGATGATGAACGGATAAACATCTGCTCCGAGGAGCATGTCAATGGTTCCTGGAGAGTTCAGGTCGGGTCTGCAAAGTGCAGGCCGCATAAGTGTTCCCAATTATTAGGAACTTCAACGCTAGGTAATTTGCCAGATATTGACGAAAGCACAAAGTTGTGACTTCTAGAGATTTTCAGAGTCTAACATAGAGCGAATGGTGCAGCTGACGGCACCCTATTGACTGCTGAAGTTGTCTGCCCAAGTCCATAAATCGGAACTTGAGAACGTATGCGTGGAAGCCAAAGTTTGCTCACGCAATCGTCTCGAATAAAGCTAGCTTGAGAGCCAGGGTCTAAGAGTACCCTGATCGGTTTGTATCTACCAGAACGATCTTGAACTTCCACAACAGCAGTGGAGAGTAAGACAGTAAACCCAGGATTTAAATTCGTCTGTGAAGACAAAAGAGGCTGACTGCGTCCTATTGGCATTTTTATGCATAGGTGTAGCGATCGGTTCAGCTGAACGGCTAGAAGCAGGTTGCGGTTCAAAATGTAGCAAGGTATTATGCGGCTTGGCGCAAGTTCGACAAGAATTATAAGATTTGCATTGCATGGACGCATGGTCTGTTCGTAAGTAATTTAAACAAAGGCGTAAGCGTTTGACAATGTCGAAACGTTCTGTCGGAGTTTTCTTTAGAAACGATTGACATCTATAAATTAAGTGATTGCCTTTGCAAGAAGGACAATGGTGCGAAAATGAATTTTTTGAGTCACTGGAGCTACTTGGTGTGTCCAGTGAGACTACGTTAGAAGAAACTCTTGGTTTAAATTGAAACGCTGAGGATTTCTTAGGCACTGATGTGTGAGATGTATGGACAGTCGTCGAATAAGAAACAGGTGCGGTTGAAGAAAAGGTTTCAACGCTGCACATTGTTGAGTTAAAAATATCTCAAATCATCGAAATTGGGTATTTGCTTCGGATCCGATTGGAGTTCGAAGCGTTTTCTAGTGAACGGATCGAGTTTTCTAAAGACAATCGACCAGAATAAAGTTCCAATGTTCAGTGGGAAACTTTAAGTTAGTTAGAACAGCAAGGTTCTCTGAAAACAATCAATAAGTGCCCTAAGTTTCTTAGGGTCTTCTGATTTTAAAGGTGGAAAGTCTTTCATGTTTCCAATGCAAAGTTGCCAATAAACGCGGATTGCTAAATCTCTCACGCAAGGCGTTATATGAAATGATAAAATTATCCCCGAAATGGGTACCGATTTAATGATGTTCAAAGACTCCCCGCTACAGCAATTATAAGATAATTTAATTTTTCGATATTGGACAGCGACGCGTTATTATAGACCAGACTGTCAAATAAATCGATGAAAGATGTGAATTCAGTTACCTCATTATTAAAAAGTGGGAGCTTTAACGGTAACAATTTTGATCCCGAGCTGCTTGGAGCATTTTCAATGATTTGTGCCCGCGTTTCTTGCATCGTTTCGAGATGCAGCAGTATGCAATAATAAGCGGAATCTACTTCCTTCCGTAAAGTGTTGTGATTTAATAATTCTACCTCGTCACAGGACGCCAAGACAGCAACTAAAATTTTATTGAAATTGGTGTAAAGGTCATTTACTCCCCTTGTTTGAATAAGGAACAACGTTTTTAAAGTTGGGTCACTTTGTATAGCATTGCCAAGTTCCAACATTTCTATAACGCGTATTTTAAGCAATTCTAGTTCGGCTACCTGTATTTTCTTGGGAGCCATTCTGAAAGTTATTCTGAAAGCCTACACTATAAAAATGCTGTAAAACGATAAAGCTCAAATGTGCACTGAGAAATATTAAAATATTATGAGTTGTTCAAGGCACGAAAAGGTAAGATAGCGTATAAACCAATAAATCACGTTTTATGACTATTAGCCTGCAATGTTTCTTAAGCAACACGTGGAAAACCAAGGGTTTGTCAAACCAAGCGTAAAGATAAGATTTACAGTTCAAAGGCGGCCTTTACATCAAAGCTCACAGGAACGTTTAAACATGTGGCTTAACATATTTGCAAGATGCAGCTTTACAACTTTATTACCCTGCAGATGTATTAAATATTTTACTTTGTAAACCGACTGAAAGGTGTATGTGAAACTAAAAACGCGCAATGGCTTTTAGTGCAAATTAACAAATTTTATATTAAGGATTTGTTTGTAATTAAACGCTGGTTTAATTACGGCGAAATCACTTAATTTAGTCTAACGAAAGTATGTAGCTAATATTGTACATATTTTAACCCGCTAAATATGGAGCTTGAACACAAATTTAAAAGCTAAAATAATTACTTAAAAGCTCGCTGGTGTGCAAAATGATATTTAATTTAGGACATGCGTATTAACAGAGGACTAGTTAATTCGGATCGTATTAAGGACCAATGGCTTGTTGGGATTAAGGAGATGATATAGATATGTTAATTATAGGGAAGGACCAATTGATTTTTGTAGCAATACTGATGGCGGTGGAGCGGTTATGTAATAACTAAAAACAACTACACCAAACTACTTAATAAAAGGTATAAATACCTTTTATCCTGTGCCGCTGTGGGCAATAAACGTTCACACACAAAAGCTTTCGACGGATAACCAGTAACACGCACGATTGGGGTGTCGGTGTCGCTTTCAAAAGCTCTCACACAACCGTCTTCTGCAAGGGTTCGAATGCAACTGTCTTCACGCACTTTTACTGTCGGTATATAATGTTTTACTGAAAACTGTAGGATACCCGCACAAAGTATTTATTGTCACCAATTCCAATAAATGTTCGATGATGACGTAACAAATAGCGTTGCAAAGTTTGTTATAATTATTAAAAATCAACTGCACGGTATAGCTATTGGACCATAATAACCAATTTTTACAACCACCGTTATTTTAATTAATTCTAATTAATTCTTTCTAGGAAATTAAACATAACCCTCCGCATTGTTTGTGTATGATTTTTAAAGAATTGACTGCATTTACAATTCGTTTATACAATCCTTCTTTGTTGTCAAGTGAGGACAAATAAACCTTAAATTTTAAGATACCCCTTCATGCAAAGGTCGTTAAACAGTACCGGTCATCAAAGACATTGCACACGATACCTTATTACAACAATAATACATATAATAAAAGAAAGTATGTTACTTTTAAGTAATTAATGGTACAATAACCTTGTAGTTAAGCACAAATTAAATTGTTACATTGTGGGAACGAACCTATGAGCACGGTTAACGTGCTTTACAAGGAGGGAAAAGTGTTATACAATAACTAATCCTGAAAAAGGAAGTGAAGTTGAAAGTAACATGTGAAGATAGATTTTCCGCAGAGTAATCACACGATTTGCGTTGTTTTTAAATTATGCTTGCAAGTGTAGAGTGTGTTCACCCCGTGTGGATCCTAGCTAGAATAGTTGCTAATAGTCCCTAAAGCGATCCAACATACACACATCCACTCACACACATTTTCCTTGGTCTTTGCTTTTCTTTGTTTTGTCTTCTTTCAGTTTTGGTGCTGGTTTTTTATGGTTTTTAGTTTTAGTTTTACTTCTTCGTTGATATTGATCCACTTTGCTTTCCCTATCATTCTGCTGGTTTTCTTACTGTTAGTTCTCATACGGACTTTACGAAATTTTTTATGCACTTCCTGTGGTAAATGTTTTCTAGACCTTTGTTCTCTTATTCGGAAACCATGATTTAGTCGACTTTCGACTTAGTTCGCTATTCTTTTCTTCAGTTCTTCGTTTAATACGATTCTTTGTTACCACAGCGTGAAGTACCTCTACTTTTCTATTCAGCATTCTCGTCCGTTTTTTCGTGAGATACCAATTTCTTTTCATGAAGTTGAAAATTTTACTATTTCTTTGCTAGAGATATCCGTTCGCCGACGACATTTTTCAGTGTTAGGTCATTCCATCGTTGTCCTCAATGATTGCCGCCTTCTACTATTCATTTTCTTGTCCTTTTTATTTCTCAACTTGGTTTAGTATACTGGTTCATCGAGCTGGATATAAATTCTTTTGTTGATTTTTGGGATTTTCTTGCATTTCTTATGAGAATTTTCTTTTGGTTCATCTGGATAAATTAAATTTTTTGGTTCTACTTTTGAGTTTTCTCAAACGAATTTTCTTTCGCTTTGTGTTACTAGTGTGCAACCTGCTCAGTTGCTTCTGCTACCTGTCCCAGTCTTTAAATTTTGCGAGGAGGGAATTTGTTACGTTAAATCGCTGCATGCGATCCATTTATGCGTCCTTCATGTACATTGCATTTTCCAACTACCATAATTGAGCGCTCCCTCAAATTATAATTCAAGCGACGGTCCGCCTTTTATGCTATTACAATTAAATTAAATATTTAAAAACCGTCCTATATAAAAATTTTCTTAGGTGTAGAAATAAGTGGCATGCGTTTATAAATTTTTTGAAAAATTGCTTACCGTTAAGCCACTTCTAAAAGGCTAGAAACTCGCTTTATAAATTTTTTGAAACACATTATAACAGCTGCTTATTATTCTCAATAGTTATTTATTGAAATACGAATCGTAAAATAAACGCCTCTAATGGTACTGATAAATCCTATTCCGTTATATTGCAGGTGTTCAGCTTACTCAAGTTTTACGAGCAATAAAATCGTCCCCTCATTAATTCATTCTAGGTATTGTAGTGCTGTAGTGCGATACAACAAATCGCTATCGTTTGTATAAACCTTTAGGCAACCGGTTATACGTTGCACTTACTTTAGCTGTATGAAAGGTTGCATACTTGCTGAACGTTTAAAAATATACGTCGATTTCCCATGCGGACAACAAAATTCAGTGAAACTTATTATCGTATTATTGAAACCTTTTGCTCCCTTTACTGCTTGTATTTTAAGAATATTTTGCAGTTGTTGGCTGGAATATATTTGTACTTGCGTTCGCAGAACATTTCACCTAATATCGATGGGAATAGTTCTTCGTTATTTTCCCCGTCGTTCTCAATCCGTATAGGTACAAGCTGAACTTTTGAAAACTTTCTTCACTATTTTTTGATTATAATTCTATACAACGTCCTTTGGGCGAAAAAAGATGTTGTAAATCGTGATTTTAAAATGCGCTGTTGTTCGCAGTGTTCTAGTATAGTTATGTTGTTTGATATAGCACCAAGCCCGTAGACTAGTGCAGCTTGTTTTTATGAATTCTTGAAGATGGTACTAGAGAGACAGACAGCTTAAGGTACAGCTTATTTCTGTTTTATTTACTTGTGTTGCTGTTTTGGAAGATGGACACTTCGTTGGTTGATTCTGTAATTTAGTACTCATGATTATTCAATAAATTTCAGACTGTAAGTTACCAAATTTACGTTCACAATGCACGAGCGGTTATGTAATTATTCTCAAAGTCATAACTAGTTCAATTAAAGCTTGCGTTAGAGCACTTTTTACTGTTTCCTTTTCATTGTACATTAATGTTAACGTCAACAACTGCTTTCCAAATTAGCTAATACTTGGTTCATTTAAGTTAGGGTTACGCTATTAGGTTAAATGTTACGTTCTGATCCTTACGAAGTGCACTTCCCAAAGCAGATACCAATGACTGTATATATTACTGTATTATTTCTTGTATATATTTTGGGTTGGAATCATTATGTAAATATTTAACTTTTGTAAATATTCCTTTTGAGACTGTATGTATAACTTCGGGTTTGTAATATAACTATTTACTAAGGTTTCAAATTTTTCTTTCTGTATTAGTCACCCCACTCTACGACGTTTTTAAGCTAGCCCGAAATTTAATTCTTTTCGATTTTTATTCTGCCCTTTTCCCCCGTGTTGTTGCGGTATTCGGTGTTTCAGTGTATGCGTTTTTCTTTACTTACTTTACTGCTTTTTCTTGTCTGCACGGAATACCGTAACAACGTTTTTGTAGATTTAACGTCGAGATGACCGAGGAAAAGGGGTTAGGAACTTGAAGACTCATCCACAAATATTTTAAGTTTCGGTTTGCGTTAAATGAGCTGCTGTTAGAAGTAAAACAATAGAAGTTTGATGTTCCTGGATATTGTTAAATTTCTACAGGTAAACTGGGAAATACGTTTTTTACTGATGCAGTAATATGTTAATGTCAAGTTTAAATGCGAATTATAGATGGTATCTGTTCATTTATAGGTAGTTGGCATAATCCTAATTCAACTATTTTGTTGGATTATTTGAGTTGTGATGGTCTAAAGTGCCTAGAACTGGAGCTTGTTTGTTTTTAAGAATTCTGCTGTAAAAAATTAAAATTAGAACTTTTTAAATTATCAATTAGGATGCATGGTATTTTTTAAGTTACTTTATATGTGGTGCAGTGCCAAGTTAACAGGTGAACAATAATTAATTGATATTTTTAAGTGATTATAGAATGCGGACATGAAAAGCAGTATTGATGATGTTTTTGTATATTATTAAGTTGATATTTCCATAAGTGGGATTCAGAATATAACTACCAATATTCGTAAAACGGGGAAAATCGGCTTGATAATAGTTGTGGCGATTTTTCTTTCAAGGTTTTTTTAGCAATACCTGGCCAGTTTGATGTTAGGAAACTACGTTTCTTGGATAGTATTTGTATTTTATGCTAATTATTTAATGTTAATAGAGGTCAAGCTTAGCTTGAATTTTATTTGGACTTATATTGACCTAGGTAAAAATTAGACACATTTGTGAAAGGATATCCAGCCACCAAAGTAATGAAGTCGTATTTGAGAAAAGCGTTTTATTTAAAACATTTCTTTGACATGTCAAAATTTAATCAGTATTTATTTTTAAGGTACTGCAGAGACATGTAGAGTATGATGTGACGCAAGTTAGGAAACCAAAGGCAAAGTAGACCTATTCGGTTTGGTGCCCTATAATTAGGACAACAGGTAAAACCTTTCAAGATAAGTGGTTATTGTAACGTAGTTTTTGTATTTCAGCCATTTCAAATGTTAATTTTTTTTTGTTTTTAATATTTTTATCTTTTTCATAGAAACCCATTCCTGCATCACTGCAGTTAACAGGAGCACCCTTAAAATTGCTACCCACCCCCCTTTCCTTCACGACAAATCTAAATTTAGAAGTACCGCTCATTTTACCAGTAATTTAATTTTATCAAGGGTCCTGCTGTGATACTAAATCAATTAAATGAAGACAATTATTTCAGATTTTACAATAAGCATTGGTGAATGTATTAGAAGATCTGCCATTATTACTTCATTTTACTTAAAGTATTCAACAACATTTGCATGAAAAATATTCAGTTTGAGAGAACAGGAGGGGAGATGATACTCCCATGAATTTTCCAACACGATTGATAGACGACGCTTTGTAATTATTTTCTTTGGGTTATCTTAAAATCTAAGGTTTATTTGTTCTCACTTCATAACAAAGAAGAATTACATAGACGAATTATAAATGCAACCAACTCTTTAACAAATAATACACAAACTATGCAGAGCGGTCCATGTAATTTTCTAGAAAGAATTACTTAAAATTAATTAAAACGACGGTCATTTTGAAAATTAATTGTGACGGTTTACTACTTGTACCACGCAGTTAATTGTAAACAATTATAATAATTTTGGCTAAGCACTTTGGTTGAACTTTGAAGCCCTCTAGCGGCCGAATAAAGCAACTTGTATAAATTGGACCAAATAGGCCTATTTTGAGATAAAAATCTCTGATCTCACGTTGTACATGTATTTTCTGGACATCTCGTATAGATGCGCTTACTGTTTGTATTATCAAAAGGAAGTTAGATATTGATCTAAAACAAGATTTTTTATTCTTTTCTAAATTCGTATTGGTTAATATATGCTAGCATATGTTACCTATTATTATTTATTAAAAAAAATTGTTGAATAATAAAAGGGTCAATATGTTCATACATACCTAACTGACTGCTTTTACAATTTGTAAATCAGTACATACATAATTATTCAATGATTATTTAAACATGTTGGAAAGTACTGATTAAGAAATCACAGTAAATGTTTATGTATTTTGTCCATCTCTCTTTCATTCAGCGCTATGAAAGGCCGTCCAATCTGCGAATCCTTGTTTGCTCATAAAATTAACACCAATCTGAGTAATTAAACCATAGTTTGTTTTGGCTACCAACTAATTAGAAGTCTGTTAGTCTTGCTTTCATGTGTCACATTTTCTAATAGCTATGTATTCAGTAGTTATCTTACGCCTGTAACAGTGGTGATACTTCAAATTTTGTGCCACTTGGGAAAAATCGATTCGGACCACATTCAAATATATACGCTGTGACCCAAACAAAACATCAATAATTAGTATATTTTATTTTACCCAATAATGTAGCGGGCGATATTATTAAATAACATTGGTATATTATGTACCGTATTCAAACAAATTCTTTTCGCCTAGCTTTTATATTGGAAAAATCTTTTATAAAGTCATCCAAGTCTATTGTATCAGCAACTTCTGCTGTAGGTAGGTAGGTTTAATTGCAGAAGCTGACTAGTTTTAAAATAGTGTAGTGTATTTGGGTCCCGTCTACTGCAATCGACGCTCTCAACATAATATTTATTTTCGTGTGCTATTAACGTCCATAACCTGCTATTTCGGGAACAGCACCATGTTCTGTACCCTTTGCGTCCAGTGCTCATTGTTTCGGTATTCCCGGTTGATCAGAATCTACCACAAATATTCATATCAGTAATTTTTCTGACGTTTCTCTTCGGCCAACGAGAGTGCGTGACAATATGTATTTGCTATATTCTGAATAAAATTGTCATAACATCAAGCAAGTATTTATAGGTATTTCGTATGTCAAGTATTAAACGTACTTAGATTCTTGTAGGTTTGCCTTCTCTCACCATCACTGTGATATAACGAGAAATGTATTTGATTGGTAAAAAAAAAGTCGATACAATCAGTGATGCATTTAGAAACTCTAAAGTTTATGAGCTACCACATTTCTCAGAAAATCTACATCGTTGATCGGTGCTCGTCCGGTTTTTATAAAGTTAATTTCGTATTTTCAACTGTATTACCATCGACCTCAATGCATTATCTATCTTTTTCAATATCAATCGGTGCAGCAAATGATTTGCTGATATTAACGGCGTCGCTTCGTTTTCACCGAAAATTGCAATAAGGAGTATGCGATTAGTATGAAAGTAAATTATTCACTTAACAGATATTGTTTAAATATTTTTATTTCTAAATAAGTTACCTCTCTTTTATTCATTAGATAAGTCTTTCTGCAGACGTTAGCGGCTTCCAAATAAGACGGATGTGGCTTTCTGAACCATCTTGGAATTTAGCCACAGTCTCCGTTATTCCTTCTTATGATGCACTTTTGGTCATTCTAATAAGTCTCCAATTTGATGAAGTTTTATAATTTTTTTATGTTACTCCATCAGAGGTCAAAACCACATAAGACATGCAGAAATATAATTTCGGACAAGTCTAGCGTGCGATAATATCATGTATTTAGTTTTTGGTGAAGGTCTAAAGAATATAACGTTGTAAAAGATTGAAATTTTGGAATGCAGTGGTCCAGACAAGTACGTTTACCCAAAAAACACTTCAATTTTATTATTTTGTTTTCTACAATTTAATCATTACATTGAGTTCATAACCAACAGTATAAACTACTAACCTTAACAAATACTTCAACTAATACGTATAAACTCTATCTGTAATGAAAATTATTCTTGCTATAAAAGTTTATGCTTTCGTCAGAGGTTTTGAATTTTATTATTTGACAAGCGTCCGCAGACACAAAATACTCAATGCCATTCTGATAATCAAGAATAAAATTAACAAGATTAAATAAATAAATCAGGTGTTCTAGCAATACTTTCCACCTTCGTATGTTGATAGCAATCAATATAAAAATTGTTTTAGGCACATCTAGAACAGCCAATTTTGATGTTGGGCGAACAATGTTACCTTTGGCCGTCTGAACTACAGCTTGACGTACTTGGCCGTTAATATCTTTAATTGTATCAATTAAAATTTCCCTTCTCCAGCAGTTTACTTTTTCTTGACGAAATTGTCTCGGATCTTCGCGCGTCCAGCTCAACTGTATTAGAGTCACACCATAAAAAATATTCGTTAATTTTATAATTGTGCTTAAAGCTCGTCGGTGTAAAGACATAACTTTTTGCGGCGCAACTTTAGTTTTTTCGCCAATTAACGAACATTCCACACCATGCACACTTTCTATTCTAAAATCCGCTTCAATAGCGAAGGCGTGTTCACTAGCATCTACTAAAACACGGAGTTGGGTAGAAACGCACTGAGATGATTTATGCCATGAATAAAACCTGGGATTATGGATTTGTTCGATGCTCGATAGAGTCCTTTAACCACTTTGGCCATCTCTCAAAAAAGGCGTCTGTTGATTGGACGTCTCAATTTAAATTTGTCCTCCAGATTCTTCATATACACCAAAAAAGAGGCCAATAAACTTTATGCATCGTATGCGGACATTCCGATTTGAAATATTTCGCGTTTCGTAAGTCAGAGTCCTCCAGATATTAACAACGTTATACCACAAATGGTACGTAAATGTGTCATCAGTTGTACTCAAACGTTTCTAAAAATTTCGATGCAGTGACTGGTGGGGGTGATCCCAAATATTCCTAATTCGATTTAAGCGATTCACTTGGGAAATATATAACCAATCGTGAGCTCGATTTCCAATTGCTTATATAAAACATCCTTTCTTATAAAAACATCTCACTGTTTTTGACAACTCAATCGTTATTAAAGCATGTTGCAACAAACATCATAACTCGAGTGACGTAGACATCGTGCTCTAAATTTGAATCCTCTTGCCACAAAAACCTTTGGGCATGTTGATCCTCTTCGTTAATCAGCACCTGGTGAGACATTTCTGCAATTCTGCAATATTACCGGTTACTGCAACAGGATGTTAGCGAAATTTGTGCAGTACATCTAACAAATAAGCTAGCAAATCGGGTCCCTTTAATAGGGCAGAATTTAAGGACATGCTGTCTACTGTAGCGGTGGCATCTAACCTTTCCAGGTTTATTTGGATTCGTTTCCGAAAAATTAGTAAGTGGCAGATGCGATTGTGGTGAATGTGTCGTATTTCAGTAGTTAATTTACGAATGCAACCCTTCCTTGTATGCTCTTTTGTACTCCTATTTATTCTTTCAAAAATTGCAGTTTTTGCACCACTTGCCGCTCTAGACATTTTAATCGCTGTGGAGTCATATTATAGCTGTCTTGTACCTTAGATTCGTCACACTTCCAGAGTAATACGGATTAATAATGATCGCCTTTCAACCTGGTGTCAGTTTCTAGCATTTCTCGCGCTCACTTATCTCGCACGATTCAATAGTTTTGCTAGGTTTCAAGAATATCCAATAAAAGTTGCTTTTACTTGTCGGCTTAAAGTGTCGATAGATATGCATCCGCATTGTTTTTAAGCGCGGTGTTCAAAGATTTCGGTTTTCCGAAACTCTAATGCTTTCACACGGTACATGTACTATCCAACCCAATCGTGTTTTCGTGCCAACTAGTTGTTTCCAGTTTCTTTCTCAGACCTTAAGAGCTAACCCCAGATTTCAGTTATCAATCCCTATAAGAACTTTTGGTATTGCTTTGTAATAAGCTTAAGCAGGATACCGCTGAAATGGGGATGGCTTTGTTTCATCAGTTCATCGGCAATTATTTGTATTGGTAATTGAAGATCACAAATTCTTCTTACGTTTGATATTTTATAAATAGGGGCAGATTGATAATCGCCCGAAATGTCTAGAGATAGTATTCTTAAATCAATTGCATCTCGCACGGTGTTGCCTGTCCACAGGCACAGACGTTCAGTAATACCTTGTGTTTGAAGCTCATCTGCAAGAGATTCCTCAATCAGCGTTATCGACGACCCAAGAAAGCATCTACAGGTAGAATGCGAAACAAATTTGTTTTTAGAGTTTGATGGTGGACGTTGCAACTCAATTGTGGCTCAGATTTTGTTTCATTATTTTAACTAACTTCACGGTTATTTTTATTGTTATGCAACAATTTGTGGTGTTTAAATGTTCAGTATGGCGTAGATCTTTCAATTTGTACCAATCTAAGAGTTTGAGGTTAGGGCATTTAAACAATATGCAATTTTCAACGATACCAGATTTATTTATGTGTTTGATGTGTGAGTTATTGTTCAACTTTCGCGTGTGGGTCTTGACATAGAAACATTCATTGTGATATTTGTCAGTTTGACGTTTAAGGAACAGGAATCTGTTACTGATAAAAATCTTCATTTGTAGCCTTTGCAATATGAAATAACCAAGAACTAAACGTGTAGGTCCTCACAACAGGCATAGTCTGTTTGTATAAGGTCAATACAACTTGATGATTGATGCAAGCTTATCCACTAATTTTTGTAGCAGTATCGAATTAGTTGTGTGAGTTACCAAACCAGAGGTTTCAATCGTTGCATAAAGATTCTGACCTTTTGTGGCATAGTTTATCAAAAAGTCTAACATCAGATTTTGGTGGTGGATGGTTATGAAAAGTTAGCAAAGTTATGGTCTAACATACCCTACAAAATTCTTAGCCTTTCTATAGTATTCAGTACAGTAATGGGAGGTAACATTTGGTTCTTATCGTGTTGAGTGCCTTGCCTTTCAAGCACCTTTGTAACATTATAAAATTTTTCACATTTATAAAAGCACAAGTCTTAGTTGAGCTTTTAAAGCTACTAATAAATAGTGGCCATCTTCTGGATGACCTCGAAAATGTGACAACTCCTTTGGTACTGCATGCCCTACATTTGATTGTCCAATGCTCCACCCGAAAGTACTGCATTGGCCAGGAAGCGAGTTTTTTTTACCTAATAAATTTTGAATTTTGCCGAACCCTTGATGTTCCAAACAAGGTACGGATCTTTAACGTGCGCGAAAACACTCACACACGGGACCTCCATTTTACCTCTCATCCGAACGAGGGCGTATTTTTGTGAAAAATGCTCGCCTAACATTTTTCAAGCGGGCCGTGTTGGGATGTGAAACCGGGACATTAGGCATAGTAGCCCCTTCACATACCCTACATGCTACACTCGAAGTACTACAATGTCCAGGAAGCGAGTTTTTTTTACCTGGAAATTTTGAATTTTGCAGAATCCTTGCTGTTCCAAGCAAGGTAAAGATCTTTAACGTGCACGACGACCGGGAACATGAAACAACTGATCTGACATGGTATAAACCCTTTGCAGCGACATTATCGTTGAAGGTGGGCAGATTCGCAGTCAGTTGTGGGGTCGATAGAACGGTTAACGCGTTGCTAGTTTCTGATGCCACGCTTATAGAATTCGACACCAATTTTGAAAGGTAAGTGCTTAAATTCTCCTCTGTTTTAGTGTAAAATTGTTTCACTTCATTAAATCGACCATGCAAGATTTAAATCGAAGTCTTTTGAAGATTTACATTTTTGTCTGTTTTGCGACCAAGGCAGCTCATATCGAGCTCGTCTCAAAACTTTTAAAAGACGCGTTTCTCGCAGCTTTGCGACGTTTTATAGCTCGCCGAGGAAGATGTTCACAAATTTTTAGCGTTTGCGGCACTAATTTTGTAGCCTCCAGCGTGGAGTGTTACCACCGTGTGCACCGTAGTTTCATCACATCAACAATAACAAAGGTTAGTACTTATTGCTCATCGATTGTCTATTTGATTTATAATGTTCAGCTTGATATGTAATAACTTTAACTATTTACTTAAACCTTTGTCCAGTCCTTGACTAGTGGTCCTTTTAGCCTCATTTATCGATTAAACATATATATTTATAATGCTCTTATTTATGAGATGAATATGTGCATTATTTAAAAAGGAATTTGTGTCCAGATAAACATGAAAAAGTAAACGTAAAGAAGTATACTGATAAAACCGGGCCGGATATGTTGAAAAAATTAAAGCACCTTCAGGTTATTAAATATTTCTGTAAGACTATTATAATAATAGTTCGTGTAATATCGCTCATTATTAAAAACTTTCATATACAATGGCCGTACACAATTGTGTTTAGAAACACTGCGACATCCATTTTAAATATAACAAACAAAGGGCAAATAACTATACTAATTCGGACTATAGTAACAAAAATTACACAACGTTATGTATAAATAAATACTAAACCAAAACAAAATTGATTGGAAGGTTAAGAATATGGTAATTATCATTGTACTACTACCAATGTTGATCTGACATCGTTTAAAAATTTAATAATTGCGGTAAGTTCAGTCACCTTACGAATGCCGATATATCGGCTTATTTTAATTGTTATATTACATATCAATTAGAGGAATATTTATTAAGGCGTAGGATCGGGCGCCTACTGACAAATACGTAACTTTTTCAAATGTATTTGTACATGTATAAAACACATAACCAAAGCAAAATTGACTTGCAGGTTAAGAATACGGTAATTAAAGTTACACTACCATCTTACGTTGATTCGACGTCGTTCAAATCTTAACAATACGGTCAGCCATTCTACGTCTAGTGGACGTTGTTTGACTAGTTAAATTCGATTTCGACTTATTTAGTTGGTTGACGTCCACCAGTCAACGTTTTCTAAATTCTCTAAAACCTATAGAACTTATAAGTCGGATTTAGTTGTCAAATGGACGTTCTTTTATAATCTGCATGTACATTAGTGGAGTTTCCACGTTATATTATTAACATCGTATGGATCTTGTGTTTATACTTAAGTAAATAAGGTATAAACCGGCCACTACTTATAGCAATAACCACAACAGAGTAAGTAAAACAGTAGTTGATAGTTGGTACAATATTACCTGGGTATGGAAAAATTAAAATCTAAATAACAGCTATCCCAACCCTTTTCTGAAACCTTGAAAATTCTGTTTTTAAATTGCGTACCATTATATACCTTTGTGAACGTGCTAAAAGCAATCGATTATGGCTGTCTACATTTTGTCTTCATTAAATAATAGTCCAAGGAGATATATGGCTGTATTCATTTGTAGGTATTGTTTTCAAACTAACGATATAACGAAACCCTCATGAGCTATAATTAACAGCTAAGCTCTGAGAACGACACAAAATCACATACAGATTCTTGTAGCGAAACAAGACTGAAATGTTACATAGTAACTACGGTAATCTTTCATCAGCTCATCATTAATAATAACCATAAATTGCAGCACCTTGGCAGTGAAATGTGGTTTTAACTATAAAAATTTTTGTGGAAATCTTTACTAATCATGATATTGCATTTATTGATAATTATGTTAGTACTTGTTAGTTTACTAATAAAGTTAACTTGATAATAAAATGTGTAATCTTAGTAGGATCAATCACCTCATGAAGAACTGTTACTGCTTTAAATACGATATTTATTGCCAGTATTTTTAATTTGTTTCAAAATTATAGCTTCTGTATCTGCAATATCACAGATAAGGAAAAATAAATAAAACATAAATAGCTAGTATTAAGATTACTTGCGCAAAACGTCTTCTGCCATTATAAACTAAATGATTTCCGTCAACATAAAATCCTAAAAGGTTTAAACACGTGGGCTCGCTTAGCAATTTAGAAAAGCTTACTTAAGATAATGTACAGTTGTGCTGTAAGAGTTTGCTTGTCATTCATGTTCTTGAGTTGCTTTACACATTTCCATACTTGTTTGTACATCTATAGTTTTAAAAGAAAGAGTTTTAAGAAAGGAAGTAGTAACACTCGATTCATATTCTGAATTTTACGTTCAGTGTTATATATCGTAGCTAGCGTTTAAAATTAAATTGTAAAAGGCAAAAATTAATGTGTTTGTTGTATTTATATCACATTCAAATGTTTAAAATTGTGAAAATACCAAAGATTTCAAAAGAAATATTTTTGGACACACTGTCTATAAAGTTTAAAAGATGTGTATGGATTTTGATGTTGCTAATATTTGTTCAACATTCCCAATGAAAAAGTTAGAATTTTTACTAAGCTACAGATTAATACGGATAAAATTAAATGAGTGACTACTGCCTAACCTGACAGAGCAGTAATAGTATATTAAATTGTTAGGGGACGTAAGTAGGATTTACCGTGACGAACTATTTGCAGATCGAGCGAAGCGAAGACTGTAAAAGTCGATGCACGGTAAATCCCTAACGCCCGCGATATGTAAATTATTTTTTCCCGTTCTCTATATAATTAAAAATCACTTTAAGTTTAAAATTCAAATAAAAAAAAAATTATATAATGTAGGCTAAGACACTTAACCATGGGTTTGTAACCATAGCTTTAATTTAGTAATTAAAACATTTAGTTTCAACACTAATTATTTGTTATGTCATTTACAAAACAGTCCAATAAAAGAAATTTAATGATGAATAGTGCTGAAGCCACACCCGTGAAGTGGGCAAGCACCGAAAAGCACTAACGGCCGGTTTGGACGCGTTCGTTAGTGCTTATTAGTGCTTCACACTCGGGCCTAGCAAGCCCAAAGGTTTTCGAATAATCGGCGTTTAAAAAGAACTTTGTTGGAAGCACTAACGACCGTTTTTCTTGTGATCGTTTGTGCATTGTTAGCGCATATTAACGCTTTACATTTGCATCCAGCAGACCCAACGGTTTTCAAATAATCGGCGTTTGAAACGGCCTGCCAACTTCACGTTTTGTTGGAAACACTAACGATCGTTTTGTGTGTGATCATTAATGCTTCACACTCGGGCCCAGCAGGTCCAACGGTTTTTCAAGAATTGACGTTTAAAAAGGGCGTGCCAACTTCAGACTTTATTGGAAACACTAATGACCTTTTCTTGTTTAATCGTTAGTGCTTTAATGTTCTAAGTGATAGGCAGGAATAAAAATTTACTTTTAAAATAAACTATATTAGTTACGTTTACATACCGAGAATTAATTTGACATGTTGCATTGGCTAATCTTTAAAACGAAAAAAGCTGGAAACAATTAATAAATAGCGTATTTTGTAGCACAATGTGGAATAAATACTCTGAGCCCATACTTCATCGTGATAAGAAACTTGAATTACAAACCCTTACTTGTGATTCAGCATTGAAAACCTCTTATAATACTTACATATGACCAAAGCTTTTATAATTTTGGGCGCAAGGTGTTCATGGATGTGGTTTAATTACTAAGTTCACTTTTGTTCTCAAGTTGTGCTACTATATAGGATGTTTCGCGCTTTTAATTAGCTTTTTTCGTTTCGAAGTATAGTCAATGCAATTTTTCAAATTGACAAGATCAAGTATCGATTTAGATTTTACCGTAGATAATGGAAATTTAAGGAATAACGTTTAAAATTATGCTACTAAGACGTACTATCAGCTGACAGATGTGTGCATTTGAGTTTAAATCTTAAATTTTTGCAACTGTTTGTGCAATGCTGGCCGATGTTCATTGTTCTTCATTTACAGTTTTACCCGGCGCGGCGTTGCCCGGGCGAAACAGTTGAATAAAGTGGCGGTGTTACGCGATACTTCTGTAAATATTAACGTACCGCCTCAATACTTGTTAATCAGGATTGAAATTATATAGCTTATGTGAAGCAGGAAATCGCTAGGAACACGATAATGCAAGAATTATTCATATCGGCTCAGTACTTTTCGAAGGGGGAGGGTAGACATCAATACATTTTTCCTGGTAGGCATAGATTTTCGTTACTCTTATCTGTAGCTCAAGTCATAGCTTTAGCTGAATAGCCGGCGGCAAATATGTGGGATGCTTCCTAATTGTATGGTTTATTTTGTGTTTAGTAGCCACAAATTAAGTGATTAGGTCTAGAATTATTTGTTTCTAGTATTAGTAGTTATCTTAACTAATGTTTTTGTGTGCACAGTGATCTGCAGTGCTTCTCAAATTTATGGTTATTTATATTAGTGGTGAGATGATAATTAATTCATCAGAATGCCGAAATAGTCTGTCGCTCTATGAGAAGAAGTTCTTCAGCAACTAGTGATAAATCGCAGTAAAGTAGTCCAAAATGTGTGTAAAACTTCAGCTGAAATATGGCACAATATATCGCGAAATCTAAGTGGACATATGACGAGTAAAGCCGTATATATACATTTGTCAGAAAAAATTCTTATAATTGTAGGGCATTATTAGGCCTCGATGAGTCATTTTTTTGTAGAAAGCATTGTATTAGAGATAGTGAAGAAGATTGCTGTTGTGATCTAAGTGATAATAAGAAAATGAGCATCACAAAATTTAATATATCTATAACTGAGGAAATGTGAAATAATATAAAGCCAAAACATAAAAATTATAAAGACAGTAAATTAATGCTCAGATTGCAGCCAGGTTGGACATAATGTACATATATCGATTCTAATAGTTATGTAAGCAAAATTCATGGTTATTGCAAAGAATGTGAAGCAGCTCTAGTTGTGTATAATGATTAGGACAATAACTTACGGTTTACATGATATGTTGAAAGTCAGTTAATATCAAAACATTCTAGTATTCATAAAAAAAACTTGTGTGATCCTAAAAGAAAAAAATATTGGTGACAAATTGGCTACTGGACATTTAACAACAAACTGTATAAGAGACATGGCAACAAAGTGTATAAATTTTGGCGACTATGAATCCAGTAACTTATATTCATTATAAGTTCTCAGAAAATGCAAACAAGAAGCAGTTCAAGATAAAATTAACTATATTTCTCAAGATTCACGTCTAATAAAATTTTTGTACTGACATCTAAACAATTATACATTCATAATAACTACTGTTTGTCTAAGCGCAATATATCACAATTAGTAATAGATGCGACCGGTTCCTTAGTTAATAAATTACAAGGGCCTTATAAAAACATTTCAGGTCACATACTTTTTTATGCAGGAGTAGTTCATTTGGCCAAATTGCTATCAGAATCTCATGGCGTAATGAGTATCGCATTTTGGCTGCAATTATGGATACGTTTAGGTACACGTACACCGAATATTATCATTTCGGATCACTCCTTAGCCCTAATTAGCGCCACAGCTTTCTTCTTCGAAAATGTTTCTCTACCATAGTATCATGAAACGTGTTTTAGTGTTGCTTGTGGACATTCAAACATTTTACCAAAAGTTTTTATTCGGCGTGATTATGCCCATATAATAAAATTAATGAACAATTGGGCCAGTCTAAAAAGGAAAACAAGATTATTCAGAGAATCTTATTTAAAGTGTATGGCGCAACTAATAAAACATTGCGACATACATTCATTTTCGGAAATATTAGAAAGCATTTTTGTAGTAAATAATATCGATTATTGTGGATGTAATAGTGATTGCAAACAACATAAAAAACGACTAAAGCTTTTAATATCTTGCGATTCTATCGAGTTGGATAATGAGAGTGTGCCAGCACGCTTAAGGCGCAAATGAAATAGAAGGAGAATTTGAATCATAAACGATAAGTGGTTGGATTTCAAATATTAAAAATAAATCTCTTCCACTTTGTTATAAAACTTTAGATTTACGAAGATTTTCAAAAACATTCTTATTATGCCCTGGCGTCATAACAACTAAATATGGATATGGGAACAATACTGACAGCTCAGCAATATTTGTAATTACTGATTTACCTTTCTTTCTAACTTTTCTTTGCCTGGTTAGCTCAACGGAAGTAATAGAATTCACAACATGAAATCAAACACCAATATCATAACACAAATTCAAAAACAATTTTTCTTTCATACAAAGTTTATAAAACAATTCACAGTTCCAGTTTTTACAGAAAATAATTAAAATTTTTATTTAATATTTGCTAACAGATACACAAATAGGCGGTTAATCTACCCATTTTTATTCCTACGCTTGTAAGTGTGTTTGGCCATAAACCCTTGACAGATATTATATTTAAAAGTGTTTTGAACTCTGACGTCAAACTTTCTGGTAAATATCCTTACAAAAAAATATTATACGATTAAGACTTATTCTACCTTAAATTCAAATGACAGATATTCAAATATCAGTTACAATCAAAGAATCTAAAATTAATACTTGCGAAATCTTGAAGGCGCTTATCCAATTCTCGTAATTAACGGTAGTAAATACCTTCTGCTTTCATTTTTTAAATTGTCGTTAAAAATCACCGTTTATCAGTTTTGTTCATATAATTTTCATATTATTTAAAATCTCCATTTAGGACATCAATCTGCAAAAGTGCATCTTCGATTTTTAATTAATCAGCTTCTTAGTAGCTCTTTGTATTGAAGAATGTTCTTTCTTCATTGTATATTGCAAAACAAATGATTGGATTTAACAATTTCCATATTTCAAACTATTGAAACGTATAAATTTCAAATGTAAATTCTGCATGTTATTTTAAGTTCATAATTAACGTTACATTTACTAGATTTAGGACCGAAATTTTGAATGAATGAATACATTATCAATTGCGTAAGTTGAAATGAATCCCTCTCTTTAATAAAGTTACCGTTATGTACACTTTATTTTGACTACGTTACTCTTTCTAGACTTTACGGGATTCGATTTGAAAGATTATTCACATACATGACGCTAGATTTCTGACAATAAATCTGTGTATTACTTCATTAGTATAGAAACGCCGCGGCTTATATATGTAGTGATGCGTGTTGTTTGTCTATGTCCAACAAAACGAATTGATCGTGACATCGCATTCTATGCAGTAGCAACACGGAAAGATAAAATCGATTATACGATATTTTTATTACATTTTAATGTTCTCGCTCTTTTTAGAACAAACGTTTGTTTATTTTACTAGTTTATACGATATTTTTTAGTAGTTGACGTGTCCTCTTTCTTAATCTTGTAATTCGAAAAAAACCCTTATTTAAAAACAAATTTATATTATACACACACGAGAATTAATTTTATTAATTAATTAAAGTTTAATTTGCTTTTTATAACGATTTGCATTTTAATAATTGTAATAAAAGATTGGTTTTCACGGCAAGCAAAACGAATTCTAACGCATACTTATAAAGATTAAAGTGTTAATTTTTAACAAGACTGATATGGTTTATACGCTAAATAAAGCGAATGTTTTATGCGCGGAAAATCTATTTTTATGATAAATAAAAATGAATGGATGTGTAATCTCTATGGTAAGAATATAAATGACTTTGTATTTATAATAGGCTTGTATTATTTATATACTGTGTAGAACAATGAATCTTCGGAAATTTCTATTCTTTCCGGTTTCTTTTATATTTGGGTGGCTTAATTTATAGGCTTAGGGTTTCAATGACCTCTCGTGACCTCTTAATCACGTCAATATATATATATATATATATATATATATATATGTATATATATATGTATATATATATGTATATATATATATTCTACTGCCCCCCCCCTTTTTACTTTTATTATATTTATATAAATATAAATTATTTACACACTACTTTTGTCGTCGCGCCAATTTTTATTATTCAATGAATGACTTTTATATAATGTGCTTTAGCAAAGTTTGGTTGGTTTTCTAATTAAATGTTTACTATTATTATGCCTCGACTATATGAACTCTTTATCTCAGGGTGTTCATCTACTTACCGTGGGTTCAGTCGTAAGTAGATGTGCACTGCCCAACCAAACTGCACACTCTTTTGTTTTACTACTTTTATATGAATTTACTACTGTATATGCCAAATTTTACTGATCAACGTAGCTTAGTGCCAAATTAATTAATGTACACAATTTCTGACTTTTTTGACGTTTTATGATATTGCACGGTACTCACCTGAATTATACTTCGCTGATGCCCTTTTTAAATGCTGCTGGCTCACGATCTTAGTCGCCGTATGCGTCTTTACATGGACTCACAATCACTATTGAACTTTCGTATCGCCTCCAGGTGTCTTAGTACAATTTTGATGACCCCAAATCTGAAATGAATAACCTGAATTTTAGAATTTTGACAAACCGTTGTAATTACTTCCCTGCGCTAATCCTTCCGTGTTCCTTTTTCTTCGTTGAATCTTCCCCTGCAATTGCTGCTCTCCTATTTTCCCTCTTCGTGCTCCAATTAATCCGTCCGCCTTTTCGTAATCAATCCAAATCTAACCGCCGTCCTGTTCCAAATCACTCAATGCCCTGCTATAAATTCGATGTCCCACTCGATGTCCTACTGCCTTCAAATCTCTATCCAAATCAATCCCAAATCTATTTAAATATTCGATGCTTCGCCGTCGCTGGTATAACCACTCTATGTCCTTCTGCCTTTCCCAATATCGTTCCAAATCCAATTAAATATCCGTCGCTTTCCCGTCGCACTATCACCAATCTTTACACTTCTTTTAACGTCGCTGTTGCTTATTTAACCACCGATGCTTCTTGTACCTCCACTTTAATAAATCAGACTATTTAAATTCAAACACATTTATTTTTTCAAAATATATAACAACTTTAACGCAGGTTTGCAAAAACACGTCTTTATACTAAATTTAATCGAAAAAGAATCTCCTTGTTTACTCTCCTAGGCAATAAGCACAACTAAACTAGCTTACTTAATTACATTTCACATACATAAAAATATCCAATAACAATTTGTCCTTTTTTTGGTGTCACAAATACCTTCACTATTGTCTTTATACACATTCCTAAATTCTATCATTGGTCCTAAACACTTCACAATTCTCCAATTATATTTGATATTGCTATTAACTTATAATTTTGAATTTACAAATTCGTCCAAAAGTTGATTCTATTTAAATAAAAAGCCAAAATAATTCACACAAGACCTGGATGCTTGGTTGATAGTAGACATCCGTAGACGCATCCGGTTTTCAGACGGCAAATGTACTTTCAATGGCCTATTACATTTCAACTTAGTATAAAACCTTGAGCACTGTGCATTTTATCAACGTCATCAAGTCATATAGTTTACCTTTTGGCACATACATTTCAAACTAACATGGTAAATACTTTAGCATATGTAAAGTACGGCAAAATATAGTTTTTGAATTACTAGGTCTGATATATGAATCATTTTATTTGGCATACACCCCTTTTAACACAAATCTACCCTTAGAAGCCTTGTACCTCCCCCTGACATTGCATTATTATATATATATATATATATATATATATATATATATATTGTACAGTAAATATCAGGCAGTAGTCAATTTGGGCGATTAGTAAACTCTTTTAATCAATTCAAGCTTTCGAAAAATTTATTTTCTTCATCAGGAAAACTATAATAAAAGGATTACAACATTTCTTGGTATATAAATTGCTTACTTACGTATATACAGTCTATTTAATGAATAAGTGGAACAGATATTAGAACACGCAGCCGAAATTGATGAAAACATTCCAAACACAATAACTAGCTTATATAATAATTAAAAAATTCAGTAACAAAATGATTAAATATTAGTAACAAAGTAATATAAAAGTTATTAATTTAAAACTAATTTAGAAAATGTCAAAATATAAAATACTTTTGACATATAAATTATGTCATAAGCAAACATAGATAAAAATAATAATTAAATATAACCAGTCAAACTTGAAGTTAAAAAAATTTTAAGAGTAAAAAAAATAAGGCAAATAACTAGTTACTAAGATATACGATCCTTATTATTTTTTATTTTTTATAACAGAAATAAGATGCGAGTAGATACTATTAAAATTTTGGGTGTCAGTTTTTTTGTTGAGAGGGTGGTCTTCTAGCGCTATCGCTACCATTTCTAAGATAATGCGTTTGCTGTAATGGCTTTTCCTGAAAATGATTTCAACGTTTGTATAATTGATTGTGTGTCCAGTCTCAAGAGCATGTGACACCAATGCGCAGGTTTTTGTGTATCTGTTAAAGTCACTTTTGTGGGAAGTGATTCTGGATGAAAGCTACCTAGAGGTGTGACCTATATATTGGGCTTGACAATTCTTACACGGTATGCGGTAAACAACTCCTGACTGTTGAAGTTGGGGGTATGATCTTTTTGTTTGCTGAAAAGCGTCTTTCTTAACGTCAAGGTAGGTTTTTTGGTGACAGATATTCCTTTGATATGTTTAAGAATATGACGGAATTTAATGTGAGGTTGTCTATATATGGGAAAGGAATGAAAATTTTTGGAATCGAATTAGCTGCGGGAGTTGTGTTGTGTCTGAGAGGGTTGGTTAATGAGAGAAGGGGTGTTGAAAAGCAATTTGTTGAGTAGTGAAATCGGGTAAGAACTTACTGTACAATTTCAAATCTTTATAGTCGAAATCCACCTAAATTTTATATATATATATATATATATATATATATATATATATATAAATATTGTAGGTAGTTATTTACTCAAGGTAAGTTGATAAATACTATCATGCTACCGTTAATAAGATGAAATAATAAGGTAGACTTCTGTGCAAAGCCCAAATGATCATTTTAAATTGAGCTAGTAATTGAAAGATGGAAAATATAAGGTTTTGGACAGAACTTGAACCTGTATCTTAGTCTTTCTAGAACCATGCGTTTACCAATTACGCCACCGAAACCGATGATTATAAATGAAAAATTTACAAATTTAAATTTTGTACACAACTACACATAAACATAACTTTTAATTACGTTTGGCTTTTTTGTCAATCATATCTGACGTTATCAAGTTTTTGACTTATGTCAGTTATAGACAAGAAGCAACGCTTAAAATTACGGCTATAAGACAAGTATTAAATATATAAATATTTCAGGTAGTTATTTACAAAAAGTAAGTTGATAAATACTATCGTATTACAGTTAATAAGATGAAATAATAACTTAGACTTTTATGCAAAGCCCAAATGATCATTTCAAATCGAGCTAGTAATTAAAAGATGGAAAATATTAGGTCTTGGACATGTTCAAGTCCTGTCTAAGACCTTATATGTTGCAGTAGTGTGTCCTGCAAGATATCCTACATTTGATTTTTTAATGCTCCACCCGAAGGTACTACATTGGTCAGGAAGCGAGTTTTTCTACCTGGAAATTATGAATCTTACTGAACTGAACCTTACTGTTGCAAGCAAGGTAGGGATCTTTAACGTGCGTGACAACACTCACACACGGACCTCCATTTTACCTCTCATCCGAACGAGGGCGTATTTTTGTGAAAAATGCTCGCCTAACATTTGAACCTGGGACCTTCCTGCAAGATAACACAACCCGCCCCGGTATCAAGTTAAAGGGTATCTATAATCGTTCAGTGCATTTAAATCCAGATTTATTTTATAAATAATATAAACGGACGGATACGCATTCAGCCTGAGAATAGAAAATAGTACAAACTTAATTTACCGTTCTTTTGTATAAAACATTATGTTTATGTATTTTCCTGCTCAGTATGTATGAGGTGTATGCTCCTGTCAGTTTACAGCATTCCTTTTAAAAGCAATGGAATTGCATTCAATTTTATGCTCATCGTAAATTTACAAGTGTTGAAGTACAGTGGTCATTAGCTCTAAACACGTATACAAGCAAGAGTCAGCATTCACCTAAAAGTATTTAGTACGAAGGCAATAAAGTTTATAGCTAACAAACAGAACCTTTTATCCACAATATTATGGAATTTCTACAGGCTCTCGTTATAATTAAAGTTCCACAACAGCAGAAAATTTTACTGTTAAGAAAATCTTCCCAAATAGTCTTACTAAGGAATAAATTCAAAGTGCATGGTGTTGGCATTGAAATTCATCTATGAATAGGCAGGCAGAACTGGCACAAAATCACAGTAAAGGCAACTGTATAAATTCAGGAAATGTTTATTGTCTTATTCAGATACAATGCATTGGTTTACAGGTTGTACGGGGGTTTGAAATGATTACAGTTAGTTAAATCTTACTCCTATAAATAAAAAACATTAATTATTCCAGGCAAAGTTTAAAAAAAAACATTACCTGCAGCGCCTGTTTTGAATGGGGAGGGGTTTGGGGTGAGGGTGGAACGAAATTAAAATAAAAATTTGGTCGCCTTCAAGCTTACGTTACATTAATTTCCTGACGCTATTTTATATTTTTACGATATCATTCAGTATTATAGTTACTTCGCTAGGTAAGAAAAAACAAGTGCAATGGAATCTTACTGGAGGAGCCAGAGGAACAGTTCACTTTCGCTAAAGAATAACATTACCTTGACTTTGAAATTCCTGTAACTTTTCAATTTTGCTTTAGAAATTTCCCTTGTTAATTCATTATCCGTTTGTATAAATTCCATGTCTATTGTTAAAATTCTTCTGCATAATTAATAATAAATACTCTTTTTAAGAATTTCTCAACGTAAATCTAGTTGTTTTGAAACGACATGTTTATGCTACAATTAATTAGTCAAGATCCTGTTTAGGTATCCGTGAGCGCGTTATATCTTCCGATAACGTATACTTGCGTTCTAGTGGATTTCCCGTCTAAAAATTTGTCAAAATAATATATTCTACTATTCTCCGGTAAAACCGTGTTTTTCAGTTTGAATTGCGTTTCGATAACGGGGATGTTTGCTTTTCGAGTTCGTGTTAGTTTGAACTCCGTTTAAGCTTTGATTCTTCAGCTTATGCGTTGATGCACTTGTAAAAACTACTCGTTCTGTTACTCCATGAGCGATGTACGTTTCTCTATCAAATGTGTAGATTTGGCGTGTATCGGTAAGTGCTCCTGAGTTTTTAATATTAGTAATATTTTCCTTTTTTTTAGCTCTTAGCTGGAGGTTAAATTGCTTGTTGCGTAGCCCGATTATTCCTTGATGTAGATCAACTGCTTTTGCATGTAGACCGCCGTTGCAATTACGGTAGTAGCATGGTTGTTGCTGAATACCGCGGCGATGCTATGTCAATTTGCTTCCGAGAGCTGACGAGATAAGTATCCCGACACATGTATGTGATTTGTTTTCCTTTTCTAACATACCCAGGGATAAACCCAATTTGAAATTAGATACGTTAATGTCTGTTCTGTTCCTTACTAGAAAGGTTTCTAAATTTAATGTTTTTTTAATTAACCCATCCGTTTATATGAAAGTATCAGCGTTATTCTTTTTGGTACTGATTAGATTTATTGCATGTTAGCTACGCACTTCGTGGAACAATGAGTGAATTTGTCCATAAAGTAAAATTGTTTTATTAAATAGAAACCTTAGTTAATTTTGTTTTGCTGTTTCAATAGAAATATCTATATTTATGTTTTTTTTATTGTAAATAGAAAATCGTTTGCTATATATTATTTTTGTGTTTCTAGGTACCCCTTCCCTTTTCGCATTGGTAGTTAGCCTGGTATATGTACGTCTTCATCCGACTACGCCATGGTACTTAGCTATATTCAATTGATTACGGTAGCTTAAAGTGAAACGACTTATTGCTGCGTTTAGCTAAAGTTGGTACAAGTGCGATAATAATCGTTTTAATCAGTACTACAAACTGCAAATTCTTATAAATTACAGGTATATACTGGTGTGTGATATTAGGTTATCATTGTGAAGAATATATTTTAGAGGTTTAATAATAGTTTATTTACAAAAACGTTGTTGTATTTGTTAGCCTGTTAAACACTGTGCCCAGAAAATAGTCGTCCTTGATGAACGCATGAAGTGAACCAACGTATTAACTCTGAAAATAGCCATAGTAGTATGTAGTAGTTTTAATTGAATATTATCTTAGTGGGCAGTGTGTGCGTCTGTGTGCACATATGTATATTCCGATTCGTTGAATCTTTTAGGAACAGAATAAACAGTGGCGGCTACTCGATAGGTGCCGTAAAGCTGCAGAATCACCACCCAACGAATAATCCGCGACAAACAAAAGTAAACGTGAAACATATTAGATGTAATACAGGCAGCCACGGTGCCTGCTCCTCTGCATTCTGCTCTTTCTCTCTACCACCACTGACGTCACAGCACTCACTTTGACAGCTGTTACATTGACAACTGTCATTCTGACAGCTGTCACTTTGACAATCTGCCACTTTTAAAGTCACTTTGACAATCTGCCATTTTCTTACATCACTTTAACAACCCATCACTTTTTCTTACGTTTGGATTTTTAACTTATTCTGCAACAAACCGCTCCCTTACACTAGGCATATGGATAATTTTTGCAGAAAATGCTAATAAAAATTTATTAGATATTGGGAATTGTAACTGAGTTTAACCAAAGCTGTAAAAGTGGTATTAATATGTATATAGAAAACTTTGAATTTGATATATGGAATTCATTGATGTAACTAAAAATTATATAATTATATTATTGACAGCCATAGAAAGTGGACGTTTTACATTCCAGAGCTATAGATTATTACTCTTAACAGGATTTCCATCAGAAAAGGGAAGGTAGAAGATGAACAGTATTCCATTTCAACCCCAACACCAATAAAGCAACGAGACACAACAGGAGGCCTGTCAAGGAACGTAATTTATAAATTTTATATATTTGATAGTTGTAGAAAGTGTGAGTGAATCCAGAATAGCATGTATTGTGACTATACAATTTTTGGTTGTTGCATTTAAAATGTTGACGTAAAGTGATCTTAATTATTTTGGTTGACATTACATTTGACAGGCTATTTTCTAAAATTGTTACAAAAATTCAAAATATTCATACACCTGAAATTGCAGGGTGAAGAAAGAACAAAACTACAAAAATTGACCACATGCAAACAATACGTAAGCAGTGCTGAACTGGACGTCATCGCCGAAGAAAATAGAGTAAAAATATTTTGAAAGGATGATGGTAAATGTTAGATTCTAGTTTCATGTTCAACAATTCACAAGTGTATAATTTCGGTTTTTATAACACATTTGTTGATTGATAAATTAATTCATGCGTAAAAGGTTTATATACAAAATTAAAAATTTAAAATCTGCAGTTTGTAGATTTGAATCCACCCTGAAGGAGTCTTGTGACTGAACTAGTTTGTGGAAAGGGTGAACATTGATTAAAGGGCGCTGACGTGATATCAACAGCCGCTGTACATTTCATTTACACTGTGCGAGGGAGCGGCTAGTTGCATAAAAGTAGCTAGACCCAAGCGTGGGGCTCAATTTTAATAGAAAGGGTTATGTTTCTTATACAGTAAAACATTAAAACATTTAGAACTGTAAAGACAGTGCAAGCAAGCGATTTTAAAACCAAAGCTTCATCATCTTCATTGGAAATTTGAATTTAAAATGGAGTTTGATGGTATTTTGCTTATACTATAATATAGACTAGTTATTTTGTAAAATAAAAAAGTCTTGCGTTTTTATTTAGTTTAAATAATAATTTAAGCATTGCTCGTGTCAAGAATCTAGAGATTTCAATTGTATTGTTAACATGAGTGAACAGAAGAAGCAGAATACAAGATCTGGAAAGCTATATGGCATAGAGAAGGATAGTTCCAAAGCAAAAGAAGGAATATCTACAGGTGACAACAAAAAGGTCAGTTTTGAAGATTATTCGGATGATTGTCAGGTAATTCCTGGAAAAGGAGTGATGACTGATGCATATGTGGAACCAAATGTGGTGGTTGTGGAACCACAGCACAGACAATTGACTACAGGTGCAGCTAATAAAATTAATGATGACATGGAAGCGATATTAAAATTTTTGAGAGGAATGAATGAAAAACAGGAGGATCTAGGAAACAAGATGCAGAAAATTCAAGATAGAGTAGAAAACAACATGAGGGATCTGCGGAATGAAATGCAAGAAAAGATTGAAAATCTTAAAGAAGTGTTTGAGAAAAATTTTAAGGAGTTAAAACAAGAAATTGGTCAAGAAGTGGACCGTACAATAAGCTTGTGTTGTGAATTAATCACGAACGAAATAACCGTAGTGAGAAAAGAGGTTCAGGAAGTTGATGCTAAACATGACCAGGGTCACAGAAAATTGTCGGATACTATAAAGAAAAACAAAGAAGAAATGGTAATGTTTAGAAAGGAAGTTGTTGAGGAAATGGCAAATAAAAGGGAAGAAAATCAGGACTTGATTGAAAGAATGGAAAATTTTAGGGAGGAGATCTACGGAAATGCAGCTCTTATAGAAAATTCGGTAGGACATGTCCGCGACAAGGTGGTGGAATTGGAACAAGGTCGAGGATATGGATGTGTTGGAGAAAACAATTTTAAATTTAGCAGAGATATTATTCCTAGATTTGAAGGGCGAAGGTGGGAGCAGCCCATGACATTTTTGGACAGGCTTGAGGAGTTGGTAAAAACCGAAAAAGAACAGACTAAATACAAATTGTGAATGTAGCATTATTTGGAAGTTCAGAAAAATTGCACAATATTGTTAAAGAAAATTACAAGTCATATGAAGAGTTCCGAAAATTATTCACAGACCAATATTGGGGAAGCGTACAACAAATGTCTGTACGGATGAACTTTAATTCAGGCAGCTATACACGTTGCAATAGCACTAGAGAAGAATACATCATTGAAAAATATAATCAGGCGCCACACTTAACGCCTAAGATGAATGAACAGGATATTGTTCAGCTGTTGGCTAGGCATATGGATAATGAGGTTAATCGTGCGGTGGCCATTCAAAACGTTAAAACCCTTAGAGACCTTTTAGAGATTATTAAGAACTATGACATGACACGATCATTAGAGGAGAATCCAGGGGAATAAGAGATGCTAGGAATAACGTCGGGAGAAGAAGATTTGAACAGCAAGATAGAATACTACATGATCAGGAGCAATTTGTCGATAGAGAGAAGCCATGGCGGTCCGAAACGAGTAACTTTAGACCTCCAATGTCACATAACCGGTATGGAAGAGACTTTGAAAGAGGGTACCAGACAAAACATTATGGCCAATGGGAAAGGAATTATGATAAGGGAAATCAAGGATATCAACGTCTTAATAATAACGGAACACAGCATGGGAATGTATGTAGTACAGCAAACTATAGGGGTTCTGAACAAGGAAAAATTGATGCGGCAGGCCGGAATGTTCGAGTAACAACACGTTACAGCTAGAAATATAGATCGAGAAACAGAAGATAGGATTGAGAGCGTTGAGGTACATCAGGACGCCTCAAAAGAAAAAAAACACGCCAATTTTGTGAATGCAGGAGGAATTGTTGTAAATATGTTAGTTAATAATTATAGTTCTGTTGATGTATTATTAGAAAAAAATTTATAAATAAAGGAAGACTGCCTTCTGTAAACAAACTTTTATGAAAATAATAAGAGCTATTGACAAATACAAATCGGGCTGGTAGTTATATAGCCATTAACAAAACATTAGCTTTATTACTTCACAGGGGAGGAAACATCCACTGACCGACGGTTTCGGCTTGTTAAGCCTCATCAGAGTGAAATAGTTCCCAAGAACCCTATGAAGTAATCCAAGCTATTATAATGATATAATTTCGAAACAATCACTGTACTATGGCAATTTTGTTTACAGATACATCTTACTTTATATACTATTTCTTATTGCGGACTGCAAATATCTTGCCTTTATATATATAATATATATATATATATATATATATATCTGGCACTTGTGGACTGGTTTCATTAGAGGTGATTCTTAAGCATAAAGAGAAATTAAAAGGTCGTATTTATAATGTGAAATGAAAATGCTAATAAAAATTTATTAGATATTGGATATTGGGAATTGTAACTGAGTTTAACCAAAGCTGTAAAAGTGGTATTAATATGTATATAGAAAACTTTGAATTTGATATATGGAACTCATTGATGTAACTAAAAATATGTGCAAAGGAATTGAATGTTTAAATTTGAATTTTGAATAAATATTATTGGCAACGATAGAAACTGGACGTTTTTCATTCCAGAGCTAGAGATTATTACTCTTAACAGGTTTTCAATCAGAAAAGAGAAGGTAGAAGATGGACAGTATTCCATCCAAACTCCAACACCAATAAAGCAACGAGACACAACAGGAGCCCCGTTAAGGAATGTAATTTATAAATTTTATATATTTGATAGTTGTAGAAAGTGTGTGAAAGTATCGCTTGAGTGAGTGAATCCAGAAGAGCATGTATTGTGACTATACAATTTTTGGTTGTTGCATTTAAAATGTTGACGTAAAGTGATCTTAATTATTTTGGTTGACATTACATTTGACAGGCTATTTTCTAAAATTGTTACAAAAATTCAAAATATTCATACACCTGAAATTGCAGGGTGAAGAGAGAACAAAATTACAAAAATTGACCACATTCAAACAATACGCAAGCAGTGCTGAACTGGACGCCATCATATATATGTATATTTAAATGAGTCATCTACATCTTTGACAATGGGTGAAACAAACTTTATTATAATTGTATTAAATATACACTAGTATCCACTATGATAACCGAAATCAAGAATATTCAATCGTCTAAAAAATTATGTGAGCGACTGTCTCACACCCACGTCCTCAAAGTATTAGTTAGGATGGCAAATAATTACTTCCAATAACGTCAAATAATTCGCATTGCTGCAATTATTAAATAAACAAATACTCACACGGCTTTCACTGTCAAAATCGATGTTATCCCGCTCTTCATTTATTGTATTTTCAGCTGCAATTGTTACATCCTTTACAAATTTTTGATAAAAATCTGGGAAGTTTCTACAGTTTAATTCTTCAATTTATAACATATTAGTTTTTGCAAACTTAATCGCTTTAAGCACTCAGACTCATTTAAAACAATAATATTTCAGTCTTTTTCAATTTTCAAATTGAACCAATTCTTGTCTACAAAATTGTTTAATTCCTACGTATTAGATGTTTCGGCAATCTGCTATATTTTGAGTTCTGGATCGAGTGTATGTTTTCAACACCATGTACACTAGCTAGCCAATTCAATCTGATATATTGCGAGTCTTGAGCAAATTGTCAAATTTGAGTAGGTAGGTAAGGCCGGTCCTAATTCAAAACGCGACAGACGTATTTTCCATGTGTAGAATACACCTGCACCGTTTTGAATTAGGATCGGCCCTATATAATTTCAATGTAAAATAGTCGTGAAAACATTTCAGTGTAAAATAGTTGTGAAAACATGAATTCTTATATACTTTCAATGTAAAATACTTGTGGGCACGTTTTGAATTAGGATCGGCTTTATATTACTTTCAATGAAACATATTTCAAAACACACGTATGTTGAAAAATATAAGTGCAGAGAAAAATGTGTGTAGCTGTTTTGAATTCGGTTTTCTAGCGAGAAGTTACACGTGCACCGTTTTGAATTAGGATCGGCGTTATATACTTTTAATGTAAAATGTGAAAACCTGAAATCTTATATACTTTCAAATGTAAAATACTTGTAGGCACGTTTTGAATTAGGATCGGCTTTATATTACTTTCAATGGAACATATTTCAAAAACACACGTATGTTGAAAAATGTAAGTGCAGAGAAAAATGTGTGTAGCTGTTTTGAATTCGGTTTTCTAGCTAGAAGTTATAAAGTATGACAGATGCAAAATATCGCATTCAAGTCAATTGTGTTTAATTAAAGTGGATTCTGATTTATGTTTAGAGGCTGCAAATACACATGGGCCGGTTTCAATTCAAAATGTGTTCACTCTTGTGATAGGTTGAAAAGTGGGTTGGCAAAGTACGCAGATGGTGGTAATCTGCTATATAAGGAGATTGCTCCTAATATTAATTTAATTAGTCAAAGAAAAGCAATATGGATTTTAATATTCTTAATAAAACCACATATCGCAAACCTTATGTAAATTCAAAAGATCTTGTAGTGAATAAGAGGTTTGAAGTTTTAAAAGTGGAAACAATCAAGACAAAATATGGAGAAAGAGTATTAGTGGAAACAGAAGAGTTCAAGAGTATATTGCCATTGAGATATTTTGAATACCTTCAAGCACATGGAGTGAAACAATTAAATGAAAGTATTGGCTCGAACAAACACGTATACATAACTAGTAAGGGATCGATCGGTCTAACTGTCAACATAGAATTTTCAGAATAATATGTCACTAATTTAAGAAATTAGTTTATTATTATAACACATCTAAGTCGATTGTATAAAGAATTATGTATTAAATTAAAGTGGGTTCTGATTTATGTGCGTTTTACTTTGAGTTTACTACCTTGTTTAGAGAAAGTCTTGTTTCAAAAGAGAAACTTTTATAAAATACTTTTTTATTTTACAAATTGTTGAATATTTTGATCTAACTATTTATAAATGAAAAAGTATTTATTAACTCCCGTTCTTGAAGTATCTGCTGCTCCCTCGCCGCTATAGTTCCTCCCTTTTTTGCTTTATTATTTCTAGCTCCAAATATATACGACGCAGTAGCTTCTCTTCACGCTTTTTAAATGCGTTAAGCAACTCTACTGTGTCATCTTCGTAGGATTTGTCATCTTCACAGCAAACAGCCATATTAGATTCTGTACATAACTTTTTCATAGCCGACATGTTTTTGCCTGATCTGTGAGCATAACATAAAAGATTATTGTAGGTTCACCTTTTTTTTTGTATACTACCTGATGTTTCTGAGAGGATCAGAGTGTGTCAACGATCCTACGATAGCCTCAGAATTTCCAAAATGGTTTTTGATCTAATGTAACTTATAAATTAGTAGTGTTTTAAAACACATGTATAAATGTGAAAAGCACTTACCGTGATATATCTATTACGTCACTATCAAAAATAGCAGCAGTGTTGAGTTGAGGCGAAGAACAACCAAAAACTTCTTTAATCACGTCTTCGTCAGAATGTAATATAAATTGCTCTAGAACTTTTACGTTGGTACTATTACAATTTTGATTGATGATAAGTTACTCATTTTTAAAAGTTGCTAGTAATAGTAACTAATAATTATACAAGAGATCTGATTGAATACTGTTGGTAAAATCTACGTGAAGTATTTATATTAAATAATAAACTGATCTGTTAGAAAAATTAAAAATTTGCATCGTTTTCTGAAAAAATTCAGCTCTGTAATCTATTCTAATGAACAAAACAGTATGTAAGCGAATATAATTATACCTCAGCAGAAATAATGAATTAGTTTCATTGTCTGAAAAAGAAATTGCAATGAATGCACATAATAAAAAAACCCTAAATTAAATTAATTTCGTTTTAGATTACCGCTGACATAATTTATATGCATATATAGGTAATTGTGTGTTTACGCGATTTTATGCTGTATAAGAAATTTTTTAAAGGTACTGCTCAGCAGAAATAATGAATTAGATTCATTGTCTGAAAAAGAAATTGCAATGAATGCACATAATAAAAAAACTTAAATTAGATTAATTTCGTTTAGATTACCGCTGACATAATTTATATGCATATATAGGTACTGCTCAGCAGAAATAATGAATTACATTCATTGACTGAAAAAGAAATTGCAAGAAGGCGCATAATAAAACCTAAATTAGATTAATTTCGTTTTATACTACTGCTAGCATAATTTATTTTCCATAAAAAATTAACAAAAATTGACTTTATATGCATATATAGGGATATAGTAATTTGTGTGGGTGTATGTTTACGCGCATCATGCTGAATAAGAAAAATTCTTTAGTTCTATCAACGTACTGGAAAATGTTTTTCTTAATATCGGGTTTTTAAAAAAAACCATGAGTGCGTGTAAATTATTATATTTTTCTTTAGATTAATTTCGTTTAAAATAATGCAATGCAAATGATCCTTAAATAGTAATATATAGAATAAGTTTTAGATTACCGCTGACACAATTTACATGCATATATAGGTAATTTGTGTGTTTATACGATTTTATGTTGAATAAGAAATTCTTTAGAGGTGCTGTTATATGATAAAACTGCAGAATGTTTTTTTAATACTGGGTTTTTAAAAACCATGAGTGCGTGTAAATTATTAAACAAAGACAGTTTAATCTGAGACATTTTTTTCAAATTTGCTTTGTTTTTATTTAAAATATTTCATATGTAATCATAAAAAAATAGCGCTGTAATAATAGTGTATTTTCTGTACACATCAAAAATCAAAGGTCGTATAAAACATTTTTATTACTATACTGCAAACAAGAAATTTTTTGTAGTAAACGCGGCTGAATGAAAAATGATGTTGTATGCTAATTCTTTTTACAGTTGTTTTGCTTACGCTAGATGATTATGTATGTTCCATTGAAAGTAATATAAAGCCGATCCTAATTCAAAACGTGCCCACAAGTATTTTACATTTGAAAGTATATAAGAATTCAGGTTTTCACATTTTACATTATATTACATCATATATCAAAGATCGTATAAAACATTTTTATTACTATACTGCAAACAAGAAATTTTTTGTAGCAAACGCGGCTGAATGAAAAATGATGTTGTATGCTAATTCTTTTTACAGTTGTTTTGCTTACGCTAGATGATTATGTATGTTCCATTGAAAGTAATATAAAGCCGATCCTAATTCAAAACGTGCCCACAAGTATTTTACATTTGAAAGTATATAAGAATTCAGGTTTTCACATTTTACATTATATTACATCATATATCAAAGGTCGTATAAAACATTTTTATTACTATACTGCAAACAAGAAATTTTTTGTAGTAAACGCAGCTGAATGAAAAATGATGTTGTATGCTAATTCTTTTTACAGTTGTTTTGCTTACGCTAGATGATTATGTATGTTCCATTGAAAGTAATATAAAGCCGATCCTAATTCAAAACGTGCCCACAAGTATTTTACATTTGAAAGTATATAAGAATTCAGGTTTTCACATTTTACATTATATTACATCATATATCAAAGATCGTATAAAACATTTTTATTACTATACTGCAAACAAGAAATTTTTTGTAGCAAACGCGGCTGAATGAAAATGATGTTGTATGCTAATTCTTTTTACAGTTGTTTTGCTTACGCTAGATGATTATGTATGTTCCATTGAAAGTAATATAAAGCCGATCCTAATTCAAAACGTGCCCACAAGTATTTTACATTTGAAAGTATATAAGAATTCAGGTTTTCACATTTTACATTATATTACATCATATATCAAAGGTCGTATAAAACATTTTTATTACTATACTGCAAACAAGAAATTTTTTGTAGTAAACGCAGCTGAATGAAAAATGATGTTGTATGCTAATTCTTTTTGCAATTGTTTTGCTTACGTCAGATGATATTTTTGTATAAATATTAAATAGAGCTATACGTATATTAAGTAGTGTATTTGATTTTCTATAGAATCATGAATTCTGAAACCGTATCCGAGATTAGTAGCGCAATTTTGAGATTAACTGTAAAATGCGTGAATCTAATTAAATCAGTGAATGAAATAACGAAACACATTTTAATTATCAAAGCAAATATTAGTATATTGAAGCTTGCTATTAGAAATAAGGTATACGAAGACAATCAACAAGAAAATCCTAGTAGGCTGGAATCTAATTTGGCACATCTTAAAAGCTACCTTGTACGATTGAGGCACTTGAAACGCTCTTTGGAATATCGTGGTATAGGTGTTGATGCAACGCTTTCTAGAGGTCATACTCGAAAAAATTTGATTTGGCATGATGTACAATCATGTTTTGGAAGTCGAATAATTACGGGACTTATTACCAATTTAAATTATAGAGATCCTCTAGTGTTCTTAGACAAGGCGTTGCTAGTTTTAAACGCAAGATTGTTGCTTGCTTAAAAAAGTCAATGTTGAAAGTTAATGTAATATTTGCAGCTAACTTTGTTAAGCCTACAACTGGCGAAATAGATTTGAAAACGTTTCCTACTGCAAATCGTCACATCGATATAAATACCAATCTCAAGCTGTGGTATAAGGAGAACGTATTGAACAAGATCTCGAAGCGATTAGAAAAATTTAGCGAGAAAGATTCTGGTTGGGCAATCCAAGAAGTTTTACACTTGAAGGTAAATATAAACAATCATGATCCACTTAAAGGAGGGTGTTCAACGTTTGTACCGGTTCCGGACTTTATAAAAAAAAAGCTGTGGTAAATGTAATAAATAACGATCAACATTGCATTCTTTGGAGCTTGGTTTCCGCTTTATATCCTGCTAAACAAAATAGTCAGAGAATATCTAGCTATCCACATTTTGATTCAGTATTACGCTACAATTCAATTCAGTTTCCAATCGCATTAAAAGACATAAAAAAAATTGAGAAGCTTAACAATCTCGCAATTAACCTATATTGTATAGAAAATACTAAAATACTGCCATTTTGTTTAAGTAAAAATTTTAAAAAAATTGAACCTATTAATCTGTTAGTTTTAAATAATGATTCCTTACAATATTCTCGTCCGACAAATGCTAATGAGAATCACTTTCATTTTACTTGGATTAAGGATATGTCAAAATTATTTGCAAAACAGTTGTTTTCACATCACCATAGAAAATTTTTTTGTTATAGATGTTTAAATAATTTTAGTACAGCAGCATTACTTAAGCGTCATTCGAATTATTGCGAAAAACAGAATACTTGCTCAATAAGATTACCCGAAGAATCCGAAAAGTATCTAACATTTAAACATCTCCACTATCAAGAAAAAGTATCATTTGTAGTTTATGCAGATCTCGAATGTATATTAGAACCATGCAATGAGTCTGAGGTAATATTAAACACAGTCCGTTACCAAAGGCATATACCCTTTAGTGTAGCGTATTATTTGAAATGCTCGTATGATAATAAATATTCCAAATTTCAATTGTATCGCGGAAAGGATTGTATAGAATGGTTTGTTGCTCAATTAAAACTGATTTCAGAAACGACTAATAAAATTTTCTGTAACCCAAAACCTATGAATCCTTTAACGGAAGAACAAAAGTCAGCATTTAAATTTGCCCTTCACTGTCACATTTGCAATAAACCTTTTAGTATAGATGATATTAGAGTTCGCGATCACTGCCACTTTACAGGTGAATTTCGAGGAGCGGCTCATCAAGATTGCAACATCAATTATCATAATTCTTATATGATACCGGTAGTTTTTCATAACTTATTAGGCTACGATTCGCATTTCATTATTAAAAAAATCTCGTTAGAGTTTTCAGGTTCGTTAAACATTCTACCAATAAATAAGGAAAAATACATATCTTTTACAAAATATGTAAAAGGTATGAAAGTTAGTTTTAGTTTTATTGATTCATTCAGGTTTATGGCATCTAGCATCTAAAAATTAGCATCCTACTTAGATGATAATAAAAAATCCATCACCAGGGAAAATTGTAACACTGATAATGAGTTTCAGTTACTTACGCGCAAAGGCATATTTCCCTATGATTACATTAACTCTTGGGATAGGCTCAATGAAACCGATTTACCCTTTAAAACAGCATTCTTTAATCGTTTACGCAATGAAGAAATCTCAGATGAAGACTGCAATCATGCTAAACACGTTTGGCAAACATTTAATATAAAAACACTAGGGGACTATTCAGACCTATATTTAAAAACAGATGTACTGCTCTTGACTGATATATTTGAAAACTTTAGAAAAACTTGTATGTTCACGTATAAGTTAGATCCGCTTCACTACTTTACGGCTCCTGGTTTAGCTCTAGATGCAATGTTAAAAACGACGAACGTTAAACTCGAGTTGCTTACTGATATTGAAAAAATAATGTTTTTAGAACGGGGAATTCGTGGCGGTGTTTCTCAATGTTCGAATAGATATGCTAAAGCAAATAACAAATATATGAATGCAGATTATGATCCAAATTTCGATTCTAAATATTTAATGTATTTTGATGTTAATAATTTATATGGGGCTGCAACGTCTGAATATCTTCCATATGGAGAATTTGAATTTTTAGATGGTACCAGTCCAGATATAGTACGTTTAGACATACTTAATATTCCCGATGATTCTGATGTAGGATATATTTTTGAATGCGATTTACACTACCCAGTATCGTTACATGAAATTCACAGTGACTTACCTTTGGCGCCTGAACATATGATACCACCCATACCTTCTAATAAATCAAACTTTAAGGAAATTACTTACAACTTTATATCCAAAACTCAACTATATTATTCGCTACAAGAATTTAAAAATGTATTTAAGCTACGGTTTAGAACTGAAAAAGATTCAGAAGGTTCTTCGGTTTAAGCAAGCTCCTTGGTTAAAAGAATACATTGATTTGAATACGAAATTAAGACAACAGTCAAAAAACAGTTTCGATATATGCTTTTATAAAAATATGATAAATTCGGTTTATGGAAAAATGATGGAAAACGTACGGAAAAGGAAAGATGTGAAATTAGTGAGCGAATGGGAAGGACGGTTTGGAGCTCGTAGTTACATAGCGAAGCCTAATTTTCATAGTTGCACTGTGTTAGACAAAGATCTAGTCTTAATAGAAATGAATAAATTAGAGGTTTATTTAAACAAACCCATTTATGTAGGTTTCTCTATTCTAGATATTTCAAAACCTATTTATATGAATTTCACTATAGTTATATAAAATCGCAATTTGCTAACAAAGCAAAGCTGCTGTACACAGATACGGATAGTTTGATATACGAGTTTAGCGTTGAAGATATTTACTCTTATATCAAACAAGATATTCCTAGATTTGATACTTCCGATTACGATCCTCATAACAAATATCATATTCCATTATCAAATAAAAAAGTTCCTGGTATTATGAAAGATGAAAACAATGGTGATATCATGCTAGAGTTTGTAGGGCTTAGATCTAAAATGTACACTTACAGAGTTCAGGATAGGATAATAAAAAAGTCAAAGGGATCTTACTTAGCAAGTATTAAGCAAATTTCTTTTGACGATTATAAGAATGCTTTGTTTTATAAACAGACTGTACAGAAACATCAATGTTTAATTAGATCAGTCAAACATGATGTCTTTACTATTAAACAAAACAAAATTGTTCTTAATCCAAGTGATGATAAAAGAATTCTTAGTACCTCAACCACTGATACTAAACCTTGGGGGTATAACTATACACTCAGAAATGACTTGTCAAGCTTCAACCACTGGCTCAAATAAAAAATGCAATTTATTTTATCTCGAGTAACATATAATTTTTTTAGTTATAAAACTTCAGTGTTATGTTTATACCTGCACAAGTACGCCGTTTTTTTTGGATGTATCTAAAAATAGGATACCTTTCAATCTGCCTGAGTTTGAACTATATATTAGTATAAATGTATTGTAGAGAAAAATAGTAGTAATAACCGTTCTGTTTAAAAAAAATCCAGTTTCTTAATAACATACCAGTTAGTTTATTTTGAGAAATGTATAACAAAACTTTTATTTTAAAATTGTCAATGTTTATGGTTGTTTACTAAATCACTTAATAATTCAAACATGTTAAAGATATTGTAAAAAGCATGTAAAAATATTAATAAATAGACTGTGATTGCTAAATGATTTATTGTTTTTTCATAATTTGTAAAGGTACAGTAATAATAATAATAATAAAGTAATTATAATATTCTTATGCTGTTTGAGAGTGGATTGTATTTGACTATCTTATCATGAAGTATAAGGCAATGACAAGATGTTTTTGGCAAAACGTTTCTGCTAGTTTCAAATTCTAATCTAATATCGACAGTACCAGATTTTAACGCTTCGTTTTGTCTAGAACAATCTATGACTACTAATGGTGCAATACTTCGTAAATCTTCAGGATTAAAAAGTGGTTCATTTTCATTTTCGTAGTATGATTGCTGAAACTGAGCATACATCTCATATAACAACGCAGTCTGTTTATTCTCGAACTTCAAATTTAAGTTATCGTACGGGAAAATTTCTGAATTTAAATATAGTTTCATGTTGGTTAAATAGCAATGATCAAAACGACTGTAGTTGCTCATGTATCTATTTTTTCGGTTGGTTTGGAAACCAACAATCACAAATCTTGGTTTTTCTAATTGTGTTGTTGTTTTAATGTTCCATGTATGACGTTGCGTTTTTTGTAAAAGTTGATATTCATGCAACTCCTCTAAACTCCTCTAAACGGAATATGCAAATCCTGATTTTGTGCAGCGCATTCTATTAAATTAATTCGTTGAGTATCATCAACGACTACATGCGGCATTTTCCATAAAACTTTGTTTAAAACAACTTTTATTTCTTCATCGGGTGTAGGATTAATTATAGCATTAGTATCAAAACTAGAACGTAGTAAAACTAACTCATGACGGATGTTTAAAATAATTTTTTTAAAATCTTCGCATAATCCGAGAACCATTGAAAGGTTTATTGCAACATTAAAATTCCCATTGGCATCAACTATTTGCGAATCATCCATAGGAAACCACCCAGCGTTTTGTAAATGTTTACTTTGATTGCTATTATATGAAACATATCCCTTCATTATAGACGTTAATCCAGGATTCCGAACACGATCTACAATGATACCACCAATCTCATATCTAATTTCATCAAAAGCAGCAAAATTCCATTATTTACAAACTTTGCTGTCTGAGACGGCGTTCCATCTGTTCTAATTAATTTGCCTTCTATGTACAGCATGCTCTTCGATGGTAAGGTGTATACATCTTGTTGTTGTATATGGATTCGAATTTCATCATTATTGTTTAAAGATGTGTTAGCATAAGGTTGATGAGTATGTTTTCAATATTAACAATTGCATTGTCGAAGTAAACTTTTCACGCACGTTCAGTATTTCACTATTCATTCTACTTTTAATTAAATAAATGCAGTCCTAACGATTGTAGAAACTGCCGGTTTTGTGTTGTTAGCGGTCTTGAAACAATCAATCGAGTGTCGATTGCTTTGAAATTTCCAGCATTTATATCAATTCTTGACATGTTGCGTGCATTATACTTAATACCCATGGCTATTACAGATTTTTTTTAAATGCAACCTTACAGTTAGCAGTTCTCCTCTGAAATTAACTAAATTTCCATCTTGATCTAACACTTTAACTATTATTTCATTTATTATACGTGACTTGATTGGTAGATATATAATCGTAGGTGGGCACTCGACAATTTTAAAACCTGCAGGTACTTGAGGAAAAAATTCGTGTATTACATGGGCTGGTTTACTATTTAAATAGGATCCACTTGCAATATTACAATCGATTAAAACTGCATTCACTTTACAAATGTTGATCGCGTAGTCTGCTTGATGCGTGACAAATGCTAGCAATTTTCGCGGATTAAAACCAAGTAGAGAACCAATTGAATCCTTTTTGGTAAAATCCACATCTAGACTACATTTAATACTACATTTAAGTGTATTATTGTCAGCTATAATTTCTATATACACTGGCGTCTTTCTAGCGCTTCGTGATTGTTCCATACGACCACGCCATCTTTTATCACCTAAAGCTTTTGAAGATATTTATTAATTTCTCTAATCTCATAAGCACCTTCAGGTATTTCTATGAATTCTCCGTTAGATCCATAATAAAATTTATTATTTATTCCTTTTTCTATGTTTGGAATTGTGTTATAAGACTCAAAATTTGTTAATCCTAATACGTACTCCGAATCATTATCCAAGTTTATAGGCGGATTAAAATTGCTTGTTAAAACTGAAGTGTTTCCCGTTAGAGTAAAAGTGTACGACATAACAACTTCGTACGCAGTTCTATGCACTACTTAGAAATTGTAAGCATAAATGACCGCAAAACACAGTACCGTACGATTGTTCTTGGTTAATGTTATAAAGAATTTTACATTTACCCCGCTATTCAAATAACTTATCAACTCTGTTGGCGGTCGCAGGTTTCCGTAGCTGTCATAGTAAATAGCGCTACTACCGTACTTTTGTAAGAGGTCCAATGCGTGCCTAAACCTTCTATTCCATCTAAATTAATTATACCACATTCTTGTAAATTAACTTTCTTGGGAAGATTGTTTCTCATGAACACTCCACGGAAATATGGTACTTCTAATTGCTTAACAAACTCTATTAATTCTAAATTGCTTAGTGCTCGATTAGGTAAAATCAAGTTGCGTTCCTTTGAGGTTTTGCAGGGGCTAAAAAAAGACCAAAACCTTTTTTATAAGGTTTGATGTACATGCCGTTTCCGACTGCAATGTCCTCCATTGCCTTGTTATGACGTTGTTTTTCCGTTAGTTGTTCCTTAGCTATTTTAGTATCTGAAACTGCTTTTGCAACAGCAGCTGCACCTCCAGTAAGAGTACCAAGAGCGCTTAGGCCTGCAAAAATTGGTATTAGTGGTAGAAAACCTCCTGTTTTAGGAATTGATATAATACGACCTGATTTAATATGCTTCTTTTGTTTTGTTGTATTGGCTGCCTTAATTGCTATGTTGATTGCATCCATAATATTAGATCCTTTAGCCTTTTTTAAAGCTGTACGTGATTGTTTGATAATACTTTTAATACCTAGCGTACTTCTTATTTTACGTTTCTTTATCAGTTTTCTTATTTTATTGATATTTTTTGTTCTCAGTGATGCACCCATACCAAATTTTACTTTAGCTTTCATTGCGGTAGCTACTCCAAATGCTGCTACTTTTTCACCTAAAGACGAGTCACCAGAATTTAGTCTTTCTGTAGTTAACTGAGCTAACTTCGAATCTGCTTGATGGCGTTTAGATAGATCCTTTTCTTTGGAGTATGCAATATCGTGCTCCTTACAAGCCTCGTCTAACTTGTTTATTCCTTTGTCTCCCCGAGCTAACCGTTCGATTAGTTTTGTACCCGGACCGCAAAATTTGTAACCCGGAATATGCGCTTCAAATGGTAAATTGATAATTACAGTATTTAATAGTCCGTTCCCAGTAGTTTTAGAATTATTATATGTAATCATTAGCGGACAACTATCCTCTCAAGCTGTGCAGTAAATAAATAAAATATTATGAATTAATGATTTCTTTATATACTCGCCGTTTCTTATATATAATTCCACTTTTTTTACAAATCAAATTTAGTACTTGTAAACATGCGTGTTGTGAAACAATCAACACCTTTAACCATAAACAATAATGACATTGGCGTGCAATCCTTAGCTAAAAAGAAAAAACATAGCGTTCTTCTGCCTTCATCTATTCGATGTCTAGTTGTTGGTCCATCAAATTGCGGTAAAACCAACGTTATGATTGGGCTGATAGAACATCCTAATGGTTTAAAGTTTGAAAACGTATATGTTTATTCTAAATCACTTCATCAACCAAAGTATTAATACCTTGAAAGTCTACTGCTACCAATAAAAGGGATCAAATATTATACATTTTCCAGTTCTGATAATATTATATCACCATCTGATGCTCGAAATAATTCTATATTTGTTTTTGATGATGTAGCTTGCGATAAACAAGGTATCATTAGGGAATACTTTAGTATGGGGCGTCATAAACAAGTAGACAGTTTTTACCTTTGTCAAAGTTATACTCGTATACCTAAGCACTTACTACGTGATAATGCTAATCTTTTAGTTTTATTTAAACAAGATGATTTAAACTTAAAACACATATATGACGATCACGTCAATACTGACATGAAGTATGATAAATTCCGTGAAATATGTGCTGCTTGTTGGCAAGACAAATACGGTTTCTTAGTTGTAGACAAAGATAGTGAACCAGATCAAGGAAGGTACCGAATAGGTTTTGATCACTTCATACATATTTAAACCTTGAGAAACGCAAGTATCGTTGGTATCGAAGAATTTTTTTTACTACAATAAACTTTTTACGCAATGAACAAGGAGGCGATAAAACTTAAAAGAATTTTAATTAAGAAAAGAAACATTGTAAAAAACAAATTGTGCCAGTTAAAAGATATTGAAGTCGTCCAAGTGGAATCAATCTTACCCATAACATCACGATTAGAAACTATTGCTAATAAACTGGATGGGGAAAGTGTGGTAAAGAAAGAAAAATTTAAAGAAGAAGGAGAACTGCCTCATAGCAGTGTAAAAAAAATTAATCCTAAATTGCTAGAAAGGAACGTTGACTATATTGATTCGCCGGTTATTGCTCAGCATATACCGAATATAAAAAATGATGCCATAGAGGTAGATGATGATGATGATGATGTTGAGAATGAATACGAAGCAGAAATTAATCGAAATGCACAAGAAGCCCAGGAATATATTCAAAGCTTTGCCGATTCACCTGGTATGACACATTATCTCGAACAGCTACATCCGCTACCTCGAGAATGTTAAGAACGAATTTGATCATAAATATGGTATTAGGTTTAACCCTGATTCAAATGGTCTTATGATAGGCAATTCGAATTTCGCGTTGGATGATGAGAATGTTCTAATAAATGATTTGAAATATAAAGGTACTCCTGGATTATACGAACTACTGTTTAAAAAATATCCTGTCGGATACAGTCATCAAGATCTAAAGTCGTACCTTGATATTGTGAAAAGAACAAATGCTAATAGAAGATATTATTCTGAAACAGAACAAATTCAGGGTAATACTTCATATAAGTACAAAATATAATATCTACATTAAACATACTTCCCAAACACCCCGTAGACCTAGAACATTACCCTATAGAAAGCGTCTTGGAGACGGTATGACAATGGAAGTATCAAATAACGCTATAGATTATTTATATTGGAATGATCCCAATGAACTTGTTGATAGATTACGACTTTTAGTTTCATCTCAGACTGCTGGACACACAGGTCACGGCAACGAAATAAATTCGATCATTAAAGAATTGCGTGAGGCGAAAGTAATTAGATGATATGACAATTGACAAATTTGGAAGGCACTTACATAACCGTAAAATAGATATAAGTGAACAGGAATATGAAAACAAAAGTGAAGGTTTTGAAACCTTGATTGAGTACAAGTTACATATGCTACATTACACGGTTAGTAGCAACGTTTTACTCTAATACATTCCTCGACGGTGACAAGACACTCCTTATTTTCAACATTAAACATAAGTATGAATTTCCTTATGAGGAAGCAGTCATTGAGAATATTAAAGGATACCCGCAAGACATTGAAATTCTTATAAACGAAAAAAGTTATGTAATTGCACAGTTACAAGGATTTTTGCTTAAACGTATGGATGTAATCAGCGTTCGTGATAGCGGTGCTATCATAAACAATACCGCAATGTTTCTTGATTTTATATTAAAAGTTCCTTTTAAAGCAAGTGGAGCCCACGACATTCAAACATAGAAGTATTTCATTAATTGTATTTAATAAATCCTGATTAGAAAAAAGTATTATGATAGTTGCTCAATCAAAAGTGAAAGAGGATATAGTAAATGAACTTCATAAACCAGCAAGAATAAATTTCAAGATACGCAAAGTGATAGTAAAAGGTTTAAATGACCTTCTTCAGACCGATTTGATTGAAATGCTACCATATTCGCAAACAAACAAAGGATTTAAATACATTTTAGTAGTTATTGATTGTTTCTCCAAATACGTATGGGCTGTACCACTTAAAAGTAAAACGGGTATTGATGTTACTGCTGCAATGAAAACAATTTTAAATAAATTTAAAAATCCACCAAAAAATTTGCAGTCTGATTTTGGTAAAGAATATTATAACAAACACTTTCAATCCTTAATGCAGACATATGGCATACACCATTATAGTGTTTTTTCTACAAAGAAAGCATGCATTGTGGAACGTGTAATTAGAACTTTAAAGGGAAAAATGTGGCGTTTGTTTAACCTGAACGGTTCTTACAATTGGATAATAAATTTAAGCGATATTGTGAAACAATACAACAATACAGTTCACAATACTATCAGAGTCAAACCTGTAAAAGTTGATAAATCAAATGAAAAAACTATTCTTAAATCATCATTTACCCACATCAAACTTGCAACCAAAATACCAAAATATTCAATTAAAGACAGTGTGAGGATTAGTAAACACAGGGAAGCATTTACGAAAGGTTACACGCCAAACTGGTCAAATGAAATTCTTAAGATTAAAAAGGTAAACGTAACCAATCCTACAACATATATATTAGAAGATCAAGATGAGAAAGAAATCAAAGGTGCATTTTATGAAACGGAGTTGCAAAGGTTAAACATCCAGGAATTTACCTGGTAAAAAGTCCTAAGAAAGAGTGGAAATAAAGTATTTGTAAAATGGTTAGGCTTCTCTAACGTACACAATAGCTGGATCGATAAAAATAATGTTTGCTAGAAGTTGTTATAATAATAGTTAATAAGGCTAACATTGTAAAACTATATTAAAATAAATAATACAGACAAAATCTTTCTATTGTTTTTTATTATTATTATAAAGGAATTTTGTAAGGCTAACATTGTAAAATTATATTAAAATAAATAATACAGACAAAATCTTTCTATTGTTTTTTATTATTATCAAGCCATTCTTTTAATAAAAATGTATTTTGTTTTGCGCATTGCAGATTATTATTGCTGCGTCTACAACAATGGATGTTATATTTTAAACGATTGTTGATTTTTAACTCCGATAGCTTAGGACAACCTAGTGCAAGCATATCAGTTACAAAGTTTTGCATTATATATATATTTCAATCAATTTCTTCTTTTCTAGACCCTTCACAAATACTTCTTCACCGGGTCAGATAATTTGCTTCAAATAAAGCGCTATATATGATGACACCATTCCAGCCGTTGAAGATTCATCCCAAGAAAGACCATGAATATTCCTTGTCACCCAGTCGTTATGTTTTATATGATCTTGACTCAAACAACTAGACTGCATTGGCAGTTTAAAAATTTGATGCCAAACATCACCTAACAACAAGTCCAAAACCGCAATTTCTTTGCACACAAACTCGTTTTTCTTGTATTTAAATCCCTGAATATCAATTATATACATGTTTGTATGTAAATATATGCAGTAAACTTCGACTAATTAAATTAATATTAGGAGCAAACTCCTTATATAGCAGATTACCACCATCTGCGTACTTTGCCAACCCACTTTTCAACCTATCACAAGAGTGAACACATTTTGAATTGAAACCGGCCCATGTGTATTTGCAGCCTCTAAACATAAATCAGAATTCACTTTAATTAAACACAATTGACTTGAATGCGATATTTTGCATCCGTCATACTTTATAACTTCTAGCTAGAAAACCAAATTCAAAACATCTACACACATTTTCTCTGCACTTACATTTTTCAACATACGTGTGTTTTTGAAATATGTTCCATTGAAAGTAATATAAAGCCGATCCTAATTCAAAACGTGCCCACAAGTATTTTACATTTGAAAGTATATAAGAATTCAGGTTTTCACATTTTACATTAAAAGTATATAACGCCGATCCTAATTCAAAACGGTGCACGTGTAACTTCTTGCTAGAAAACCGAATTCAAAACAGCTACACACATTTTTCTCTGCACTTACATTTTTCAACATACGTGTGTTTTGAAATATGTTTTATTGAAAGTAATATAAAGCCGATCCTAATTCAAAACGTGCCCACAAGTATTTTACATTGAAAGTATATAAGAATTCATGTTTTCACAACTATTTTACACTGAAATGTTTTCACGACTATTTTACATTGAAATTATATAGGGCCGATCCTAATTCAAAACGGTGCAGGTGTATTCTACACATGGAAAATACGTCTGTCGCGTTTTGAATTAGAACCGGCCTTACCTACCTACTAATTTGAAATTCTCATTTTTACTGCATAGTTTGCGCACATTTTAGTACAGCAAAAAACTAGAAAGACTGGTTGAAGACCACCATATAAAGCAAACCCAACCTCCGCAACGTGGTGGTGGTGAAAATTTAGTTTAAAGTTGCCTAGCGCATAGCTTGCCTTATCTACTAATTTTGGAGATAGGCTTTTATTGATACAAATATTCTATAACTTTTATTATTTCTAAACATATTGTAACCATTCTTCAAATTCCATTTCTAACTTATAATTGTTATTATCACATTGATCACCATGCTTCTCTACATCGTCCTGCATATTTTCTACTGAATATTCATTCACATTCTCTTCTATATTTTCCTCCACTTCATCCTCTTTATTTTCTCCTAGGTTTTCCTAAAGAATTTCTAACATTGTTCTTAGTAACAATTTTTCATACCCTATTTGACAGTTATCATCTTTTACTACAGATTCCTCTAAATTTTGATGTTCTTCTTTATCTATTGTATATCCTGAATTTTCATTCATAATTTTTCTAAAATGTAAGCAATATTGTTAAAACGTAAATCATTTATCCCTCATACTGACATCAAAACGTTAAAACTCTTTTACAAAGTTTTATAAAATAATTGATACGGATACTATATAATGAAAAAATAAAGAAAACATAATCATCACTATCATTAGGTCTTCAGTCCTGGAACTGGTTAGACGCGTACCCTCATTGTTTCCTATTTCGAACTAACCTACAAATTTCTCTGAAATTTGCACAGTCTGCATCTATCATTATCTGAGTGCAAAAGTCTGATCTCGGTCTACTACTACTTCTTTTTCCTATCTCTGCTTGTAATATATCCCATACTATTTCCTAAAAATGCCTTAGCACGTATCCTGCTCTTCTATTTTATCAATTGTTTTTTGTTTTACACAGATATCTTTCTTCCTCTACTATTTCTATAGCATATTTGTTATTAACCCTGTCTGTCCATGCTATTATCCTTATATATCTGAAGCACAACATTCCAGAAGGCTTCTATCCCTTTCCGTCTGCTTTTCCTACTGTCACTATTTATAGACGTACTGTGCTGTGCTCCACACATATGCTTTGAACAATTTTCTTTTTGTCTCTATGTTTGCTGTCTTTGAACATATCCGCCGTTCTTTCTTGTTAGATGCAGTTCGGTCACCTTCTATTGTTTTACAGTTATATATCTTATTTTCCTGATATTCAGTGGTATGTGAAGGGGAGTAAGCAGCCTGTGGCTGCCAAGTTCCTCCAGCGCTTGAACATTTGTAGAATTAATAGTTTTTCCAATATATCAATTCGCACAATCAACATTAGTTGAAAATATTTCACAACCCACACCTGTAGTTATTTATAATAATCATCAAATTTCGGTGCACTTACTTTTCGTCATTATATAAAGAAAACATAAAGTAAAAATAAATTCTCAAGATTTAACAATGCAAGCGTTCTCACCAGCATATAAAGAGAAAGCAAAACTGAAAATATAGAAAACTTTGGACTACCGTGTTTGAAAATATTACGTCAAGACCTTAATTATTCAAATCGTTGTCTACTACATATAAACAATTTTCAGAACTGTGCAATAGAAGCTGCAATTAATTTAAAACAATGTTTTAAATAATTTTATTTGTGAAAATGTTATTATTAAGAGATTTCTTAAATGAACTATTTTATATATAGTTGTTTTAATTAATGAAACTATATGTACAGGCTCTTATACATAATCAAGCCTAAGGTATCTTGGACAAAGTAACTTTTGATGTTCTTAATATTAAAAATTCTACTTGCATTTTACAGCTTTTGTAGCACTTAAAGCAACGTCCACACTTTCTTAAAGTCACTTCTTCTGTTCCGTTGATAACAACTGTAAGAATATGGAAAGGGAAAGGTAGAATGTGAAATTTAAATATGTGTAAGGTGGATGGTGGGAGGTTTACAGTGTAAGGTGGAAGGTAAAATGTGAAAGGAAGAATGTAGAAGGAGCTACAAGATTTATTTTAAACTAGAAATCAATTTTAAATTTAGATCTTTATTGAAACTTTTTAAACCGAGATTTTTGTTTAAATGGAAAACGTTACTATCTGTTAAAATCTAGAAGTGGAACTTTTAGCAAAAGTTACGGCTAGTAGTTAAACATGTTTATTCTTTTCTTGTTAAATCTGTCAGCAAAATCTTGTGGAATGTCCATGTCAAAAAAAGAATTTGCTTCACCTCCTCCTGTGTAAAGTTTCCTTCTATATGTTATTCCAGGCATCCATAATAAACTACTTTTTTATTTATAAACGTATTTTAGCATGCAAAGCATCTGAAGGATCCAAATTTCCTTAGCAGTCCGAATCTGCGATTAATTTAACCTTTGACCAACCCATAGCCAAGATCTAAAAATTTTCAAAAAGTAGTACACTTTATTTTTAAAATCTTTTATTTACTTACAAATATTTACATTGCTATTTATAGTCCATTCGCTATAACTTTAGGATGACGTCACAACTGGATAAGATGCTGCATTGCCAATGTTATATGTATAGTTTTAATTCTATAGATAAAGATTGTATTAAGTGTGCATACTACTATACGAATGCAGGCAGTGATGTGTCTGACAACAATAAAATGTTTTGACAGTATATTGACAACAAAACAGTAATAATTTATTAAACTTCTTCTTGATAACGTAGTTGTACTTCATCTTGGATCCCACAATTTAGGATAACTAAACAAGGAGCTTTGCACACAAATTTATTGCAGTATTACTAAAAAGTGAGGTTCTTAAAATTTACAATACTTCATGAAGTATTTGAGGTCATGAACTGTTGATCGTTTTAAATAACATATTTATAAATAGTTTATTAACTTTAACAGGTATGTAAATACGTTGAATATAAAATATACACAAAGTTTGAATTTTAGACGAACTGATGTCTTGGATACAACTTTCAAATTTGTAACAATAACGCACCTAGGGGGAAGATATTAATTTAATCTCAATACATTCTAACATGTTTTTAAAAATGTTTATTACGCTTCACGTAAAGCAACTAAATCAAAATTGAGTAATATTTAAAAATGTATTTAATTCATTAATACATTAATTAACAAATGTATATTTATATTGTGCCAAAGCTGTAGAGCAAATTATAAATTATGCTTCATCAGATAGTCGTCGGCCTCTTCACTATTTCCCTATCCCACCAGAGTTGTATCTCTTTTTGTGTATGGCGGATTGTGCTTGCCCACACATCAGGTGTTACAGTCGCAAGAGCTTCCTTCCATGTAGCTAGTGACTTCTCAACTGAGATACCGCTGTATCCAACGTGATCCCTATAATAACCTTTCGCTGTACCTCAAATCTGTTCTATGGAAAAATACAGTAGTATGGTGGAAGTCCCAAAACGGTACGACCGTAGCGTTCAGCGATTTGATCAGCTGCTTATGTAACTTTGGGCTTATTCCTAAAATACAAACAGTAAGAAAAAAATGTTGTAAAATAATATAACTTACTGTTTCACTAATATTATTAATTCACATTGTAGCATTGTGCTATCCTAATAAATAATTTTTGCAGTCGTAAAAATATTTAATGCCAAGCATGGAGTCATATAAACTTAATTATAATACAAAGTTATACACAGAAAACAGTCCTTTCTTTATGCTTGTTTGGAGCGGTTTTAATTTAATTTAATTTTATTCGCAGCTTAAAATTTAAATCGACACCCAAGTCCTTTATCTCCTTTTCTAGCCAATAGTTTGATACATAGAGACCGTCTGGGTTTTCGAATTGCAAAATATACCGAGGTTTGCCTCTATATATAAAGCCTTTGATTCCACTGACAACCAGATTCATTCGTGCGTGTAATTCTTGCAGATTGTGACAATCTTTTAATCGCGGCTCTCCCACTATATCCTGCATACGTATCATCTTAGCTCGATCGACTTCTTCTTGTCGGTATTGGAGGTAATCCTTATTCTTCCACTCACTCTTGAGTAGTTGCATGTCCCTCACCTTTAGCACAATATATGGGCGTTATAGGTTGGAAGACCCTCGGTTTTAAATGATCCGAAAGGTTCTTTACAAGACAAATATACAATGTTTGGCGGAACCCCTTTGCGTGTGGTGCACGTCAAGGTTACGAAACCCGCATCCCTTAGTTCGTCTATGGTATCTGCCATTCTGATAAATACGTTTTTAGAATAACCTTTTAAAAAGTATACCGATTTAGTACCATCCTTTACCGTAAGGACGCCTACATAACTAAAAGAGTCTTTCTTACTAACCACAAATGCATACAGCTTGTAGAACCCGGACATATCTAAGTCAGTCCAACAGCAAAAAAATAATCTTATAATTCTTTCTCATTTTCTCTAATAAGATGTTCTTTGTCTAACACATCTTTGTATTGTTCGCGTATTGTCGCAGTGTTTTCCATGTAGTCCAACTTTTGCCTTTTTGCATCCTTTTCCTCTAATTCCAGTTGTCTTTTTCTTCCACTTACAGCGTATGGCGTGCATAATGTGACAATTTCCTTTAGCGTAAACGGATAGAGTTTACTACCAGTATTTACGCGTTGTCGTACAACGTCTGGACGAATGTTAGGCGTATCTCTCAACCCCAATTCCGAAATGACTATTTCTTTTGAAATTGTAGAATATGGTGTTGCAGATTGTGTAAAATATGTACTACCTGCTTTAATGTAGCACTTGTGTAAGATTTTTATTTTATCTTGGCTGTCTTCCTCCTCTACCATCTCCAAATAATTTAGAGGTAAATAGTTAAAACTAAAAGCCGAAAGCACATACTTAATCAATTTTTCCCTTTCCCCTGGTTTTTCAGACAACCTAACTTGCAAGCCAGTCAATTTCTTTATTGCTAGTCCCCCCAATACACGTTCTGTAATAGGTTATTATACACTAAACATCAGCTATTTTGTAGCTTGTCCAATAGCTTTCTCCACATTTTGGCAAGTGGTACCAAGTACATTGGCGCCTTTAGGAAGTATAACTTACTATCTTCAAATAAAGTTAAACAGTCTTTTAAGGGATTATACACCTGTTCCGCACTGACATATTTTTCAATTGTACAGTTGAATATTGTCGCTTCCAATCGCGTAATACCATGTTCTGTGGCCAAAGTAGACGCGAATGTTTCCCCTCAAACGTGCATCTGGACAACGTAAAAATCTAGTATATAATTTCCAAGTTGTTCGAAATGCAGTATAAACAAATAAGGTACTTACATAAATAGGTACGACTTCCTGCGAGGTTAAATTAAAGTTGGCGTCTGCTGACGTCCATCAGGGCTGCTGATGGCCCCCATCAAGACAATTAACGGAAGGTACGCCCAGCGTCCTTCCAAAGCGCTCCGACCAGCTACGGCAGTCATGGGCTCCGATTCGTTCCCCGGGTCGTGGGATGCTCCAAGGTCGTATCCAAATTCCTATATGTAGCGGAACGATAAGGAACAGGTTTATCAGGTAAAGATAAGCAAGGGAAATCTACATAATAAAAATAAAGATACGATACCAAGCACGACAACTGCACTCCTCTAAGTTCCAAGGCAAAACAGCTACGTTACAGAGTTCCCCGGAAACACTTCCACTTTTCTCTTCCGCCACTCGCGTCGCACGATCTGGCGCAAACGCACTCTGACGTAACGGAAATACACGCCAAGTCTTTTGAATTTGTGGCGCGAAATTCCCGCACATCAAGACTAAACTAAAAAATGTTTAGTGCCAATTTGACACGTAACAATTGATGTCACGAATCGTGCTACCATAACGAACGTAGTAAATTGTCAACCATAGAGTCAAAAACTCGAATGTCGGGTATTATTTAGCAGCCAGCAACTGAGTAGCAGCTATAGCAACGCACCTATTAACCCCACCACTTCACGTTCACCAATGTTCAATGAACAATACCGAACTACACTAAAACGTCAATAATATAATTGAGTACGCGAGATATAAATTTTTATGTAAAAAATTACCTTTAACACGATTAGTATTTCCCCTGGTTTTTCAGACAACCTAACTTGCTATCCAGTCAATTTCTTTATTGCTACTCCCCCAATACACGTACTGTAATAGGTTATTATACACTAAACAGCAGCTATTTTGTAGCTTGTCCAATAGCTTTCTCCACATTTTGGCAAGTGGTACCAAGTACATTGGCGCCTTTAGGAAGTATAACTTACTATCTTCCAATAAAGTTAAACAGTCTTTTAAGGGATTATACACCTGTTCCGCACTGACATATTTTTCAATTGTACAGTTGAATATTGTCGCTTCCAATCGCGTAATACCATGTTCTGTGGCCAAAGTAGACGCGAATGTTTCCCTCAAACGTGCATCTGGACAACGTAAAAATCTAGTATATAATTTCCAAGTTGTTTATTAACACCAGGACTTGCTATCTGACACACAAATTTGTTGTACATCTTAATTCTTGCATTGGTTGTTAGCCATGTTAAAGAATTGATTCCCACAGTTTTGTCGTTGTCAACTATGATATTGCAGTTTTCTTCGTATTCGCCCTTGTAGCAAAAGTTATGGTTTGTAGTTAAATAATTATACATCTCCATCTTGCTAAATATGCCAGTAAAATCTTGGGTTACATCCATGTCAAAATGATTGTAAAAATCTTTTTCGAGTCCGTCTAATATATCTAATAGTTCTTCCAATACATTTTCCAACTTAACATCTGCTAGTTAAACTTTGTACGGAACACATATAAGACTTTGGAATTTTTTATTAATGCTTTCGGGGGTTTCTTTTCCGATAATTTCTTTTACTTTCTGACCCATTTTGTTAGTGCTTTCCAGAGAAAACGCAAGCTTAGTTTTAACACCATGCCTAGCGGAAACAAATCGGTCGAACTTTTTTTGTAGATAGCTGTTAATGCACCACAAATTTCTTTTTTTAGGATAAACATCCTTTTGTTTGCAGAAGTTTCCTCGGCGTCAGAAAGGTCGCAAATTTTAACCAACATTATATTGTCACAAAATAGTTCTGTAATTGGTGTGTCCACTAGTCGGCATCTGTTCGCCTTCGACATAACAAATATTACCAATATCTGTCATCAGATTATTGTTGCACATATTTTCTGCCACAATCCAAATCGCTCATTTGTTGGTTTCACTTTATTCCCAAGAAGTTGAGGAACGTTAATCACCTGGGAGACGCTAATGTTTACCGTTCTAGCTACTGCCAAATATTAAATTGAATATGAAAAATTACCCCTTATGTACCCTACAGAGTGGGGGCGTATATTGCCGAAGATACTCGAATACACCCGACGAAATACGTAACCGCTAATCTGACCTAGGTCGGATTTAATCCGACCTAGGTCGGATAGGTCGGATTTAATCCGACCTAAGTCGGACGGGGCAGGGGTGCACATCGACATATGTTCGGATATATGTCGGATACATGTAAGATGTATACTGGACATATGTCAGATGCATGTCGGATATAGTTTGGATGTATGTCAGATGTATGTCATACAGATGCGAGAGGAGTGAGAAGGACAAAATAGGAGGAGGGTTTAGGTTAGTTTACGTTGTTTGGAGTTAGGTTGGTCGGTATTATCTGGAGTTAGGTTAGGTTAGTTGGACTTGTGCGGACTTAAGTTAGATAGCAGGAAAAATCGATAGGTTAGGTTAGCGCGGCGGCGCTGGCCTAACCTATCAATTTTTCCTGCTATCTAAAATTATTGACTGCATTAAATTTTGTGAAGCATTTGAAATAGCAACTTCGCAGATTAATAGTGGCTGGTGAAAACCAGTTTGGGTAACGGGTATTCTTATTGTGCTTTGATTAAGGGATCCTCCTTGTAAGTATTGTATTCAATTTATCGTAAAAGATTTCTATTGCAATCTCTATATTTTGGTTTTTAAATAATTGTTCCCAGTCAATAGACATAAGATCATTATCTATTTGTAGAAAGTTAGTTTTAGAAAAGTTGTACTCGCATTTACAAGGTTTAGTAATTTCAAGTGTTGGGTTATGTATGTCTCAAATTATATAGCAAAAGGACTTCTAATGACCACTATGCCATTACAAACATTTCCCAACGCCAGATCCAGAATTCTATCTTTGCTATTAACATACGGACTGTACTGACGAAGACCACAGAGAGACATAGTGTCAACCAAACAAATCGATTTTGTATCAACGTATATGGCAGGGTTCAAGTATAACGAATTTATTGGATTTCTGCCACAATATGTTTGGTAGATTGAAATCTCCGCAAATGACGACCTTGTCATCTGCAACCCGGGGCGGATCTAGGCAAAGTTTTTAGAGGGAGGGGGCACTTATTTTATTTCAAAACAATTTTTATTCAAAACTACACTATTCGAAACTACACAGTAATATTTAAATCTACACGACGAAACTGAAAAATTAAATAAACACAAAATGAATCAAATTGCAAATTCAACTCTGCGATTACCCGATTTTGCAAATCGTTGAATAACACTGTCAGTATCGATTTCAATATCCCTATGAGTATGTAGTAAGCATAGTGCAGTTAACAGATCTTCAGTCATTCTAGTGCGTAACCAAGTTTGTAACCTTTGCAAAGTCGAAAAAGATCTCCCTGCAGTAGCAACGCTCACTGGCAGAGTGGCAAGTATAAGTAATAATAAGCGAATTATAGGGAAAACGTCTTTATCGCATTGATCAATAACTTCCATTATATAATTAGGAAACTGTTTTTCGCGTCTTTCCCATTTTTGGCGCTAAAAGTCGCTTTCTCCTTGCAACATCAACTCAGCTTGCGCCTCTTCATACCCCACCAATCAATGAAATTTTGCAACTAGTATTTTCTGCCAGGATAAATCGTTTATATTTTCTTAATTCAGAAATGTGTCAGGCAGGAGTTTATTAAGATCGAAACATTCTAACGATTCTCGAGGAAAGTGAGATTTCAGATCGTTTATTATACTTTCAATCAGAGGAATAAACAATGATATCCTGTAGTATTCTTTTGTATCATATATTGCATAATTTTCTCTATAGCGCTGTGCACTCACACTCCGAGGCAAACGAATTTCTGCACCAAGTTGGAGAGTTAGGTTTACAGCTTTTGAATATATATGTGCAAATGTGTTATCACAGTTTCTTCTCTTTTCTTCCAATACCTGTACTGTATCATTCACGCTTTGTCTAAAGAAGATTGTGGGGATTGTAATACTCTACTCAGTTGCACAGTCGACTTTAGTATATCTGTTGTTGCTACAAGGGCTACAATAAAATCACTTTGTGATAGTGAAGCTATCAATGTAGCTACCGTAAAACAGCTGTTCTTATCGGTGCAAGAAGAAATGTCTTGTAAAGCATCCATTATCCTAGGTAAAGAAACCTGAAATTGTATAAAAGAATCGTGCCGCTCAAGTCAACGTGTTCCACACAAACTGTTAAGCTGACCATTTAGTCGTTGCTTCAAAATCAAACGTCTTTCTGTTGACTGTTTGAAAAACGCAATAGTTGATTTAATAATTCCAACAGAATTTCTAATAGTGGGAACGTTATTGGATTGTGATATATAATTATTTAAAGCGTGGTTGTAACAGGGACATCCGGATGCATTTTTGGCAGAACAGAATTTCTTTAACTGCGCCAATGGTTTTGTGAAGTCATTACACTGCAACTATCAGTATCAATTCCGACGCAATGGTCCATATTTAAAGAAATGTCATTTATCAGTTTGATAATAATTTGTCCGAGAATTTTTCCGGTTAGTTTTGTTTCTGAATTGGAAGCGTCGTTTTCTAGTGCTACTTTATATGCATCAACGAATTGAAAAAAGTTTTCTCTGATTTTACCTAGATGTACATAGCGAAGATTAAATGACATTTGTTCTGTGTGCGACATATCAGTTGTTTCGTCAAAGATTATACTAAAGAATTTAGCTTCTGTAATTCTAGTTAATATCATATCTTGAACTTCTTTTCCGCAACATTCAATTAACTCATTTTGAGTGGTTTTTGAAGTATATGTGGCACGCGATGAAGAATTTTCCAAATATTTTTTAAATATATTGTCACCAGCACCAACTCGGAAGCGAAGCAGTTCCCTAAAGTTTCCTTCATTAGATTCGGATGTGGAATCCATCAACGCACCACAATCTCGATGACCACGCAAAGGAATATTCTGCCTACCCAAAAAGATGATTGATTGTATTATAAGACAAAGTGTTGCACGGTTTTCTTCTATTTGTTTCAATCGCTTCTGGTCTAACTTGTTTCTAATATCAGCCTCAGGGCAATGATAACTCTTAAGAAAAGCTTTGCCTTTTTGAACATTATCTGTATGATACTTATTTTTCTCATGGCTCAATAAATCATTGTCGTTGCCTGTAAGTTTTCTGAAATTTGTTAGTGCTTCGGTAACCAAATGTTTCAAAGGATTAGTCTTATTATAACCTCCCTTCTCTTGACCAAATAGAACAGAATATTCACAATAGAGTCCTTGGCGTAATGGAGAATATACTAACCAGTGAAATTTTTCTACATGGTGCCGTGATAAATATCGTTTTACTTGCTTTGTTGAATCACCTTCATTTTTATTCTGTATTGAATAAGGAAAAGCATACCTTGCAGGGGGGCTCCAGTGATACTCAAGAAGATAGCACTATTGAAAGTTGTCAACGCTTTTACCTACATAAAGATCTAAATCGTCCGAGTTTAATTGCGTGTTTTGTTAAAAGTTTAAACTTGACGCTTTTTGAATAATGCATAAAGAATCTATCGATTTAGGTGGAATCGATAAGTCTCTTACAAAACTATCAGTACAGTACGAATCTGAAGTTGATTTTTTGAAATAAAAATCTATAGATTTCGAACTAATAGTTTTTTGTTTGCTCATTATTTTCTTATTACACTTATAGGTAGGTTGTAGGTTAATATGTAGGTATCCTAGCCTCGCCTGGAAAAAAAAACGAGAACTTAATTATCTACTTCAACCTCAAGACTGTTAAATCTGTACAGTATGCTATACATAAACATAACAAGAGCTTTCCAATTTACCGTACCACACCAGCAACCACATTTACGATTTGCATAACATGAAGTAGACAATAACAATAAGAGATGCAAAATCTTTCCTAATAGCCTGGCATGGTAGAGACACGCAATACGGTCATCACTATAATATTTATATAACACTATTATTACTATAATACTAACAAGACTTCTGAGTCTCTGATAATTGGAGACTTATTGAGGAAATACTGACTGATTCTATACTAAATATAAATCATGTAGCAAGACATTGTCTTACAATTTAAAAGTTAAAGTTACAATCCCGCAAGCGCGGGATTACGTAACGCACCGGCAGATGGTAACCCTTATCTTGGTTACAGATTTTAGCGCGCCCATCTGTCAATGACGTCACACAATATACATATTTAATTGCGCAATTACGGAATAAATATAAATGTTCGAAATGCAGTATAAACAAATAAGGTACTTACATAAATAGGTACGACTTCCTGCGAGGTTAAATTAAAGTTGGCGTCTGCTGACGTCCATCAGGGCTGCTGATGGCCCCCATCAAGACAATTAACGGAAGGTACGCCCAGCGTCCTTCCAAAGCGCTCCGACCAGCTACGGCAGTCATGGGCTCCAATTCGTTCCCCGGGTCGTGGGATGCTCCAAGGTCGTATCCAAATTCCTATATGTAGCGGAACGATAAGGAACAGGTTTATCAGGTAAAGACAAACAAAGATAAGCAAAGGAAATCTACATAATAAGAATAAAGATACGATACCAAGCACGACAACTGCACTCCTCGAAGTTCCAAGGCAAAACAGCTACGTTGCAGAGTTCCCCGGAAACACTTCCCCTTCCGCCTTCCGCCACTCGCGTCACGCGATCTGGCGCAAACGTACTCTGACGTAACGGAAATACACGCCAAGTCTTTTGAATTTGTGGCGCGAAATTCCCGCACATCAAGACTAAACTAAAAAATGTTTAGTGCCAATTTGACACGTAACAATTGATGTCACCAGCAACTGAGTAGCAGCTATAGCAACGCACCTATTAACCCCACCACTTCACGTTCACCAATGTTCAATGAACAATACCGAACTACACTAAAACGTCAATAATATAATTGAGATATAAATGAGATATAAATTTTTATGTAAAAAATTATCTTTAACACGATTAGTATTTTTTATTCCTTTATCATCATATACAGTTGAACCTTGATAGCTCGAATCTGAAAGGAATGAAAAAAAACTTGGACTTATCAAACATTCGCGTTATCAAATTCCAGTTAAGTGTATTACAAACAGATCTGAAACATCATTTTGAATATCAATGTATGTGAAGAAAGCTTATTTCAAGAAAATTTTACATTAGGTTTGTGTATACATCAATGTTTTTTAAAGTAATACAACAAAGTGGAAATTCATCTTCCGTTGCCCATACTATATCACGATGTAGAATATCAAGTTTAGTGAATCCTGCTTTCCTATAACAATTGTTTATCGCGCCTGAAGTAACATCGTCCCAGGCTTCATTGCTACATAGAATTCGGTCTAGCAAACTGATTTTTAAAATGTAAGTCAATGGCATTGATGTTTTATAAGAATATGTTTACCGTAAATTTTACTTACCTTCTCAATATCTCTGTATTTCGTATTTACTGTCAATCATACTTTAATAATTTCGAGAGAACAAGATAAACCGAACAAGAGAATTAAAAGACTATACCACTGCGGGGTTCCTACAAAAGCGGCGCCAACGGGTTTGGCAGAATTGTTAGGTGGGTTGAACAGGTAGTTTTAAAAATTCGAGTTATCAAAAGTAAATAACAGTAAATAATGTTCTGTGTGAATGATAAATACTTTGAGATATCGGAGAATTCGACTAATCGAAATTCGAGTTATCAAGACATTTTTACATGCTTGTATATGGAAATATACCGGTTATGCCATGAGACGTTGAGTAACCGAAATCTTCGAGTAATCGAAGTTTGACATATCAAGGTTCCACATTCCACTGTATCTACTTCTATGACAATGTGTTGGTTGCTTTTACTGAATGCTACTTCTAAACTTGTGGACCGGTTGCTGCAAAATTAAAACTGTGCGAATCTGGTGGTGTTTGGTATTTTTTCAAATCAAAATTAACAGTTATTTATTGCGTTGCTTCTCCTACAAATAATTGTCTCCGTCGTGTAAGAAGTGCCGTTCTCTATGCTGAATATACTAATTAATCATTAAATCGAACTGTCATAGTGTTACATGCGAATCTTCGCAAATCTCGGGAGGGGGCCAATTGCCCTCAGTGCCCCTCCTTGGATCCGCCACCGCTGCAACCTCGGTCAGCACATCACTTAAATTATTTAAAAATATATTGAACACTTGCTTATGTTTGGAGGTAGTTAGACAACACAAAGATGCAACCCATCAAGTTCCTCTTTTATAGTAATTCAAACATCTTCTGCGTAGGACGATCATTTTGATTTCTGTTGGGACGGAATATTATTGTTTAGCGCTATTAATACGTTACCACCATTTTCTTTAGAAGAACTAGAAGATTCACGATCTCTACGTTATATTTTAAAATTGAAGATTGAAATAGCTCACAATTAGGGATGGACACGTACCGAACAAGTTCGAGGTTCGGTTCGAGGTTCGGTTCGATTTTTCGAACCGAACCGAACCGAACCGGACATTTCATTTTCGAATCGAACTTCAAACCGAACCGGCAAATTTTTCGAACCGAACCAAACCTAGCTATAGGTTCGGTTCGGTTCGGTTCCAGAGGTTCGATTTTTTAAATAAAAATTTAGTTTAGAAATTTAATTTTGCCCAAATGCACATTTTAAAAATTTCTAGTCGCAAGCATATAAGAAACAGGACGATTTTCTAATGTATATGGTCATCGAGTTTTAAGCCACTAGGTAAAAAAGTGTAATGGGTATTAGTGTTATACATCTAATAAATTTTGTCATCGAGGTGCGCTTTTTCGTTTTATGATGATAATGCTTCATTATGCCTTTTTCATCAGTACTGTCCAGGATTTAGTTTACCAGGACGAAAGCAGTTAAAATGAATGGTTTTAGAACGATATGACGTATTGAAAAACGTTGTTGTGAACATACTGAAAAACAACAGTTCAAAAATATCTGTTACGTTAGACGGATGGACTGCCATTAATAGAAAGTTTTATTACGGCATCACATCACATTTTATTGACAATAACTGGGAACTCCAATCAATTGTAATAGACTTCGTTCCGTCTTACGGTGGACACACAGAATAAGACATAGCCAAGGGTTTTTTGAAACAGTAAAAAAATACGGCATTGAACAAAAGATACAAGGCATAGCTGTTGACAATGCTTCAGCCAACACTTCATTCATGAAAGAATTGAATATACTGCTACCGACATTTGACAGCGTAAATCATTACTTTAGGTGCATGGCACATGTTCTAGATCTGGCAGTGCAAGATTTATTTCGTATATTGAACTTAAGCCCTGAACGAATTGATGAAGAAGTTGAAGATGAATGTAGCAGTGATAGTGATGAAGATGAATTTAACAGTAAAGCCAAACTCAATTGTATTGAGAGAATTCGAATAGTCTTTAAGAAAATTAGAAGATCCGAGCTATTGGGACAGCGATTTAAAACTACTTGTCAGACTGTCGGTGTGTCTATAAAGCTTTCTCCGATTCTAGATACTCCTACACGGTGGAATTCTACTTATAATATGTTAGATATAGCTTTTAAGTTAAAGTTAGGACTAATATGCTTGTGCGAAAGTGATCTTACGCTAAAAAATTTAAAACTTAATGAAAGTGAGTGGTTAATCTTATGGAACATGTGTAATTTTTTAAAAATGTTTAAAAGAGTAACTGATAAGTTAGAAGGAGACAGGTACGTCACCTTACCTTCCGTGGTAATTTGTATTAATATTTTATTGGATAAAATAGAAGAAGAGATGAGACAATTAGATGAAAAAGCAAATAGATCTGCAGTCAATGAGCAGTTGTTGATAGCATACCAGGGTTCAAAAAATAAAATATTAAAACATTATCGTCTTACCAATTGGCTATATTGTGCTGTACTAGTGCTCGACCCTAGACACAAAATGGAGCTTTTGGACCACACTAGTTAGGGAAAGCACTTAAAAGAGGATTCGCTAAACTTCTTAAAAAACCTTGAAGAATATATCCTTTACCCGAATCTTCTCAAGATTCAGGAGACAATTTTAGTGTCTCTAAACTGTACAAATCCAAAAGGAGGAGGGAAGACAATTTTAAAGTGGTGACAAATTAGCAAGAAAAGGTTTCCGATACTGAGTAGTATGGCAAAGGATTTATATAGTGTGACAGCAACCTCAATCCCTTCTGAAAAACTGTTCTCAAAAGCAGGTTCGGTTATAAGGAAGCAAAGGAATAGAATCAGCTAAAAGACTACTCTACCTTAATTCTTGGGTAAGAAAATCATTTCCCAACTTAAACACTATAACTATAAATAAGTAACTGCCATTATATTAGAATGGTTAATTGTAAATACATAAGGTCATAAATCAAGCTTGGGGTTAGAGTAAGAACTTACAAGAAACTAAAGTTAGGCATGTTAGATAATTAGGGTATTCTAAATAATTAATTTAGAGCTTAGTCAACGTATAATAATGCAGGGTTAATTTAAGTGTAGTTATATTTATTTAGGAATGACGTAGCATAATATTTATTAGAGACAACGACGTAAAAATGCCATATTTAGGTTTTATTTTATGTAGCATACGAAAACATAAAAGCTTTGCAAATTCGTTAAAAATAGGATTATTATTTTCAATGGTAAAACCAGAATACGTTTCAGAGCATAGTAAAGAGGGGCATATTTTAAGATAACGCGTACGATAAACAAGCTTTAATATGTTACAAGAAAGAAAAGACCGTTGGGAGTTGGCGTAGTCGATATACAACGAGGTCAGAACGGAAAACACATAAGTAGGACGAAGAAGCAGTCTGTTTGTTTAAGATATCGATTTTTAATTATAAAGGTAGTATTGGAAAGAAGCTAGAAACAACTGTCATGGAGGAACAACGACTGAGCAGAAACGTATGAATACGAGTGAGAAACAGAAAATTAATTATAGATGTAGTATAGGAGGGAAACGACGAACAAACTTATTTTAGAAGGGGAAACAAAATTAATAATTTCTAGGAATATTAGAAGCAGACGCGCATCGATTGAAAGCAAGGGAAAGTAATTGTGCGAGATGATTGGACGATACAGGTATACGTGCGACGAGTTTGTATTAGTTAGGGCAAATATTCAGCTGGTGGAAGCATATGTGTCAAAAGAAGCTATATGAATAAGAGAGATGAAAAAATGTTTGTTTGAGTTTGAAGGCGTAAATGTATTCGGAATCGCTTGACAGTTGAGGCTAGTTTCGCGAAATCAAAGGGAGGGTTGGCCGTTGTGTACCTTTTACCAAATATTTTAACATGTTTGTTATCGTAATTCTAAGGAAACAAAGAGTCGTTAAAGCATTTCGCGGTAATATCGAGGCAGTTATGCGAGTTGTTTTAAGAAATGAAGAACGGTTAGTGCTTTTACACAGAATATTATTGTACGTTAGAAAATTTACGTGCAAACGTGAAAACAGGAGAGGCGTAGCAAGGCTATATAAACCACTTTCAAAGGGGGTGACGCTTTCTTAATTTTTCTTCAGTCCTTCGCGCTTCATTGAGTTACTTTAGTTAAAGTTAGTAAATTTATGTATAATTGCACATAAGTTAGTATAATGACAAGTCAAGTCAATTAAAAAGCGAATGAAGCATTTTATACGAAGAGTAAATTTTGTTTGTAAGTACAAACGATTGTTATTGTGGTTATTAAATTTTGAAAATATTTTATGATGAAGGCAGCAATTCTTGATTAATTTATTTGGGTATATGAAGAGTAAATTTTGGAAATTGGATGGTCATGGTTTTATTGTAAATGACAAGATTTTGGGGTAGCAGCATGCATAGAAGGATGGTAATTCAACCGGAGAGCTGTTTCATGGAGTAGTCCCATATTCAACAGTATCATCTTCAAGGACTGGGTGGCGGATACCTGTTGGAAAATAGTTACCAGGTAACCAATTGTATAAAAACATTTTGTGGTGAATATTTGCTATGGTACTTTTGATTTGTTTTTTGCTTTGGAGTGTTTCTTGTTTGATATATTTAATGAACTAAAAATTTATGAAATTTATTTAGGTAATCAGGGATAATTAATCTACAGATAACCAGGCTATGTTGTAAAGAAGCATAAAAAGCTTATTTTCTTTTTGTAGTGCAGCGAATTTGCACTCACATTTAAAGATATTTACTATGAGCTCATGATAAGACAAAAGGGTAAGGTAAGGTACGAGGAACGCCCTCTTACTTTAAGAAAATATTTGTTTAATAAGATTATTGACTTGAATTACTTTTGAAAATGAAACTATTGACATTACTAATAATACGAGTGTACATAAGGAAAAGTATTTTAAAAATGTAATATTTATTTCATGTAAATAGAGTGTGATGTATTTTGTGAATTGCGTTATTTTGAGAGTGTGATTGTAGGGTGTGAATTTCTATTAGGTTTCAACATAGAGGTAGTGAGCAGGAGTTTTTAGATTTAGCGGTACAAGGTAAGCGTCTGTGTTAGTTTTGTGAATTTAGGATTTTAGAGAAGAGCAACCGAGGTAAAAATACACAGTAAGTATGACGGTCCAACGCTGGGGCTCAATGGTTTCCAAAAAAACTACACCATAATTATGGCATCCAATTTGTGGGGCACGATTTCTACAGGAAAATTCCACGATCTGATTCGCGAACACTAATTTGATGATAACCAGATCTTAAGTCTAAAGTCGACAAAAAATGTACGTTTTGTGGCATGTAACAAATCATCCATACGAGGCAATGGATACGAATCCGGTGTAGTAATAGCATTAAGTTTGCGGTAATCTACACAAACACGAGTTGAACCGTATTTCTTTGTCACAAGGACCACTGGGGCGGCACAGGGTGATTCACACTCTTCAATTACGCCTTCACTAAGCATTCTATCGATTTCTTTCCGCATAATTTCCTTATTAGAGGGCGACATACGGTATGGTGGGACAGCAATAGGCGGGTGATCCGCTGTTTCTATTCTGTGTTCCGTAACTGGGGTGGTCTCTCCCCCTAGTCGGAAAGTATTTTCGTTTGCTTTAACTAAGCGGTCTAAACAAGAAACTTGGGAAGCATCAAGCATGGTTCCTTCGTTAGAACGTAACGCACTAATGGAATTTATAGCAATGTGCGGCTTGCAGTTCACTATTTCAAAATCTAACACAAATTTCTGTTTTGCGTTGTCTGCAAAATTCCACGTACGGTTGGAAATGTCTAAAACAAGTTTTGCGTCCTCGAGAAAATGTATGCCAAATAAAGTCAAGTTGTTCTTAGCATGAGGTAAAACAATGAAAGATGTGTTAATGGAACGACCATTTAGAAAAACATTTACATTGGTTACTAAGATATTTTGAAACGAAGTGCTTCCGTCAGCAAGTTTAACCGTAACAGGTTATAAAAACAGGTGAAAAATACGTATAAATTTACTTAGTCAAGTCAAGTTTACTCTAAATTCTCTAGCTGTGCTACTTGGGCAATATTAAAATAAAAATAACGAAGCACACTTGCTTCGCTATAACTCGAGGAATGCGATACAACATTGTATATCATTATACTTGCTATATTATACAGGAGTTCTTCAAAGTAAGCAGACATATTATAAAATATTACCACACGTGCCATAACGCGTGCCTTGAATGTGTAAGTTATTTAAATCAAATACATTAACTGACTACATCTAAATTCAAAGGCAATGCACACGCTAAAGGAGATAACGTTTCTTTCCAAAGTGCAATGCAGTAGCTGCTTTAAGAGATATGTAGAACCATAATTTTGAGTTTGAGATGAGTAAGATATAAACTTAAAATTAACAGTTTTCGTTAATTTGTTTTAAATAAACCAATAAGTTATAACTGGTTTTGTAGAATAGCTAATAGTTGAAAAATTGAGAATTTGTGAGGTTCAAGGTTACAATAAAGCTTTTCGGTTAAAGAAATTTTAAGTGTTCAAAATGACGCCCTTGAACTTTCAACACTCAGTGCGTTTTATGAAACTTAGTCAAACTGAATGGTATAACGCATTGGCGCTGTGTGAAATAAAACCAAATGCAAAAGAAAAAATAATCTAGAACGGACAAATTAATATATAAGCATCCTGATAATTCTGATACTGTATAATGCAGAATAACAGTTCATCATCATCATTAGGTCTTCAGTCCTGGAACTGGTTAGACGTGTACTATTTCTCAACAACCACCTTTCGAAATTTACAGCCTGCATCTATCACTATCTGATCTAGGTCTACATCACCTCCTTTTATCTGCCTTATCTATTCCTCAAAATACCTAGAAAGTATTCTGTCCTTCTATTTCTCCTATTTTTTTCCACAGATATCCTCCTCATCTTACTATCCATTTGTTATTAACTTTATCTGCATACTATCATCCTCACATCTGAAGCATGATTCCAATAGGTCACCGTTTTCGTTCGTTTTCCTCGCCGCATCATCACACATCTGCTCTCAGCATTCAACAATTTTCTTCTTGTTTCTGTTGTCTGTCTCATTACAGGCGCTGTTCTTTCATGTTAGATGCAGTTTGGTCCCCTTCTGTTTCAATTATATACCTATTCTCCCAGTGTTTGTGCAGCTAAGCCAGGCTTTCAGCACTGAACATTACGATTTATTATTTCCAATATCTTTTCGCACAGTCAACACAGTTGCGGATATTTCACAACCAATACCTGTAGTTGTTTAATAATCATCAGATTATTTTTCGTTATTTTCCGTCTCAGAACCGGCTGGACCGCCTACCTGCACTTATATTCTGAGCCAGCCTCACACAGTTTCCTGAAATTCTCACACAGCCTGCATACAGCTCGGGTCCCTGTTTTGTTTTATGCCCCATTACACCAGATTCAGCGATTAAGCAGCCTGTGGTTGCCAAGATCCCTCACCACCAGACATTAGCCGAATCCAGCTTTCACACACCAACATTCGAGTATTGCCCGACTGGTTGCTTGATCATCAGCAGCACAGTTACTGTCATCATTATCCATCTGGGACTGGCTGATGCCACCATTGATTTCTCTTCTGAGCTAGCCTCACATTTCCCCGAAACTCCCACAGCCTACATCTCACTTCTGTGCAGTAATCTAACCAGGTGTACCCTCACTTCTTCATCTCGTTTAATATTCCGCACCATTCTCATAAATAGTTGTTTTATTATTAACCAAACTTACATAACGGCTTTATTGTTAATTACACGCCGAGACGGAACGGGTTAAGTTATTTAAACCGCAAAACCGGGTATTTATTTGTCAAGTTTCATAACGAAAGCATGTCATTTAAGTCTACGAAGGGCATACAAGTTACTTTTCACTTATAAACCTACATTAACTTTTACTGCAGTATTATATTAAATCAATATTACTTATACGACTATGCAGTGTAAGGTCATTTATTCTCATTATAGAGTTGTAGCTCTTATAATTATTTGTTGGAACGAATAAGATAATAAATACTATTCCAAATTCGTGCAAGATATGTAATGGAGCCACAACCAGGTAAAATTTAAGCATCCAATCTCACGGAATATGTGGAAGGTTATTTTACACGAAGTGCATAAATATTGCAGATGAAATCGTCAATTTAGTAAAATCGTGCAAACGCAAGTTAATACTCCCAAGAATATCATGGAAATCTTGATGTCAATTTAGTTGAATATACCCAAAGTGAAAACATACCAAGCAGAATTAACAAAATCAGTTCAATTCTGCAGTGATAAAATCGATGAAGTTGAGAAAGGGATGAATAAAGTGAAGCTTGTAATTGCATCAATAAATTCTACAAAACCTGAAATAAGCTCGATACAAGCGTTGGTAGCGTTACAGAAATCTAGAATTTTAGAAGTAGAACAAAGATCTCGTATTAATAACCTTGAAATTCACGTAGTAAAACTGTTAAGTGCAGAGAGCTCTTCACAAAATTGTATACTTAGGCAAGGACATTCAATGCAAAGGTACCTCAGTCGGTGTAAGCATTGTACATGTTCATAATGATAATAAATCGCACAGAAATAATATTGTCGACTTTTTGTCACGTCAAAAAAAGAACGATTGCTTTGCAGCTTCTAAAAAATTCAAACGTTCTTCCATTAACTTCGGGATTACAAATTGGCAACTTGGAAACTTCTATTTTTGTTAACGAACATCTTTGCAACGAAAATAAAAGCTACACGACGTACAAAGGAACTAGCAAGAAAAATTATAAATTCGTATGGTTAGGAACTTTACTGTATATGCGAGAAAAGATGAAGCCTCCCCGCAAAATCTATCGCAAGTGAATACGATTTAAACAAACTATAGTTATAAAACAATTTCAAATTGAAATAAGACTAATTTAATACCTTTAGTAAAATAGCACTAAACATACTGTACCAAAATGTTCGATTGAGAACTACAATCCTTAATTTAATAACAATGTTTAACTTGTTAGTTTGGCATTTTAGGTATAACCGAAAGTGGTATAGTTTCTGAAATACACGATTGTGAGTAGTGATGGATTCCAACCGAACCGAACCGAACCTTGCCCTAGGTTCGGTTCGGTTCGAAAACTTTTTAGTCCGGTTCGGTTCGAGGTTCGGTTCGAAAAAATATCTTCCGGTTCGGTTCGGTTCGGTTCGAAAAAAACGAACTGAACCTCGAACCGTACCGAACTGGTTCGATATTTTGATATTTCAAACAACTGGTGCGTTCAACTACAACAATTTAAATGTTTAATGTGTTTTATATTTCGTAGTTGCTACTTTCAAATAAACCAACATTAATTTGCTTAGATTTTAGTAGCATAAATCATTAGTACATTGTCAGGTTTGATTTTCATACGTATCAATATCTTTAACGAAGCGTGATTATAATTAGATTAATAGTGAAAACCACCTTAAAAATTTAGAATGTGTTAAAATTGATGATTTTTACTAATGTCATTTTACGTACAGAACGATATCACACGATCTTTGCGTTTACTTTTATTTTAGTTTTAGTTAGTATAAAAGAGTAGTATCAAGATAATAAAGTGTTACGATTTCTGATACAGTACAAACAAAAGCTGTTTGTCAGTTTATCTTTATAATTCAAAATTAAACACTTCGTACAATACAGGAAAAAGAATATAATATATATATATATATATATATATATATATATATATATATATATATATATAAGCACAGTTTCTTTATTCCTGTATTGTACAAAGTGTTTAATTTTGAATTATAAAGATAAACTGACAAACAGCTTTTTGTTTGTACTGTATCAGAAATCAGTAACACTTTATTATCTTGATACTTTACCTTTTATACTAACTAAAACTAAAATAAAAGTAAACGCAAAGATCGTGTGATATCGTTCTTGTACGGTAAAATGACATTAGTAAAAATCATCAATTATTAACACATTCTAAATTTTTAAGGTGGTTTTCACTATTAATCTAATTATAATCACGCTTCGTTAAAGATATTGTATACGTATTAAAAAATCAAACCTAGACAAATAGTACTAATATGATTTATGCTACTAAAATCTAAAGCAAATTAATGTTGGGTTTATTTGAAAGTAGCAACTACGAAATATAAAAACTACATTAAACATTTAAATTGTTGTAGTTGAACGCACCAGTTGTTTGAAATATCAAAATATCAAACCGGTTCGGTCCGGTTCGAGGTTCAGTTCGTTTTTTTCGAACCAAACCGAACCGAACCGGAATATATTTTTTCGAACCGAACCTCGAACCGAACCGGACCAAAAAGTTTTCGAACCGAACCGAACCTAGGGCAAGGTTCGGTTCGGTTCGGTTGGAATCCATCACTACTCACAATCGTGTATTTAAGAAACTATACCACTTTCGGTTATACCTAAAATGCCAAACTAACAAGTTAAACATTGTTATTAAATTAATGGATTGTAGTTCTCAATCCGCGAACATTTTGGTACAGTATGTTTAGTGCTATTTTTACTAAAGGTATTAAATTAGTCTTATTTCAATTTGAAATTGTTTTATAACTATAGTTTGTTTAAATCGTATTCACTTGCGATAGATTTTGCGGGGGAGGCTTCATCTTTTTCTCGCATATACAGTAAAGTTCCTAACCTATACGAATTTATAATTTTTCTCTTGCTAGTTCCTTTGTACGTCGTAGTAGCATTTTATTTTCGTTGCAAAGATGTTCGTTAACAAAAATAGAAGTTTCCAAGTTGCCAATTTGTAATCCCGAAGTTAATGGAAGAACGTTTGAATTTTTTAGAAGCTGCAAAGCAATCGTTCTTTTTTTGACGTGACAAAAAGTCGACAATATTATTTCTGTGCGATTTATTATCATTATGAACATGTACAATGCTTACACCGACTGAGGTACCTTTGCATTGAATGTCCTTACCTAAGTATACAATTTAGTGAAGAGCTTTCTGCACTTAACAGTTTTACTACGTGAATTTCAAGGTTATTAATACGGGATCTTTGTTCTACTTCTAAAATTCTAGATTTCTGTAACGCTACCAACGCTTGTATCGAGCTTATTTCAGGTTTTGTAGAATTTATTGATGCAATTACAAGCTTCACTTTATTCATCCCTTTCTCAACTTCATCGATTTTATCACTGCAGAATTGAACTGATTTTGTTAATTCTGCTTGGTATGTTTTCACTTTGGGTATATCCAACTAAATTGACATCAAGATTTCCATGATATTCTTGGGAGTATTAACTTGCGTTTGCACGATTTTACTAAATTGACGATTTCATCTGCAATATTTATGCACTTCGTGTAAAATAAACTTCCACATATTCCGTGAGATTGAATGCTTAAATTTTACCTGGTTGTGGCTCCATTACATATCTTGCACGAATTTGGAATAGTATTTATTATCTTATTCGTTCTAACAAATAATTATAAGAGCTACAACTCTATAATGAGAATAAATGACCTTACACTGCATAGTCGTATAAGTAATATTGATTTAATTAAGTAATACTCGCAGTAAAAGTTAAATTCGTAGGTTTATAAGTGAAAAGTAACTTATGCCCTTCGTAGACTTAAATGACATGCTTTCGTTATGAAACTTGACAAATAAATACCCGGTTTGCCCTTTTATGGTTTAAAATAACTTATAACCCTACGTTCCGTCTCAGTATGTAATTAACAAAGATAAAGCCGTTATTTTGTAATTTTTAAGTTTAGGATTTTAATAAAACTAACTATTTATGAGGGAATAGTGCGGAATATATTAGAAGCAGAGATAGGAAAAAGAGAAGTAGAGGTACACCTAGGTTAGATTACTGCACACAGATAGTGAAAGATGTAGGCTGTACGAGTTTCAGGGAAATGTGTAGGCTAGCTCAGAAGAGAAATCAATGGAGGTACGCATCCAACCAGTCCCAAGATGGATAAATTAATGACGAAGAAAGTAACTGTACTTAAACATGATGATTATTACAAGCAACTACACTATTGGTCGGGCAATATACTCAAATAATGTTAATTGTGTGAAAGGATTTGCTGGAAAACTATTAATTCGGCTAATGTCTAAGTGGTGGGGATCTTGGCAGCCACATGTTGCTTAATCCCCTTTACTGAATCTAGGTGAAATAGGGCATAAAATTAGAAAACAATTGAAGGGGAACCGAGCTGTATGCAGGCTGTGTGAGAATTTCAGGAAACTGTGTAGGCTAGCTCAGAATATAAATAAGTGCAGGTACGCGTCGAACCAGCTCTGAGACGGAAAACCTAATAACGAAAAAATAAGAGCAGTTAAATCTGATGATTATTATAAACAACTACAGGTATTGGTTGTGAAATATCCGCAACTAATGTTGACTGTGCGAAAAGATATATTGGAAAAAATAATAAATCGGTAATGTTCAAGTGCTGGGGGAATTTGGCAGGCACGGGCTGCTTACCCCCCTTCACAAACACCGAATGTGGGAGAAATAGGGTATATAATTGTAAAACAATAGAAGGGGACCAAACTGCATCTAACATGAAAGAACAGCGCCTATAATGAAAGACAACAAACATAGAAACAAGAAGAAAATTGTTGAATGCATAGATGTGGAGCACAGAACAGTATGCCTATGAAATACGGCAGTAGGAAAAGCAGACAGAAAAACGGTAGTAGCCTATTGGAATCATGTGCTTCAGATGTATGAGGATGATAGTATGTACAGATAAAGTTAATAACAAATAGGTTATAGATATAGTAAGGGAGGAAGGATATCTGTGGAAAAAAAATAGGAGAAATAGAAGGACAGAATACTTTCTAGGTATTTTTGAGGAATAGTATAAGATATATTACAAGCAGATAAAAAGGAGGTAGATGTAGACCTAGATCAGATAGTGATAGATGCAGGCTGTGCAAATTTCAGGGAAATGTGTAGGTTAGTTCAAAATAGGAGACAATGATGGTACACGTCTAACCAGTTCCAGGACTGAAGACCTAATGATGATGATGAACTATTTATTGCAACACCATGCTAACTGAACAGTATTATACATGAAATCAGAATTATCAGGATGCTTATATATTAATTTGTCCGTTCTAGATTATTTTTTTTTGCATTTGGTTTTTATTTCACACAGCGCCAATGCGTTATACAACTACATTCAGTTTGACTAAGTTTCATAAAACGCACTGAGTGTTGAAAGTTCAAGGGCGTCATTTTGAACACTTAATTTTAGAAAATTTCTTTAACCGAAAAGCTTTATTGTAACCTTGAACCTCACAAATTCTCAATTTTTCAACTATTAGCTTATTCTACAAAACCAGTTATAACTTATTGGTTTATTTAAAACAAATTAACTTGAAAACTGTTAATTTTAAGTTTATATCTTACTCATCTCAAACTCAAAATTATGTGCAAAAGGGAAATATATAAAGAAAACATAATTCATCTCGGTGGGGAAAAGAGGTAGAAGCTTGAAGTGTGACTGAAAATGTCTACCAGGTTGATATTTTGGTTGGTCAAAGATATGTTTTCTTATAGTTCTCAGCCTTCAAGATATTGGCTTGTAGCGCTTTAAAATGAACACCCTTTAGCGTGTGCATTGCCTTTGAATTTAGATGTAGTCAGTTAATGTATTTGATTTAAATAACTTACACATTCAAGGCACGCGTTATGGCACGTGTGGTAATATTTTATGATATGTCTGCTTACTTTGAAGAACTCCTGTATAATATATCAAGTATAATGATATACAATTATGTTGTATCGCATTCCTCGGGTTATAGCGAAGCAAGTGTGCTTCGTTATTTTTATTTTAATATTGCTCAAGTAGCACAGCTAGAGAATTTAGAGTAAACTTGACTTGACCATTTAAATTTATACGTATTTTTCACCTGTTTTCATAACCTGTTAGTAAATTTTGGTAGTTTTTTAGGTAAACATAACTTTTGGAGGTATGACTCCCATGAAGGTAATTTAAGAAGTAAAAATTAAGTTACTTTATGAAACGAAATTGACTTGAAGGTTAATTTTACTTCTAGATAATTTTTTGGTGCTAATTTAACAAATACTAACCTAGAACTAATTATAAGGTAGTATACCTTACAAGACAATCGTTTAGAATATTTAGTTTAATATTTTAGCTGCAAGTAATGTTATGTAGGTATAGGCAGTGACGTAACTAAAATTTGGGGCCCTCCCTCAGAAATTATATTGAGGCCCGATTTAATAAAAATTTTTAAGAAACATAAAATTCACGATAAACTTTATTTAGTATCTAACACAAAACTATAAATTAAATTTTTGCAGGCTTTAATAGCAGCGAAGTTGTCAATAACATCCTGGAGGTCCATTTAGGCAGCTGTTTCTGCTTCTACGTTAAGCAAAGCTAATATACATAACCTATCTTGGCCCATTTTATTACGCAGATAATTCTTTATAATTTTCAATTTTGAAAATGATCTTTCCGCTGAAGCAACAGTTATTGGTATTGTAAAAAATAAAAGAATTACCAAAACTAAATCTTTAAATGTGAAACACATATCGTAGTGGTTAACAATTAGTAGAAATCCAATATCTTTTATTGTGTTGATTTTCTTCAGTTCATTTTTAAAAGTTTTGGTAAATAATAATATTTGATTTGCAAACTAAACCATCGAATAAGTCATTTGAATAAAACGAACAAAGAGATTCAGCTTTTCTACGCATTTCGTCGTCTGGCATGTGAAGTAAATTTTGAGGAATAAGGAATGAAAACATATCTGCCACTTCGTGAAATCCTTTAAAGCGTGTACGAATTTGAATAATTGCAATATCAACTATTCGAAAAAAAATATTAATTTTAAAATACATTCTTCATCTGTAAATCGATGATTTTCCGATAATTCATCAAAAAATTTCTTCTTAATTTTAGATCTCTTTTTAGAAAAAATTTCCGAAACTCCCCAATTTCTAGCAATATGTGTAGTCTCTGTTTTCAAAGCTTCAAACTTGTTTCTTATTGCAGTCATTTTTACAAATATTTCGTTTAACGTTTCGGACGCCTTTACTACATCCAAATCTTTTCTTTGGAGTATTTTTGAACCAAAACTTATTTCTACAAACAGACTTGTCAGTACAACCGTAATAAAAGCAAATTCAAATTTTTCCATGTTACTCTGTATTCTATTTGCTTCTTGAATTTCTTCGCGTTGTTTTCTTTCAACAATTATTTTGGATAAACTCTTCATTGTATTCATGTATTTTACTTTAACTGCTAATATCGAAATTAGTCTTCCAGTCCACTGGGTTGAATTTAGTTTTTAATGTGATTTGCGACTTATCTGTAATAGAACTTAATATATCCCACCTATTAATACTATTTCCGAAAAAGTTATAAATGTCTTTAAATATGCAAAATAATTTTGAATTTCGGGAATTGCATTGATTGCATCATTAATAACTAGGTTTAAATTATGTGCTGCACGATGCACGTATAGGGCTTTAGGTTCAATGGCTTTAATTCTAGATTGAACTCCAGGGTACGCGCCGCGCCGCTCATGTTATTTGCACCGTCATACCCTTGGCAATCACTGAAAAGTAAGGGACTTTCATAACATCCCCTAATAATTTTTTTCTCAAAGTTTTACCTAGGCAGTCAATTAACTCATTTTGAATTTGTTCAGTAAGCAGCTTCACATCGGATAAGAAATTGCCGTTATAAATCACGTCGATAGTTTTTTGGCCTTTACTTCCTCTGAATTTTGCTAATTTCAAAGTGATTTTAAATAGTCTTTCTAACACTTGTCGCCAAAAATGTTGTTTCAAAATGATCTTGTCGTTTACGTTATCTACACAATTCAGTCTTTTCCGAGTCTCTTTAACATAACATGAATCTATATGCGCACACTATCTCTGTCGCTTTTAATTCTCTTAGATAAACCTTGCCAGTCATTAATGCCTTCCTGCCACCCAGACTTAATTGTAGAAAACAGCCAGCATGGTTCACAATAAACTTTGTCGTATTTGGGGGAGTAACATAACCAAGTTAAATCAATTTCTATATTAAATGTCGATTTACAAACGTAGTAATTTTCAGAAAAAGACCTGTTCTTAGCATTTACGGGAAAGGGTCTTTTCGGACGACAGAGTTCGTATTTCAAAATAAATCTATTAATATCTGTTGTTAATTGTATACCAGAATATAGAGCCATATCAGTAGGATACTTCTTCTCGATAAAGAATTTTATTTCGATTTTGGAATCTTGTTTTCTTATAAATAAATTATAGGTTGTAGTACAAATTCATGGAACAAAATGTTTTGCAAAGTAAGTTCCGTACATGACGCCACAAGATCTTGCGGTAAAATTTGCCTGCGTTTCTTTACAGAAAAAACAAATATGTTAATTTTCTTTTATTCAAAGAAATTTCTTTAAGAGAATTTTGTGTTCTTTTAAGTCAAGATATTTGTTTTTCCTTCAAACGAATTTCTTTGAAGGAATTTCATTTTGCTTTAAATCAACATACTTGTTTTTTCTGTGTTCGTAAATCTGTCGCGCCTGGCGACGCTTGCTTAACTTACTTAAATGCTCTATAAAAATACTTACTTTCGGATAATTCAGACTTTTGTAAAAGCTCCAGTTCAGTATCAGGTATCGTCGCTTGCGAAGGTGAAGAACTACTTAATAAAACATCGTTATCAATGGCAACTTCTGACAAACGCAGAAAAGAAGTTCTGATGGGGATTGTTTCTGTACTGAATGAACATGAGGGACTTGCATCACTTTCACTTGGAGTAATCTCAAATTCGGAGGTAGTCGTTTGTTTGAAAAATGCTGTTAGTTTTGGTATTTTTTCCACAAACCTTTCCTTGCTCACTTTTTCTTCTTCCTTTTTCTTACGCTTAGCAGAACCACTTTCATATTATCTTTTCATTGTGTGTCAAGTTTCAGTGATTTATATATTTGCGGTAATTGAAATTCGAAAATGAAAAATAATAAAGGTATTATTTTCAGACAGTTACACTATAATGCAATCCGACACGCAACACCGACAGCAACATGCAACAAACTAAAATAATAATATAAACATATAAAACCTGCATGCATCTGCAAGTAGTTAGGACAACGCTGGCGCGTCGACGTAGATGCTGACGCGGCACCTTAACACCTACGCTTACCTACTAGATTTAAGATTTTAGCGGTGATTGGCGAGCCGTCAGTATATATATATATATATATATATATATATATTGCCGTGGAAGTCAGGAACACTCGTACCCCATCGTTTGGGCGTACATAAAATTTTCTGAAACAAATATAAAAAAAAATTTCGTACACAACCTTTTTGAACACCTCCTATCATCTGCTTACCCTGGCTAGCTCAGCAATCGGCTTTTTCTTGAATACCTATCATTTTAAGTACATTCCTTTCTCACCCACACAGTCAATGAAATTACCACTCAAATGATGCAACAAACATACAACCTTTTTATTTGCACATATTAACAAGTTTCCATTATTAATAAAATATTTACACCTTGGTACAGACAGTTTGCTAAAACTGTTACCACTTCAATCATTAAATACTTTAAAGTCCCTGATTTAATATATTTCAACAAATTATATTTAATACGAGTAGATGGGCCCCCCATGCAACCCTAGATTAATTTTATTTTGGTCTATTTTGAGCTCATTATAACCCAGTTCCTTTAAATGTTTTTAAACCTCGCATTTTTATTAAAACAAATTTACAGATCCATTTACTCCTTTACAACAATATGTTATATCATGAATAAACATTTATATATCATCAAGAAAACTTTTTAAATAATCAAGATTAATTGTCCTGCATATATACCCCAGTAAACGAGTTTTTTTATGGTAATCAATACACCCCCAATACGTCAAAACACTCAAACACAAAGATATCAACACAAATGTTTATAAAAGAACAGGAAATTAAGTTTCTTTACCTTTAGAAGGCTCCGTCCTTCGTCATCGCTGAAAATGGTTACCAGAAACCCTCGTCGTTGTGTCCATATACTTCGATTCTACCTGGATCCAACTGATCCCCACCATCCAAATCTCCGCTACCACCTCTATCCTTTTACCCAGATATTCGCCTTGTCCCAAACGTTAACATTCCATACCAAATATACTTCTTGCATACAAATTCAGCTTTAGGCTTCGTTTGCCCAAGTACCATCCCTTCATTCGATAGAGTCGTTGTAGTAACGGCACCTTTTTTATCTAAACCTTAGCACCCACTTGTGCAATATAACTTTTACTACTTTAGCGGTACGTTACTACAGCTTTACATATTTTCGAACAGGATGTTGTATGCTACTATACCGAATACACAATAATTAATACAAATGAGAGCATATACTATTAATTATGTTGAAGATCTAAGCGCAATCTCAGATCTAAAATGAAAGAGAGCTTCAAAATGCTTCGCCGAGTATTTATACGCTTTTCACCCCTCCCAAGCAACCTCTCTTTACTGAAAAGCTTATTTTTAGAAACACTTCTACAAATTTTGACCGTAACGTCTGAAAAATTCCAAAATCAATTTAATGTTACCCTGAATTTTGTTTACTACCTTAATGGGCGCGCGCTTCTCACAACTGCCTAGCCTTAAACCAATGATATAATTTTCCCTTGTCATACCGCTCCACCGATCAGCTAACTTTCTCCGTTCTACCCATATTTATTGTCTCATTTCACAACCCCTCTCAGCTACAGAAAATCGTTTCTTTGTCAGTCTTACATTATCGATCGTTTATTTCACTCAGTCTTCAAGGCACGTGTTATTGTTCGCAGTTTATTAAATCGACCGTTGCCACAATTTCATGCAAATTCTGTCTCAACCTATAATTAAGTTCTATGAACCTGACATTTAACCACATGTGTTTCTTCAAAGCCACTTGTTATTTAAAATAACAATTCCAAGTTTCTCCTTTCTTAGTATTTATAAACGAACGTTTGCTTTTATGTAAAAGGGAAAGATGTGTTTAAAATTATTGATTTTCTATACTTGCAAGCTCTATTTCTGCGTCCATGCGTTTGATTTAAAATTATTATAATTACTTATGTTTATCCTTGAGTTTTTATGTACTCTAAAGCTTTTTCTCTTATGCACTTTTAACATTCCAATTTAAAAATAGAAAAATATCTTAATAACCATCCGTTTTCACTATATAAACTGATTAATTTGGCGCGTAAATAATTTGCTCCTGTTCTTATATACACAGTTGATAAAATTTTATTGTCTGGTGCGTGGGTCAACCATTTGAAATAATAATGTTCTGCTGATTTTCCTTTGAATTGTAGGTATAATGTAAAATTTTAGTAGGTAATTATTCAGTGCTATATTGTTGGCATTGTGTTTCAATCTGTAATCTTTATTCTAGTTCTAATTTTATACTAAAATTTTTTTTTTAAAAAACTTATAAAGTTGAAAGCACATTTTACTAATACAACATTCAGGAGATGAACACTAAACACTTATTTTTTTGATTACGTTATTATTGAAATTTTGTCAGATAGGCTCTTGCGTGAAATATCACCTGGGGCCCCTTTGATAGTCGGGGGGCCCTCGCGGTTGCGGGTACTGCGGGTACCTAGTTACGTCGCTGGATATAGGTAGGTAGAAATGTGTACTTTGTATATTATCATGTATTTGGTAACTAACTAGTGAAATTGACATCTATAGTCAAACCTAAGTTAAAATTAACCAGATTTTTATCTTTTAGTTTACCTATTGGTAAAAATTCTTCTCAGACAGTAAAAAAGATAACTAAATAAAGTTTCATAGCTTCGTTGGTACTGTTTTTAATAAAAATACTTGTCAAAATTGTTTGTTAATTTTGCTTATTTTGTCAGAAGTACAGAATGGTAAAATATATAGTTAACAAATTCCTAACTCTTCGTTGGTAAAATTTAAATAACAATCATTCATTGTTAAGTTCATCGTTATTTTATCAAAGTTTTCTTTTTAACATAAACGTACGATAAACTACTTACAAAAACCTTTAAGGATATTTTGTCAAATTTTTGTATTAATTAATGCATTAGTGCTCATACCTTTTGTTTGGTTTAATTCTAGCAAAACCAAATGACTGGGGGTCCATATATCTTAAATAAAAAGTAGGTGCTGTATTTTAATTTTATTTGAACAAAAAATACTAAAAAAATGATGGCACATTAATATGCCACCGGGCAAATACCATATCAGTTAACACAAAAAGTTTTACAAACTCTAGTACTAAAAAGTACTATACCTATATTAGTATAAAACTTATTAATAAACACATTTTAAGAGAAACTACGTTTTATAGTAATGTTCAAAGCTGGTGTTTGGGTGCAAGGCTACTTTGCAGGTAGTGCGCTTAAATGGTATACTTTACATCTTCTCCATGTTGCACTGCCTTCAATTAACAAATAATTTTGTTCATTCAAGCGTATTTGATTCATAGGAGATAATTCTCTTGACGATAGTCCTGGTTTCAATGATTGCTGGCCATAAGTTGTCGCCTGAATTCAAGTAGTGGCATATTCTTGTTTCCACATCTCCTGCATAGTACCCAGGCTTGTAAAATGTAAACAACATTGGTCAATTGATTAGTCAAAAAATAATCTCCTTCATTTTTTAGTTTTCAGTGTTATTCTGTAGGAAGATAAGAACTGATCATTTAAATCGACCTCTCCCATATTTTTGTTATAGGCGACAATAGACCCTAACATTTGTATTTCTATTCTCTTTTTTTCAGTTCTAGAATATTTCTACAGTTCATAGAGGATGAATATAAATACAGTTAGATTAAGTAGTCACAACGGCATTATTATTCCAATGCGCAAATTCTACCTTTCCACAGGTTTGTTTGTTGTAGCGAACGATTTTCTATCAGAAAAATTAGTTTCCTCTGACACACTATTTTTTCGCAAAGTATCAGTTCCTCCGTAGCCCAAAATTGCCAGTTTTGTCTAAGAGCGCAACATATGTAAATAAATCCAAAAATAATTTTGTGTTTTGGAAGTTCAGCGTGCTGTGCTAGTCCTAAATCAACGTCTTCCCCTTGATCATATGGAGTATGTGGCAAACGGGTCGAAAATCCACAATAAGGTTCAGCATGACATAGAAAGTCCGTCGGGTTTGCCAAACACTATATCTTATACCCAAACCTCGTTACAGTATATCTGGCGAACAAGGAGAGAGGAATGAAAGCAACGTAATTAGTCCGCATCTATTACCATAACAAAGAAAGGGATCGGCTAACTAACTAGTCCTAGAGTAGGGGTCGTTGAAAAGATAAAAAAAGGAGCTAACCTCAAGATCGATTCGCCCGGAGAATTTTACATAATTGTTCAAGTTGATGTTTGTTATATTTTGCATCTCCGAATATTTATCTTAATGTTCAACCGTTTTAACTAATTTTACAGTTGATTCAGTCTTCAATGTAGATTCCCGTTAAAAAACTTATGCAAAAATCACAACGCCTTTATTCGTAGTTATAAAATTAATATCGTGTATATATACGCAAACAGATAAACGTTTTCCTTCACATCATGTTCCATCTATTACTATAGGATTAAATCTGCTTGGTAACACTGTTCATCATGTCATATCTCACTTGAAGTTGTTCTTACGTTTTTCATACTACAAGAGACATTTGTTCATCAAAAGAGTACTAAAATTGTCTGTGTCATATAAAAACAAACGATTGAGAAAAATATAACTCTGGTTTTTAAAGGTAAAAGACAATTTTTAGTAAAATGCACGCATTCTATTTCGCGCAGCAAGAAAACTTGTAACCCCACCAAACTAATACATTTTTAAATTTATCTCCAACAGAAATTGCATATAATGCCCTGAACTGTTTTTAAAATCCAACACTATATGAATGCCAGGAAAAACTATTTCACATGCGAAGCATGGGTAATCTAGTTTTCGTTTAAGATAAGGAATCAGAGTATCAACACGTGTACTTGCACAGGTAAGAGATAAGAATATAGAAAACCAAACTTGTGAATTTAATAAAACACGCGTATAGTTGGTTGCCTCTCTACGCGGTTTGACATTATAGGGAACGTAAATTAAAAATAGGAACTGAAAGGGTTTTTAAACTAATGAGTCCGTGAATTATTTTTTAAATATAAAATAGAACAATTAATCTTATTGGTTTGCCACGAACAAATTTTTTGCACAGTGATGTCCATAATAATGAATAATGCTTTCATTTATACTACAATTTGTTTCTGCAGAAAACTGCTTGCATGCATCATTCAAATGGTCAAAAATTAGCCTCACTTTATAAAATCTGTGTTTCGTAAATTGTAACATTATCCGCTAAATGCAGATATCGTAGTATTTTGTCGAAACGGTTCCGTCGTATGGCACTGACAATTACAGACAATAGCAGACAGTGTCTCTCTTCAAATACATTCTCCGTCCAGGTAATGCATAGTATAGAGAAAAGTTATACGCCAATAATCATTTTTATCTTGTTTTTTGTCATTTGAAGGCAATGATTTCTAATTTGACCGGTATGTTGGTTTTGGTTGTTATTAACCGAACAAGCTTTTAAAACAAAACCGTCAACAGGTTCGGTAAGTGTATTTTTCAATAAGTTTTCAGTCATTGGCTATGAAAGCTAACATCTTTGTACCTCAAATATTGTTTCGTTTTCATTTCACACCCTTTTCTTCTTGTTATTTTTTTCTCTTGTCAATTGTTATTTTTTATTTTTAATCGAGGTTTTCAATGTTTTTTTTTTCTTTTAAATAACTACCTGCCCATAGAGACATCGAATCTGTCCACTAGCACGTTGATGTGCCACCATTTTTAATCGAAATATAATACATTGTTGTAATTATAAATTTTATTTCTTTATTGTAAAAATAGTTAAACGAAGTGTTCAGTGTGTCAAATAATACAAAGCATTAAGTAGTAAAATGATACAGGCAAACAAAAAAAAAATTACTACAAGGCAGACACGTAAGGAAGACTACTGTCACTGGGTTGGAAATTTATTTATTTGTCGAAAATAATCTAGTTTAAACTCCAATAAAATTACAGCAATTAAATAACATCAAAATGAATAATTGTGTACACGACTAGGAATTCCAAGTCTATAAATATTTCAGAAAAAAATTAAAATGTTCTGGCAGGTTTATATGCCACTGCGCTTCAATGAGTTAAGAAACATTCGGTATCATTATTTTATCAACTGAAGTAGCTAAGTTAAGTTTATGAAAGCAATGAATTGATATATTTGCTTGTCAAAAAATCTTTTACTCATAATCTCATTAATCTTGCCAGTGGTAAATCCACTTCTAAGTTTGATATTTTACTAGCAATGTGTCTGGGCGTCTTATATTCGCTAGTTATGCGTTTTTCTGGTAATTGACATCAGGCGACTTGAAAATTTGTACTCATAACGTTTTGTGATGTCCCTGTGTGGTGTTATATGAAGTCAGGAGAAGTACAACTTAATAAGTAGGTTTTTTTAATAAACTTTATTTCTTATTAGTCTGTTATCTAAAAAATTAAAACAGACCTGACCCCTTTCCCTAACTAATCTGTTATTGAAAGTTAAAATGAAAATTTATTGATGTTAAAGTGTTCGAATTCACCCTGGATTTGTGTGTGCTAGTATGTGTGCTAGTACGGAATTGTGTCTATGTGTTTGTCTGTATGTAGTGGTGTTATGGGACTGCTTCCCCCTCCAGTTTCCGACCGTCAGTAACCGGAAATCAGAAACCGAAAAGTCCGCATTCCTGCACGTGTCCTGGCCATCGGCAGCCGGAACCCAAGGGGGGTTACATACAGTCTGACTATGTTTGCGTGTTAGTGTATTTGTATTTGTGCTGGTCATGTTTGTGTGCGAGTGCGAAACTGTATGTGTCTGAATGTAGTGGTGTCATAGGATTTCTTCCCTTCCAGTTCCCGACCGTCGGCAGCCGGAAATCAGAAACCGAAGAGTCTGCATTCCTGCACGTCTCCTGGCCATCGGCAGCCGGAAACCACGGGAGCCAACTACAGTCCCAGGTGTGGTGGTGTCGTCAGCTATATTTCCAGGATGTTTTCCCAAAAGGTTAATTAAGATTAGTTACAATGTGGGTTAGTCAGGTTTCCAGTTATTAATGCATCCATTTGCCCTCTTGTTATTTGTTATTTAGCTTAGGTACTAAATTTAAGTGTTAGTTTTAAAAAGTTCTAATCTATTAGCTTACAAGTAAATTAAATACTAAACGGATTCTACGTAGAAGTTCATCAATCCGGTGAGACTTGTTGTTTATGCACATGCACGTAGTGTCATTGCACATATTCACTTAAATTAAATTGAATTGTTATTTATTATATATTTAGCTCCCGGTGCTTCAGCGGCCCAACCCCTGGAAAGTCGTCAGTGGGCGGGTCTCTGCTAGTTCCAGGAGCGTCTTTGTGTTGCTATCGTAGTCTCTTTCGTTGTAATATTTGTTTGGTTAAGTGTTGTCATTTGGTCGCTCGAACGATTTGTGTGTGTGTGTGTGTGTCTTGTGGGTATTAGGTTTGTTTTGTTTCGGTGTTTATTGTTTATTTATTTGATTGTTTGTTTGTTATTTAGTTAGGGTCTTTGCCTCTCACGTCTTTCGTGTAGTTTTTTTGTCATGTATTGTGTGAGTTGATTTAGATGCGGGAAGAGGGTTTCGTCCCACGGTATGTCTGTCATAGTTTGTCCGTTGTTAAATGCGTTTTGTATTAGTCTCCTTGTGTGGTGTGCGTTGTCGTGTGGGTCCCAGAGATACATGAAATTCACCAGTAGATGCTCTGGAGTCCTCGTCACCCCGCATGTGCACGTGTCTGTGTCAGTTAATTGAAATCTGTGCTTGTATGCTGAATATGGTACATGCCCAGTCATGAATTGTATAAGTCCCCGGCTGGGTTGGAAGTTCCGAGTCTTCAGTCTGCGTGCTATGTCTGGAATATTTTTAGAGAACAATAGAAGGGGAAAAGTGCAAAAAATATAGAAAAAAAGGAATAGCACAAGGCCGTGCTGAATCTAATAAAAAATACAGCTGTTATGTTCGAAGATAACAAACATAGAGACAAGGAAAGCATTGTTGAAGGAATATGTGTTGAGCACAGCACGGTTAAGAAACCTGGACAGTAGAAGAGGCAGACAGGAAAAAGAAGTTTTGAAATGCAGTACTACATATGTATGATGATGATATCATGGACAAAGTTAAGAACCAAGCGGTTCTAGAAATTGTCGGGGAAGAAACAAATCCGTAGAAAACAAAAAAAAATAGGAGACATAGAATGATAGAACACTTTCTAAGGCATAAGAGAGAATTGCGCGATATGTTAGAAGCAGAGAAAACAATTAAGAAAGGTAGAGGTAGACCTAGATTAGACTATTGAACACAGATAGTGAAAGATGTAAGCCGTGGGAATTTCAGGGAAATCTGTAGGTTAGCTCAGAATAGGAAACAAATGAGGTACCTGCTTAATCAGTTCTAGGTATAAATACATAAGAATCTCCATTAATATTTGTGATGATTTTCTGTTGAAAGGTTGCTCCTTTCAAGGTAGGTTGCTTGTTTAGGATTCGTAATATCACGTATGACATGCATTCTAAAAATAAAATAATGTGACCGTAGTTGTACACAAGTTTCTATTTTGATTTAAGTCATTATTAAATCTTGTGATGAAATAACGTGCTTCTACAGTCCCAACCATAAGCTATTTAATCTACAACAAACTTTCTATAAAATCACCGCCACAGCATGTACTACTGCTCTTAAGTGATAAACGGCTTATTATTACACAAACGTGTAGAGGTCATGTTTATTAATATCTGTGCTGGGATTTTTAGTAATAATATTATCGGTCTATTTGAAATTAAATGCAATTAAATTTAGAACCGTATCAAGATCTTTTCGCAACAAAAACAGTACCTACTTTAGAAGACTACAAGTGAAAATCAGGAGATCCTATTCCAATACGACGGTTGTCTGCACATTTTGATTTAAACTTTAACAATTTTTTAAATAATTCATTTCCAATTTTCCAAATCAATGGATTCGTGGAGAGAGTACTATAAATTGGTCAGCAGATCTTTTGATTTAGCACTTTCGGACTTCTTTCTGTGCAGACCTCTTAAAAACAAAACGTCACCAGAACACTGCTGAACACGAGCTAATTATTGACGCAACTAGCTAACAAGAAATGGCTTTTAAAAAAGATTGGAGTATTGTTTATATGAAAAGTGAAGGTTATTTGAATATTTACTATGATTTGGTTTTTCCAACTGCTGGTTTTTCTACTTTGTAATAAAAAATCATTTAAATTATTTATGGCCTAATTTTTATTTATTGGTTTATAATAGAAATAATCGCCAAAAGCATAAGGGTTGGAATACACATGTTCATTGCCAATGGATTCATAATAATTATCCGGCATACATACAATTTAACAATAAAATATGGAAGAACTTGTTAAAAAAATATAAAGTTATTCAATATTAGGCTCCCAAATAAAAGTTTCTATGACTATTGTAAATTTTTATTATCTACCAAAATAGAAACACTAACTTGTTTTTAAGAAAAAATGATTTAATTGTGCGATTCCAATATCAGGACATGCTAAGTTTTTTGACAAATTGTGGACTCTAAATACAATATTAATTTCGAACCCAACTTTCTCTTTAGTGTTCCAAATTTTTGGCACCACTTCCACACAAAAGATTAAAAACGTGCAAAGCGCACCACTAGTGTTATTGATCAAATGCACTGACCGTCGGCGGCAATTTCGTTATGTATGAAATAAATAATTTATTATTTTACTTCTTTTATTTTCTGATCCATCAATTCTTCTAGAATTAGTTAATTTTTGTCGATTGCAGCGCCATCTGCAAAAAACCTAAAAAATTATGACTAACATTTTGTGGCGAATCCAAATCTGCAATAACAAATGGGGGTTTCCACTTAAACTTTTAAAGTTGCCCCACCCCTACCCCAAGGGGTGGGGGTGGTGGTTTAATTTTGGTGTCATTGGATAGCTTTAAAAAAATATTGAACACGTATTTTTTCTTTTTTTGATGCGATGAGTATTTCCCAAAATATTTGACCGTTCCGGGACTTTTCTACCACTCTGTATATATATATATATATATATATATATATATATATATATATTGCTGTAATATTATGCCTACCTTGGTGTGCCCTTAATATTTCTGTGAAATTTCCCTTACGATTCTCAAATTTCTAAAATTTCTTTTGTGGTGTTCTCGCCCCTACGATTAGGTAGACATTAATATTCTTGCAGATATATAATATATAGCAAATATTAAAATTGTAACAGTCTTTAACAAATGAAAAATTTAAGATCTCTAACCTGCGTTTTCCTTGCTTGTCACTGGAATTGCCTCAGAGTATCTGTGGTCAGCACCCCTTGATTGGTACAATTCGACTTGCTTCACTTGTTGGCTAGAATGATGGATTAATGGTTGCTTGTATTTTTCCCCTAGGATTTCTGAAGTAACTTTTAGTATCTTTACGTGTATTTTCTTGTAAGTATTTTCAAAGTATCTTTGAATTTTCATTTATAGGTATATCTAGAGATACATCTACATTTAGATCTTTATTCGGAGCCCTAAATTATTAAATATTAAAAAAACATTCAATTAATAGTTTATCTTACGTTTACGCGTAGAACGGCTATTCCTTGTTGCACATATTGGCACTTTCAATTTTTCACTTTTAATAAATTCTTAACTATTCACTAATTGTTACTGGTACGTATTTTTCCACCTTAAATCGATGTTTATTTTCGAGTTTCCTATGGTATTTATAAGCCCCATCTTTCAACGTTTTTAATTGGTGTGTTTGTTGATCAAGGCTTGTACTTTGCGCCTATCTTTGTAGAACCCAATACTACTCAAAATTCCCTGCCTTTAATTGTTGTTCCTTCATTCAATCTCGCACGTAGACGTTCAAAATTTCGTCGCATATTCTCAGAATTTCCAAATATCCATTGTAATTTTGTGACGTATTTTATATTTGTGTCGTTTATAGTCCAAACTTTTATCATATCGCGTACCGCCAGTTATTTATTGTTTGTTATTTTAAATATGTTGGATTTTCATGTAAATATGATATTCTAATCACGTACTCATCTTTCTAATAATGATGTGTCTGAATGGGTTTTCTTATTTATGCGTTGACATTTTTACTGAAATTTTTAAATAGCTAGAATGGCAGGTTGTTTATCTTTACTGTTAAGTGTTTATTTTGATGAAACTTGATGTATTTAAATCCGTATCTTTGTTCGTTTCTTCAACTTAAACGTATTATACGACGAACACATTATTATTTTAGCTAAATATTATCTAATTATTGCAAAATGAGTTTCTTTCCTATGCATTAAATTAAATATAATTTATATACAATGTGCTCGCTATATTTAAGCAGTGTACATCTGTTTCATGTATCAAGCAATGGAATTGAGGATTTGTAGTCCTTATACTTTTCATCACTCCATTTTCTCGTGAAACGAAGTATAGTAATTATCTAATGACAGGATCATTAACAATGATATTACACTGCCTAATTCATGGACGCCAGTAAATACAACCTTACTTTTATAATGGTATACATACACACACACACGCACACACACACGTCCTTTTGTTTGCAGATGTTTGCTCGGCGTCAGAAACGTCGCAAATTTTAACCAACATTATATTGTCACAAAATGGTTCTGTAATTGGTGTGTGTAGTTTACCAGTCAGCATCTGTTCGCCTTTGACATAACAAATATTACCAATATCTGTCACCAGATTATTGTTGCACATATTTTCTGCCAACAGCCACAATCCAAATCGCTCATTTGTTGGTTTCACTTTATTCCCAAGAACTTGAGGAACGTTAATCACCTTGGAGACGTTCATGTTTACCGTTCTAGCTACTGTCGAATACTAAATTGAATACGAAAATTGCCCTAATGTACCCTACAGAGTGGGGGTGCATATTGCCGAAGATACCCGAATATGTTGGACACCGCCATATCGCTTACATTCCCTTGTTTAGGAACAGTTTTGTAATCCGACCTAGGTCGGCAGCGTTGCGCATCGACATATGTCCGGATACATTGTAACGATTTTATTTTCTATCATTATGTCTACAGAAATTTAATCTATTTATTTAATAAGAACCAACTTAATGCATAATAATGCTACACAATCTAAAAAAATACATATTAAATATTGTCGAATACAATAATAACTTTTAATTCAGAAGTGTATAATTTTAAATTATGCGGTGACAAAAGATACTTTTTTATTAGTGTCATTCTTAGAGCTCCCTCTGTTAGACGATTGTAGCGTTGGGCTCGTTGTCAGGCGGTAACTTGCGTGATATTATCACTTCCAATACAGCTGTCGTTAGAAGAGGTCAACTGTTCCTTGAACGCAAGGACGATGGCGTTTATCAAATCCACGTGTTGGAAGCACACGAAATTTAAATTGTTTTCTTCATATGATATCGTCTCGGCGACGCGCACTTTTGTTGTCCACTTGCTGGAAAATAGCTCGCAGATGACGAGGCATTATTTTGTTTGAAGGGCCTTTGGTTAACAGTAAGTACCACTGCTTTCGTAATCTTACTAAATAAATATTTTCAGAGCAACTTGTGATTAGTATGCAGCTTTTGGTTAACATGAAATTTTTAGTTAACATATAACGTAGGAAAACTTAGGAAAGTTTAGAAATGAAATTTATCAGTATTTAGTAAAGTTTAACCTTTGTACGAATGTGGATTTGGCGTGCATCAATTAGTTAATATGGATGCCGTGATATGGTTTGGAACTTCAATAAACAGCAAATCTAGTTGTATGGAATTGGATATTTCCTGTATTTAAGTTTTGAAGCAGGCGAATAGTAAATCATCAACTATAATTCCGGGTATAGCCCATATGCCTAGCAGGTATTTTTCCATCGGATGCACATCGGGTATGTAAATTTACTTTCATATGTCAGCTGTAGCATGAATATAGCAGACAAATAATTATTTGTTTGATCACGTGATCTGAACTTCAAGTACTGTGGTGAATGACAGACTGTTCATTTTTCAAATTAAACAACAGAAACCTGTAAATTTTCACTTTAAATCTTTTTGTTAAATTAAGCCACAGGAACCTACAAGTTTTCACTTTGTCTTTTTATTAATATAGTTAATATACGGAAGATGTCATTATGAGATAAGAAAAGTTAAATTCTATATTCCAAGAAATTTAATTTAATTATTCGAAAAATGATTTACTTAAATCTTAAAAATTAAAATTTTATATTTCATATTTTACTAATTACTGAGTGGAGTATTTTGTGAGGTTAAGTGGTACTACTCAACCAACCGAAATTGTTATATATAGTTAAAAATTCAAGAGAGGAACTCTTGCTTACTCATTTTTAAATAAATTTTGCTAGACATTTCTAACAGAAATGTCCATGTTTCAATTGTGAGAAATATTCATTACTATTAAGTACTTATGTACATGTTTTGCAATAATTTAAATTAAACAAGCTTATATTAAAGGAAAAAGATGTTTTGTAAATAACATGCTAAATACTAAAGGAATAGATTTTTATTTTGGTCAAGGCTATTCTTTTTAACTAGAAATGAATGAAGGTTGATTGGAATTAAATTTTAAATTTTGGGTATAAATGCACAAACTGTGCTATCTTTGTTTAATCTGTTCACAGGTGTAGCAGTGATCTATAAAGGTCAAAGTCGAGCCATAAGGTAAGAAACTTTAGGGATTGTGTAGATGTAATAAATTGTATAGCGGTAATTGAATAAAGGTTTCCGCATTCGCCTTGTACAAGGGACTTAAGTAAGGTTTTCTTCGTATAGAAAAATTCGATGGCGCCATATTTTCTACATTTTTGGTCGCAGTCCAACCCCGACCCACAGCTCATGTTCTAGCCAGAGCAAATAGTTCGACTAGCCGCTTAGCCTTTTGAGATTTCCTCAACTACGAGCCATTTTCCATCGGAACTTGCCGTGGGCTCTATCCGCTTACTGGAAATCCTCGTAAAATTTTCTTGTGCCTTTCAGCTGGTCACATAGAAAAAAAAAACCTAATAGGAAAAATCCCTTAATATATAAATTCTCAACGTTCAAAGGCTATAACATGTCGGCTATATGTAGGATGTTAGGTTAAGGTGAAATTGCCTCATAGGGTGAAATTGCCTTCGACCTAGGTTGGATGTGGACTTGTCCACACTAAGTCCACACAAGTCCAACTAACCTAACTCCAGACAACACTAGCTAACCTAACTCCTGGAGATAGAATTCGAACGCACAAAGAAGTTCAAATTTTATTCAATGAAATTCATCCCGATCCCCCCCCCCCAATATTGCAATCAACGATAAGCCGAATTAAAAATAAATTTCGGAATATTGGATACGTACGAGATAAATCTAAAGATGGACGTCCATCAGCTTTAGATGAAGATTCAGAATTTGATGTCTTGCTATTTGTGCAGGAAAATCCACCTTCAAGCGTTGCGGGAGTCGCTTCACAGTTCAATGCTTCAAAAAGTGCAGTTCATAGATTTCTCCGTAAGCAAAAGTTTCACCCTTATAAAGTGCAATTAGTGTAAGAGTTATCAGATGATGATTTTGATAGGCGAGCGCAATTTTGTAAGACAATGATGGAACTTTGCAATGAGAATCCTGGATTGGAAAGAAATATAATGTTTTCTGATGCGGCAACATTTTATTTAAATGGTACGCAGAATTGCCATTATTGGGCTGATGAAAATCCGCATTGGATGATGGAACCAAATAGATCATTTCCACAAAAGATTAATGTCTGGGCGGGGATAGTGGGTAATAAAGTTATTGGACCGTACTTTTTTGAGAGAACACTCAACGGGGAACAATATCTAAATTTTCTCCAATTTGAATTAATTCCGGCTTTAGCGGTACTACATCCAAATGTAGAAGATCTTGATTCACCTCATCCCAGTATTTGGTTACAGCAAGATGGTGCGCCTCCCCACTATGCACGCCCAGTACAAGAAAATCTCGACCAAGTATTTCCTATGAGGTGGATTAGTAGACGAGGACAAATTGAATCGCCGCAAGGTCTTCCGACTTAACACCTTTGGATTATTTCCTCTGGGGTTATTTAAAATCTAAAGTGTAATAAACAAAGTTCAACAAGAGTTTGTCTCTAGATTAGGACAATGCCTAGTCGCTAACGGACAGCAGTTTGGACATTTAATTGAAATTGGGTTTGTTTTTTGCTTTTTATTTAAGTATTGTTTATTGAATAAAATAGTTATTTATCAACCGATTTAGAAATTTTTGTAAAAATTTATTTCTGCATGAAAAATGCTATTAATTGAGGTATCACAAAGGGTACATTGCTATTTAAAATTTTTAAGTTGGGGATGCTAGCGCTTAGGGGTTGAAGGGTGGGGGGTTAAAAATTACATAATTAAATGACAATTTAAAAATAAAAATCGACGTGTCAGAGCTTAATTATCGTATAGCAATGTGGTAAGTGGATACAACACTTGCGGTAACATGCTGGAGGTTCCCGTGTTCAAGTCCTCTCAGTAGCAACTTTTTTTCGATTATAATATTTCTGGTAATACTATACGTAATGTGATGAAAGCAATTCAAGCAGGTGGAATGGTTAAGCGAGAGAGAGTTAGAAAAGGGTAGGTATAGAGGTTGATAAAAAGCATGACGTAGATGAAGCAGACACATGAGTTCAATGACCCTTGTGTCAGTCAAACTTGATTTTTAGGACATTAGAATTGCTGCATAAGAAATACACGTGAAAAATAGGCACGTATCTGATACGAAGGCAGCTTATCTATCGATAACAAATTTACGCTTGCTACGTGCTGAATAATACAGTAAAATGGTTTTATTAGTACCACATGGACTTTTATAGTTTTTAAGAATTTATTCTGAGAAGAAGAACTGCCTTTAAACCGTGTGTTCCTATAACCAGTAAAACCCTGTAAGAATGTCATACACTTACGAAGATTAGGTAATTTCACAAGTGCTCTATGATAGGTTAGTTGTTCACATTTGTAACATTTACTCAACAGCAATAAAATTACAATAATGATGAATAAACATAGATAGTTCGAACTGAAAGAATAAATTTGCTTACGCCAGAGAATTACAAAACCGATGTTGAAATAAGAAAATAGGGAATCACGTACGACTTTCGGACCGTTCTTATTTTATGCGTCTTTTACAAAACCGTTATGATAAGAAGAGGTCAGCAACTTGGGAAAACCTTATTTTTACACTCTTTCAATGCAAAACTTTTCTATTTATTTATAATTATCAATAATCAGTTTACGGAGTCAAGAATATTGTATTGATGCAATCATTGTTCACTTACTTATATTTTGTTATAGATTATTCATATTCATAAACAGTGTAAGCGTTGAGTTAGAATTAGCAGATATGGGCGTGGAAACACAACCTGTATTTCAATTTTTAGCAACAACTGCAGGTAAGTTGTATTTGCAAAGAAGTTAGGAAAAGTTATGCAAAATATTAAAAAATTTTTTTACCTCAAGGGTAATTGTGTTCTACTCTCTGCAGTAAAAATAACCTGTAAATTTAGCAAAACCGCTTTGTAGTTAAATTGAATTCAACAGTTAACCTATCTTAAATATCATAACATAGTTGAGATCATAGGCGAAACTGACATTAACGAATCAAACATTTAGGGAAAATTGGAACGACGTCGTTATTGTGCTATTGATCAATTTTTAGTTATTTCGTGAATTTTGTGCTACCAAATTACCTTGTAGGTGAATCTTTATGTGGGATAACGTTTCCACACGTGACCTACATGTAGCTTTTCATTGGAAGGGGACGTATTTTTGTAAAAAATGCTCGTCTAACATTTTTTCCGTGGCCGGTGCTGTGACTCGAATCTGAGACTTAAGGATTCGTAATCCTACGTAAACCGAATTAATCCACAGAGTCGCTCAAATTGCTAGATCTCATCTGCCTATAATGCAATCGATGCATAAAGGCATACTTCAAACAAAAATATTCTTTACAGTTATTGTGGAATTAGCGCAGCATGTAGAGTTTCTTGAAATTCGTACACCGTAAAAAAGTGTAGTTAAATTTTCAAAAAAATACAGTCTCCACGGGTTCACTAAATAATTTTGTAAATTTAACATCTAGTGTATTGTTAGTTTTGACGCAATGCTTGTTAAAATCGACGATAAATATTAAAAATATGCCAAAATAAATTGTAGTATAACAGCACACTCTTATTTCAATGAGCAAAAGCTTATTTCTATAGTTGGCATAAACCAATACGTTTCAGTCAATTTTAGCAATAGAGAATAAAGATATGTAGGTTTTGCAAAAGTTTTGAGTGTATATTACAAACATTTCACAAGGTTACAATTTTAAATGCCACCTAAAATATATCCCAGTATATTATTATAGGTTTTTGAAAATCTCATGGACTGTGAGATGTGCAATGAAGGAAGCGAGAGGTATCGTATAAAAAGAAAGAACAATACTCTTTAAGCGAAATCTAAAAACATTGATTTTCCGCCGCGTATTCTGAATAACTCAATCGGAATGCTTTATAAATTATACAATTACGATGTTTTGTGCGCCAAACCTGTACCTTTTTTGATGTATTGTTTATTGTTTTTGGGTGTCATGTTTCTGTGCGTGTGTAGATGAAAATAAACAGGCTAAATTTTTTAAAACTTTTGGCAGCCAAAATACTGTACTCTTATTATTTTTCAAGAATGCATATTTCAGGGAAATTTAATCTAAAACACCATAAAATATCCCTGCCAGAGTTGCTATGTCCAACATTAATAATTAGCAATTTAACAAGTTAGTTTATCATGCTATCTAAGCAGCACATTAGTGTTTACTTATCAGTGACATGATTAATGCACGGCATCCCATTATCACCAGTAACATTCCACCAAGCGGCTATAAAAAAGTTTGAACAGCGATCAGTTATTGAAAGATAACTTAATATTATAATACAGGGAGTTTATAAAAGAACTTCTTGATTTAAAGTTTTATTTGTACACAGTAAAGTTAAAATAATAGTTATTAAGTCTTTATAGTATTAAAGAGAATATTCTCAAGTTTTTTTGATACCTAATATAGTTTTATGTGTGCACCATTTGTTGCTCCGGCCACGTCAAAACGATAATCAGTTTCTTCCCAGGTATTCAGCAGCATATCAGGCGTGACGGATGCTGCAGCTGCAACAATCCTTTCCCTTATATGAGAAATGTCACGGATCTGCTCGGAATAAACAATGTTTTTTACATGTCCCCAAAAAAAGAAATCTAGTGGAGTCAGATCTGGGCTCCTTGGCGACCATGCAATCGGTCCACGTCTACCAATCCACCTGTCAGGGAAACGCAAGTACAACGCGTCAGGGACACAGTTGCTATAGTGAGGTGGCGCGCCGTCTTGTTGGAAGACAATCGGTCTCTTTTCTAGTTCGATATCATCTATCTGTGCGAAAACGTATAGTTCAAGCATTTCACAATAAATATCCCCATTAATTGTCTTCTCTGCGAAGATGAAAGGTACTACGATACGATCATGCATCAATCCACACCAAATACAGTCTCGTCGATGTTCTATGTATTCATGCAGTAACTCAGACCCCAAATCCTACAGTTGTGTCAGTTGACAGACCCACTCACGTGAAAAGTCGCCTCATCTGAAAACAACATTTTCTAGGAAGTTCTCATTATTCCCCCCACCCGCTCGTTCGAAGGCCATGCACTGCGATCGAATATTAGCAAAACAATCTTGACAATATACTGAACTCAAGTTCAAAACACGAAAGTTTATTACTGGTTTCATTTTTTAATTATGATTTTTTTAAACCAAGGAGTTCTTTTATAAACTTCCTGTATTATGATAATTGCGTGTATCCCAAAGTCTCTTCATCACTAACACTACCTTCATCAGAAGTGGCATATAAATCTGATCCATCTTAATCTTCATTAAGTCTGATAATTATATCATCACTATCGTCCATTATATATATTCTCTTTTCAGATACTGGTCTTCAATTTTTTCAATATGTGAACAAATATTTTCACAATCTTTAACTCCAAGGAAACAACTTGTCCTTTGCTATTTTTCTTACATCGTCTAACTTAAAAGTTGTGTTGTGTGCTGCAGCATAGTTTTTAAAAGCTGCCCATATTTTTTCAATTGGGTTTAGTCCTGAATGATAAAGTGGTAGACAAGGGCAACATGCCCATATTGTTCTGAAAGTGCATCGACAACATAACGTTTTACAAATAAGTTTGCTCATCTGTAGTTTTGAATATAGTTCACTTTTTGTTTCACGCTCCTCTTTTGCTGTGAATCATTTTTACATATATTCTTTTTTCCAAGAAGATCTATGAGTATGGTTTGTTGTTGCATTATGGAACGCTGCATTATTTATGACATTTCACAATTTGGAAGAAAACTCTCTTGTGGTCACTTAAATTACGGTTGTTCATACCATCATGATAATCCCCCGTTTTAAAACCCGATTTAAACATTATCAACCACCAGAATGAAGAATAATTAGACGTTAACCCTTGTCTACAGGTGCTTTTAAACATTTACTGCTGCCATCATTCCAAGCTATGCAAATATGTTTCGTCACGGTGTACAATGTTTCTTCCTCTTTTCTTGTATTGCTGTAATTGCCCTAAAAAATTAAACTCGCTTTTTACAAATGTCAGTTTTTTCAATTAACACTTTTCGATTATCTCGCGTTTTCTTCCATTGAAAATTCAATTTATGTATAAGGCGCTTAACGATGACAATTTTCAAGTAAAATTAACAAGATCATCATTTGTTAGTTCCTCAAATGTAGCTTTCATGGTAGGTCTTTGCTTATGAACGTTTGCACAATTATATACAGTCGTTCAAACAACTTCTTTCTCAAATTGGTCCACATTAGATTTTCTTTCTTGGAAGTACAAATTTGCCACCCTCCGGTTTGCTCTTCGCTTCTGAAATAATTTGCTTGACCTTGTTGGACTCCAGTTGCTGTTGTTACTTGTTCTTGTAAATTATTCATAGGATTGACAGGTATTACATTCTTTTCTACACTCATGACTTTATAAACACCAAAAATAATTTCTCTCCATTGACTGTGAACTGTTTTCCTGTAGTTACTCATTGTAAAGTTAAAAGCTCAGGAATAACAAAATAATCTTTAAAACCAAACATTATTCTTTTAATTGAATTAAAACCTGCATTCTACTTACAAAAAAACTAGACTGAGTTGCAGTAGTTCTAAAAAACTGGTTGAAGTTGAATTAAGACTGAAATCTCCTAGATAATAATCAAAAATAATAATAATGAACCACAAGTCTTAAAAATGCAAATAAATGACATGAATAAAAACTAAAAATCGACTTATTTTGGTGTTCTGCGCAACAGTCCATGAGATTTTGAAATATCTCTACATTGGTCGAATTGCATTATTGGCGTACAACTACAACGTTCTAACAAAACAACTTATATTTGGAATGGTTTGTATGACGAATATAAGTTTATTAATATCCAGAAAAGCGCGTAAGGAATAAACTATAAAAATTTCTTTATATAAATAATTCTAATAACCAGATGCTACATGATCTTCTTTCGAGCTGCTCAATTTTGAAATTTGCACGTCAAGTATTTCTGTCTGTAAACAAAAGAAATTACATAAGGAATTTAATTAACATACTCAATATAATGTGTATATACATACAAACCAAGGTAATACATAATGAACAAATAAACCTAATATTATTAATAATACAGAAGTTTTATTCTATACAAAATTGAATAGTTATATTATACTTGGGAACAATAAAGTATTCATTTCCAGTTATAGGTTGATGTAGATTGTACGTAAAAATATGTGGCAACTTTCTCAAGTCTACAATGTAAAATACAGTATTTGGAGGTTTCTTTACAGCATATGCTTGCTAATAATTATCAAATCTTTGTTCCCATGCTTTATAGACCAAATGTAGTCGGTCAAAAACACAACTCAATTATTTCTATTGCATCATTTTTAGGGGAATTGACAATTGTTTATGAAATAAAGTTCCTAAAATATTCACTGAATTGGTTACAGTAATTTCAGAATTAATAGTAATTCGAAAATATTCAAATAAAAGATTTACAAACAATACTTTATCAGTCAAAACAATTGTTCTACATTTACCATAAGATGGATTTACTACCGTGGTCAAGGTCAAGGTTTTAGTAATGAACTTAAAAATTTTCAATGAATGAACTACACTTTTGCAGCATACATGTTTGGGTTCAAAACGAATAGTCGAAGAGGAGACAATTGGGTTCATTTTCTTAACATAACTATAATGAAGCATCATATAATGTGTAGGAGTCAGCATTTTAGAGGTACTCCAGCAGGTAGTTTGTGAACCTTCTGGATAAAGGCTGCCGCGGTCCTCCTCTATAACCTTCACCTCCACCTCCTCCTCTACCTCCACCTCCACATCCACCTCCACCTCCACCTCCACATCCACCTCCACCTCCACCTCCACCTCCACTTCCACCTCCACCTCCACCACCACCTCCACCTCCACCTTCACGTCCACCTCCACCTCCACCTCCACCTCCACCTCCACCTCCACCTCCACCTCACCTCCACCTCCACCTCCACCTCCACCTCCACCTCCACCTCCACCTCCACCTCCACCTCCACCTCCACCTCCACCTCCACCTCCACCTCCACCTCCACCTCCACCTCCACCTGCACCTCCACCTCCACCTGCACCCCACCCCACCTCCACCCCCCCCTCCCCCTCCACCTCCACCTCCACCTCCACCTCCACCTCCACCTCCACCTCCACCTCCACCTCCACCTCCACCTCCACCTCCACCTCCACCTCCACCTCCACCTCCACCTCCACCTCCACCTCCACCTCCACTCCACTCCACCTCCACCTCCACCTCCACCTCCACCTCCACCTCCACCTCCACCTACACCTCCACCTCCACCTCCACCTCCACATCCACCTCCACCTCCACCTACACCTCCACCTCCCCTCTACCTTCACCTCCACCTCCACCACCTCCCTCTACCTCCACCTCCACCTCCACCTCCACCTCGACCTCCACCTCCACCACCGCCTCCACCACCGCCTCCACCTCCACCTCCACCTCCACCCCACCTCCACCTCCACCTCCACCTCCACCTCCACCTCCACCTCCACCTCCAACCCCACCTCCATCGCCACCTCCACCTCCACCTCCAATTCCACCTCCACCTCCACCTTCACCTCCACCTCCACCTCCACCTCCACCTCCACCTCCACCTCCACCTCCCCCTACACCTCCACCTCCACCTCCACTTCCACCACCACCTCCACCACCACCTCCACCTCCACCTCCACCTCCACCTACACCTCCACCTCCACCTCCAGTCTTCAAAATTATAATATCTTTAATGCCTGAAAATTTCTGCGAATTTATGAATCGCTTTTAATCTTTATTTTTTTACAGTTACCTACATTAATAGGCGGCTCCGTGGCGTAGTTGATATGCGTGTGACTACTATGCCCAAGGCACCTGGTTCAATTTCCGATGCGGTCCGCTTGAAAAATGTTAGGCGAGCATTTGTCACAAAAATATACCCTCGTTCGTATGAGAGGTAAAATGTAAGCTCCGCGCGTCGGTGTTGTCACATACGTTAAAGATCCCTACCTTGCTTGCAACAGCAAGGGTTCGGCAAAATTCAAAATTTTTTCCTGTTAAAAAACGTGCTTCCTGGCCAAGGTAGTACCTACGGGTGGAGCATTGGGAAACTAAATGTAGTGCCTACATTAATAGATTTATGATTAAATGTTACTCAGATAAAAAATTTCACCAGTCTATTACTTTCTATAACACAAGAAATATATTATGGTTTTGACATTACTTGGAAAAAGAAAGATAATTTCCTTCTCATACGAAAACTCACGTACTTTTTAAATTCCTGTGGCCCTTTCACGGTGGGTTGACGTTTTGGTAGTTCATCATTTAAGTGTACAAAACGTTTTTATCAAATATGTGATCATTATCGCTTAATTTTATTATAATCCAGTCCTTCAACTATTAAATCTTTAATTCATCACAAATTCTGGATTTATCTATTACGACAACCTATTCGACAACCTATTCCCAAATGTTTGACATGTTTCAGGTTTGGTTTTATACCTTAACAACTAATGATCGCGGATTTACTTTCGCAATGTGTTCAAACTAGCAAAACTTTTACTAATGCATGCGTTTACTTTACTGGTCCCTTTCTTAGAAAAACTTCTAAGCTTTGCAAGGTTTATAGTTAAAACGCTTATTTATCCAAATTTGTCTTTATTCGCACCAAAGCGGTGAATTTAGAACTTGTGTCAGCATTAGCAACTCAAGTTTTTTGGTTTTGGTTATTCGATTTATTTCTAGACGGATTCTCCGAGTCTGTATATTTTGACTGTAGTAAAAATTTTATTGGTGCATCACGCGCTGCTAAAGAGGCTAGTGATAGGTTAAAACAAAATCAAAAATCAATATTTTTTGCATTGGCTTCTCCAGCTACGCCCTAAATTTTAGCGTGACTTGAAAAGCCGGTGTAAAGTCCGTCAAGTCATGCACTGAAAGAAATGATTTGCTGCACTAACAAAAAAATAGTATATCTAACTAAAAAATTTTGTGGGTATATGGACAGCATGTTTTTTTGTCATGGCTACACAAAAATCTACTACAGGAAAATTAATAAACTTAACAGATGAAAGTTGCTCTGGAGCCAAATTCAAAATTAGCGATTTACTAATGTGTTTGGTTGTAATGCAAATTGTAGTAGTTACCAAAGCGAATAATTTTTTTATGTCCACAAATTGTATTTGCAGTTAGCACAAATTATACTTTGTACATGATACAAATGTGTTTGCTAGTAATGGAAACCTGTAATAGTTAACCAAAGTCAGTAATTTGGCTTTACTATCAATTTTCATTTGCAGTTGACACAAACTAAAATCTGTAGCTGTTATGTGTAGGTTTGCTACGGATGCAAATGAAGATTAGTTCTAAAGTAAGTACTTTTGTTAATGTAGCAAATGCTATTTCCAGTTGGCACAAACTAAAATTTGTATCAAAAACTAGCAGTGTTTGTCAAAGTCAAGTTTTCAGTAATTGCCTAGTAGAGGCATTAATTCCCTTGAACTGTCTTCGTCCAGTAAATCTATACTGTCAAATCTAAACCATTTTCTGCAAAACAGGAAAATGCATAATTTATCACAATTTATCTCATAGCTTAATCTGAAAGAAAATTTAGCAACCTATAAATTGTTATATGCAATTAAAACCACATGTCCACTATGTAATTTATCACAGAGAAATAACTATAAAGTGAATATATTACTCAACACTTACTGTATGGATGGTAAGGTGATCTAGATATGGTAATTATAGGGAAGGACCAATTGCTTTTGTAGCAATACCGATGGCAGTGTAGCGGTTATGTAATAAATAAAGCAACTACAATAAACTACTTAATAAAGGGTATAAATACCTTAAAGCCTGTGCCGCTCTGGGCAATAAAGGTCACACACAAAAGGTTAACGGACAACCAAGAACACGCACGTTGGGTGTCGCTTCCAAAAGCTCTCGTGCAACTGTCTTCTGTAACGGTTCGAGTACGACTGTCACTTCACGCACTCCCACTGCCGGCATAAATGTTTCACTAAACTGTAGGGTACCCGCACTAATGGCATTTATTGTCACCAACACCAAATTGTTCAATGATGACGTAACATACCGCCCACCAAATTCATAGAATTTTGAAAAGGAGGAAAGTAGGTTGGGTGAAGGAAATCACATGGGATTTGACCTTGCTAGGAAAACAGGTAACGAAAGATAGGGTGGTAGACTACAGCGAGCGATATTACCAACTATGCAAAATATAAAATATATATATATATATATATATATATATATATGAAAATAAACAAATATTTAAAAATAATATACTACCATACATGTAAGAAATGTGTATATACATCTAAACATAAAATAAAATTAAAATACCGTTAGCGGTGCTAGTTTGACCAAAGGTCGTTTTAATGTGCCATGTGCAGTTTTGATCTCAGCGACACGTATAATACCGTCCGCACCGGGAAAGGTATTAATAATACGACCAAACTTCCATTGAAGTGGAGAAAGCTGGTCGTCCTTGATGAGGACAATAGTGTCCTTTTCAACTTGTCGGACACCTACCTTAGAGTGCCATTTCACTTTCTGATTCAGAGTATGTAAGTACTCATGGCTCCAGCGAGCCCAAAAATCTTGATGGAGTTTTTGCAGAAGATTCCACCTGCTCTTTAATGATAAAACGTTGGTTGAATGGTCCTCATCTGGTGGTGCAGAAAGAGGCTCCATAGTTAGAAAATGACCTGGTGTTAGGCAACGCAAGTCATTTGGATCCGAACTCAAAGCGCAGAGTGGCCTTGAATTTAGAACAGATTTAATTTGAGTAAGAACTGTGTAAAGTTCCTCAAAGGTAAGTTTTTGTTCGCCGATTACGCGAGCTAGGTGTGTCTTTACCGACTTAACACCGCTTTCCCACAAGCCACCAAAGTGAGGGGCGCTAGGTGGATTAAACGACCACTTTCTCCTTTCTGAGGTTACTGCACTATGCAGATAACTCGTAAGCTGACGATAGGCACCTACAAAATTAGTACCGCAATCACTAAATACTTGAGAACAGCGTCCTCGACGTGCTATAAATCGTCGCAAAGCGGCAAGAAACGCGTCTACCGACAAGTCCGAAACAAGTTCAATATGTGCTGCCTTAGTGGCAAAACAAACAAAAGTGCAAATATAGGCCTTAAGAGTTTTAGAGCCTCGTAGGCGGCTAGCCTTTATAAAAAGAGGGCCAGCAAAATTAACACCAACAATACTGAACGGTTTGATTTGGGTAATACGTGCTGCCGGTAGGTCTCCCATAGGAGGAGTTACCAGGACCGGTTTGGTACGAAAACATCTATGACATGATGATAAATAATTTCGGATTGAATTTTTAATAGAAAGGATTCAGAAATTCTGTTGGATAAGATACGCTGTGGTATTAACACCGGGATGGCAATACCTTTCATGAGTTGACCGAATGATAAGTTCGGTTAATCGGTGCCGCTGAGGCAATAACGCAGGAAACTTTTCGAAATAGGAAAGCGAAGAATGTGTCAAGCGCCCACCTACTCTTAAGATATTTTGTGGATCAACAAATGGAGAAAGTTTTCGCAAGCTTTTAGGTAATTTACGGTTTGCCTTGATCAAAGCTATTTTCTTTGAAAATGTAACATTTTGTACATGCCGAACGATAATCATGAGAGCATTGTGTAATTCAATGTCTGTTAAGGGACCCGTATGACGTTGAGCCATGGGTTTATAAAATCTATAAATGTAAGCCACGATGCCTTGGATTTTATATAACGATGAAAAGCGACTTAGTAAAATGTCAATGACGTTTGGATCTGTTTGAGCGACAAATGTTAGGATCTTCTTTTCCGTAGTTACCTCAGCAATTGAGGTTGACAATGTTGGTTGAGGCGGCCACGAGTCACTAGGGTAGTGAAGCCATTCAGGTCCCGCCCACCATAGCGAACATGAAATAACCGCGCTTGGCATTAATCCCCGAGATGCAGGATCAGCCGGATTATGCGAAGATTTAATATAAAACCATCGACTAGGTGCAATGATTTCTTGAATGTGGCTAACACGGTTTGCCACAAAAGTTTTCCAACGAAAAGGTGGAGAACGTATCCAAGTGAGAGCGACCGTAGAATCACTCCACGCTGAAACATCGGAGATTTCAATCAAGCCTTGATAAGACCGAATGGTAAATGAAAGTAAATCGGTTAATAAAACGGCGGCACATAATTCCAAACGTGGAATTGAAATGCGCTTAATTGGAGCTACTTTTGTTTTAGCGGTTACAAATTGTACAGTTATTTCTCCAGTAGTTTGATTTATGAACTGGAAATATACTACCGCTGCATACCCTACCTCGCTAGCATCGCAAAACCCATGCAAATGACAAGTAAAAGGATCCGAAGGGGGGTAAACAACGTGGTAACTTTAATGACGATAATAACGGCAACTCTTCTTGATACTGCTGCCATTGAGACGAAATGTCTGCTGGTGGGATGTCATCCCAATTTAAACCTAACATCCACAGATGCTGGATTAGGCGTTTTGCAAAAAGTGTTAGTGGTGCTAAAAACCCTAATGGATCATATATTCTGGCAACTTGCGAAAGTATGTTGTACATATTGGGTTTAATGGTTTAACCCGAAATGAGAAAATATCTTCTGTAGGTGACCATTGAAGACCTAATATTTTTATTGATTCGTCAGAATCGAAATCGAGAGAAGTATATTGGCAAAAATCTGACGGAATGCCTTCCAAAATAGAAGCTGAATTAGAACTCCATTTTCGAAGTTCAAACTCAGCCGAATGTAAAAGTCGGATAAGTTGATCTTTAATTTCTCGGGCCAATTGTATAGAATCTCCACCGGCGACGAAATCGTCAATATATAGATTTGACCGTATAGCCTCAGCGGCTAACAGAAACCTTTTGCCTTCGTCAATGACTAATCGCTGAAGAGTTTTTAATGCTAGATAAGGCGATGACTTAATACCATAGGTCACTGTATTAAGCTGATAAGTCTGAATGGGTTCTTCTGCGGAGAACCGCCAAACAATTAATTGAAACCTTCGATGTTTTTCGGTAACCAAAATTTGTCGATACATTTGGCGAACATCACAAGTAAAAACGAAACGATGAGAGCGAAATTTAAGTAAGATTGACGAAATGTCATTTTGGAGACTAGGTCCGGCCAATTGAGTGTCATTAAGTGACACGTTGTTTTTAGCCTTTGCAGAGGCATCAAAAACCACACGAATTTTAGAAGTATGACCTTCCTCTTTAAACACAGGGTGATGGGGTAAAAAATAATTATCGTTCCCAACGGGCGCAGAATCGAGTAATGCCATATGACCCGCATCAAGATAGTCCTGCATGAAATTGTTGTATTGGGCGCGTAGCTCCGGTTGAGCATGCAATTTGCGCTCTAACTAAAATAGTCGTTTTTTAGCCATGTCAAAAGACTTATCAAAAATGGGCAAAGTATCGTTGAACGGTAACGCAACAATAAAACGACCGCTAGGGTCACGAGAAAACGTGTTTTCAAAAATCAAATCTGCCTTTTCTTCTTCTGGAGAAGTATAAGGCTTGGATGGCAACTCTTCTATCTCCCAAAACCGCCTTAGGGTCTGGTCGATAGGATCTTCTACAGAAGTAAAAAATGCTTGGACAGTATCAGACTGCAAGCTTTTTGTGGGACCAATAATAGTCCAACCAAAAATTGTATTTATGGCGGCCGGCTGAAGAAATTTGCCATGTATAACACCGCCATTGATGATAAACGGATAAACATCTGCTCCAAGGAGCATGTCAATAGTTCCTGGAGAGTTCCAGGTCGGGTCTGCAAGGTGCAGGCCGCATAAGTGTTCCCAATTATTAGGAACTTCAACGCTAGGTAATTTGCCAGATATTGACGAAAGCACAAAAGTTGTGACTTCTAGAGATTTTTCAGAGTCTAAAATAGAGCGAATGGTGCAGCTGACGGCACCCCTATTGACAGCTGAAGTTGTCTGCCCAAGTCCATAAATCGGAACTTGAGAACTTATGCGTGGAAGCCAAAGTTTGCTCACGCAATCGTCTCGAATAAAGCTAGCATGGGAGCCAGGGTCTAAGAGTACCCTGATCGGTTTGTATCTACCAGAACGATCTTGAACTTCCACAACAGCAGTGGAGAGTAAGACAGTAACCCCAAGATTTAAATTCGTCTGTGAAGACAAAACATTTGCCGGAATAGGAGAGGCTGACTGCGTCCTATTGGCATTTTTATGCATATGTGTAGCGGTCGGTTCAGCTGAACGGCTAGAAGCAGGTTGCGCTTCAAAATGTAGCAAGGTATGATGCGGCTTGGCGCAAGTTCGACAAGAATTATAAGATTTGCATTGCATGGACGCATGGTCTGTTCGTAAGCAATTTAAACAAAGGCGTAAGCGTTTGACAATGTCGAAACGTTCCGTCGGAGTTTTCTTTAGAAACGATTGACATCTATAAATTAAGTGATTGCCTTTGCAAGAAGGACAATGGTGCGAAAATGAATTCTTTGAGTCATTAGAGCTAATTGGTGTGTCCAGTGAAACTACGTTAGAAGAAACTCTTGGTTTAAACTGAAACGCTGAGGATTTCTTAGGCACTGATGTGTGAGCTGTATGAACAGTCGTCGAATAAGGAACAGGTGCGGTTGAAGAAAAGGTTTCCAACGCTGCACATTGTTGAGTTAAAAAATATCTCAAATCCTCGAAATTAGGTATTTGCTTCGGATCCGATTGGAGTTCAAAGCGTTTTCTAGTAAACGGATCGAGTTTTTCTAAAAGAAAATTGACCAGAATGAAGTTCCAATGTTCAGTAGGAAATTTTAAATTAGTTAGAACAGCAAGGTTCTCTGAAAAACAATCAATAAGTGCCCTAAGTTTCTTAGGGTCTTCTGATTTTAAAGGTGGAAAGTCTTTCATAGCCTTCCAATGCAAAGTTGCTAATAAACGCGGATTGCTAAATCGCTCACGCAAGGCATTATATGAAATGATAAAATTATCCCCCGAAATGGGTACCGATTTAATAATTTTCAAAAACTCCCCGCTACAGCAATTGATAAGGTAATTTAGCTTTTCAATATTGGTCAATGACGCATTATTATAAACCAGACTGTCAAATAAATCGATAAAAGATGCGGATTCCGTTACCTCATTATTAAAATGTGGGAGCTTTAACGGTAAAAATTTTGATCCCGTACTGCTTGGAGCATTTTCCGTAATTTGTGCCCGCATTTCTTGCATCGTTTCAAGATGCAGCAGTATGCAATAATAAGCGGAATCCACCTCTTTCCGTAAAGCGTTGTAATTCAATAATTCTACATCGTTACAGGACGCTAAGACATCAATTAGAACTCTATTAAAATTGGAGTAAATGTCATTTACTCCCCTTGTTTGAATCTGGAATAACGTTTTTAAACTTGAATCACTTTGTATAGCGTTGCCAAGTTCCAACATCTCCATAATGCGTACCTTAAGTAATTCGAGTTCTGCCAAATGTGTTTTTTTCGAAGCCACTGTTATTCTGAAAGACCTACAATAAAATGCTGTAAACGGTAACCGCTCAGATGTGCGCTGAGAAATATTAAAATATTATGGGTAGTTGTTCAAGGCACGAAAAATGTAAAATAGCGCATAAATCAATAAATCACGTTTATGACTATTAGCCTGCAATGGGTCTTAAGCAAAAACGTGGAAAACCTAACGGTTTGTCAAACAAAGCGCAAAGATAAAATTTACAGTTTAAGAACGGGCGGCCATACATCAAAGATCACAGGAACATGTGGCTAACGTAGTGCAAGAAAGATGCAGCTTTTACTTTTATTACTCCTGCAAATGTGTTCAATATTTTACTGCAAACCGACTGAAGGGTTGTATGTGATACTAAACGTGCAATGGCTTTTACACAAAGCAAATCCCTTTACCTTTCTTATTTGAGAAGTATAAAGTGAATTATAGATTTCACGTTGCCGTGTGTTTTATATGCCGCTAAAATAAATTTAAGACTGAAAACTAACAAATTTTATGTTAAAGGATTTATTTGTAATTAACCGCTTGGTTTAATTACGGCAAAATCGCTTAATTTAATGTAAAGAGAGTATATAGCTAATATTGAACATATTTTAACCCGCTAAATATGGGGTTTGAACACAAATTTAAAGCTATAATAATTGATTAAAAAACACGCTCGCTGATGTGCAAAATAATATTCAATTTAGGACATGCGTATAAAACCATAGTACTAGTTAAATTCGGATCGTATGGACCAATAAATGTAGGGATGGTAAGGTGATCTAGATATGGTAATTATAGGAAAGGACCAATTGCTTTTGTAGCAATACCGATAGCAGTGTAGCGGTTATGTAATAAATAAAGCAACTACAATAAACTACTTAATAAAGGATATAAATACCTTAAAGCCTGTGCCGCTCTGGGCAATAAAGGTCACACACAAAAGGTTAACGGACAACCAAGAACACGCACGTTGGGTGTCAGTGTCGCTTCCAAAAGCTCTCGTGCAACTGTCTTCTGTAACGGTTCGAGTACGACTGTCACTTCACGCACTCCCACTGCCGGCATAAATGTTTCACTAAACTGTAGGGTACCCGCACTAATGACATTTTTTGTCACCAACACCAAATTGTTCAATGATGACGTAACACTTACCCTGAAATATATTCATACATTCCTAAATAATTCCTTAATCGAAAACAAATTAGATTACATTTCTCTTTAGGCTAGATCCATTCTTCTGTAATAATTTATTTATGCTTTTTATTGCTGGTGAATACGGCACTTTAGCAACGACTTTGCATTAGGATTAATACATCGGTTATAATATGGTAGACGATAAATGTGTAGACACCACTTCAGTGCCTCACTAGAAACGATTTGATTGGTGGTGAGTAGTAAACCGATCAACTTCATTCTCATCACTAAAGCAAATACTAGCCGTAGCAAACACAAGTTATTCTCATTCACATTATTAAACTATTTTGCTATGCTCGCAAATAAAATTATTATCCAGTACAAATTTACTTATACAAGTAAAGGTGTATTTGCGTCACAACATACGTTTGCTGTAGCGAAAAATGCATGGTGATGTAAGTACAAGAATATTTGCAGTGATTAATAATACACCTTTAACTAAAATAAATTAGTAACAAATAGCAATCTATTTCTTTCAGGGTGAATATTTCCTACTATGGGTAAACAACCTCAAAACTTTGAAGGTCTTTCGACAGTTTTTGCTCCATCGAAGCAGTATTAAACAGTCGGCCTCCGTTTGTGCCCTCTGGCGATACGATTGATGTCAAAAACTCTCTTAGTATGTTCGACCCAATTCTCAATTTGCCTAAAATTAGTTGTTCCGAAGACATTAAATTTTAGACTGAAGCGTCTTTGTTAAATGTCACAGCTGTTTTAGTAAACATCGTCTCAAGAGTTTTTGAATATACTTTTGCAGCGAAACAAATGGAATCGTTTCGTTAAGAATTTTAAAGTACGCGACCCAGTGTATGTTATGGTTTGGAAACTACACTTGTATTGACCTATTAGTCGTGTGGTGTGGTTATTTCCTAGGCGCGATGGTATTTTTCACCTAGTCTATATACAAACCTCTGGTGGCATTCTATTGCGTCCCATAAATAAACTTGAATTTTTTCAAACTTAAACAGTTATTCCTTTCGTGATTTGAGTTATTAATTTTTTAATATCCGTAAACAATTAATTTGCTACACTTGATTTTTTCTTTTGCGTCTAGTACCAAAAATCAATATTTAGGTATAAGAAAGTTATTAATTATTTTTTTTCGAAAACAACTCATATTTTCTAAATTTTAAGTGGGCGGTGTGTTCACGCCTTCAATGATGAGCATCACGTTTCGCTTTTTACAGCTGTTATACATTAGTTTTCCAGTTGTCGTTGTTTGACGTAAAAATATATACGTAAGTGTTCGTTAATGTAGTGCTTAAAGTGCATATTCCTAATTATTATTTCAGGGCGATTTCCTTTTCATTTTCGCTCCATTCGTTACTTTAGAAGATTATTTCATTTTGTCAAGTATTTTTTGAGTAATTTTTCTATTTCTTATTTGTACGTAGGTACTCTATTCGCGTACTTCCTTCAATTATGCTATATAGATCAAGTGACGATCACTTCTTAACAGGTTTTCTTCCAATGTTGGTCAGTTTTTCTTAGTATACGTATTATTATGCTCACGTTTAGAATAACCGTAAATGACATCATATTTTCGGAAATATACATACTTTGTAATTTATTACCTTTTTCTAGTACTCTGACAAAGCGCAATACTTATTTATATAGGCTTATAAAACTATCGTTCTGTATAACTACAACGATGGTATTTCCGTAAAGGAATGGCATGGAGTTTTCGATTATAAAAAAATTTACCGTGTGTTTTATTAAAAATCACAAAATTGATTTATTCCAGAAAATACGCTATGCCATTTTCTGTTAAACTGGAATGGAATATAAAAAGAGGGATCCTCGAAAAACGTATCCGAATTAGAAGGATATTGGCAAAAACAGCTTTTTGTTTTCTTCTAAATCTTCTTTGGGGATTAAACCACTCATAGTTTTTAAAATTATCTTTATTAACGTTTCGATCCATGACCTAGGATCGTTTTCAAAATAATAAAAACTTCAAGTTTGACATTTATGACATAAATTGAAGGTGACTTTGATTATTGATGTTCGAAATATTTGGTTTGAGTACACTAGCAAAATTTTAAAGTTTAAATGAATGATTGCCCTCAATTTATGTTACTGCCTGGGACCGACTTTTTAGGTAAATACGCTTAACGTGAAATCAGTTGATTAATTTTATTGGTGAATTTATATAAATTCAATAACTTGGGTGGAAAACATTTTTAACATGTTTCTATTTATACAATTGAGAGGATGGTTATTAAAGAAGTGTGCGATTGTATTATTAAAGGCTTAAGTAGTCGTTTTTATATTTATTTTGAAGGGAAAATCATTATGATTTAGGCTACCTTTTGGTAGATTTTAACATGGTTCTGAGGCGACCTTATGGCGGTTACACTTGTCAGATACCAATGTTGTTCTATGAAGGTTGTATATGGATCTGAGGCGACCCTATGGCGGGTTTACACTTGTCAGATACCAATACTGTTTAACGGAGATTGTATATGGTTGTGAGGTAACCCTATTGCGGGTTTACACTTGTCAGATACCAATGCTGTTTACAGGGGTTGTTAATATGCTTCATCATCTTCATCATTGGATCTTCATCTCAAAACTGGTTGGACACGTACCTGCACTTATTTATATTCTGGGTTAGCTTACATAGTTCTCTGAAATTCTCACACAGCATGTATATAGCTCGTTTCCCTTCTATTGTTTTCTAATTTTATGTCTTATTTCATCGAGATTCAGTGAAGGGGTTAAGCAACCTGTGGCTACCAAGATCCCCCAACACTTAGATCTTGGTAGCCACAGGTTGCTTAACCCTCTTCACTGAATCTCGATGAAATAAAACATAAAATTAGAAAACAATTGAAAGGAAACGAGCTATATACATGCTGTGTGAGAATTTCAGAGAACTATGTAAGCTAACTCAGAATATAAATAAGTGCAGGTACGTGTCCAACCAGTTTTGAGATGAAGATCCAATGATGAAGATGATGAAGCATATTAACAACCCCTGTAAAACAGCATTGGTATCTGACAAGTGTAAACCCGCAATAGGGTTACCTCACAACCATATACAATCTCCGTTAAACAGTATTGGTATCTGACAAGTGTAAACCCGCCATAAGGTCGCCTCAGATCCATATACAACCTTCATAGAACAACATTGGTATCTGACAAGTGTAAATCCGCCATAAGGTCGCCTCAGAACCATGTTAAAATCTACCAAAGAGGTAGCCTAAATCATAATGATTTTCCTTCAAAATAAATATAAAAGACGACTACTTATACCTAATAATACAATCGCACACTCTTAATAACCATCCTCTCAATTGTATAAATAGAAACATGTTAAAAATGTTTTCCAATTCCCAAGTTATTGAATGTTATATAAATTCACAATAAAATTAAAAGTGTTATTTACTTAAGATATTGGTTCATAAGCAGGTCAAAATAAATACAGCATCGTACTGCTATTTAAACTTAATCACTAGCAAATGTAGGCGCCTAACAATAATTCGAAGGTGCTAATAACACGCCTATATGCTAACATCTTAAATATGATAATTTTAATCTCTTACTGGAGCCTCGACCTTGCTTGCGATTTGAATTTAGAAACCCGCGGACAATGCTACATTAGAAAATTGCGTTTAGCTTTAATATGACGTATTGCATAATAAGGAATGTATTTAGATGGAATTCTAGAGACAATACGATAATAAAAGGCAAAGGGGAAAAACCTGTTTTTCTCCTACTTTATGATCAAATGCGATTATTTATTAGTTAGAAGTACAAGCTTGTGTTGTAAGTAACGTACTGCAATTTGTATTTGTATAAGATCTCGTTAATTCTCTTATATATTTTTTGGTTGAATTATTGTGTAAACAAAACCATATTCCAAAATGGGTGCAACTGCAGAAACACGACCATTATTTCAATTTTTAGCTACGGCAGCAGGTGAGCTCAATTGCTATTATTTCAAAATGGCGAAAATCTTTAGAATGTGTTCAAATTTTAAATCGAGTTGATATAATGTGTACAATTAGTTCACTGGCTTTAGAAAAATATTCACTTATTTCTGGTAAATGTTCTACAAAAGCGCACCAGCTTCAAGAATATTTGAGGGATTTGAGCGCAAAACCTGGACTCTTAGCAATTTATTGCTTTTGAATATTTGATAAAAAAGCCTGTCATATTAAAATTTTATTAACGTATTTGTAGTTATAGCACTTTTATAAAATGACCTAAATATTATTTAACCTTCAATATAGATCTAATATACAACGAATTTGCAAATGCGTATATCATGCGGGGCAACTTTGGTAATTTTATGGATTGAGAACTGCAAGCTTTTACGGTTGAAGTCTTAATTGGGTCGCGTCATATATTGGATATTAACGAAGTCGTCGTTCTTCCCATTTTCCTAACGCTATTATCAGTCAAGACATGGATCATTACTTCTAAACGTGCAGACTCACACGCCTAATTAAGCCGTAAAGTGTCTTCCAGCAAAATAGTGATGGCAAGGGAAGCTATTTCTGGACGGATCTACTCACACGCTCGATAGCCAGAAAATATTGGGAAAGTAACAGAAGAACAATATGAAAGTGACTGTTTAAATGGACATCATCATTTTCAGTTTACGTATAAGCAGCTAGCTGATTGGTTATTATTGAGCAAAAGATGCCATTTGCATAGGTCGGTGTAATTCAGTGTCATTTTCTCTGTAAAGGAAGGTGTTACCCCCATCCCTGTTATGCTGTTGTTGGGGCTGTTATTAATTTTCGTAGTTTCTAGAACTTTCTGATTAGAGAAAAAGATTTTAGCTATCAGTTTTGTTTCGACTAGGTTGGTAGACCTACTTCGTGTTGGTGTTCGGCCACCACTGAATGATCTTACTTATTAGTTCGAAAAACCGTTTATGTTATACCACAACCGTAAGAATTTTTTTTACGTAAACCCGGGTTCAGAGTGGGTATGAGCCACAACGGAAATTTTGGGGGATACTAAATTGGAGATGTATGTATTTTGCTTTGTTAACAAGCCACCGACGGTTTGGAAGAGAGCAAAGTATATTTGAGGTCGCTAAGATTGCATTTTATTTTAAATGACTATAATGACTTAATATTATCATTGATATAAATTCAACCAATTTAATTTTTACGTGCTATTGTGAGCAAACAATCGCGAGCTTCTCTTTATGGGAAGCTGATATTGTCAATACGCTGTAAATAAGCGTACATCAAGGTTAATAGTTCTTAATAATAATAAGCTCCACACATCATTATTATCATCAATCACAGTTTTTAAATACCAAGAAAACAAACAAACAACAAATGATGTTTATAAGCTGCAAAACAAAATTTAAACACCTTCCGGTTTTTTATGCGCTTAAAACTACGTTGACATTCAAGGCAGAAATCGTTTCAGGTATAGAATCCAACTTGTTGATGTTGATAAAAGCTCCCTGACGTTAGCAGCTTTTACGCTAACCACTCGTATATCATATCAGCGTTTTCTCTTCGCGTTCCAAACTCTACTCATTCACTAACAGCTTCAAATATGAACACTGTCATGTTAACTATAGTACCTGTTTACAACGTTTCATGGTTCGGATGTTTGGTCTTAAATAAACTAATCTGATCTGCCCTTTTTCTTATTATCTGTCGGTTTTTATAGCTTTCACTCCTCAGGGTAATTGTATGATATTTTTTGTTTTTACGGGTTGTACGTCTAAACCATTCTAATTTCAAAGATAATGTCATTTTGTCCGTGTGAACACTTACTTTCTTTTCACGCTCTTACATTTAATACCGAAATCTGGGCATTCGTAGTTCGTAACGTGTTAATTTTATAGCTGGTTTTATGAGTATTTTGTTAATGAGGTGCATGTTTCCATGGTTACAGTTTCTCGAACCGGTGAAAATTTGTACAAATAATTTTATTATAACGGTTATTTTCCAGTGTCTATCTGTAATTTTTTTAATGTAATACCAAGGGCTGTAAAGTGCGGATGATCATTATCGTGTGTATGTAATAAACTGGGTGCTTCCCTATTTACCCTTTTATCCTAGTTTAATATTACAAGCAATAGCAACGTTGTTAAATGTAGACTATCCAAACGTCTAAATTTTACAGGATGCCTTTGTGCTAAAAGCTTATTTAACTAAATAAAATTAATAAAATTATTTCTACTACTTAATGTTTTTTTAAGTAACGCGTTAGTGTTACAATTTATTCAAATGTAATGCGATTCAGTAGTGGTTTCTGCTACATGTAGCATTTCAAATTTGCAAGCTAACTCGTACATGATGTTACGGGTCGGTGCCAGTCGTGGCGGTGGTAGTTAGGGTGGTGGTGGTAGGGGGGGCTAAATTTCTAGGTTGAATGTTTGAGTTTTAATCTATTACTGACTCATATATACTGAACAATACATATACAGTTAAAGCAGTCATGGAAATGATAAACACATATACAAGTTACATCAGTTATGAATTCAATATATATATATATATATATATATATATATATATATATACAGGTTAATTCTATTACGAAATCAATATATATATATATATATTGCTATGATAATAGGGTTATTTAGGGGTATCTATGGTCACAAAGGTTGTACACTCCAGGTAAACGACACCAAAGTCTAAAAAATTAAACATTTTTATCATAAGGAGTAAGCAATTCGCCAATTATACAAAAAGCAAATATCAAACACACTGTATACAATTCACAACCAACTTTAATCAATGAAAGAAAGCTCATTCTTTAAGAATTCAATTACATTTAGTAAAATAAATAACATTGTATGCAATCCAATTCATTTTTATAGCAATGCAATCACAAACTTTAAATAAACGTGCATCAGGAACATCGAAAGTCAAACAAGCATGAAACAACTTTTTTTAAACTCAACGCATTAATAATCATGCGTGCCCATAACAAACGGGTCTTGCAAAACAATCAAATTACAGAACGTAAAAGGTCAGTAAAAACGCATCCAATTTACGCCATCTGTTAAAAATCCCATTATAAATTTGACTACGTGATCTTTTATTTGGAAACTTGACAAAATTCGAATAAAATTCAGCACATTGGTAAACAAAAATAAGAAACTATACGCTTGACTACGTGCAGAATTAAACGGAAATTTGAATAAATTCCTATACAAATAAGAAGACGTGACTTGAGAATGTGCAAGGTATCATGGTCAACAATGTAAAATTTTGATGTCTACGTGATGTGCTAAAGCATTGCGACGAGAAATGAAAATGGTAAATAAATGGAAATCCGAAGGCTTGCGCGATAAGACAAAGTGCAACGCATCAATCAACAAGATAAACCGGGTAAACCAATTATACAGGTGAATAGACGGGTCTTTAAATATCGCACGAGCTGATAAAGGGTCAGTCTATCTACGATCTAGGCACGCTCTGTACTCGCTGAAACAAGATAACACGCAAATTAAACCATCAAATTAAATAATAATGTAAGTGAAAGTTGGTAATTGAGAAATTTCAAATACTTGTTTAAGTGCAAATATATAACAGAAATTCGCTGTTGACATTTAAAAAACGTAATCCAAAATTCTAATTAAACATAATCTTTAATATTTTATTAACTTAGGGCACCAGGTATTAGACCAGGTATTAGACCAAGTATTAGACCAGGTATTAGACCAGGTATTAGACCAGATATTAGACCAGATATTAGACCAGGTATTAGTTCAGGTATTAGACAGGATTGAATTAAATTTCACTAAGTAAATGATTTAGTATTTAACTGGGCGTTTAACCAAACTGTACTACCAAACCCAATCAATAAGAAAAACTAACTGAAAGAATTGGGGTGCATGCAGAGACGCGTATTCACAAGGAATCCAACAAGGACAAACAACAGGTCAGAGATAAAATTCATTAATAGCTTAAGATATTAATTTCTTTTTGAACATTTTAATTATTGTATGTACTGAGATATTTATGTAAAGGGTTATCAAAAATCTTAGGTTGATACGTAGAAATTACGTGAATGGGAAAGAAAGTCATTGAACGTCCAACGTACATCAAGTAGTACACAGAGCTATTTTTACTGGCTTTAAACGGATTTAAGGGAGTTATAATTTGGGGACAAACTAATTTATACTGTTAAATAGCGAATGATATTATAAAGGTTGTGGAGCTACAAATTGTACTTATTTTAGTCATTATATAAATTTTGGTTAATTTGGTTTATCTCATTCAGGTGGGAAGTGTTAGAGAAAAAGGGTGTAAAAACGTCTTTGTTATCGTATCGTTATGCACTCTGTGTGAGGTTGAACTGAGCTAGTCGAGGCATATAAAACTAATTGAGTAAAAACTAAAAATTATCATAGGTTATTTAGAGACACAGAGCGGTGGCGAGCAGCAGGCAACAGAACCTTAAATACATCGGAGTACGGCGATATCATAGTAATATATATATATATATATATAAAAATCGATAATTTACGCAAGGAAGATGAATTCCTTGAGGGTATAGAATAGTGCAGGGTAATATAAGCTTAAACATTTATGTAAGTTTCCTAGTTTTAATAATCTAAAACAAGTTATAACAGTTATAGATTTCAAAGAAAGGACATACAGAAAATAAAACGGTTCCAGTAATGCTTTTAAACGTTAAGAATTTATTAATTAAAAACTTCTACGTAAAAATCGTTAACATTAACAGCAGGTCTATAGTAGGCAACGAAACGGTTACATATAGGAATAGATCGATAAAATCAAGCGAATGACTATATTTGGCATACGTTAGAAACAGAGGGAAGATATCGTATGGTCAGTTGTAGTGACTTTCAAACGTCTGTAAGACGAGGGCATTTTTAAAAGTAATAAGCGAGGCAGGGATGCAACGTGTTTGTAGAAGATATCGATTTTCAGGGTGTCAGGAAAAGTAGGGTAAAAAAAGACTATGAACAAGGTGGTTATAGAAGGAGAAAGCAAAGAGATAGAAAACATAGTTTAGACAAGGATACAAGAAAAGTATAACTGACATACAAAAGTTAGGTAGGATGCGAAATGAAGGATAGAACATATTGTGATACAAGTGGAAGTAAGATAATGGTATGTACGCGCATATGAAACGCGTGTTTTGCTTGTTTGGGTGTGATTGCAGTGGACAAGGGCTTCAGAAAAGAGTAGAACGGTTAAAAAATTTAATGAGCTTTTTGGCGTAAAATATTTTTTTGTACAACAAAGTTCTGAGTTTTAGAAAACGGTTGGCAAGGGGCGTTCGAATGTACATGGAATCGTCGAACGTAAACGACGAGATTAGCAGAATCGAACGACGGTTGTTTTATTGTGTACGGTGATTTTGAGAATTGTGTGAACCGTTGGATAGGTTTTACGGGGAAAAGCGTGTTTGTTAACAGTGGTGTGAAAATTTTCGAGGAAGGTTTGTTAGGGGATACGTACAAGTTGGTAGGGAGTATGGTTATATAAACGACTTGGACGCGGAATACTTTCTCTTCTTTTTTCTCTGATCATCTTCATTCTGGTTTCAAACTACTATAGTACACTACTAGTGAGTCTGAGATTTTAAATTACAAGTTATTAAAAGCACAAATTGGTGCAATATTAAAATGGATGTGAATTGTATAAAATTGATTTTGTAACATGAAACAGGATGAACAGTAAGTAGCGACGTCTATATAGTTTGGTTGATGGTGCTTGTTAGACACTGGACTGGAAGAAGTGTATGTTCATAGACCAGTAGCGGCAGTACAGAGGGTTTGAAGGTTTGGATGCCAAGCGATTTGGAGGAGTAATTGCTGTTCCTGATGGCATGCAACAAACGTGGAGTGATTCTTGTACGAGCAGTCGGTAAAGGAGAGCATCTTCAGAGGTGGCTTCATGGTAGAGATCTGGGTGAGAATCATTCCAGGTAAATGAATTGTTTTTGAAAAACTGTTGTTTGTGGTGCTTATTCGATGTTTAAACTATTAGTGTAATTTGGGGTGTATTATGATGAATTTATGGACATAAAATTAAACTATTTGCCTTTGAGAAGGAAGTATTTAAAATATGGTTATGTAAATAGGTGTATAAAAACTAACTGTGTATATTTTTGCATATTTACAAGGTAAACGGGTATTTTTTTTGGAAATTTTTAGTGCTGAAATTTTGCACTCATGTACAGAAAAGCTTATACTATGAACTCATATTAGACCGGGGAATGTAAAGTAAAAGAACGTAAAGTAAGGTTCGGGGATAGGCCCATGTACTTAAAAATAAGCATAGATAGATATAGACAAATCAGGAAATCATTGTAGTATTAAGATGACGCTATTTAATATTGAGGAGGATCATTGAATCTTTGATGTATGTATGGATTAAATATGTAAAGACAAAGATTTTTGTGGATTTAATTTATTTTGTCACAATAAAATAGGATACTTTTGTTGGTCGAATTGTCTTTCATTGAATAGAAGGGTAGTAATGTATTTGAAAGCAGATGAGTAGCCGTGGTGAGTATCCCTGAAAAAACAGTGCAAAGAGCTGGCAGTGTGACGTCATTTATAGAGAGCATCTTCAGAGAGTATAAAACTAGTACACATCGTGACAAATAAATTTGAACTCAAATTTATTTTAGGTAATCATTATCGAATTTTTACAATGGTTTGAGCAGTGGTTAATTCACAGAAATAATCCCGAACGTGTGGGGCTCTAACAGGACTCAGCAGCAATAATGGCGCTCAACGGTGGTGCTCGAGTTTTTCAAAATGGGACTCCGCAGCAATATATATATATATATATATATATATATATATATATATATATATATAGGTTAAATCAGTTAATAAATCAATATACAGATACAGGTTAAAGCAGTTGCGAAATCAATATATGTAGAGGTTAAAGTAGTCAATAAATAATTAATATATCAATTGCCTTCATATAATCCGCGTTCATGGTTAACAATTATATCCATCTAGAAACTTCTCTACATTTATATATCAAGCAGAATCTTGATGTTAGAAAGTATGTATTTTACTTACAAAGTATATAAGGTAAGGATCCGAGATACAATTATGGAAATCACAGAATTGTTTCGTTCAAAAAACAAAAATACATTTTGTACGTGGTGGTATTACTAAGCAACTGCAGTTTAGCTCAAGGATTTAAATGTTTTTTAAAACAACGTTGGAAAATTTCTGCGACATTTATAGACTCATCAGCAATAAAATTCACAATTAATAATTTTAGTAAAAGATCGCTATACTCCGAATTATGCAGTGAAGGGGTTTTACCAGTTGGTATTCCAAAAACACTACTTGTTATTTTCATGGTGTACCGTAGTAATTCCACACGTCCTAAATTAAAACCTGTTTAAATGGAAATTGATGCAATTACATCTAATAATAGACGTATGTAGTGCTATTATGAGCATCTATAGGCAATGCCTCCAAAATGAGCAAACAACATTTTTGGAGAGGTGTATTTTTTTACGTTGGATTGACTATAATTTTAAATATAAATTTATTTAACACTGAAAATTACCTTTCGATCCACTCCATGTTTAACAAGACTGCATCAAATAAAACCAAGTAACCTTCCCAAGAATAAAGCATCAAGTGTACTGTTTAAAACGGATAGGTATGTTATGGATATACAAATTTGTAACTTTCCAAACACATACATTTCTAAGACAATTAGTTTAATTGGTGCGTAAATATAAAATCGGGGTTGAAGATCATAGTTATTTGGTTCTTTAGAAAATAAGCATGGCTGCCGATCCCAAAGTCCCGGGTTCAATTCCCGACACAGGCGGCTTGAAAAACATTAGACGAACATGTTTCACACAAATAAGTCCTTGTTCAGATGATAGGTAAAATGTAGGTACCGTGTGGGAGTGTTGTCACGCACGTTAAAGATCCCTACCTTGCTTGGAATAGCAAGGGTTCGACAAAATTCGAAATTTCGAGGTTAAAAACTAGCTTCCTGGTCAATGTAGTATTTTCGGGTAAAGCATTGGAACATCGAAGGTAGTGTCACTACCAATTCTTTGAAACATTTGCAAAAAACGATACTTCTAATGATCCACCTTTGTAATTGAGTAATAATTTAGTGATTTTAATTTTATTTACAAAATCTAATATTTTAATTTGTAAAACGTTGTAGGTGTAATGCTTTTTAATTTCCTATATACGATATGCAGACGATAGGGAGGTGTGTGTGTGTGTGTGTGTGTGTGTGTGTGTGCGCGTATGCGTGTGCGCGTGTGTGTGTATATACCTCATGAAGTCATAACTCAATAAAGATGAAATTCTAATACGTAATAAAAGACTTTGAGGAGACTTCCGAACTACCTCTTAAGTCTAACGTCAGCGGAGTTTTATGAGACTAACAGGGGGGGATTTATTACGGACTGCCCTTAGGCGCCACTACACTTAACATATGTTAACTAAGAATACCGCTCAGAAAGGGTAGTAACTAAACTCTAAATAACGGATCAAGCGCAATTACTTGAGGAACCTGAAAGAAAAGGTGTACATAGGTATGCAAACACCACTCTATAAGTATTAAATAAAAAGATATTTGCCAAAGAGAAAAGAACATAAAGTGAAAATATGCTGACCGTGTATACTTAAATTCATACCCACATGGGCGTTCTACTTGTTATGGGAGTAACTACTCATCGCTTTCAATACAATGCTTTTGTCGTCAACCTTAAAACTTGTGCTGGAAGTTTTATCGATATGTGTTCACGATACTTTTAGTACTGTTACATACTGAAATCATAAGATCGAATGACGAAGACTATGTTTCTATTTCTCTTGAAATAAATATAAATAACATGTTTTAAGGTATTTACAATAAAAGTAGATCAAGGTTTTTTTGGAAAGGATGGAAATACGTTATGCATATGTTATTAACTTATAGTGAATTTATGTTGAAAAATCTTACAGCCTTTTTTGGTAAATATTTGCGTATTTTTTAAATCTGAATCATGCATTACATGTTAGATTTAGCTTACTTTCTTTATCAAAAAGCTATCACAAATAAAATATTAGAACTTTAAAATCTATTGTCTACTACATTAACTATACTTTAATATAACACCAAACGGGGTTGGATTCTTCATCATTACAGAATTTTAATTTCTTATATTGCATTAACCTGAAATTAATTTAAATTGTGTAAAACTTGTTACGTGCCAAAATCGGCCGTAAACATTTATATAGTTTTATTATGCGAGAATTTCGCGCCATAAATTTAAAAGACTTGGTGCGCGTATTTCCGTCACTTTAGAAGTGCTTGCGCGAGACTTCGCGCCGACGCGAGTAGCGGGAGAAAAGTGGGGAGTTTCCGCAAGACGCTGGAGAACTTGTTTTGGAACGTTAACAAGTGTGGTTGATCTGGTATCGTATCTTATCTTTTATTATGTAGATTTTCCTCTGCCTTTTTTGATTCTCGTTCCTCAACCCGTTTCTCATCGTTCCCTACATAGAAAGAAGACAACGAATCTGGATACAACCTGGTAGAAAATCCACAACCCGAGAACCATCATGAAATAATCCTGAAGGAAGCCCGCAGCCGCTATCTTTAAATAATCCTGAAGGGAGCCACGAGCCGCCATCAGGAAGCAATTCTGTGAGACGCTTTACATATTCACGTAAGTTCCCCGTGTGGATTTTCATAATATATTTTAGAAATTTGAAATTTACGTGTAATAATTTGCATAATGTGTGACGTCATTGACAGATGGGCGCGCTAATTTCCACATTATCAATTATCGTTACCAACTGTCTTTTGTGACTCTTGTGTCGCGTCGACGGGACTATAAGAAACTGACGTTTATTATCTACTGGTTTATGTGCAAAAACTAAGTTATTACATATTTCATTTTACAGACTATTGAATTCAAGAGAAAACAAAAGAAAGAATGTAAATTTTATAACACAAAAATAACACTCGCCAGAGGTTGTTTAGAATATTTAAATGATAGCACCAACTCAAAGGAACGTGTAGCTTTTGTGTTGACCTCGACATCTGCCAATTAATATTTTCGTAATAGAATCCAATCTTGTTATAACAAACAAAACAGTTATTTATCATAATTTAAATTACCAGGTACTGGATAGGGATAAAACTTCCGCATACTTCGTCACAATTGCTTACCAAAAGACTGCAGCAAAAATAATACTAGATTGTTTTATTATATTAAAACGTTGTTTTATTTTATTAAAACGTGGTTGTATTGCATTAAAACTCAGTTCCGCTGTAAAAAGTGAAATTAGACGTATTTAAAATAAACGGAAACTACTACCCATTTGATTTGAGATTTCACAAAACACATAATGTCTGATCTTTCAAGACATCCACAAATAATAAGTACAGCGATCCGTAAGTCGCTCGTAAGAAATTTCTTTGCCATCTTTCTCTGATAAAACGTAACGAGCAACTCGCCGAATTGAAACCACAATCAAGGATTGAAAGCCTAGGACGCAACGAGCATGCGTCAGATATTATGTCTGAACTCGGTTAAAAATAGTTGGATATACTTGTACGTATTACAAGGTTAAAGATTTATGTCAACTATTTTCAATGAATTTAATGACGAAAAACAATACAGATGCTCCACAAAACGCATAAACTTATAAATTTCCAACATGATGGAAAGTAACAAACATAATACAGAGCGTGTCGTCTCCAAACCGAATTAAAACTAAATTTATTTAAGATTTTAATGCCTTGAAAACTTTTAAAAAGTTACAATGCCACTCACCCAAGAAAAAAAAACTTGAGGTACTGAAATAATAGAGAAAACAGAAAAGATTTTTATTTAGGACTTTTGAGTAACCAAAATCAAATACCAAACTATAACTATTGTTACGAACACTAATCCTTATAAAATAACCACTTAAAGTTAACTCAAAACCTTACATAAATAACCTTTGGAGTGAGTTTGTAACTACGTGTACAAAACGTACAAAAATATATGGGACGCAGTCTGGGAGTCGTAATATAGATTTGTTACATAAAAGGGAAAATAAAAATCGAGTAAAGTCACTAAATGAAAGTTTAACACTCCAAAAACTTAAATCCTTATCCTACTAACACAAATAAAAATAATTTTTAATAGTAGTACACACCAACATACACTACTACTAGTTCGCTAAAATATATACAAACTTTATTGCGAATCATCTTAAAATATTAATTTTTTATAAAAGGAGAATGATAGCTATGCGAATAATGGCAATAGAAAATTTTTTATACACAAACTATAAATATTTGACAAAGTGAACAATTTCATGTGTCAACTGGGATAAGTTATAAAAATTTTTCAATATCGCTTCAAACAGAAACCTTTTCTTTTTTAAAACAGCAAATCTTTAATGTCTATCACCCAGACGTTACAAAAGTAAACCTCGGTTTATCAAATCATACAGAACAAACGTTTGAGCACACTCAAATTGGGAGCAAACACTTTTCTCCTTATGGATGAAATTATACGAACAAACCAAAATGCAAAATCAGAGCTCCAAACAGCATCACTTTTACACACACATAGTGTACTACTCAGTATTGCTCAAGCGACACTTTGGCTAATACAAACAAAAAATTTTTTTTAACGAGCACACAGTTCTCTAATCAAATACTTGTTGGAGTCTATCAAATCAAAATACGCAACCTAAAAAAATTTATTTAACAACAACAACTATTAACTCTATTATACACCATAAGTATTTTTTTTGTTAGTGTTCTAAAATGACACTAATACTGATTATGTATGTATGCAAACATTCTTATTACTTAACAAACTTAACATTATTAAGCACAAACGTGAAGGGTTAATCGCATGGAAGGACTTTAGATCCGTTACATTCCAACGTCGAGAAATTTTCTTATGAACAAAACTTAAAACAAATTTAGGTTTCAGTTTTGCAGTAAATTTGTCAGCGGTGTGTGAGAGCACTTTACTCGTTCTCCACACTTTATTATCGACAGCAAAGAACATTTCACTTTGTCTTAAATTATATTGTGGGCTAGATCTTTCGTATACTTGGCACGTACTTCTTTATAAATTTTAAATAAACCACAGCGACCTGCAGCATCTAACCGCCTGTCGCCGAGGATGACTTTTACATGCTCTAATGGTTCTAGACCACTTTCAAAAAATTTGCCAGTCTCTGGAACGTAACTAAAAGGTTTCCTGAAGTTGGAGCATGACGAGAAAAATTTAGAAAAATTTCAAAAGGGGTATAGCCTGCCATTTACTAAACAAGTTCTGCATAAAAGACTAATCACAACTCAACAGTCTGGCGAGCACTCTCAATTCTACTCATAACTAAATTGCCTAACAAATAAAAGCACCCTACTGCGCATAGATTTGCTAGAATGACAGACTCCTGTACGAGCCTCCCCTAAACTAATAAACAAAAAATTAACATCATCACAGACCCAAAGAATGATGCAAAACAGCTAGAGCGAAAAACTCACCTGGAGTCTTGCCTTGACTAACGTACTGCTGACCGACCAACCCCTCACAAGTCTTGTCTAGACTAATGTATTGCTGACAGACCAAATACTACGAGTCTTGCCTAGACTAAATAGAACTACACATGCTGCGGTATAATGCTGATGAAAATCAAAAATAAAAAACTGCTGGCAAAACAGAACTGTGCCTACCACACAAAAGCAAGCCTCAAACATGATGACGACAGTAAAGTTTAATGTACTATATTAACAAAAAGTACCCAATATTTATTTCATTACCAAAAATATTCCAAGTATCATTTCTAAAGTCTGCTACTAACCCAAATAATTTGATAAAATCACTCCCAAAAATAAAATAATGCGTAAAGCAGAGTACAATTAGAGCGTTCAAAATGCAACAATGTTCACCAATGTGAAATGGTAAATCAATAGAACCAAAAACATTTTTAACAGAACCATTAACTGTAGATACACCTTTACAGTCCTAACGAAAAATGGTTAGATTTAATTTCTTCAATAATGGTAGGGCTAACACACCTACTACAGTTAGTAGTAGTAATCTACAAATGTTTCTATCAAACAATTTCACTGTGATATTGGGACGATTATCACAGGATTTCTTTTCAAATAAAATGTCGGTTTTGTTCATAAGAGATGATAAATAGACGTTTTTTACGATGAACAACCAAATAGACCAATCATTTTCACCTAATAAGATACTGTCGTGTTTATTAGCGCACTTTTAAAGATAGACAGGTTATCGGCTTGAATGCATCTTCTGCGTTACTCGTTATTTGAATAATAAAAGCAATTAGGACGAATAACGCCTTTGTTTCCACATCCACAACAGAATAAATTTTTGGTAAGATTTGTAAGTGCTAAATGTATGTCCGTAACGTGAACAGTTCCAACAAAGAATTTTATTTACTTTGGGAAATTTCAAATAGTCCTTGTTTTTAAACTGGGAGAGCTATTTTTTAAAATTTTAACATGAGGTGTAAAGTAACTACTTTTAAAAGTACGCGAAGAAGAATAAAATTTGAAGAAAAATAAGTACTAACATTAGAGTTTTTTTTTGGAAATTTGAAGACGAATCGGTTACTACTTTTAATTTCGAACCTAGAGCTTCTTCTAATTTTTCGCACAATTTAATTAAAGTTTGCAGGCCAAAGATTTCTGGCAGAGCGAGAGGAGTGATGACATCTGAGAGTAAATCGTTTCTTGTAAGCCTAATTTTAGTGACATTAGCAGGACTGTTTGGTAGTCGACTAAAAAGACTTTCCGTATGAGCTATAAATAAAAATTATTGGGTCAACTTTTTTTATTGCTTACATTTTTTAGACTCCCAAATTTCGTTTCCTGAATGGGTAGGGAGGAAATCTTCTTTTAAACGAGAAACTAATGAATTCCAATCTGATAGTTCCAATCTGCGAGTTAAGGTTCGGGCCTTGGGAGCTGCCTTTTTAAAAACCAGTTCTAAAACTTCTTAACAAATTTATTAATTAATACAGAATTTACTTATGGAATTTTGACAAGTTGATTTAAAATTACTCTAGTTACACTAGTTACACTAGTTAATTGTACTATGGTGAGTAGCCTACGTAACTGCAATGTTAAAGTTGAATACTTTGACTGACTGCCGGGTCTTGGAGCTCCCGGGCATTTTATAATGTCCCTACCTCCTCACATGGCTGTGGAAACTTGCAGATCTCAAGTCTGCTTATTTCTTAATACTATTCATAAATACAATATTGTAATCTTAATTTCTAAGTAATCACGGTATCTTGACCGTCTGTGACCTGCCATCTGCAGTGTCACTATCGTCTCGGATAGAAAGTATTGCATCCGTTCTCGTAAACTGTTAATAAACTTTATAAATTGTCCTTGTGTTACTTTGTTGCATTTCACTTAGCATATTCTTAACACTTTCTAATAATTTCCTAATTATTCTATTTTATAATACATATATCAATTGGGGGATACATAACTCGTGTTATCGCTAAAAAATTCTATTGCGGAACGGTATAGATTTTCGGTTGTTACATTGCGTGGAATCGCTAATTCACTTAACCTTTCTAAAAACGAATATAATTTTCCCGGCTCACCAGAGAAATTGATACTTCTCGTGTCAAAAGATGCGGATAGCTGTGAAGCTTCATTAACCACCCTTTGAAACTGAATGTATTCCATTTCAGCGTGTAATGCACCAACCATTGAACAACTGTCCATATCCGCAAATTTGGTATTCGGGCCGGGTCGAAATTCAGTCCTGTTCAACTTGGTGCAAAGACCTCGGGCGTAAGCCTAAGACCCAAGCGCCGTCGCCCTGCCTTTTCTTTCGAGACTTTAGAGCGCAGATACTAAAGGTCATTTCATACAATTTTGCTCAGCACTCCACTCATACTTTTTACGTGCGTTTTAGTCTTTGGGTCATTCTTCTTTAGCTCATGATCAAACCGGGTTCTAACGCGTCCAACAACGAAAACGTAAAAACTATGCAATTTAGCTTAGTTCGGATAAAGTAACCTCCTAGGTCAACTGTACATCCTGGATTTGTGTTACCATCTCGCCCGCGTACGTACGTCTAACAATGCGAGCTTAAGATAGGTTGTTGAACTGGCAAAAAATAGAATCAAGACTACGCTACGAGCTTGGTTTCTGGCTCAGCCTTCTATCTACTTAAGATCGGATATTTCCGCATGCTTCTTAGAAAACTTACGGGCTCCATTTCCATTCCCATTATCTTACCCCACCCTTCACCATCCAATTTCGCTACTTTACATCGCTTTAAACTCATTTTTTATTGATTGCATCCACTACTTTGAATAAGATCATCGACGGTCTTCTGCCATAACATTTTTGTTACTGACTTCCTGCTATGCCAGACTTCTCTCACACGACGTATACTTTCCCCGTATATTAGTTTCTCTGCCCCACTTTGTCTAGAAATTTATCTCCACTGTTTTTACATCAGCCACGTTCAGAATATTTAAAAGAGGCAATTCCCAGTGCGCCCTCTTATCACCTTGTGCATCCTTTCTAACACTCTTCCTGGCTAGGCATAAGACAGATCGACTGAATCCTACCGTTTGTATTGAGGGAGCTGCAGGTCTCATCATCCGATACTATAATACAATAGTCTGGATATATCTACCGACATTGATTCATCACCGCAAGCGATTATTGGAACAAGAATGCTACACTTTTCTCCCGCTTCTCCCGAACAGCGCCCGTACCCCAGAGATCCAAATTCAATTTAAGTAAGGGACTGAAAAAATTTTACTAATATTTTGAGGTTTCTAAAATAAATCACAGAAATGGATCGGCAACACGATAGCTACTTGGGGACACAAAATTTATCTAGGTTTTGCCACAATTAATTATTGCAGTACATACGAATAAATGTCAAAGTTAGGGGTTTGTAGTTTGGAGTAGCATATGGTGGGTCTTCAAGCAACAAGTAGTGTTTTGTGGATCGTGTGTTACAACACTTACATAAGCAAAGCTTCCATTATTACTTTTACTACCCATTATCATAAGGTTACAAGTAATACTTAATTTATTATTCATTCAGTCTACCTGTGATTAACTATTCCGCATGTGTAATGATTATGTAACACTGAATACTTTGCTTGCACATTAATAATGCAGTTTTAGCTACGTAAACTGCAAGGAAATCCAAACCACATCAAAGTATTCTGCGAACAATAATATACTAGAGTATGTTATTATCGATAAAAGTAGCATATTATTTAATAAACGACGATTCATTTCGGTTACAAGATATAGTACAGGAAGGCTTAAATAAAGTTATTTTTGTTTAAATATCATAAGCAATTATTATTTTGTTAGACTATAAATTCGCAGATTAGTGGAACTACAAAACGCAGTGCTGCTAAATTTGAATTATAGATACCTTAATAGTATGACGAGGATAAATTTACTTTGCAAACGAAAAATTGGTTCTGGTTTTGTGAGGTTTTATTTTGAGAATGTATGCAGCTTGAAACTAAAAATGAACGTGACACTTGAAAATATTTACACGCAAGCTTTAGCTTTCATGTCGTCTTAATTAATAAATGTATAAAACTTAACCTGCAGATTTTTTAACTCCTCCACTCTACAATTAAACCAATTAAAGTTAGTAGCACCTTGATAGCGGTCACAAAAACATTTAAAGTTGATGAAGTTGTAACAATACACCAATAGAAAGGCGTGAATTTACATAAAAGGTGACAAATTGGTACGTGGTCTCGAGACAAAAAAGTTTGGGGGTCCCTGCTACAGGTCAACCATTTGATACTAATATTAGGTAACTTGTACGGGACAAGTGGGTATTAGCTAATAATATGAAAATTTATTCAGACTTTTATGCTAAGCGTAAATGATTATTCCATATTTAAGTAGTAGTTGAATGATGAAACTATACGGTTTCGGAGAGGAATCGAACTTGTAACCTTCGACTTTGATCCTCGACACTCGAACAATTGATCATTTACATTTCGCATAAAAGTCAAAGTAACTGTTTCATCTTATTAACTAATATCATAGCATGACTAATCAACTTACCGTGTATGTAATAGTCGGACTATAGCCATGAATTGAGCGTTGTTTCTTTTTTATATCTGACAAGTCAAAAACTTGATAGTTCAGCTATGAGTAACAAAAATTCCAAACGTAATTGAGAGTCTAGTTAATGTATGGTAGCGTAGGCGATTTAGATCTGCTGGCATTTCTGTGGCTGAATTGTTTAGCCCATCGGCGAGTAGTACCGAAAGTTATCGAATTCTGTGCGAAATCTTATATTTTCCATCTTGAAATTACTATAGCTCGATTTAAAATGATCATTAAGGCTTTGCATAAAGTAATATATATATATATATATATATATATATATATATATATATATATATGTATATGTATATATTGCTATGGACTCTCACAATTATTCGTGCCCCATCGTTTTGGCGGCCATTTAAATATTGCTATGATACTCCTGGAACCTTCGTTCGCCGACCTTGTGTCAACCAATAACAAAGCTTGATATGATAACGCCGTACTCGGTATCAATGCCGTATTCTACTTGACTCCACCCCTCTGTGTTTATCTCAATCAAGTTACACTCCCACAAATTTTATTGTTCTGTCTCGACTAGCTTTTATTTTGAATTATAAAATGAAGTTAATTCAATTCCATATAATGAAAACAAATATTATGTACAGGTTTTGAAAATTAATAAAATACACTTTTCAATTAATCAATATTATAAGTCATATTTATCTCAAAATCATATGTTTTACTATCTATCTAAAGTCATCAAAAAAACTACTGTTCTTATAAAAGAAGCCTGAAACGTTCAAAACCCCTTTATTATATTCCGTACTTTCAACGTATGCAAAAGTTCGTTGCTGACTCCGTTACACTATTCTATATTAATTAATCAATTCAATATTCAAATTCAAATAAAAAAATATGTCTTAAAACTAAAAAGATCTATCCTGGTCTGTGTGTTTCTTTATTTCCTTCTCGCAACCAAAATTATCGACGCATCCATTATCAACTAACATCAATTAGAATTCTCCATGCATTATTATACTATCCATTCGTATTCGAAATTATTCTCCAACAATTCGGAATTATTATATACCCATTTGAAATATTATCCACCCACACGCTTGAATTATTACATTTAAATTATTGTCATTACCCTCTGGATTATTATTGTCGGACTTAGAGTTTATTCTCACCAGCCTCAGACTTAGAATTATTATTATCACACTTAGATTTATTATCATCCAACTTAGAATGTTATCGTCCCCCTCTGGATCGGTAACATCACTTAGATTTATTACATCTCCCTCGAATTATTGTCGTCAAACTTAGAATTAGATTTCTCGCACCAAACCTAGAACATTGTCATTTAACTTAGATTTATTGTCGTTTTATTGTTACTATTTGCGTCGCTTAAAACTACTTATACTCTATATACAGGGTGTTAACTGCGTACTATTTACAAACTATCCCAATTACTCAATTTTCTATTAAATAAATGCAGTTTTCTGCTTCCTATTGTGATTTCTGATTACTCCATAACCATTGCTATAAAATACACCCTTAAACAACCCCTTATCACAGCTATATATATATATATATATATATATATATATGTTACCCTGTATTCCTTTTGAAATCGGACAACACTAATTGGGCGCAATAAATTTGCTCTGAGCTTGCTTCAGACGTACACTTATTTCAAGCCCCACCGTTGGGCGCCATAAACTTGCCCTTATTTCTCAGGAAAGAAGCCTTAAAACTTCGTGCCTGTATTTGAATTAATATAACCCTTGCTGAAAATTAAAAGAATTCTACCAATTTTCTACTTAAATAAATTTTTGAATCCCATCTTTGATTACTAGATGTTTTGGTTTAGTACCTTTTAAAGATGCTTTCCAAACTGATATTCCTCGGCTAGCTCTGCTCACTGCTTCTTCAGAGATACTCACCACAGCTGCTCATTCTCACAATAACCTTCATAATTAATAATAAAGAAAATAAACAAATAATTCGACAAAACATACAACCCTTTTATTCTAACAAGATAAAAAAATTAATTCACACCATCTCAATATTTACAATATGGATCTACATTAAACATTTTTATAACCCTACTCGGTATCAAAAGAAATCAACTTAATATCTCCCCAATTTTATGCTCCGCTACATTTCATTATGTTAGTTTAAAGTAGATGGGCCTATCCTGTAACCTTAATTTACTTTCCCCTGGTCTATGGCGAGCTCAGTATAAACCTATTTATATTTGTGTGCTCAAATTTTAGCACTGCACAATTATACAAAAGACGCGTTTACCTCTTACATATGTGAAATATTATACAAGCATTTACACCCTCACATTTATAATAAAAAAATTGTCCTTGACATATGCCAATAAATTAATTTTCAGTTCATAAATATTTTCACCAACTAGAACTCAAATCCCTAATAGTTAAATAAATCCACACCGGTACAACAGTTTCAACAAAAGAGTGTACTGCTTTTTGATCACCACCTCTGCAGATGCCTTCCACAAGACTGCACGTACTAGGATCACTCCATGTTGCTGGTTTCCATTTTGAACTGCAATTCTATTGCAAACTCGTTGTTCATCCAAATCATCAACAATTCCTGCCGCTCCAGATCCAAACATCCCCTCCTCTTCCACGCAATGTGCTTCAAGCACCCTTGTTCAATTTGTAAATAAATGTCTACTTACGAGTCATCCTGCTTCAATTATAACGATTTACTACGGCTCGTTCAGTTTTAAATTAACATCCACCTACTTGTGCATAAAAACACTTGTAAATCTTAGGTGGGACTGCACTTGTCACGTGGTTTGAAGCTAGGATGATCTTCTTATAGACTTAGAAAAATAAGAGAGAGCAAATGCCACCTTCAGCAACGCTTATATAATCACCACCCCACTTCAGTTGTCTGTATTTTTTTTATCCATTCTCTGTAAATTTGTAAACGGCCACTCAATTCTACAAAATTTCCTTGCACGTAAACACAACGGTTTCTAAAAACACAGAAATTGTCAACATAACACTTCATTACCGCGAAAAACTATATAACTAAAACCAACCGTTCAAACATGCGCGTTCATCCATTTATCTCCCTTGCACTCTCCTAATAACATCTCTCAGCTTTGTCTATATTTCCTACCTAAACTGTCTACGTTATTTCTGCCTTTCTGGTATCTCTTTCTGTCCTGTGTTTTCTGTCTTACTTGTAGCCCCTCTATTACAATATTGTTCACGGTTATTTCTCCCTTACTTTAGGTGTGTCCTGAAAAATCGATACCGTTCACAAATATGTTGCATCTTCGTCCCTCTTACAGCCTTTTAAAGTATACTTGTCTAACACGCACTTAAAAAATGTTTCTCACTTAAATGCCTGACGTCTTTCATATGTCTCTGTTACGTATTAATCATTGTCTGTCTCCTGATTGTATCGATCTGTTTCGCACTAATAGACCATTGTTGTTAGCCTGCATTTTTTCATTAACACAAACTACGTCGAATTATTCTCAACCTAAACTGGCTTTTACAAGAATTTTGTTATTTACCCCAATCGTCTGTTCTATGAAATCCTTTCAATATTAAAGCTTGTAGCGTTTGTCGAAAGCTTTTAACTTATGCTATATTTAATAAATGTACTGTTACTTAAATTATTGATTTTTATAGTGAAAAGCTTTTATCGTATTAAACTTTGCACACGATTCTCAACCTTGTCGTCGATCTTAACTCTTGTCCTTGTATTATATTAACGTATACAAATTAAACCTACATTATAATATGTAATTTAATCCCAATCTAATTATTGAAGTGTTTTAAATAAATTATTGATTTCTATGTACAGGGTACCTACAAATAAATAACTGCTTGGCCTATTTACACCTATCTAAGCATACCCAATTACAGTAATATATATATATATATATATATATATATATATATATATATATATAAAGTAAGATGTATCTGTAAACAAACTTTTATGAAAATAATAAGAGCCATTGACAAATACAAATCGGGCTGGTAGTTATACAGCCATTAACAAAACATTAGCTTTATTACTTCATAGGGGAGGAAACATGATGTCATCTGTGCAGTACCTGAAAACTTAGTTAACGAAACTTTAGCTATTTTTAATAACTTTAACAAGCACATACAATTCACCTTAGAAAGAGAACACGATAACACAATCTCATTTCTGGATATCAAACTAATCAGAAACACCGAAAATATAATTATTTTAGATTGGTACAGAAAACCTACAAGTTCAGGAAGATATATTAATTACTTTTCTAATCATAGTATCAATCAAAAGATTAACACTTTTTTAGGTTTAAAAAATAGAATAACTAAAATCTCACATCCATCCTTACTTTTTAAAAATTTGCATTTGTTAACAGAAATTGCTATCAATAATGGTTTTCCTAAAAGTTTAACAAAAAAACTCATTTTCAACACAGTCCACAACAAAAAGCTTACCTCGAATATAACACCCTCTACCGATGTTACTTACAAAAAACTTCCTATGATAAAAAATTTAACTTTTAAATTAATAAATGTCCTACAGAATGACTGTCATAATTGCTAGATATAATCCTTTCACAATCAACCAGTTATTTTCTGTTATCAAAGACAGGACTCCTATGCTCAACAATTCCAATATCATTTATTCCATTCCTTGTAGGGACTGCGATAAAATCTATATTGGACAGTCTTCTCAATGGTTACGGTCCAGAATTGTTCAACATAGAAGTGACTGTAAAATAGGGAAAGATTCGTGTGCTTTAGCCTATCATTCAAAAAAATATAATCACCAACCTGACTTTAATATGGTTAATATTTTAGATACTGAAGTTAACTACAAAGGGAGACTTTTTCTTGAAATGACACATATCATAAACAACAATAATATCTTATAATGTAAATCGTTTCTCTATTTTCACCCAAGAAAGACTACCATGTGTATTATACTTATACTTATACTTATTTGATTAATGTATATATATACTGGCTGTAGTTATACAGCCATATATATATATATATATATATATATATATATATATATATATACATATATTTCTGTGAAGCTTGCTCTGCAAAATCGAGCGCCAGCGTTGGGTGCCAAAATATTGTGCCCCAATCTTAGGTCGACATAATATTGTGTAGTTTCCTTCTGGATTAGCGCTGCACAAACTATCTAAAATATATTCGTGCCCCACAACTTGGGTGCCATAATATGGTGAGGTTTCCCTTAAAAAAAACCAAGCCCCACAAATTGGGCGTCGAGGTTTTCCTCGGCTGCTGCGCTCTTGACTTCTAAATTCACTAAAACCTCTTAAAATTAACATAGACGCTTACCTGATACCTCTGAATTTAAAAACTCCCGCTCACTGCCTCTATGCTGAAACCTAATAGAAATTCACACCCTACATACACACTTAAAATAACACAATTCACAAAATAAATCACACTCTACTTACAAGAAATAAATATTACATTTTCAAAATACCTTTCATTATGTACATTCGTGTTATTAGTAATGTCAACAATTTCATTTTCAACAGTAATTCAATTCGATAATCTTATTAAACAAATATTTTATGAAAGTAAGAGGTCGTTCTTCATACCTTACGTTAACCCATTTGTCTTATCATAAGCTCATAGTAAAACTCTTTAGATGTGAGTGCAAATTTACCGCACTACAAAATTAAAATAAGCCCCCTATACTTTTTACAACATAGCCTGGTTATCTGTAAATTAATTATCCTTGACTACCTAAATAAATTTCATTTACATCTAAAGTCCCATAAATTTTCTGTTCATTAAATACATCAAATAAAAAACACTCCAAAGCACAAAAAATCAAAAGAACCATAGCAAATATTCACAACAAAATGTTTTTATACAATAGGTTACTTGGTTACTATCTTCCAACAGGCATCCGCCAACCAGCCTTTGAGGATGATGCCGTCCAGTATGGCACTAGTCCATGAAACAGCTCCCCGGTTGAATCACCATCGCTCTGTGTATGCTGCTACCCCAAAATCTTTCATTTAAAATAAAACCATAAGCATCCAAGTTCCAAAACTTACTCTACATATTCCCATTTATAATAAATTAATCAAAGATTGCTGTCTTCACCATCAAATACTCCCAAATTTTAATAATTTTCGTACATTCCAAAACCAAAATCGTATAGTTTGTACTTACGTACTTCATCCAATCTTCGCTTAAAATGCTTTATTTGATTTTTAAATGACGTGACTTGTCATCACACTACACTAACTTATGTGCAATTATACATAAATTCACTAAATACTTTCACTAAAAGTAACTCGATGATAGGCAAAAGAATGAAAAAAAATTAAAAGAGCGTCACCCCCGTGGAATGTGGGTTATATAGGCATCCTTACACCTCACCTGTTTTCAAGTTTGCACGTAAATTTTTAAGGTGCAACAATATTCTACGTAAAAGTACCAACCGTTCCTCGTTTCTTAAAACTACTCGCATAACCGCCTCTATATTATCGTGAAAAGCTCCAAGGGTTCTTTGTATCCCCTGAATTACGACAACAAACACTTTAAAATACTTGGTAAACATTTACAACGGCCAACCGTCCCTGCTATTTAGCGAAAACTAGCCTCAATCGAAAATCGATTCCCATTACATTCACGCCTTCAAACTAAAACAGACATCTTTCATCTCCCTTGTTCATACAGTCACTTTTCACACATATGCTTCTACCAGCTGTTATTTGCCCTACCTAATACAAAATTGTTGCGCGTATGCCTGTATCGTCCAATCATCTCGCTTAATTTCTCTCCCTTGCTTTCAATCGATACGTGTCTGCTTATGATATTCCTAGAAATTATTGATTTTGTTGCCCTCTCCAAAATAAGTTTGTTTGTCGTCTTTAATACAAAAATGGTAAACTTCTTGTTAAGAAAAAGAGATGTGTAAGATTTTTAATAGTAGTCTGCGCGTAAATTTTTAAAAATTTGTACCTGCTAGACATGTCGTAAAATCGAAAACTTGTGGATGTAAACGGGTTATTGGATAGAAAGATTGGAAAATATTAACAAAAAGTATACACATTCCATATATGTTTCGTGTAAGGCGAATTTTACTTAGAAACAAAGTCCCATATATTCTATAACTTGAAAATCAAAACCCACTGCAGATATCCAGTTATTGACTACAAAAAGAACTACAAGAAGAAATTATAGATCTAAATTATATAATCGGAATTAAGGTTAATTTCTTATTAAGATATAGAGTCCTGTATAGTAGTCTGCGCGGGAAGTTCTCGAAAATTTTTACTTGCAAGATTTGACGTAAAAGTCAAAACATGTGAGTGTAAACAAGTTATTAGATAGACGGGTTGGAAAATGTTTACAAGAAGTATACGCATTCCATATGTTTATTGTGCAGGACGTAACTAACATACGTCAATTAGAGAATTTGATAGAAGAACTACCAGCAATGTATCATGTATCAGCACGAATAAAGAAGATTCGTATAAAGTGTATTATACACGATAATTTGTTGCGCTAGCGTGTTCGCATGCAAAATTTTTCTATTAGTTCCGTTTTCCCCTACTTAATCTCCGGATGCGATAGGAGTGTCTTTCGACTGTTGTCGCTCGATTCTAATCTGCACAAGGTAATGTTTCAGCTACGCTTGCATCTTCGCACAGAAAATTTGTCTTATTACCATGGTTTTTCCCAATCCCCGACAGTGTTCGGATGTTTTCGACATTCTTGGTTTCTTCTAAAACGTATAAGACTATATATTGCTATGTTTTCTTGAGAACGGATTTACCACACATTATTGTAATCTTCGACCTTGTTCACCTGTAAATACTCCCTGTATGTTTGTTGTGGTTTGTTTAGTATTTTCTTAATCTTCTTTGGAAATTAAACCACTCATAGTTTTTAAATTCATCTTTATTTACGTTTCGATCCATGACCTAGGATCGTTGTCAAAATAATTTTGACAACGATCCTGGAGTCATAAGCTGTAAAAAGATGAATTTAAAAACTATGAGTGGTTTAATTCCCAAAGAAGATTAAGAAGAATACTTGTTCACCTGTCTTTGACATACTTGGGCTCTTACTCTATGCTGTATCGATAAACATATTTTTCTATGTAAGTTAGTATTCAATGGAAGTAGAAACAGAATACATAAGTTTAGTATTATAAAATTAAAATTTGCTTAACGTATTAAATACAAATGTCTGGCTATCGAAAATTAAATTAAGGAACGAAAAGCTTTACATTTTAGTCGGAATATTTAACCAGCCAATAACTATGTACAAATACGTGATAATAAATTATGCAATAAATGCATTTAAGTGAAAAATGTTAGGTTGAAGGTAGGTGGAGGAGGAGATGAGGTAGTAGGTGGAAGGTCGAGGAGATGAGAGGTCGGAGATAGGGATTGAGGGTGAGAGTTGCGAAATGGGCGATGCCATTAGGAGGTGGGAGGTAGAGGGATTGGAGGTGGAATGTAGAAAGTATGAGCCGGAAGCAGATGGGGGGGTGAGGTGCTGGAGGTGGGAGGTTGGTTGTGGGAGGTGAGTTTATGGAAGGTGGGTTGTGGGATTTTGGAGGTGGGTTTTGGGAGGTTGGACGTGGGTTGTGGGAGTTTGAAGGTGGGTGGTGGGAGATGAGAGTTGGAGGAGCAGGAAGAGTAGTTGGAGTGTCAGACGTTTCTTATATTACCAATTCCCGAAGTATTGAAATCTGTAGTTATGGCAAGCTTGTTTCTATTCTCGTTCAGTTGCACATATGCACTTTATTGAACAAAAAAAAATGTAGGCCCTTAGTTCAAAACCAATAAAATAACTATTTGTACATCAACCAATATTAAAAGGACGTTTGTTAAAAACGAAAGAAATACAAGGTTTTTTTAAAAAGTGGTTGTATCGTTTTCTTACGTACAATTTATTACCTAATGCGTTCAAAAGTTCAAATTCGTCACGTTGAAAAAAAAAGTTATGAACAACTACACTTAGTGGGTACAAACCTTCTTTCTATCGCTTGTTAGAAATGATGTTTCATTTATCGAATTATACCGCTTTCAAATTAATGAATTTTTTGTTGTTCAATTTAAAAAATTTTATTTTTTATATCAAAATACTTTTTACGAAAATGTTGTTATTCCTTTTAACGTTTGTGCTATTTCTTGTTTTCGTGTTTGTCATAGTTTTGTTTGGTTGTTTATGTAAATAAACCTTCAAGGGAAACAAATATCTTTAAAAAGCAAATAATTTTACTCAGTTCAAAGCTTATTTCGCAAACAATGAGACCTGTCTTCGTAGGTTGTTGATACTACTTTAGAATGGAGTGTATAATTGTACAAGAGAAAATTGAAATAGTTCTGGTTTATGGGGAAGCTGGCAGGGATGCTGATAATACAGCTAATCTCTATGATCAGCGTGTTTCGTTTTTCCGCATAGAATTCGGTCACGTGTTCTACTTTATCGTACTGTCGAACAAATTACCACTGACGGAAATGTTCAACCGAAAAAACAATCCATCGAGTAACAGTCACCGGAGAAAATAACGAAATTCATATACTAGCTGCAGTGACTGTTAGTTCTCAAGTAAGTGATTCTGAATTGTTCCAGAGCAGTGAATGGGGAATTTTAAAACGTAATTAATGTCATTCGTATTATGTGTCTTTACACCAATGTCTTCATGACGTTGATTTCCAAAATCGGATAACCTTTGTCAACGGGTACGTGAAGAAATACAGCAGAACCCCAATTTTTTTTCTTACGAATTGTTCTCGGACGAGTCGTCTTTTACAAACTACGGAACGGTTAATCGACACAACATGCATTGCTGAAGTGTTGAAAATCCGCATTGACTTCGCTAAGTTGGACATCAGCGTCTTTGGACTGTCAACGTATGGTGTGGAATAATTGGCAACAAACTCATTAGTAACCACATTATTGAAGGCAACTTGAATCACCGAATGTACTGAGACATTTTAGAAAATGAACTGCCAACACTACTCTAAGAATTGAGCGTAGAAATGCGATAGAACATGTGGTTTCAACATGATGGTTGGTCCAGCACACTAATCTGTGGTAGGTAGCACGTGAAGTACTTGATGGTGAATAATCGCTGGATTGGTAGAGCTGGTTAGGTATATTTGCCAACTAGGTCACCAGATCTTTCTAAGTCCGATTTCTTTTGTGTATCTTAAAATTTGCAAATAAGTACAAATAACACATGACAACATGATTGAGAAAATCAGGAATGTTTCTGCCGAAGTCATTTGAAGTGCGGAATAATAAGCGTATTCAAGACGAAGACCACCGTTTTGAGCACTTACTGTAATTGAAAATGTGAGAAATAAAATTTGTTATAAGATTAATTTGCAGTAGAGTTTCATTTATTACGGCGTCATCTATTATTATGAATGGAAAAAATTGTTTCAGACAAATCCTACGTAGTTTTAACCGCCGAATCCAAATGTGCAATAAAGTATAGTAGCTGCTACTTATGATTTTTAAGCTACTACCAGTTCTACCTACAAGAAAGAGGGAAGGAGTAATTTTAGCACTACTGTATTTCCTCCGGGGATTGATTAAATTTTGAATATGGACAATTTTTTCGTAGAGTGCTTATTCAACATATTTGAAAGTTTCAGGTTAAAAAAATAACCCGGTATATTGTACCGTCATTTCAACTGCCTACATAAGGCGATACTTGAATAGACAATACGTAGTTAGTTACTCATTTAAATGTCGCCTTATGTAGATAGTTAAAATGATAGTATAAATAGCATTTCGATTAGGAACTTTAATGTGTTTGTTTGTCTAGTGTTAAGTTTTAAGTATCTGAGTAATATTATTGTATTACATACTGATTTAAATAAGTTAATGTGTATTGTAGAAATTTTAATGCAATGTTGCAAATGCAAATTGAATATTAATATTTAATTTTTTGTTTCAGCTATGTTGAACGTGCTAAGTGGCGGAATGCACTATGGTTGGTCATCACCATCATTACCCAAACTTCTTAGTAACGATTCTGACATTCCATTAACACCAAACGAAGCAACCTGGATAGCAAGCGCAATAATGATTGGAGATGCCTGTGGAGCATGTATAACATTATTTCTTCTAGACAGGTTAGGCAGAAAGACAGTTATATTATGTACAATAGTTCCTTTTATTGTGGCATGGATTTTCATTGCTTTTGCAAAATCATTTGCTGTATTATTCGTTGGAAGAATTCTTGCTGGCATAGGAGATGGCAGTACATACAGCAGTGTACCGATATACATCGGTGAAATTTCGGAACCTCGGTTTAGAGGATTACTGGGATCAGGAGTTGCTGTTGTTTGGATAGCGGGAACTCTTATAATGAACATAATGGGATCATACTTAGCTACTAAAACGTCTGCCTTGCTATCAATTACGATTCCAGTTATTACATTTTTAACGTTTATATGGATGCCGGATAGTCCTTACTACTCAGTTATGAAAAACAGTCAAGAAAAGGCGAGAAACAGTTTAACCATTTTAAGAGGAAATAGTAACGTAGATGAAGAACTATCTAGAATTTCTTTAGCAATTCAGCAACGTACTTCAATTGCGCAAAAGTTTATTGATTTGTTTACCGTACATAGTAACAGAAGAGCACTATTTGTAATGTTAGGTATTCGAGGTCTTCAACAAGCCTGCGGTGTTACAGTTATAGTTCTTTATGCACAGATACTGTTTAAGGAAGGCGATAGTACAATATCAGCACAAACAAGTTCAAGTATTTATTTTGCTCTATTTTTAATTGTAACAGGATTATGTTCCTTAATTGTAGATAAGACTGGTAGAAAACCACTTTTATTAATTTCAGTATGTGGTTCATTTTTAGCTTTAGTCCTAGTGAGCACTTATTTCTATATACATAATAAAACCGACATTGATACATCTAACCTAAGGTTATTGCCTACAATTGGACTCTTCTGTTATGTAGCATTCTTTAGTATAGGTCTACAGGGCATTCCTACTTTATTTTTAGGAGAATTATTTTCTACAAGTGTGAAACCCGTGGCAGTTTGCGTCTCTATAGTTTGGTTTGCAATTGTAGTTACAACTATTTCAAAGGGTTTTCAGCTCACTAGGGAGATGTACGGAGTCCACATTCCCTTTTTCATTTTCTCTGCGTTTTGCATAGTTACTTTTCTGTTTATAATAAACATTGTTCCTGAAACTAAAGGTAAAACATTGGAAGAAATTCAAAAAAAACTTCAATCTAAGAATAAACATAATGAAGAAACGTTAAAACCGGAAGTATTTAGAAATGTTGAAGTATTTTAAATAAGAATGTGACTGAAATTGTGAATTATATATAGGATATTTATTTAGAATAGAAAGCTTAAAAATAAATATTAGAGCAATGGCTAGAATAGATAGTCAATAATCACTAGAACTTTCATAGAAAACAAATACATAAAAATATAGTACAACAAAGGATATTATATGCATTAGCAAAAATGCAGAAATTAGAATATGTATTAGTTAAATTAATTATATAATCCTAAGTAGACTGTGATATACTAGCAACTGAAATCAATTTTTCAATGTAATATTTCAAATAATGACTGGAAAATTGCAACAGTGGAAAAGTATGAATCGACGAGAAAAATAATAGAGTTTTGTACACTCTAATGACACTATACAGCTATGCTGTTGAATTTGAAAATTATATCATAATTTAAATTCAACTATTGACTAGTAATAATATGTGCCTTTCCATTAACTGTTGTCTCCTATAGGACTGTTTTAATTAAAGGGCAACTGAATTGTTCTGGTATAGCTAACCTTTTTTAATATATTGGGACTCAGCTGTAATTTTATACGTAAATTTAATTAATTTCAGCAAATATAACAATTGTTACCTATGCAAAGTAATAAATTGATTCTGTTTATGTCGTTTTTTATTATAAGTTTTAAGGGGAGACTAAATTAAACACTGACAAATCGAAAAAAATAAAAGCTAGTATAAATTGTGGGTTTATAATAGTTAGGTCTCTGCTATGTAGTCATCATTAAGCTTACAAATAACTAACAATAGGGTATAAATACGACAGTTGAAAAATAAAGATTAACTAGTCATTGCTAAACAATATAATATGTACTACTGAACTTAGTTGTAATACTGTTGTATTTGATTTGTAATGACTTGTTTACTTCAAATAAATATTTTTTATTTAAGTTTTTGCAACAGAAAACATAATTCACGTTATATAATACACAGCAACTATAAAAAAGTTTAGCATTATAAGTCATCAACTTAATAAAATTCTTCTTGAAATTTCAGTTTGTATGTACAAATTCTTTTCAATTTTATGTAAAAGATGTTGTAACAATTGTTGGTTGTTATCTTTGCCCTTTATATTACAACTTTATTTATGAAACGTATTACACATAATTCATCTGTACTAATAATTAGCCTAAATTTCATATTAAGCCAATTACAGACATCAAACACCAAAGGCATCTATCGGTTTCTAAATTGCTTCTACTCCAATATTTTGTTCCGAAAATTTTAAGCACGTCACGTTTTAGATCTAATTCATATTAATTACCTATCACTTTAGAGATGACGTTAATAAAAATAATTTAAACAATTTTATCGCATCTGACAATCGCTCTAATTTGTTACTGAAATAGATCTTCCTCAACAACCGGAGGATAATAAATTATGGAGTTTTGGTTTGCCATAAATCAATCAAACGGTTTCTGTGATTTAATGATTCACAAACCCTGAAGCAACAACGTTTAACAATAATCCTTCCGATTTGCTATAAACTGGATGATTTCTTTAATTAATGTCAGATATAGGTGTGGTTTGAATTAGCTATGCGTATCGAAGATTTTATACTGATAAGCATCGTACAAGGAGAATGCGGAAAAGATTTTTTCTGTATCCGTCTCATCTAAGAATAATTAATATAAATTTTTTTCTAAAATGCGGCGCCTGAAAAATGCACAAAAACTTGAATTAAATTTTACTTGACCATAGTTTGAATGATATTGATTTTCCATGGGGATGTAAATATGTTCGAAATAGCTGTATATAAAGAAATAAAATATGGCGTTAATCTTAACTTCAAGAAAGGTGTAGCGACTTGCTGACAGTTCTACTTTGCAATTTCAAAGTTATATATCAGGAAACAAAGCTGTGCAGCGCTGCATTCTTTACAACCGTGCAGATTTGCGAGAGCAAGAGCAATTCAATGTTTAACGTTACTGAGCGATAGCAGAAATATTCAAAAATTTATAAGGGGAAGTAATTTTTCATTATAATATTTATATAATAAATTTGTAAAAAAGTACAGTTTCGTATATTAATACACTTATGCATGCTGTGTTAAACTTGAATGCTAATCACAATCCTATCACTTATATATATATATATATATATATATATATATATATATACACACTATATATATACTATCGTATTATAGTGAATATGATGAAATAATAACTTAGACTTTTATGTAAAGCCAAAATGATCATTTCAAATCGATAAGTCAAATATGATTGACAAAAATGCCGAACGTAATTGAAAGTTAGGTTGATGTATCGCCGTGTACACGATTTAAATTTGTAAATTTCCCAATTGTCGTCATCGGTCTCGGTGGCGTAATTGGTAAACGCATGGTTCCAGCTAAACCAGTATACAGGTTCAAGTCCTGTCCAAGACCTTATATTTTCCATCTTTCAATTGCTAGCTCGATTTGAAATGATCATTTTGGCTTTGCATAAAAGTCTAAGTTATTATTCCATCTTATTCATTATATATATTACTCATATTTAGACCAGGGTAGAAAATTAAATAATCACATCAAATAATTTTAATCACCGTGTAGAAGCTTTGGGAAAAGGTACGCGTTATTAAAAAACCGTGAAGCATAAAAATTCATTCGTTTCATTAAAAATAAGGGAGTTAAATTATGTACAAGACGCTTGCTATAAAAAAAAAGGAAGCAGTATTAAAAAGCTCTACTAGTAAAGAAACAAATAGAAAATTACGTGCAAAATTTATATTAATTAACTCAATTTTAAGTAACCGGAATTAAACAAAATGTACAGATAATAATTAATATTTGATTAGGAGTCACTAAAAATTAAAGGGTATTAATTTTAATTGAAGTTAATTGAACCAGTAGGAACATATAATACGCATCAAAACTTGTAGAAACCCAATAAAATGCAAATCGTAGAAGTGTTATTTAGAAGTATTATGTTTGAACACCTGTGTATTTTTAAAAAAGCTCATTCTGCGTAAATTTTGCAGATAATTAATGGTTACAGAGAATCTTGGAGAAACCGTAGCTTAATAGTTACGAGAAATGCTAAAGGTGGGTTATTTCACAGTCCACATGGACTGAAATAATCTATAATAAAGAATATCAATTTGCACCAATAAGAACAGGGTAGATAGAGACAGATAATATGCGCACGACCGAGACACATATAGTAAAAGGCGTGAGTGGAGCAACGTCACTGGGTTGCGATTGGTTGAAAGTAAAGGCAAACTTGAGAGGTAAAATAACATTTCTGTATAAAATTTAATTAGTTATTTCCAGAAGTTGCGAGCCGTGTCGAAATTTCTGAGATTTAACTGGGGCGAGTGCAAATTTCGTAAAAATCGCATGCCGGGCTGCGGAATGGGAACCTAGCATGCGAAATTCTGAATAATTGTCCGTTTTGGGGACCAGACCGACAGACAGGCTAACCTCTTTATATACCCAGGTTAATATGAACAAGCTCTCTTAGATTTTCGAATTGATTCAATGCGTTAAACAGTGCTTTTTAGTTTTCCGATTTTGATTAAATAATTTAAACAGTTTGCTCGTATATTTTGGTGATTTAAAAACAGTTTGTTCTTTACGTGCTACAATGAGTGTACTTAAGTGCACTTAGAAAAGAAGATACAAGGTAATAAAGTCTAGTATCACTGTACCAATTAGTCTAATTTGCAACGACAAATGAATACACAAAAGTAGGCAGTTTTGGCGTATATTGGTGAAAGAAGTATGAATTTCTTTGTTATTTTTCGGGGGTGTTGATAATTAAATGGTTCCTAAACGTGTCTGGATCCACAAAACAAGGTTCAGATATACACAGATGAGTTCCGGAAAAGCCCTGAAACAACTTTAGATGAATGGTGGTGGAGAAATTTTAAAAGCGTTGAGAATCAGAAGCCGTAAATATAACCCAGTTGGAATGGTGTGATTAACAAAAGGGACGATGTACATTGAAGCTACGAGTGCAGTAACCTTCAGGTAAATTATACTATTTTGTTTGAACTTTGATGTTTTCGTGTGTGTTGAATAACTTTATAATTTATTTACTTAAAATGGACAGTAATGAAGTTGTACTAACAACAAATTTTTAATTTTAAGGTGAAATTTTCTTGTTTAAGTCGAAAGGAGTATTTAGTATTTATGTTCTTGATGAAAATTTGGGTATGTCTTTGAGCTCAATTAGACGAACCTGGTTAATTAACGTAAAGGGGTGGTAGATGCTCCCTTTGTACTCAGACTCAGGTCTGCATATATTGTTATATTAATTAGGAGGCATCCTACAAGGACTTTAATTTTGGATGTACATTAAAATGATAATAAATTTAATCTTGAAATTTTCTGATACTGAAATTTATGCTGAATTTTAATTTTGAAATTTTAATGTATTGTGAATATTGATGTAAATAGAGTTAACGTTGATGTTTGTGATAGGAATGTGTTTGTTTTTTATGATTGAGGATGAAGGTTTATCTAGGGAGCAGCCGAGGCGATGAACAGAAGAAAGTCAACGGAACAGTTGAGTTAATGAATAGCTTTTTGTAGGATTCACAGCATTCTTGATGGCCAATTCGTGAGGCTCGATTCTAATACAAGGGGAGGTTTCACAGCATTCTTGGCGACCCAAAAGTGAGGCTCGAGTTCCAAATAAAATTTTGTGATTTTATTCCAGGAAACTGGCGATCTGAGAGAGAGTTTCTGTGTGTTATAAATTTAAGAGTATTTTAGAGTGTGGAGTGATTAGAACGTATGCAGAAAAGAGTGGTTAAGGAGTCAAGGGTGGAAATTGGAAGTGACGATAGTGCATTGTGTGAGAAAATTCTAAAATGGAAGAAGCTGGAGGCAGTAGAGATCAGTCGAGGACGGAATCAGGGGATCAAGGAAACGAGATGATAATGAGAATGCTAGAGAGAATGAGCGATGAATCTAATAGAGCTAGGGGAAAGGTCAAGAAAATTTGACCAATTAAATCAGGAATTAGGGGATAAAATAGAGCAATCGACTAAAGAATTTACAGAGTTTAAAATAGTCTTACCGTGAAAATGGGGAAGTTGAAAATAGGGTTGATAAAATGAGCGTGATATTACAGGTCTTCGACAGGAAATGGGACATTTAAGGTCCGAAGTACGCATTTTTGTGAAGAAGAGATTAATAAAAAATGACTAAAACGGACTCATGTAGGGATCAGTTAGGCAGGGTAGAACGCGAAGTTAGTAGTATCAAATACAACATGTCAAGTTTAACGGGGATGGTCCCAGATTTTCTACAGGTGGAGTATCATTGGACCAACACATGAAGTTTTATGGCGATAACAGGGTAAATCCACAAATTTTTATTAATAGTGTAAGAAATCTAGTGGGAAATTATTTGACGAACAGACTAAACTGAATACGATAAAGGCTTTATTGAAAGACAACGCGGAAGCATGGTACAATTTAGTAGGACAGGACATAGACACCTACACGGACTTTGAAGACAGATTTTTAAAGCACTACTGGGTGACCACAGACAAGACCAGGTACGAGACGACTTAATCACAGGAAATTTAAGGAGAATTTTCAGGAAGTAGGGCAATATGCTATACGCAAGTATAGCATAGCCAAAAACTGAACCCACCACTGACGGACCGACAAATTATCAAGTATTTATCACGACACTTCGAGGTAGAAGTAAGACAACACGTAGCACTACAGAACATAGTGGACAGAGAAATGTTTTAGAATACCTGCAGAGGTACGACGACGTAAGTAGTGGACGACCTCGGGATAATAGGGAAAGACAGATCAACACAGTTAGGTTTGACAATAGACGGGACAACTATGCTAGAAGGGGAATAGTTACGGATACCAGCGACAGAATTGGGAACAGAGACGACCATACGTTAGAAGTAATAGTTTAGGAAGGGACCTGCACCGAGACCGGAACCTACCAGAAGGAATAGTTCACCGGACATGAGGGGACAGCTAATACAGACACGCAACGAGTGGAAACGCCTAGGACATACGCTGAGGTGACGGCTAGACCAGGACCAAGTAGGGAAAACAGACCCGGACAGGATTTTTAGAACGCGACAGACCACTAGATTTCAGTGTAAATGTATATGAACATCCACGTGAATTTTTCAAAATTGAGGAGGAAGTAGAGCCAGAAACTGAGGAAAATTATGTTTGCCAATTGTTAATATAGAAATTTTGAAAAATGTAGAAGTATTACTTGATACAGGGCAGAGGCGAGTTTAATATCGGATGAATTCGTCAGCAAAATTAGGGATAAGGTTTGTGATAGAATTATGCCTATAAAGCGTAGCCATTTAGTAGCTCCAAATAAAAGAAATTTGCTGTAGTAAATAGTGTTGTGGTGCTTAGGATAGATATAGGAGGTTTAAGCTGTGAACAGGAGTTTGTAATTGTACCTGGAATGAAGTTTCAGAGCATTTTAGGTGTTGACTGTATGATGAAGTTAGGGGTTTTGATAGATATGGAACGGAAGGTAATAAGGATTAATGATAGGGTAGTGCCATGGAAGGGCAGTTATGAAGTCACAGAGGATGACCAGGGTTGAGTATTAATGTAGTAGAGGTAGAGGATGAGGGAGTAAAACAGATCAACACAATAAGATGTCCAGAGGATAGGAGAGTAGAGGTTCAAGCTTTAGTACAAAACATGCAGAATTAGTGGGGGTAGAAGCAACAGGCATATCGGGAGCAAGTGAAGGCAGAATTAATTAAAGATGCACGAAAATTAATCAACGGACCAAACCGTTGTCCACCATCCATGGACACATTTTGACGAGGTTAAATGGCAAGTTTGTTTTAATAAAGTAGATTTAAGGAATTCATTCTGGCGGATTCCATTACATAAGAATTCTAGAAGGTACATAGGATTTTCCATAGAGGAAAAATCGATAATTTTAAAGTAGTATCGTTTGGTTTGTCGGCAGAAAAGGAAATGATAATGAATAAGAAACAGACAAGTGTAGGGACTGGAAGAAGCAGTATTTAAGAGTCAGGATAATAGGGATGATAAGTTTATTGTATGTGAGATAATAGGGAGGATAAGTATAGATATAAAGGAGGAAAAATAGGGATGAAGAGTATTAGGATGGTGAGAAGAAAGACTTGGAGGGTCAAGAAAGAGTTAGATTTAAATAACTTGATGAACAAAGGATAGAGATAGGTGAATTTTAGTATAGATATAGAATAGAGAGTATAAGTAAGTGTTTATAGAAAATAAAGCTAGGTATAGGATAAATATGGGAGATAAGTAGAAATAGGTTTAGGATGAGAATAAAGAGGAAATGTAGGAAGAAAATAAGATAGGTTAAGTATAGATATTTTATATAAGATTAATGGAAAGTTAAGAATAGGAAAGGTAGATAGGATGTATATAGGATGTTTATAAAATTAGGTGAGAGTTAGGAATAGGATAGGGATATAGGACAGGTGTAAATAATTTTTTTGATTGGATATAAGTTAGGTAAGTTAGATAGATAAGGGTAGAGAGAGATAGGAAATTTTTTTGTAAATGTTTTTTTGGCAGTCTAAATGCTTTATATTTGCATTCAAATAAGTGGGATTATTTGTATTCAAATAGGGGGAAAATACTCATATTTAGACCAGGGTAGAAAATTAAATAATCACATCAAATAATTTTAATCACCGTGTAGAAGCTTTGGGAAAAGGTACGCGTTATTAAAAACCGTGAAGCATAAAAATTCATTCGTTTCATTAAAAATAAGGATTAAATTATGTACAAGACGCTTTATATAAAAAAAAGGAAGCAGTATTAAAAGCTCTACTAGTAAAGAAACAAATAGAAAATTACGTGCAAAATTTATATTAATTAACTCAATTTTAAGTAACCGGTATTAAACAAAATGTACAGATAATAATTAATATTTGATTAGGAGTCACTAAAAATTAAAGGGTATTAATTTTAATTGAAGTTAATTGAACCAGTAGGAACATATAATACGCATCAAAACTTGTAGAAACCCAATAAAATGCAAATCGTAGAAGTGTTATTTAGAAGTATTATGTTTGAACACCTGTGTATTTTAAAAAGCTCATTCTGCGTAAATTTTGCAGATAATTAATGGTTACAGAGAATCTTGGAGAAACCGTAGCTTAATAGTTACGAGAAATGCTAAAGGTGGGTTATTTCACAGTCCACATGGACTGAAATAATCGATAATAAAGAATATCAATTTGCACCAATAAGAACAGGGTAGATAGAGACAGATAATATGGCAAGACCGAGACACATATAGTAAAGGCGTGAGTGGAGCAACGTCACTGGGTTGCGATTGGTTGAAAGTAAAGGCAAACTTGAGAGGTAAAAATAACATTTCTGTATAAAATTTAATTAGTTATTTCCAGAAGTTGCGAGCCGTGTCGAAATTTCTGAGATTTAACTGGGGCAGTGCAAATTTCGTAAAATCGCATGCCGGGCTGCGGAATGGGAACCTAGCATGCGAAATTCTGAATAATTGTCCGTTTTGGGGACCAGACCGACAGACAGGCTAACCTCTATATATACCCAGGTTAATATGAACAAGCTCTCTTAGATTTTCGAATTGATTCAATGCGTTAAACAGTGCTTTTTAGTTTTCCGATTTTGATTAAATAATTTAAACAGTTTGCTCGTATATTTTGGTGATTTAAAACAGTTTGTTCTTTACGTGCTACAATGAGTGTACTTTAGTGCACTTAGAAAAGAAGATACAAGGTAATAAAGTCTAGTATCACTGTACCAATTAGTAAAATTTACAACGACAAATGAATACACAAAAGTAGGCAGTTTTGGCGTATATTGGTGAAAAAGTATGAATTTCTTTGTTATTTTTCGGGGTGTTGATAATTAAATGGTTCATAAACGTGTCTGGATCCACAAAACAAGGTTCAGATATACACAGATGAGTTCCGGAAAAGCCCTGAAACAACTTTAGATGAATGGCGGTGGAGAAATTTTAAAAGCGTTGAGAATCAGAAGCCGTAAATATAACCCAGTTGGAATGGTGTGATTAACAAAAGGGACGATGTACATTGAAGCTACGAGTGCAGTAACCTTCAGGTAAATTATACTATTTTGTTTGAACTTTGATGTTTTCGTGTGTGTTGAATAACTTTATAATTTATTTACTTAAAATGGACAGTAATGAAGTTGTACTAACAACAAATTTTTAATTTTAAGGTGAAATTTTCTTGTTTAAGTCGAAAGGAGTATTTAGTATTTATGTTCTTGATGAAAATTTGGGTATGTCTTTGAGCTCAATTAGACGAACCTGGTTAATTAACGTAAAGGGTGGTAGATGCTCCTTTGTACTCAGACTCAGGTCTGCATATATTGTTATATTAATTAGGAGGCATCCTACAAGGACTTTAATTTTGGATGCACATTAAAATGATAATAAATTTAATCTTGAAATTTTCTGATACTGAAATTTATGCTGAATTTTAATTTTGAAATTTTAATGTATTTTGAATATTGATGTAAATAGAGTTAACGTTGATGTTTGTGATAGGAATGTGTTTGTTTTTTATGATTGAGGATGAAGGTTTATCTAGGGAGCAGCCGAGGCGATGAACAGAAGAAAGTCAACGGAACAGTTGAGTTAATGAATAGCTTTTGTAGGATTCACAGCATTCTTGATGCCCAATTCGTGAGGCAATACGATTCTAATACAAGGGAGGTTTCACAGCATTCTATATATTATATATAAATTATTGATATACTACTATATATATATAATAAAAGAAAATATTTCAGTATAAAAATTAATATAATAGAGTTCTAACAAACTCTTTGAAATAAATGAATACAAGCTGGTATTATGAGTAGCGACAATTAACAGAAACTATATTAATCATGAGAAACATCCAACCAGTTTCGTTTGTTGACTCACAGGGATGTCCAAACCTATGAAGTACAAATTCATAATATAATTTCAAACAATACTGTCTGATTGATAGCAAAATATATAAAGTACCGCCATCAGGTGATCAAAACACCAAATCTAAAGGTGGAATACAGAATTATACGAAACTACATAATAAATTTTAAAAATACTATAAAATACGTGGCCTTTGAATTAATCGGATAGTGATTAAGCAAACATTCTTTTCTAATCTAGAAACCTCTCATGCGTATTCACCGTTGTTATGCCATAGCATTCAAGTAACAAGGACATGTTCCCAGTAACCCTATGAAGTAATCGAAGCTATTATAATGATATAATTTCGAAACAATACTTTATGGCAAAAGTATATAAAACCGCCATCAGTGAAAATACACCAATCGACTCTAAAGTGTGATACAGCAATTGAACAGAAACATTAGCTTAATTAAATTTTAGGAGAATGACTCATACAAGTTCGGTTGTGCCTCATAGGTGAGATTTCGCAAGAACCTGTACAGAAAATAAGTATTAACGTAATCAAACACTTCTATGGCAAAGAATAACAACCGCACGGTTAATCCAACCTACTAAATGTGCAATACAAGAATTAAACGAACACACAAGTTATTGACCCAATAGAAAATTGAATATAAAGTAAGATGGCTATCTGTAAACAAACTCTTATGGAAATAATAAAGCACATTGATTCAACATACCAAATTCGGCACGCTGGTATATATAACATTAAATCAAAGACAATTATTTGCAGTCGTAATAATAATAAATATTATCTAACAAATTATGGAAAGACATAAAAACAATCCAGCTGAGCATATGGCTTAACAAAATCTGTATTGATTCAGGGAGCACATCATGACATGAGTTTTGTTAGCATCAACTGTTCCCAAGAACCCTATGAAGTAATCGAAGCTATTATAATGATATAATTTCGAAATATCGCACAGTCGAAGAATTGGACACACAAGCTATAATAGTTTAGGAGGGACCTGCACCGAGACCGAACCTACCAGAAGGAATAGTTCACCGGACATGAGGGAATAACAGACAGCAACGAGTGGAAACGCCTAGGACATACGCTGAGGTGACGGCTAGACCAGGACCAAGTAAAAAATGACTTTGTAATTTTTAAACGACAGCCACGATTTAGGAAATGATATGACATCCAGTGAATTTTCAAAATTAGGGGAAAGACCAAAAAGGAAATTATGTTTGCAATTTAAATAGAAATTTTTGAAATAGAAGTTATTGATACGGGCAAGCAGTTTAATACGGAGAATTCTCAGAAAATTGGGATAAGGTTTGGATAAATTATCCTAAAGCGTAGCCATTTAGTAGCTCAAAAAAAGAAATTGCTTTATAAAAGTTTGTGGTGCTTAGGATAGATATAGGAGGTTTAGCAACGGAGTTTTAATTGTACCTGAAAGTTCAAGCATTTTAGGTTGACTTAGAGAATGGGTTTTATAGATATGGAACGGTAATAAGTTAATGATAGGGTATGCCATGGAAGGCATTTGAAACAGAGGAAATAAGATAATAAGCTAGGGTAGAGATGAGAAAACAATCAACCAATAAAGCAAGGAACGGAATAAGTTAATTTTACAAAAACATGAGAATTTGAGGTAGAGCGCAGCATTGGTGCAAGTGAAGGCAAAATAAAATTTGCAAAATTAATCAACGGACCAAACCGTTGCACCATCCATGGACACATTTTGACGAGGTTAAATGGCAAGTTTGTTTTAATAAAGAATTTAAGGAATTCATTCTGGCGGTTCCATTACAAAAATTCAGAAGGTAATAGATTTTCCATAGAGAAAAATCGAAATTTAAAGTAATGTTTGGTTTGCGGAAAAAGGAAATATGAAAAGAAACAACAAGTGTGGCTAAGAAAAGCATATTTAAATCAGGATAATAGGGATATAAGTTTATTTATGTAGATAATGGAGGAAAGTATAATATAAAGAAGAATAGGGTGAAGTTAGGCATGGAGAAGAAAGACTTGGGCAAGAGTAGATTAATAATGAGACAAAGATCGAAGTGATTTATAATAATAATTGTAAGGTTAATCAGTACTATGGCAAGAATAAATGAGAAATCCAGCATTCAGAAGTGAAAAAATACGAAACATAACGTATAAGATTTTATGAAGTTAATGAAAGTTAAAACTGAAACGTACATAAGTTAAATTATTAGAGATGACGATATATAGGTATAGTACTGGCTTTGAAGATTTTGCGGAATGTTAAAATTATTTGCTAACGTAACAAACCTTCTCGTGGACACGGGTTCATGCCCTATAGGCAATTCAAATAGAAAGACAATTAGGTAATCAGTTCCGCATAAGAAAATTAATAAAGTAAGATGTATCTGTAAACAAACTCTTATGGCAATATAATAAGAGCCAATTTTTGACAAAATACAAATCGGCTGGTAGTTATATAGCCATTAACAAGAACATTAACTTTATTAATTCATGGGAAACATCCACTGACCAATGGTTTCGGTTTGTTAGCCTCATCAGAGTGGACTGTTCCCAAGAACCCTATGATAATCGAGCTATTATAATGATAATTTCGAACAGCACTGTACTATGGCAAAGTAAATAAAACCGCCATCAGGTGATAAAACACCAACACTAGCTAAAGTGTGGAAGTAAGATTGAACCAAACTACTAATAATTTTAAAATGACTATAAAGTACGTTGGGCCTTTAGATTTGCGAATGTACAAGAAAATTTATTTGCTAACGTAAAAACCTTCTCATGCGACACGGGTTCATGCCCATAGGCAATTCAAATAAACAAAGACAAGTTATTTGCAGTCCGCAATAAGAAAATTGAATATAAAGTAAGATGTATCTGTAAACAAACTCTTATGGAAATAATAAGAGCCATTGACAAATACAAATCGGGCTGGTAGTTATATAGCCATTAACAAAACATTAGCTTTATTAATTCATGGAAGAAACATCCACTGACCAATGGTTTCTTTTACCTATAGTGATTCCCAAAACCTAATAATCGAACTATTTAAATATAATTAAAATATAAAAGGCAAAGTAAATAAAACCACATCGAGTGATAAAACCAACACTACTAAATATGAAGTAAATTGAACAAATACTAATAAATTTTAAAATGACATAAAATAAAACTGAGTCCGTAAAAATTAAATAAATTAATTGACTAAAAGGGTACCGCAGTTTTAAATTAAAAAGCCATTTTTTTAAATTTTTGTATTTCCTTTGTTTTCGTTTTTTTCGTACGTTGGGCTTTAGATTTCGAAATTTACATAATATTTGTAACTACAAACCTTCTCTGGGAACGTCCATCATAGGCAATCAATAAACAAACATGGTATTGATGTTCCGCAATAAGAAAATTGAATATAAGTAAGATGTATCTGTAACAAATGCTTATGAAATACCACTAGATTGCATTGACAAATACAAATCGGTGTGTTATATAGCCAGTTTAACAAACATTAGCTTTATTAATTCATAGAGGATAAATCACTGACTCAATGGTTTCAGTTTGATTAGCCTATGGTGGACTGTTCCCAAGAACCTTAGTAACGTAAGCTATTTAATCGATATAATTTCGAAAGCAATACTTATAGGCAATAAATTTATAATCCGTCCATCGTGATAAAACACCAACACTATAAAGTGTGGTACACATTGAACCGAAATACATAATAAATTTTAAAATGCTATAATAGTACTTGGCTTTGAGATTTGTCTGGAGACAGTCCAATTAATTGCTAACGTAACAAACCTTTCAGTGGAGACGTTCTGCCCCATAGACATTCAAATAAACTTATAAGACAAGTATTATCAATACACGAAATTATTGAATATATTATAAGATTGTATCTGTAATACATAATCTCTTATGGAAATAATAAGAGCATTGACAATACAAATCGGGCATGGTAGTTATGAACCCGGGTGTCGCCACGAGAAGGTTTGTTACGTTAGCAAATAAATTTTGCTGTAACATTCCGCAAATCTCAAAGGCCCAACGTACTTTTATAGTCATTTTAAAATTTATTATGTAGTTTCGGTTCAATTCTGTACTTCCACACTTTAGTAGTGTTGGTGTTTTATCACCTGATGGCGGTTTTATTTACTTTTGCCATAGTACAGTGATTGTTTCGAAATTATATCATTATAATAGCTTGATTACTTCATAGGGTTCTTGGGAACAGTCCACTCTGATGAGGCTAACAAACCGAAACCATTGGTCAGTGGATGTTTCCTCCCATGAATTAATAAAGCTAATGTTTTGTTAATGGCTATATAACTACCAGCCTGATTTGTATTTGTCAATGGCTCTTATTATTTCCATAAGAGTTTGTTTACAGATACATCTTACTTTATATTCAATTTTCTTATTGTGACTGCAAATAACTTGTCTTTGTTTATTTGAATTGCCTATGGGCATGAACCCGTGTCCCACGAAAGGTTTGTTACGTTAGCAAATAAATTTTGCTGTAACATTCCGCAAATCTCAAAGGCCCAACGTACTTTTATAGTCATTTTAAAATTTATTATGTAGTTTCGGTTCAATCTGTACTTCCACACTTTAGTAGTGTTGGTGTTTTATCACCTGATGGCGGTTTTATTTACTTTTGCCATAGTACAGTGATTGTTTCGAAATTATATCATTATAATAGCTTCGATTACTTCATAGGGTTCTTGGGAACAGTCCACTCTGATGAGGCTAACAAACTCGAAACCATTGGTCAGTGGATGTTTCCTCCCTATGAATTAATAAAGCTAATGTTTTGTTAATGGCTATATAACTACCAGCCTGATTTGTATTTGTCAATGGCTCTTATTATTTCCATAAGAGTTTGTTTACAGATACATCTTACTTTATATTCAATTTTCTTATTGCGGACTGAAATAACTTGTCTTTGTTTATTTGAATTGCTATGGGCATGAACCCGGTGTCGCTACGAGAAGGTTTGTTACGTTAGCAAATAAATTTTGCTGTAACATTCCGCAAATCTCAAAGGCCCAACGTACTTTTATAGTCATTTTAAAATTTATTATGTAGTTTCGGTTCAATTCTGTACTTCCACACTTTAGTAGTGTTGGTGTTTTATCACCTGATGGCGGTTTTATTTACTTTTGCCATAGTACAGTGATTGTTTCGAAATTATATCATTATAATAGCTTCGATTACTTCATAGGGTTCTTGGGAACAGTCCACTCTGATGAGGCTAACAAACCGAAACCATTGGTCAGTGGATGTTTCCTCCCCTATGAATTAATAAAGCTAATGTTTTGTTAATGGCTATATAACTACCAGCCCGATTTGTATTTGTCAATGGCTCTTATTATTTCCATAAGAGTTTGTTTACAGATACATCTTACTTTATATATATATATATATATATATATATATATTGTAGTGGATTTAAAGGGTTAAATTTGAGGTCAACAAAGCAATTTCCTAACACCCTGTATAGAGAAAGGAACCATTTATATACGCGCAAAATTAATTTCATTTATTTAATTTAAATTTACAAGTATTGTCGTAATTTTATAATTATGGATTAGGAGGTAATAGATTCATAAAGAAAATCAATTGTATAAGCTAATAGAAATTATTAATTAATTTAATTTATTTTAATTTAAGAGGTTATAACGTCAGAAAACGCATAAGAGCATGAAAAATCAATAATCTCAAGGCGAAAAGCTTTGCTTAACAAACAAACAGACATCCGTTATATAGAATACCATGAAACGTAAACTCCTAGAAATGTTATTTTAAACGATCATTAATTAGGCACAGCTGCACGTTGGAAAGGTCACCTTCCGCTTATTTCTGTAGATAACAGAGCAAGCTGCAAGGAAATATTGTGTAACCGTCGGTGGGTTTCGTAATTAAGACTAACAAGAGCTTTTTAACGAGCAGAAAGGATGCACAATTAATAATATATTACAGAATGAGACGGGCATAGAAGCATACATTTAGTAGGCATATATTCAATCCACGTGGGGTAGATATAAAGACGCGGGCAGCTATATCGATTTTCTACCACTCAAGTAAGATTAGAACGCGACATCGAATATGCATAAGACAGGAATAGAGATATTACAGGCGGGGTATAAAACGTTACTGAAATGTATTATTGGTCGAAATAGGTAGTTGTAGAACAGAGGAACATGTGATAGTTTTGCAATTAGGTATTTCGAGTAAAGTGTGGCCGAGAGGGGCCTGGCTTACGATATAAATAAGCTAGGAAAATTAATAGTTCTCTCTTTTATTTTGCATCGCTTACGACGTACAAAAATCTACTGACGAGGCTTGTAAGTATAATAAAATTTGAAAATTCAATAGTACAATATTAGATTATTGTGGCCTTATCGTTAGAAACGCGAATTGTGTCGAGTTTATTTAAATGTAACTAAGGTTTAAAGAATACTTTAACAAGCTCGTAAATTAATAAAGCGATAAATAACAAGTGTAATATACATGGGTTTGGATATTGAAATTGATATTGGATGGGTAGCATGAAGCGCAGCTTAGATGGTGGTCATCTTTAACATCCAGTGGAGACGCACGCAGAACCACTAGGCTGAGGGGTTCAGGAACATAATACATCGTCAACGGAGATGGAATCTTCAAGTTTGTCCAGGTAACGCATTAGAATTTGCTGTTTTTTTATAAACTGTTGAAAATTTTGTGATGTGTGAGAGTGAACTTTGATGGTATTTTTCGTTATTTTACGTATTGAAAAGGATACGTATAACCGACTATTAATATGGTATTTTGAATATAAAACAAAAGGTGTACGTAAAGCTTATTTGAACTGATTGATGAATTTAAATTTAATTGTTAAGAGTACATGGTTTTTTTTGAAGTTTGTAGTAATAGTATGCCAAGTGGAAAGCATACATTGATAAACTGGGTTATCATGAGCTCACCATACTCCAGTGTGTAGTAAGAAACCAAGGTCAGGTATTATTTGAGGCCCATTTACTCCTTTTGCATTAAATGTGTAAAAGTTTTCACTTTACAAAAACTTGGACTTTACAAAGATAGCATGTATTGAGGTGTAACATGAGCACCGAACTGTAAATAACTTTGAATTATTATTTGTAAATAGTGGTTAATAAATATTGTATGATTGTTGTATTATTTTGTGATTTATTGTATGGTGTGTGAACGGTAAAGAGAATGAGAGTAAATTTAGGAATACGAGAAGAAGCACAGCTAAGCTAGCCAGGGAAGCTGCTGAAGAAAATAATTCAATGAAGCAGAAAAGGGTAAGAAAATTTTTGTAAAAATTTTATGTTTGAAAATAAATTTCTTTTTGAAAACTGGTGAGGTCCGGTCTTAAATTAGAGAGTTCCACGGCAATTTATGACGCCCAATCTGTGGGGCTCGAATGTTTTTTAGAACGTACCAGTTCCTGTGACCAAAAGGCACATTCCACGGCAATTTATGGCGACCTGAACGTGAGGCTCGAGCTCCAAATAGAATTTTAGCAATTTTATTCCAGGAAACTGGCGATCTGAGAGAGAGAGAGAGAGAGAGTCTGTTTTCTTTCAATTACTAGCTCGATTTGAAATGATCATTTGATTTTCTAATTATTTGCAAACAAATTTAATAAAATATGAGTAGATGGGCCCCACATATTACCCTAAATTGACTGTACACTGGAGTATGGTGAACTCATAATAACCCAGTTTATTTAGTATATGCCTTTTACCTTGCATAAATTAATACAAAATTGATAGACCCGTTTACCCTTTACAATCTAATTTATATTCAGAATAAAATTTTATAAGTTTTAAATACACCCCTTTTCAATATTTAACCCCAATAAATTGTCCAGTACATGTATCTTTTCCAATAAGTTTATATAACTATAAATAAACCACAAAATTCACTCACACATCACCAAAATTTCACAAAAGTTTATCAGAGAACAGAAATTTTAAATCAATTACCTGGAGAATGCTTCAGGCTTTCATTCCTTCGACAACGATCACCAGAACACCTCGGCCTCGTGACCATGCGCTGTGATACTCCGCGAATTCACAGACGATAACCCAATAAATTGCGAGCCAAGCGCTTTGTTTCATAGTACTATTCCATATCAGCATACAATCCTGGTTGTTTGTGATGCTTACCCCACATATATTATGCTTCCATTTATTGATTTTCTAGCTTTGTATAGTAGTAGCCAGACCTCTATTAATTTAATATACACTACACGTATTTCGCGTTAGTAAACAGAAGGCCGCTACTAATAAGTTACACGTGCTAGCACTATATTTACAGTATTATTAAGACATCTAATACTCACAAAAAAAGCTCTACTATAATGTTGGTCAGCATTCAGTACTTTATCTTAGTAAAGTAGTATAGAAGCGAAGACAAGACAAGAGAGCTCTCCGAATTTCCATTCCGTATTTATATTGGTTCAAAATCCTACTCCCGGACCCACTTCCCGTGAAAAGCTTATTTTCAAATTTAAATTTTACAAATTTTGATACAACCGTCTTGAAAATTCCTGAAATTTACTCCGTTGACGTGCGGTATGTATCCGAAAGCATTCCCACTTGTCGCGTTTGTCACCGTTTAGAAAACTGTCTGTTCTTAGCTAGTGAACATATTCTCTGTCGTCATAAAACCCCGCCTGTACTATCTTTATCTCTGTCTGATGCATGTCTGCTGTGACGTTCAAAACCCCACTTGAGTTATAGAAAATCGATATTGCTGACAGCTCCTCTTCACTCCACGTGGATATGGTACGTGCGTTTTCAATATCAACGCATTTATCTCTGTCTCTATCTGTAGTATATAACCGATAGTGCATTTCCCTTGCTCTTTAAGAACTTTGTTAGCTTGTTGTTCAAACCAAACAGACGGTTGAAAATATTTTCTATGAAGTCATGTCTTAATATGCTTATAATTTCGACGAATGTAACCTTTTTAAAAACGCAGGTGTTTGTTAATTATCGACCGTTTAGCACAACAATTCTTAGAGTTTATATTGCGTCGTATTTGTATAAACTGACGTTTGCTTGTTACAAAGAAAACTTTTGCCTTTGGAATTATTGATTTTCTTACCCTAGTGGGTTTTCTTATGCTTTTACGTGTTGAATTAAACTAAATTAAAATTAAGTATGCGTATTCTATTTGCTTTAAAATTGTTTTCTAACCGCTCGTTGTTACAGCGAAAAATCTCTAATGAACCTCAGATTCTTGTGAATTTTTATAACGAACATAACAATACTCGGTAAATCGCTTCAAACTGTCATTCCGTTGTTCGAATTTATCCTCTATGTCTTTATTTTTCAACGCCTTCAACTTGAACAAACATCTCTCATCTCCCTTGTATCTACAGCTTTATCTCACACATATGCATCCACCAGCTGGATCTCTGCCCTTCTCGTACAATTAACACCAATTACCACGCTTGGATCCATTTTCCCACTTTTTAACAGACCCGTGTTTGCTTTTAAATATCCTTGAAATTATTGATTTTATTTAGGTCCCCCAACTATACTGTCTCCTGAATTATGTATACGCATCCCTCTTGCACTCAGTACACTTTTATTCTGTCTTGGTCTTTTATTGGCTCTTCACTATACTACCTCCAAGATTGAAATCAATATTTTAATCACAAAACCGCGTTTACATTAATCCCAGGGGCTGTTCTTTTCCAATAACCCATTAAAGTTTGTTTGCTGCCAAGCTTACCGAGAAATATTATCTCCCCTCGTTGTTTTGTTTAAAGGTGTCGCATTTTACATTTTCAAACAGAAATGTTATTTTAACACCTGTTCCACGCTTTTAGATTTTCATATAATCACTTTACTACAAATTTAAATACGTTAGAATGATTTTCTCCAATTATTTATTTATTCTGCCCTATGTTTATACAAATATTATGTTACATTATCCTTAGTTAAATTACATTGACTCTACATTACTATACACTACTTAAGCTAAAAAATTAATTTGTTAAAAATATTCCAATTCCCTAATTAAATAAATTTGTCTTCCCTTATTCAAAAGCTTCAACCCATGAGTTCACTTGTGCCCTTATATATCCCAATGACCCCTTAATTACACGATAATATATATTATATATTGTTACGTTTATTTTTCTACCTAAATTAAATACCCTTTTCCCTATTTAAGTCATTACCCGCTTGAATAAATTCCATTTCTATTCTTAAATTCTCCAACAATACCCTATATAGTGTACCTGTTCAGTATAAGCCCGCATAACATAATTTTAACTCAAATCCACTTTGGTTTTAAAACGAAAATTTATTGGATAAATTAAATAGTCAATACCTTGTTTTAGGTATCCGGTAATTTGTTAAACATTCCGATAACATATATTTGCTTTCGCTTGTGTTTCTCATATAAAGACTTGTCGAAATAATAGATCCTACTATTATTTGATAGCGTGTTTTCCAGTCTGCTAATCGCTCTTCGATAACGCGAAAATTGCAGTTCAAACTCGTGTTATTTGAACTCATTTTGAATTTGATTCTGCAGCTTGTGCGTTGAAATATTTTCTACATTATTCGTCCCACTTCAAAAGCAATGGACGGTTTTTGTTTGACAAGTAAGAGGTTTCTTGCGTGTATGGGTGAGTTTTCCCGCGCTTACCCATTCTAATCAGATTCTCTTTTAAGCTCTTAGCTGGAAGCCAAATTGGTTCTTTCTTTATGTAGGCCCAACTGTTCGTTGACGTAGACCAACTGCTTTTGTCTGTAGACCGCTGCTGCAGTTATGGTGGCAGGGCGAATGGATCCCGACTACCGTGGCGTTGCTATGCTGACTCACCCCGACGACTTGCAAGCTAAGTATCTAGACACATACAGGTATACAACTTGTTTTTATTTGTGTATATCAAAGGCATATTTCGTATCAGCGTTTGGTGTAGTTTTTTGTTAATAAACGTGACACTGTAGAACTATTGTTTACTGCTGCAAATCGATATTATCGTTCTACAGGTGTAATGTACTATTGTTAAAAATGTTTGACAGACACACGCTTATTCTTTTCTACTGATTGATTTATTTTACAAACGGTATTATATATAATTTATAAGAATGATTGACAAAAGGTCTCACACGTTAATTCTTTCCTACTGATTAGTTTATTTTACAAAAAGTATTAGGTGCAATTTAAAAAAAATGCTTGACAAAAGCTCTAACATGTTTATTTACTACTGATTAATTTTATTTTGTGTAAAATACGAGATGCGCACTTCGTATCTGAAGTACTAAATTGTTCATATCACATAATTGTTTGCTTTGAAATAGTAACGCTTAATTTATTGCTTTTGCTTGTTTGTACAGAATCCTTTATTTATTTTTATTTGTTAATAGATAATCGTGGGCAACGTGTTTTTTTTAAATTTTCTTGGTATGTAGGTGAATCCTTCCACTATCCGCATTTGGTAGTTAGCCTGGTATTTACTTTGCTTCCGGCTAGGTCTAGGTATGTAGCATAAATTCTGACGCCCTGGCGTGGGACTGGGAGTTTGTTTTAGTTAATTTTTTTGTGCTCCGATTTTATTTCGTGTAACTTTGGCTCCGATCTTTTTTATTCACTTTTGCTCCGAGTTTGTTTTGCTTCTGGCCCGATTTTTTGTACTGCCTGCTTTCCGACATTACCCGCATATATCAGTCTGATGCTACTTATGTTTTCTTCCTGTACGTTCGAACTAGTATTTATTTCTTTTTGTTATTTCTTGTGTGGGTTTGATCTTCTTAAATTTTAGTTTTGTTTTCTTTCCTAATCGCTTAAAATTATCGGTTGGTTAATATCAGATTATTGGACTTGTGTTTTCGCCAATAATTGTAAACCCTTTGAAAGCTGTGGCGCCTTATTTCTGAGTTTAGTGCTTTTTTTTTTCTTACGTTAAGTACTCCTTTTTTAGTTTAATCCGTTTGTTGCTTACGTATTGGATAGAATCGTTGTGTTGCTATTCACTTCTGATATTTTATAGTTTATTTGGTTGAGACTGGATTTCGAATTACTCTGATATACAGTGTGTATTTTTTTGTCACAATGGATACGTGGGGGTTGGATGTAAATAGGCTGTTAAAACCCGAACTCCAATATGAGTTATCTTCTGGAAAATTTGACTCTGACATTAAAGTCGAGGGGTTGCGTAAAGCCGTCAGCAACGCGATTCAAGTAGAAATGAATCAGTCTTTTACTCTTAGCCCTTATAGAATTACGTATACGTCTTCTGACTATTTTACTGGGGATGTTACTGATAATAAGTTTGCCCGTTTATGCTCCTTATGGGTGCACATTCACGTTGTGAATTGATGGTGACTAGCTTTGAGAAGAAAGTCCTTATGAAAAATAAATTATTATTCGTTTTACAGGCCATTCGTTCGGATGTGGAGGCGACTTTTAGAAAATTCAAACGTGTTACTTTTGCTGAATTTAGTCAACAGCGTTCTTCCATCCTCAAACTCTTAATGTAGCTACCGCTGTTACCGAAGAAGTTCCTTATCTTTCTTTTGATTCCAAAGAAGAATTGGATACTTCTACTGCTGCTAATACTATGACCCTACTAAAGGATACCCTCTCGCTAAACTGAATGTCTCTTTTTCAAGTGAAGGTTCTCTACCGGAATTCTTGATTCGTATTAAGGAACTTAGTGTTTCGGGTCATATTTCTGCTCAACAACTTTTTCTTTTTACTCCGGAATTACTTACCGGAAATACTTTACTTCTTTTCCGCGCACAACAGCGCTCTTTCAAATGTTGGGAAAACGTGGTGACTTTATTAAAGGCCGAATTCCTACCCGTGGACTATAATACACGCCTATTAGACGAGATAAATTCTCAAACTATGGGCCCTACCGAAACCATTGGTCTGTACGTGGCAACCATGCAAAGTTTATTCTAACGTCTATCTACTCCCTTATCGGAAATCCAACAATTGGAGATTATGAGACGCAATCTAGCTCCATACTATCAGTCTGCATTAGCACTAATCGACCTTACTTATATTTCCCAACTACTATCCTTATAGAAAAGACTAGAATTTAGCAAGTATTCTGTAGACACTTTTCGACTACCACCTTCCAGCACTACTTCTCATTTGTTGGAACTAGACCTTGCCTATAAATCAGGTGCTACGGCAATTCCTTCAGTCCCGTTTAGCGGGTCTAATCCTGTCTCTAGTCATTCTACACCATTCAATCGACCCAACCTTTCTTCCCTTGTTATTCCTACTTCGTCATCTACTTCTGCTAACCGGATTACGTGTCTCAATTGTAATTGTAGAAGAAAATATAGCCAATACGAAAGTTTACTTATTCTGTTGAATGCTGAATTAGCGACAAAGTTAGTGTTGGACATTTTTAAACATAATATTAACGTGTAAGGAAGTTGGAGTAGTTTGGAGCAATGTAAAATATTAAGAAACATCTACGTATGGAAATTTAGATGTAACTATTATTGGTAGAATTTAGTGTTTGTTAAAGCATAAGAATTTAGAAATTGACAATTAAATGACATAACGAAAAGACTGGTGTTTAACTGTTTTCTATGTTAGTTATTAACAACATTTTTTGAAATTTGGGATTTATAATGACATGTATTTTAATATGACAAATAGGAAAATTTGAAGTGATAGTACTGTTGAGGGATTTAATTTAATATTTTTTAGGATTGCTTTAGTATTACCTGGACATAGTGAGGTTAAGGAACTAGCGCCTTTTTGTCTGTGTGTAAATTTATCGCAATGCCAATAGAATTTAGTTTAGGTTGAATTTTATTTGCAATTATTTAAAAACTAAGTAAACAGATACATTTGTGAAGGATATCCAGCTATCCCAGTGATGGAATCGTATTCGAAAGGCATATTATTTTTCAATTTTATTTAATTCGACCAAAAATCAATACGTGTTTTAAGATATTTTAAAAAAAGGTTACGTATAATGTGCCAGAATGTAGGAAACCAAAGCAAGAGATGCCTATGCGAAATTACTGCTTTCCGTGTAGGGATAATATCGAAGAGATTACTGCAACACACGGTTTGGAACCGCTTAATTATTTCAGGGCGGCAGGTTATTTTGTAACGTAGTTTTTGTCTTTCCAGCCAATTATTATTTACATTTCGAACTTATTTATTTTCTTTTACAAATTTGTTCCATACCAACCCACTCCCACACTACTACGAATAGCCAAAGCACCCTTAAAGTGTTACGTGGTCCACACCCCTTTAGGGCAAATAAAAATTTATTAACGTAACGTTAGTTTCACACGTAACAAACCAAATGTCTCAGAAGAATCCGATTATGATGATGAAAAGAACTTTGTGTGTTTAACGAACAGATTCAGTAAGCGCTACTCCCATAAATAATCGCCAAGTTTAAATAGAAATTTTGTATTGGTTGACCGGGTTTACACAACCACTCAATAAATTTTTGTATTGGTAACCTACACATGTCAATTACTTCTTCACACGTATTTATAGTTATTGGAAGGTATAATTTGTTCTCTGTAAATCAAGCTTGTGCTCAGTTTATACTCAACTGAAGCCCATCCTTTTATTTTAATTACTCAATGTGTTCGTTAAACGCACTATAACTATCTACTGTTGTAATTATGCGTTAATATAGCTTTTAGGCTTTTTAAGAATAGTTGAATTTTGTTAGGTACTTTTCTTCTGAAAAAAAACATAGTTTTGTTAGGAGTTACTTAACGCAGAATCAATCTTTTTGTTAGCAATCTATTTAGGTATTCGATTTAATCGTAGAGACTTTTTGTACAGATTATTCTGAAAGTTCACGCAATAAACTTAATGATGGTTATTACATCGGAGTCTATAAAGAGTGACCTACAATTATTTTTGCAACAGTAAACACGCTAATATGTTTTTATTCCTTCGATCAATTTGATCATAATTCATGAACCATCCTTGTGCGGGCTCCATATACATTTAAAAACTCGATTTTTCAGGTGGTGCCTTATGGCTTTGCTATAAAACTGATGTTCTGCAGCTACTTTACAGTCGTGATCACGATATACTCACCAGGAATTATAGATCTTGCAATAGAAGGTTAAGGTAACTGTGAAAAATGTAAACTTGCTACGCTGAAATTAAAAAGTGTTTTTAAATATTAATTTTATTAATAATAATATTGCACATATTTGTCATTAAGATAATATTGCCTAGATAAATTATGAATAAATAATATAACACAAAAGGCTTAGTATAACATTTGAAGTACGAATAACATATAATCAGATATAATAACTATTTATATTAGATATCTTGCAAAATCTTGAAATTAAATACCACGAGGTTCGTTTTATAAAGTTTAAGCTAGTTAGTCCTCAATTTAAATAAAAATGCTGACACTAACTTGCTGAATAAAAACTGACTACAGATATTTATATCATTATGGATCACTAAGGGAGACACTATTGGCTATGCTTTTGAATTTATATAAGATATATCTTGCGTTTGTCAATTAACTTTATTTTTTAAAGTCTAAAGTGCAATTGAAATATCTCAGACTATTAGACTGTTCAAATAACATTAGCATACTATCTTAATTTCCTGAAGTACTTTTATAGAAATAAATCAACAATAATATATTGTACTAGCATAGCAGTCTTAGTACATTAGGAAATAATAATAGAAAGCTAAAGAATAAATAACTCTTACTTATATAAAGCAATAATCAGATGCAGCACCTTTAACAACATATATTATAAATACAAATAAATAATTATTATAAAAAAATATTGCACACACAAAATACCAAAACCTTATATCTTAAAATAAAATACTGAAATATTTAAGATTGTTTTTACTTTTTGTAAAAACATATTAAGATATTGCAATTGACCGGCTAAGAACTATCTAAAAATCACATGCTTAAAACTAATTTCCAAAATATTGCACAGGATATTGCACATATATAATATGTCAAGAGGTATACTACAGGAGTATTAGCTAATAAAAATATCTATTAGACAGAAGAGCAATAGCGTTGCATAATTTCAACACTTGGGCATCGTATAAGAAGCGATTTGCAACTGCTCTTATAATGTAATTTTAGCACAGAGCTTCAGTTTAGTTAAGCACTACAATATAGCAACTTAATTATAATTTGTTCCCAAATAAAAATTATATTATTAAATTAAATTGTTTGGTCTATTAAATTTTTAACTGTATGTGCTAAAATCGATTTAGTATACTTGGTTTTTCTATTGTTACACACCTTATAACAAATGACTAGCATAGTGGTATTGTGTAAAAATAACCAACAATAGCAGCGCAAGGCCAAGCCAAAGATTATTGGTTATGATGATCGGATTAGTTTCTAGTTCAGTAAAACCCCTATAAAGACAAAAAACTTTGCAACACTGTATGCTGGCGATGCTTAAGCTTTGTACTTGGAACTCAAAAGTTATTATTTCAGAAGCTAAAAATGAGACAACACCGATGATGCTATAGCGATCGTACTAATAGGGTAGCATCTCCACTAGCTGCATCTAGTCGTGTAGCTTACAAAATAGTAGTTTGAATCAGCGTCGGATTCGGGGGTTAGGGGGCGGGAGGACTCTAGGCCAGCTGTAAAATGGTTATTCCAATGAATGCAGCATTATTGAAGTTGCCCACAATATGAATACACTACAATCTAAAACATATGTTTAGTAGGATATTTCAGTTTGTTTCAATCGTTTCCTCCTAACCTGCCCTGCAGCATATGTTTTGGCATTACTAAAAAGCAACCTTTATAAACAATCTCCTATTAGGTATAACAAAGAAACCCTTTTATTCTTTTCTGAAAATATAAAAGCATATAGTGTACAACTTCTGAACCAATTCTGTAATACCCCTCAGCACTAATGACTTTGGAACCTCAAATGAAATTTTTATGACGCCTCCCCTCGAAAATCAGTTCTGAATACGCGCCTGGTTTAACTACTTGAATTTTTAACCCAATATAACAGTTTGGCTCATTCCTACACAGAGAAATTAAACCGTGTGTAATTTTATGGTAGGTATGCTTTTACCATTTTAAAAGTGGCTTTGGCAAATCTTGTCTATGACACTAGTATGTTTAGACTGTATGCAAAATTTTAACGACAGTGGCGGTTCATGAAGATTGAACTGTCAAGTAAAAGAGATTGTTGAAAATATTGATACTGTGCAACACCACATACCTAGAGTCTAAGACGATTTACCTACAAGTAGAAGAGAACAGCGTTAAAATAAACTTGATATTTAACTCTTTTCAGGATAGCGAAGAACCATGTGAGAAAAACGTTACCAAAATATAATGACCCGTACAACAACAAATGACTAAGCTGATTTTCAGACACATTGTAACATGTTTCTTTGGGGAAGTTAGAATCAAAGTTTAATTTCAATTAATAGTTTCTCTGTCGAAGAATCTCAGTATCTGGTTTATTGTTACCGATTTTTGAAAAAATATTCAATTCTAAAGGCACTACCTAGCATAGAAAAGCTTTTGCAATATGCTGACCCCGTACCAAATGTTTCTCCTGGAATAATCATGTATACTTTTATTACGTGGGAACGAATTAGTACGCTGTTTGTCGTTACAAGGGGCTTAAAGTATTACATAATGTTTTATAAGTTAATGTCAAGCACACATGCAGGTTGCATTATAATTGGTACATCTCGATCATCTCATGATTAGTTGGTGCTAATGCAAGCAAAGGTTTTGCTCTGCATATAGTTCAAACAAGTAATCCCTTACAAAATTTTTAAGGTATTAAAAAAAGGTGTTATAAAACAGGTTAAGTTTATTTACGAACTTTAGTTTATTCAATTTCCTGTTTGTTGTTGTTCGCCTTGTCCGCTGGATGACAATTTCACGTGATTTCGTATCAGATTTTGAAGTGATCGTCTGTAATAAGGCAGGTGTACTAACGTCTCAAAACAATAGTAGGCGTATAACCTGATCAGTTAATAGTCTGGAAGACTTTAAATAACCAAGAACGTTTCTTTCTTTTACGAAAACAGCGGTTTCTCAGTAAGAACGACATTTATATAGGAAGAATGTGTCAACAATTCTATGTCTTGAATAAGGGTCCATCGCCATAATGAGAAAAATAATGTCAGCTTATCTTTCGAAGGGAGCATGTGGCAATGATCTTGCGTTTTTTATACTTGCATGTTAATAAATAGAAACAGGCGTCTTTCATTCCTAAATACGTGGTATCTTTTTAAATAAATTTGATGAACTCTTAAACAGCATAAATTATAAAGAGAATTTAAATTACGTTAATGCATAATTGACATTTTTATTACTAGATAGAAGCAATGTTTGTTAAGTCTCGAAAAGCGCCTTTTAACTAGAATAGCTTTAAAATACTGAAGAAATTGATTGTTTGCTGTGTAGATTTGTATATCATTGCGATTGGACATATTAAGACATATAAATTTTGTTAAGCACAAGTAATTTCTTTACTCTTATTGTGAAGGGAACAAGTCCCTAACACTAACTTCAAAAAAGCCAAGGAGGTATTTGCCTGTAAAATATTCATTCATTTACTAATACAACATTAAATGCAGATCTTTTTGGCGTAGATCATGTGCTACTTTGTAGGATGCATTAAAAATTTTCCAACAAGCAATATGAGCTACTTTTCCAATTTCATCAACAACCATAGTAACATGTAGCTTAAAATGTCTTTTTCCGACGTCATTAATTACAAAGCTTTGTTTTATAAATATGTTGCTAAATAGGTTTTTCTTCGTATATTGTTTTAAAACTTTGGCCATACCCTATCCTAGTTTGCATATTCTAAATAAGCATAAATAAATTTCTTAGGAGATGTGCTCGTTCTTTTGCTCTTATTTTCTTCCACGATCTATTTGCCGCATTCTACGGTTTATTGCTTCGTAGTGATTAAAAATAGTGTAGTTGTAGTGAACTTTGATCTGGGTGGATCTGTGTAGTTAGGAAGGTTAGTCTGGAGTGCGAGAATGGGGGTTGTCTGTTGGTGTATGTCCTAGCCGCAGGTTAATTCAGGTGGGAGATTTAATGGACAGGATTTCCTTAAGGAAGTGTTGAGTTCCTTTGGGTAATTCGAGATTAAGAAGGTAATATTTGAAAAAAGGTACAAAGGTCGTGGCTAATGGATGTTTTGAGGGGAGCACAGAGGTGGATTGTGTTTGGACAGGAGTATACGGGATGTGTAGGACTGTTGCGTCCGGATAGAGGAGCACATGGACAGAATGGGGAAAGAATGAAGTTAAAGAAATGTAATTTTGCTCGACAGTTTCCGCAGCCGGTCAGAAAGGGAATTACTGTGCTGGTAGATAAAGGAATATGTTGACGAATGACTGAAATGAGCGGAAATATTTTGAAAGCATGTCTGCCGTAGTTGGTCTATGTGGGATTCAAGATTTTGAAAGACGATTGCTTCACTAAGCTTCCCTACGGTAGCATTTGGGAGCGTCGGGTAGTTTGCTGTGTTTTGAAATAAGAGTGATTGACGCTGTTTTTAGACTGTTAGAGAACGTACCGGATGTTTTGTATTTTTTTGAACAAGATGAGGATGAATTCATATATGATTGGCCAGAATTTCTGTAGGATAAAGTTGCTTATTTATTCTGCGTCTAGATTTTTATGCAGGTTTAATTTGGTTACTAGTGAATTTAAAGAAGCCAAGTGTCTGGGTTCGTTTAGGCAGTTATAGATTGAGTTTCTGAAGAAGTGATGTGACATCATAGGAAATGGAAGAGATTGCAGCGTTCAGGAGGATAGAAAGTGTGTCATGAAAGGTGAAAAATTGTGCGTAATGGGGAGAGATTAGGATTTGTGGAAGGTTAAATTTCACTAACCTACAGTGTCCGTGTAGAGTTCTGTTATGATTGTGGAGTAATATCGTTTTTTGGTTACATTTATCATTTATTTACTCCGTCTTCTTTTATCCGAGTATTCGGCTGATAATGTTGCTATCATAACGATGTTTGATGTAGCTCTGCTCGCTCTTTGCAATCTGTGCCTGATGTGTGGCAGGGATTACCTGGCTGACGAAAGTTCTCGCGACCACCACTGGGTAGCAACTGGAAAGGTGGATGTGCGGTATGGTATTGTTAGTTGCAAATTGCATGTTGTTAACTATGAGTGTACTCAATATGTCAGGGTCTGTATTGACGTATGTAATGGAGGGAATTTTGGAAGTACATTTGAATAGTGGTTCAACATAAAGGTTTTATTTTGCGTTTCGAGTGTTACAGAAGGGAGTTTTAGGTTTCCGTATCAACATCGAAGATGAAGATTTGAGGTTGTGCTAATTGAGGAAAGTGTTTGGAACAGGTGTCTTGATTGAGGAAGCAACTGAGGTTTGCGTCTGCAGGTTTGTTGGTGCGTATACTAAGCGAAGTTATAGTTGGACGTATGCTGTGGATATTCCGGGAAGCAAGCAAGGAATGAAGGTTAGTTTTTATTACTTGAATTGCTTAGGAGGGCGTAATTTCTGAGGGTTGTTACTATAGTTCATGGTTTGGTTGATGGGGCGTGTTGAAATAGAGTTTTAATTGAGGCGGCGACGGCACATGTATTGGTTTGTGTTTGTGTGTGCATCTGTGAAGGTGGTTCTCTGCAAGTTGACTGAATGATGTTCTTCAAGATTTTGTAAAGTGTTTTTTCTGTAATGATAAGATTTGCTTCAGTGGTTTTGTGCTGCAGCACTGCTTTGTTCCCTACCAGTGCTAGTTCCTCAAAACTTTGCAAAATGTAGGTTGTGCAGGATTTATTAATTTTGATATACAAATTCTTTTATGTCTTGTTTAATAACACTAATTTCCTGTAACTCAGGAGGCCGTTGAAGGTTCATCTCTTCCACCTAGTCTCTAGAGTGTTTCGCTTTCTGTTATTCAAAAGCGTTTGAACCTATAGAAGAAACATCGATTTAGAGGATAACGGCATGGTAGATGAGAAAGCGCGGGATGTTCCAGAGGTTCTATAAATGGCATGAACGCTTCAACCGACGATGTCACCTGGTGCAATACGGCCCTTATGGTAGAGGATATGTAAGTGATTGGAGTTTATCTTTCCACTTATATGTTGGCATAACCATTTATCAATGTCCAAATGCTGTTTGCTTATCAAGTGTAACAGAGCTAGTTTTTATATAGGTTATATAAAACCATACTTATTTGGTATTGCTTGTTGGAAACTTTTTATTCCACGTTCAATAAAGTAGTATTGATGATAGCTTACGCCAAAAGCGCTCTAAACTTTTATGTCATATTTTTAAATTAATAAACATTTTAACCCTAATATCTTTTTAGAATCCTTTTGAAATCAATTAAGTGTGTTAGTTTAATTAATTAAGAACTACCACCGGTGTTTTAATAGGCTAATAATTAAGATTGAATTCTCTAGATTGGTGTACAAATAATTTATCCATACAGCAGACCGAGATTGTGCTTCAATTTTTTGTTTATTATTGCTCAATCAATACGCCCAGTGATTTATTGTTCTGGATCGTCTGCATTTCCTAGCTGGGGTTATTGTCTTGAAGGCCGGAGCTTAATTAGGTCAGATAACGTTCAACTTAGTTACCAATCAAGACGTCCCAAATGATAGCACTCTAGTCTTCTTCAAGCATCTCTTTTTCCATTTCTCTGATTTAGTCGCACAGTTACTCTGTTGTATACATTTGAGGTCGACGAAAATTTTTCAAATTACAGAACAATTTTACTGTAGGTTGTAGGTTACCTGCTCCTCTGAGCCGAAACTGTACAATAGAATTCTGCGATTGTCTAATACAGAAATTATTATTTGAAAATAAACTTTGATTCTAACATTTCTAAGGAATGCTGTAACATGAGTGTGCACTGAATTTATTAATATCCTCCAGAACTGAAAACTTAGTTAATAGAAGTAGGGTAAAATCAAGAAACCTGGGCCCACATTTGCTCCCAAAACCCACATTTACATGTAAATCCCCATAAGGAGCAAATGTGGAGGAGTGATCCCACATTTGCTCCCACATCTAAACCAAATAGTTTTCTTCGACTAGCCATTTTTTTATCTTTCATCTGAACCAAAAAGTTTTCTTCGACTAGCCATTTTTTTATCTTTCATCTGAACCAAATAGTTTTCTTTGTCTAGCCAATGCATCTTTTGAGATAAACCTATCTTGTTTGGTATTAATTAACATTAGAATTTTCTCAGCTACCCGAATCTCTAGGAATTTTTCGATTGCATCACCCCCAAGGAGCTACCCTGATTTTAAGATTTCTTACCTGTTGCGACTTTTGAGCGTTCTTATAAATTTTTTATACATGCGATACATTAAATTAGCTTAGAATTTTACACACACCCGAATCTGCAAACAGATTTGAAATCGGACCACGCCCTGCAAAGTTACACATATACCCTCTGCGAGATAAATCTTTCTCACATTTCCATCCACGAGATAAACCTACCTTGTTTGGTATCAATTAAGATTAAATTTTCTCAGCTACCCGAATTTCTAAGAATTTTTAGATAACGCCATCCCCAGGGACCTACCCTGATTTTAAGATTTCTTACCTGTAGCGACTTTTGATCGTTCTTATAAATTTTTATACATGCAATACATCTTGTTAGGCTAGAATTTTATGTAGAATCCGAATCTGTAAACAGATTTAAAACAGGACCACCTTACCATTTACACACACCCTCTAAATTATAACTTTCCTGCAGCTTATACCTAAAGAAAATCTAAAACCATTCTTAAAACTTTTTATTACAGACAATTTTACTAATACAGTTTAAATTTTGTAAACCACATTTCTAAATACATATTCACAATTTTTATTTTGAACCTAGAACTTCTCATATCGGCTCATACTTATTAATATTTATTTCTAAATAGAGCACCTTTTCCAAAGACCAACCGGACCCGCATGTTTCAAATTCCTCTGATTTTGTTCTTATGGTTTCGCTTAAGACCTCGTACATATTTTCCAGATTACTAGAAGACGTTATAACCACATTTTTTGTGTTAAAGGATTTCACATCGGTAGTCTCTTCCCCGATTTTGGTGTAAACGCCGTAGAGTTCACATAATTCGTGGTTGTTTCGTACAAGGCCCTTTAACAGCTGGCGGAGCTGAACGTTTACGGCTTAATGACATACCGTGCTGTTTTTCCTTGTGTCGCTGTAAGTTGCCCATTCTCGTAAAAGCGATACCGCAAGTCTCACAGTTTAAGTACTTTGCTGCGGACGGATGTATAAAGCAACCTGGACGATGTTACACCACAACATTTGTTCTGGTGCCGTTTGAGAGCATCCCTCCTGGTAAAGTAGACGTGACACAGCTCGCATTTAAAAACGTTTGCAGATACCATTTTAGTACAAAACAAAATCCGCACTATAGCACTTGACTTGTAAGCGAACTAACATAACTAAAGAGTTTACTCTTGCGCACCTGCTTTATGTACCCTATAGAATGCAAACCGAAGGTTTCCGAAGACACCGAACGAAGTTGAGGATTCATCGGGGAACTAAATGACGTCATAATCCTTGCTGCTCGTCCAATACATTTAGCGTCAATGCATGCACCTGGTTCGCTTCGTCGATGGTGCGAATGCAGTTAGTAGAAACACCGGAAAACGTCTTCCATGTTATACGGATCGCGTGCATATTAAAAATCCAAAGGGTGATAGCACACGCACACAAATTGTGTGCAAGTCGTGCTGTAGAAGATGCAGTGCTACTATAACCAAACTTAATAAAACACTTTAAACCATTACTAAGAAAATACCAACTTGTGTCTACAGGATACTTATAAAGAATTTAATTTTAAATAACTCTACGTCATACTTTAGGAAATGGTGGGCTTGAATATTTTCCAAATGAATCACCAAGCGAAAGTATATGCTAGCAGTATTTAAATTAACCATTAATTTCCCATTTTACGACCATGGTTAATTATAGATTAAAATTTAATTTGTGCACGTTCGAGCTTCTCGTAAACTAACATATTTTATAGCAACAATTCGTTGTATAATACATGCATACCCCTTCTCTGCGCTACTGCTATTCTTTTAATTGCTAGAAAAAGTCATTCTCCTTTTTACTGTTAAGATTGGGCAAAGCACCATTTTTTTGTATACTTTCTATAGCACATCGCGCACTTTTTCGTCTGATAATTATGCTTCTGTAGGCTTTTACACTTTCGCATAGCGGTCGGCCGCATGTAATGATTTCTAGAACCGGTAAGTACTCGATATCGTCCAAATAGAATTAGATGCTCGATGTCTGTCAACTTCCAATTCCCTCGTAAAGGTAGCAAATACTCAGTCAATAATCCATTATACTTCGACCCGCTCCTGTTCTGATAATTTACAAACATTTTCAAACGACAATAGGCCGAGAATTTTAAACCTCCGAGGATCTTTAAGTCGTGATCAATTACACATCCGAGCTACGCGTAAACTAACATATTTTGTAGCAACTGTATAATACATGCATACCCTTCTCTGCGCTACTGCTATTCTTGTAGTTGCTTGGAAAAGTCAGTCACCCTTTTACTGCTAGGGCCGCTAAAAGCACCATTCCATACTTTCTTTATAAGTGTAGCACATCGCGTACTTTTTGTCGGATAATTAAATCTTTGTTTATGTAGGCATTTACACTTTCGCTTATTTAAACATCTAATACGATTGATTAACCACTTTCGATTATTCTAACGGAGACCACCATACGCACCGTTCTTTTGAATCCAACGATCCTATGGGCTTCACGCACTAACACCTGACGTATTTTTTACTATTTGTTAAACAAAACTACCGGTATCGCCATTGTGGACGTAAACAGATGTTTGTGGACGTGTACGAGAATATGTAACCATATACATTAACCAGTCTAAGCTATTTTATTTAGTCCACGAAATTACTACTATTTTCTAAACCACAATTAATAATCGTCTTTATAGGTCCACATTTGACCATTACCCAATGGCTGGTGCTACGTACATGGAAACTTTAATTTCTTATTGGAGAATTCTTATTCTCCGCGCACTGCTGCGTAGTTGCATGTTCATTCCTTTTGGAGGTATATGCTCGTTATAGGTTGTAAGACCCTCGGTTTTCTTAACTACAATTCGTGAGACCCTTTAATCTTTTAATCGTATCTTTCTCGCCTACAATACAGTAGGACTTAACATTACTACCAACAAATTCTAATACTGGATCCCCATTAAATACGTCTTTAATTTTCCTACAACTTTTTGTTGACAAGTGTTATATTGTATTTATTATACGCGGGTAGTCACTCTTTTAAGATAAATATATTTTGCTAGGTATCAACTAATATTAAATTTTCTAGGGACCCCAAATATGTAAACAGATTTTAAATAGGACCACCCCATACAAAGTTATGCGTTTTAAAGACTAATTTTTACCCATATTTATTTAACTCCATCTTTAAAACCTTTTTCGCTAACCAAGACATATGCCTTAGCCAACCATCGCCGAGAAATCTAAAACCGCCGTGTCCCGCGAATACCACGTGGAGATAACACGTATACTCTGTCAACCAGGATAGAAGCCGGAAGGATTTGGAAGGTGGGAGAAGAACTTAAAAATTATGGAATCTTAAAACTAATATATACACATATAAACAACTATCTTATATCTTTACGCCCCCATGCGTAGATTGTTGTACTATTAGGAATGATGTACCTTTTGTCATCTTCCTCGATAAACTAATTTTATTAATAAGCTGCGTATGCAAATCGTATATTTTACTCCGGATACATACGCAGGCAAGTACTCGATACCATCCAAATAAAGAATTGGATGCTTGGTGACTGTTAACATCCGCTTCCCTCGTGTACGCCCAGACACATCCCAGCCCATGAGCACCCTGCGCATGCACACCCGCCCATGCGCACCCTGCGCGTACGCACCCTGCCCATGCGCGCTGCCCATGCGCCCCTCTCTGTGCGACTGCTATTTCGTGGTAACGTCACAGCCTTTTATAAATAAAGAACAATGTAATACTATTATAAAATGTTTATTCAAACATTATACATAACAAAATCTAAAAAATGTAATGCCAAGCATGGACCCATTTAAACTTAATTTTAATACAAAGTTATACACAGAAGACAGTCCTTTCTTTATGTTTGTTTGCAGTGGTTTTAATTTTATCTAATTTTATTCGCAGCTTAAAATTTAAATCGACACCCAAGTCTTCTATCTCCTTTTCTAACCAATAGTTTGATACATAAAGACCGTCTAGGTTTTCGAATTGTAAAATGTACCGAAGTTTGCCTCTATATTTAAAGTCTTTGATTCCGCCGACAACTAGATCCATTCCTTCGTGTAATTCTTGCAGCTTGTGACAATCTTTTAATCGCAGCTTTCCCACTATATCCTGCATACGTATCTTGTTAGCTTGATCGACTTCTTCTTGTCGGTATTGGAGAAATCCTTTTCTCCCACACACCGTTGTGTAGTTGCATATTCACCACTTTTGGGAATATATGGTTGTTATAGGTTGTAAGACCCTCGGTTTTAAATGATCCGAAAGGTTCTTTACTAGGCAAATATACAATGTTTAACGGACCCCCTTTGCGTGTGGTGTACGCAAAGATTACGAAACCCGCATTCCTTAGTTCGTCTTTGTTATCTGCCATTTTGATAAATACGTTTTTAGAATAACCTTTTAAAAAGTATACGGATTTAGTACCATCCTTTTCTGCAAGAACGCCTACATAACTAAAGAGTCTTTCTTACTAACCGCAAATGCATACAACTTGTAGAAACCAGATGTATCTAAGTCAGTCCATCGGCACATAAAATAATCTTTTAATTCTTCCTCATTTTCTCTAATAAGATGTTCTTTGTCTAACACATCTTTGTATTGATCGCGTATTGTCGCAGTGTTTTCCATGTAGTCCAATTTTCGCCTTTTTGCATCCATTTCCTCTAATTCCAGTTGTCTTTTCCTTCCACTTACAGCGTATGGTATACATAATGGGGCAATTTCCTTTAGCGTAAACGGATAGAGTTTACTACCAATATTTACGCGTTGTCGTACAACCTCTGGACGAATGTTAGGCGTATCTATCAATCCCAAGTCCGAAATTACTATTTCTTTTGGAATTGTAGAATATGGTGTGGCAGATTGTGTAAAATATGTACTACCTGCTTTAATGTAGCACTTGTGTAAGATTTTTATTTTATCTTGGACATCTTCCTCTACTATCTCCAAATAATTTACAGGTAAATAGTTAAAACTAAAAGCCAGCACATACTTTATCAATTTTCCTTTTCCTCTGGTTTTTGGACAACTTAATTTGCAAGCCCGTCAATTTCTTTGTATTGCCATTCCCCAATACACGTACTGTAGCAGGTTATTATACACTAAACAGCAGCTATTTTGTAGCTTGTCCGATAGCTTACTCCACATTTTGGTAAGTGGTACCGAGTACATTGGCGCCTTTAGGAAGTATAACACTATCTTCCAATAAGGTTAAACAGTCTTTTAAGGGTTTATACACCCGTTCCGCACTGACATAGCTTCCAATTGCACAGTTGTATATTGTCGCTTCCAATCGCGTAATACCATGTTCTTTGGCCAAAGTAGACGCAAATGTTTCCCTTAAACGTACATCTGGACAACGTAAAAATCTAGTATATGATTGCCAAGTTGTTTATTAACACCAGGACTTGTTATCTGGCACACAAATTTGTTGTAAATCTTAATTCTTGCATTGGTTGTTAGCCATGTTAAACAATCAATCCCCGCAGTTTTATCGTTGTCAACTATAATATTACACTTTTCTTCGTATTCGCCCTTATAGCAAAAGTTATGGTTTGTAGTTAAATAATTACACATCTCCATCTTGCTAAATATGCCTGCAAAATCTTGGGTTACATCCATGTCAAAAAGATAGAAATAATCTTTTTCGACTTCGTCTAATATATCTGGTAGTTCCTCAATAAAGTTTCCAACTTAACATCTGCTAGTTCCACTTTGTATGGAACACATATAGGATTTTGGAATTTTTTATTAATGCATTCGATGTCTTCTTTTCCGATAATTTCTTTTACTCTCTGGCCTATCTTGTTACTGCTTTCCAGAGAAAACGGAAGCTTAGCTTTAACACCATGCCTAGCGAAAACAAATCGGTTGAACTTTCTTCGTAGATAGCTGTTAAATGCACCACAAATTTCTTTTTTTAGGATAAACATCCGTTTGTTTGCAGATGCTTGTTCGGTGTCAGAAAGGTCGCAAATTTTAACCAACATTATATTGTCACAAAATGGTTCTGTAATTGGTGTGTGTAGTCCGCCAGTCAGCATCTTTTCGCCTTCGACATAACAAATATTACCAATATCTGTCACCAGATTATTGTTGCACATATTTTCTGCCAACAGCCATAATCCAAATCGCTCATTTGTCGGTTTCACTTTATTCCCAAGAAGTTGAGAAACGTTAATCACCTTGGAGACGCTCATGTTTACCGTTCTAGCTACCGTCAAATACTAAATTGAATACGAAAATCTGTTCCCTTATGTATCCTACAGAGTGGGGCGTATATTACCGAAAATAGTCGAATATGTCGGACACCACCATATCGCTTACATTCTCTGGTTTAGGAACTGTTTTGTTATCCGACCTAGGTCGGCAGGGTTGCGCATCAACACATGTCCGGATATATGTAGGTTCCTTATATACCAAATTTAATCTCCTGCTCACATAACCACATGACCATATGACCAATGACCACATGACCATTGACCACATGACCAGCATGACCATGACCATATGACCACATGACCATATGACCATATGACCTGACCATATGACCACATGACCACATGACCACTGCATGACCATATGACCATGCATGACCATATGACCATATGACCATATGACCACATGACCATATGACCACATGACCACATGACCATATGACCGCATGACCATATGACCTAATTGCTTTTAATAGTTTTCTCATTAAAACCCATTAGCCTAATTGCTTTTAATGAGTTTTCCATTAAAAACAAGTGTGGACCTAGGTTAGATAAAGGAAAATTTAATAGGTTGGCCAGCGCCCGGCGCTGGCAACCTAACCTATCCCAAATGGAAAACGTTCGTGGTGGTCTAATGGTGTGTGTAAATTGCCTGATGTCGTCATTGGTGCTGTGGTCGCTGTGTCATGTGGTGTGTCGTGTGGTTGGTCATGGGTTTGTTTGTGGTGGTTGTATTGGGTGCGGAGTTGGTATGTCGTTTAACAAACCGGTGGGTGGGAATTGGGGGTCGTGTAGTTTAAGGGAAACATTTGCGTCTACTTTGGCCAAAGAACATGGTATTACGCGATTGGAAGCGCAATTACAACTGTGCAATTGGAAGTATGTCAGTGCGGAACGGTGTATAAACCCTTAAAAGACTGTTTAACCTTATTGGAAGATAGTGTTATACTTCCTAAAGGCGCCAATGTACTCGGTACCACTTACCAAAATGTGGAGTAAGCTATCGGACAAGCTACAAAATAGCTGCTGTTTAGTGTATAATAACCTGCTACAGTACGTGTATTGGGGAATGGCAATACAAAGAAATTGACGGGCTTGCAAATTAAGTTGTCCAAAAACCAGAGGAAAAGGAAAATTGATAAAGTATGTGCTTTCGGCTTTAGTTTTAACTATTTACCTGTAAATTATTTGGAGATAGTAGAGGAAGATGTCCAAGATAAAATAAAATCTTACACAAGTGCTACATTAAAGCAGGTAGTACATATTTTACACAATCTGCAACACCATATTCTACAATTCCAAAAGAAATAGTAATTTCGGATTGGGATTGATAGATACGCCTAACATTCGTCCAGAGGTTGTACGACAACGCGTAAATATTGGTAGTAAACTCTATCCGTTTACGCTAAAGGAAATTGCCCCATTATGTATACCATACGCTGTAAGTGGAAGGAAAAGACAACTGGAATTAGAGGAAATGGATGCAAAAGGCGAAAATTGGACTACATGGAAAACACTGCGACAATACGCGATCAATACAAAGATGTGTTAGACAAAGAACATCTTATTAGAGAAAATGAGGAAGAATTAAAAGATTATTTTATGTGCCGATGGACTGACTTAGATACATCTGGTTTCTACAAGTTGTATGCATTTGCGGTTAGTAAGAAAGACTCTTTAGTTATGTAGGCGTTCTTGCAGAAAAGGATGGTACTAAATCCGTATACTTTTTAAAAGGTTATTCTAAAACGTATTTATCAAAATGGCAGATAACAAAGACGAACTAAGGAATGCGGGTTTCGTAATCTTGCGTACACCACACGCAAAGGGGTTCCGTTAAACATTGTATATTTGCCTAGTAAAGAACCTTTCGGATCATTTAAAACCGAGGGTCTTACAACCTATAACAACCATATATTCCCAAAAGTGGTGAATATGCAACTACCAACGGTGTGTGGGAGAAAAGGATTTCTCCAATACCGACAAGAAGAAGTCGATCAAGCTAACAAGATACGTATGCAGGATATAGTGGAAAGCTGCGATTAAAAGATTGTCACAAGCTGCAAGAATTACACGAAGGAATGGATCTGGTTGTCGGCGGAATCAAAGACTTTAAATATAGAGGCAAACTTCGGTACATTTTACAATTCGAAAACCTAGACGGTCTTTATGTATCAAACTATTGGTTAGAAAAGGAGATAGAAGATTTGGGTGTCGATTTAAATTTTAAGCTGCGAATAAAATTAGATAAAATTAAAACCACTGCAAACAAACATAAAGAAAGGACTGTCTTCTGTGTATAACTTTGTATTAAAATTAAGTTTAAATGAGTCCATGCTTGGCATTAAATTTTTTAAATTTGTTATGTATAATGTCAGAATAAACATTTTATAATAGTATATACATTGTTCTTTATTTATAAAAGGCTGTGACGTTACCACGAAATAGCAGTCGCACAGAGAGGGGGCAGGGCAGCGCGCATGGGCAGGGTGCGTACGCGCAGGGGTGCGCATGGGCGGGGTGTGCATGCGCAGGGTGCTCATGGGCTGGGATGTGTCTGGGCGTACACGAGGGAAGCGGATGTTAACAGTCACCAAGCATCCAATTCTTTATTTGGATGGTATCGAGTACTTGCCTGCGTATGTATCCGGAGTAAAAATACGATTTGCATACGCAGCTTATTAATAAAATTAGTTTATCGAGGGAAGATGACAAAAGGTACATCATTCCTAATAGTACAACAATCTACGCATGGGGCGTAAAGATATAAGATAGTTGTTTATATTTGTATATATTAGTTTTAAGATTCCATAATTTTTAAGTTCTTCTCCCACCTTCCAAATCCTTCCGGCTTCTATCCTGGTTGACAGAGTATACGTGTTATCTCCACGTGGTATTCGCGGGACACGGCGGTTTTAGATTTCTCGGGCGATGGTTGGCTAAGGCATATGTCTTGGTTAGCGAAAAGGTTTTAAAGATGGAGTTAAATAAAGATGGGAAAATTAGTCTTTAAAACGCATAACTTTGTATGGGTGGTCCTATTTAAAATCTGTTTACAGATTTGGGGTCCCTAGAAAATTTAATATTAGTTGATACCTAGCAAAATATATTTATCTTAAAAGAGTGACTACCCGCGTATAATAAATACAATATAACACTTGTCAACAAAAAGTTGTAGGAAAATTAAAGACGTATTTAATGGGGATCCAGTATTAGAATTTGTTGGTAGTAATGTTAAGTCCTACTGTATTGTAGGCGAGAAAGATACGATTAAAAGATTAAAGGGGTCTCACGAATTGTAGTTAAGTAAAACCGAGGGTCTTACAACCTATAACGAGCATATACCTCAAAAGGAATGAACATGCAACTACGCAGCAGTGCGCGGGAGAATAAGAATTCTCCAATAAGAAATTAAAGTTTCCATGTACGTAGCACCAGTCATTGGGTAATGGTCGAAATGTGGAACCTATAAAGACGATTATTAATTGTGGTTTAGAAAATAGTAGTTTTCGTGGACTAAATAAAATAGCTTAGACTGGTTAATGTATATGGTTACATATTCTCGTACACTCCACAAACATCTGTTTACGTCCACAATGGCGATACCGGTAGTTTTTGTTTAACAAATAGTAAGAAAAATACGTCAGGTGTTAGTGCGTGAAGCCCATAGGATCGTTGGATTCAAAAAGAACGGTGCGTATGGTGGTCTCCGTTAGAATAATCGAAAGTGGTTAATCAATCGTATTAGATGTTTAAATAAGCGAAAGTGTAAATGCCTACATAAACAAAGATTTAATTATCCGACAAAAAGTACGCGATGTGCTACACTTATAAAGAAAGTATGGAATGGTGCTTTTTAGCGGCCCTAGCAGTAAAAAGGGTGACTGACTTTTCCAAGCAACTACAAGAATAGCAGTAGCGCAGAGAAGGGGTATGCATGTATTATACAGTTGCTACAAAATATGTTAGTTTACGCGTAGCTCGGATGTGTAATTGATCACGACTTAAAGATCCTCGGAGGTTTAAAATTCTCGGCCTATTGTCGTTTGAAAATGTTTGTAAATTATCAGAACAGGAGCGGGTCGAAGTATAATGGATATTGACTGAGTTTTTGCTACCTTTACGAGGGAATTGGAAGTTGACAGACATCGAGCATCTAATTTCTATTTGGACGATATCGAGTACTTACCGGTTCTAGAAATCATTACGTGCGCCGACCGCTATGCGAAAGTGTAAAAGCCTACAGAAGCAAAATTTAATTATCAGACGAAAAAGTGCGCGATGTGCTATAGAAAGTATAAAAAATGGTGCTTTGCATCGCTCCTAACAGTAAAAAGGAGAGTGACTTTTCTAGCAATTACAAGAATAGCAGTAGCGCGCGAAGGGTATGCATGTATTATACAGCGCATTGTTGCTATAAAATATGTTAGTTTACGAGAAGCTCGAACGTGCACAAATTAAATTTTAATCTATAATTAACCATGGTCGTAAAATGGGAAATTAATGGTTAATTTAATACTGCTAAGCATATACTTTCGCTTGGTGATTCATTTGAAAATATTCAAGCCCACCATTTCCTAAAGTATGACGTAGAAGTTATTTAAAATTAAATTGCTTTATTAGTAAGTATCCTGTAGACAACAAGTTGGTATTTCTTAGTAATGGTTTAAAGTGTTTTGGTTATAGTAGCACTGCATCTTCTAAGCACGACTTGCAACAATTTGTGTGCGTGTGCTACCACCCTTTGGATTTTTAATATGCACGCGATCCGTATAACATGGAAGACGTTTTCCGGTGTTTCTACTAACTGCATTCGCACCATCGACGAGCGAACCAGGTGCATGCATTGACGCTAAATGTATTGGACGAGCAGCAAGGATTATGACGTCATTTAGTTCCCGATGAATCCTCAACTTCGTTCGGTGTCTTCGAAACCTTCGGTTTGCATTCTATAGGGTACATAAAGCAGGTGCGCAAGAGTAAACTCTTTAGTTATAAGTTAGTTCGCTTACAAGTCAAGTGCTATAGTGCGGATTTTGTTTTGTACTAAAATGGTATCTGCAAACGTTTTTAAATGCGAGCTGTGCACGTCTACTTTACCAGGAGGATGCTCTCAAACGGCACCAGAACAAATGTTGTGGTGTAACATCGTCAGCGTTGCTTATACATCCGTCCGCAGCAAAGTACTTAAACTGTGAGACTTGCGGTATCGCTTTACGAGAATGGGCAACTTACAGCGACACAAGGAAAACAGCACGGTATGTCATTAAGCCGTAAACGTTCAGCTCCGCCAGCTGTTAAAGGGCCTTGTACGAAACAACCACGAATTATGTGTAAAGTATGCGATTTCGAAATGGAAAACTACTGCCGCACACTTAAGGAGCAACAAACATAAAATGCATCAGTTACCGCTACTAACGACGATGGTGTAGAAATGGTTAGCACAGCGTTTAACAACCGTATGGCTAGCTATCGCATAAAGAACGCCAGTGTCGACGATGGAGTGCCGAGTTTCTTTGGAAGCAGAAAGAGCGATTTATTCGATTAATAAATGAAAAAGAATACAACATACAGCAGTAAAAGTCTATGCGAACTCTACGGCGTTTACACCAAAATGGGGAAGAGATACCGATGTGAAATCCTTTAACACAAAAATGTGGTTATAACGTCTTCTAGTAATCTGGAAAATATGTACGAGGTCTTAAGCGAAACCATAAGAACAAAATCAGAGGAATTTGAAACATGCGGGTCCGGTTGGTCTTTGGAAAAGGTGCTCTATTTAGAAATAAATATTAATAAGTATGAGCCGATATGAGAAGTTCTAGGTTCAAAATAAAAATTGTGAATATGTATTTAGAAATGTGGTTTACAAAATTTAAACTGTATTAGTAAAAATTGTCTGTAATAAAAGTTTTAAGAATGGTTTTAGATTTTCTTTTAGGTATAAGCTGCAGGAAAGTTATAATTTAGAGGGTGTGTAAAATGGTAAGGGTGGTCCTGTTTTAAATCTGTTTACAGATTCGGATTCTACATAAAATTCTAGCCTAACAAGATGTATTGCATGTATAAAAATTTATAAGAACGATCAAAAGTCGCTACAGGTAAGAAATCTTAAAATCAGGGTAGGTCCCTGGGGATGGCGTTATCTAAAAATTCTTAGAAATTCGGGTAGCTGAGAAAATTCTAATCTTAATTGATACCAAACAAGGTAGGTTTATCTCGTGGATGGAAATGTGGAGAAAGATTTATCTCGCAGAGGGTATATGTGTAACTTTGCAGGGCGTGGTCCGATTTCAAATCTGTTTGCAGATTCGGGTTTGTGTAAAATTCTAAGCTAATTTAATGTATCGCATGTATAAAAATTTATAAGAACGCTCAAAAGTCGCAACAGGTAAGAAATCTTAAAATCAGGGTAGCTCCTTGGGGTGATGCAATCGAAAAATTCCTAGAGATTCGGGTAGCTGAGAAAATTCTAATGTTAATTAATACCAAACAAGATAGGTTTATCTCAAAAGATGCATTGGCTAGACAAAGAAAACTATTTGGTTCAGATGAAAGATAAAAAAATGGCTAGTCGAAGAAAACTTTTTGGTTCAGATGAAAGATAAAAAAATGGCTAGTCGAAGAAAACTATTTGGTTTAGATGTGGGAGCAAATGTGGGATCACTCCTCCACATTTGCTCCTTATGGGGATTTACATGTAAATGTGGGAGCAAATGTGGGTTTTGGGAGCAAATGTGGGCCCAGGTTTCTTGATTTTACCCTACTAATAGATCTAGAATCCGTCCAAACAAACTGTGCGATCACAAAGTGCAACAAGAACTAATCGTCAACTGCTTTTGGCCAAGAATTATACCGCCCCAATTATATTAGAAAATAAATGGAAAATTTAGAATACGTTTCGGTGGGGAAGGTGCCATCCCGTAATAAGCGCTGGAGCTTTCAAAGAGGCGGAAGCGGGTACAGACGCAAAAGAGGGCTGTTAACAGACTTTAAATGGGGGGGCAGTAACGTATCTATCTTTCAAGAATAAACATTTGATCTAGTTACTTAATATCTTACTGTTATTGCATAAATGAGAATTAAAAATTTAATTTAGCATCAAATATATAAATACCTAATTCGGTTTAGTATTGTCGGTGATGTATTTGTTTTTAAAATGTGCTATTATTTTTTGTACTTTGTTATTAATACATATTCGTAAATTACAGGTCATTGAAGTCTCTATAGCCATTATTTTTTAATTATCTATAAATTTGTTAAAAAGTTAATTTGTTTAAACCGTGGTAAATTTTGTATTTTAAAATATCTTACTCACGAAGAAATGCCGACAATGCAGTATTGAGTATTTGTAATAAGGATTTGAGCACTCTTCAGCAAACCAATCATTACCTAATTGTTTAATTTGTCGAAAACTTTTTTCAAACAGAGCCTTGAAGTTTTCTATGCTACACGAGTATTGTAAAATGCATGCTGATAAAAAGGACAAAGACTCATTTTATTCTCAAAAATTGGACAAAAAATATTTAAAACAGCTAACTACATAAAGCTTTATTTGCATTCTCTTCTAAATAAGAAGATGATTGACTTCCGCCTCAAATAGAATTTTATTGTTAATTACAAAAGCGAACCACACAATTTGCGCGGAATTAATTTTGCTGGCAGTCAAGGGGGTAATGAAAACTCTTCTTCATGATAAGGCACTGTTAGATACCAGAAAAACTCCCCCGACTAATAATTCAATGCAAAGAAGGATAGATTGAAATGCCTAAAAACGTTGAAATATCATTAGGCGATTATTTAAAAGCTTGCAGTTTTCCCACACAACTCAATAAGTATGTTCTATCAAAACACTAAGCACTACTCACATTCCATTCATAAAAGAAGAAAATGTTTTACAAGAGCTATTACTTGCTAAATATTTGGAATCAGATATAAACGAAAAATCGAAATTTAATACCATAAGAAAGTCTTTTTAAGAGAAAGAAGTTCCTATGCCGACGGTGCTCCAGCAATGACAGGGCGTCATAAGAGTTTGGTAGTACATTTGAAATAAGCAATACCAAATGTATTCGGTTTGCATTGTATTATCATTGTCAGCATTTGGTTGCAAAAATCTTAATGACGCATACGGCACTCGATTACACAGACAAACCGTAATATTAAAGGCAATTCGTTGCATGGCAGATTATTTTACCAACTTTATAGTCTGCTGTTGCACACAGGAGTTCGTTGGCTCTTAAAAGGTATTTGTATGAATCGTTATTTCAAAGTATTTGATTCATTACTAGACTTTCCTGAAAACAAAGACGAAAAACTGCGCGAAAACTTGGTTATATTCAAAAATAACATCACCTATTTGATAAATCCGTTTAAAATATTTAACGAAGTCAATTCACAACGCAAGGCAATGAGTTGAATTTAATTAAAACAAAAAGTTAGAGCTACATTTGTTGGAAACCTTCTTCTCTTCAGTAGAAATCTAGCTAAATGTGAATACAGCTACTTTCTCACATTATTAGCAGTCTCTGCTAAATAGGAAGATTTGTTTAGTTCTACCAACACTTGTTCATGATGATTGTACGAAGCATTCCAGGTATTTTAAACTTAAGTTTGTTTGAGATCCTTTCGCACATGCAGATATATCAGAATCATCACATTGAGAAGAGTAACTCGTAGCACTCACATCCAAGGAAGAACCAAAAGTAAAAATCGGAAATGGATACGTGGAGCTTTGACTTTAAAAATCAATACCAAATCTTCGTCCGGGATTGCGGGCAAGGGAACGTGAATTTTTAATTATATTTTAATTATATTTTATATGGCTAAGCGTGGTTTTACTGCTGTAGCTAATTTACTGCCAAATAACATGAACGGAACTGTACACCACTGATTTTAGTGATTTGCGACTGATGTTAACAAAATTGGAATCCGATATCAACAAGCGGTTAAAACTTCACCTTCCTCCAATATTTCATTAATTTTTTTCTTATTGAATTCGTGCTTATTTTTAAATTTTAATAGACTATCTACTTACTACACCTGATGATCGCTTTAATTAATTTCTGCTTTGTGATTTTTAATAGATGGATAGACATATTGAATAGGTATAGATAGATTGCAACAATATTTTAATATTTGGTATTATGAACTATTTCGGGAAGGCGGTTGGACTTTTTTTTTTAATAAGGGACCGTGGTCCAGAAAAGGTTGGACTGAGTCATTAAATATTTGCCAGTATTGTTAAAGATAACTCATTAACGTCAACAAAAAGCGTATTCAATTAGCTTAGATTAGCGGCGAATAACAATAAAGCAATCGCTCATTCTGTAGACTGAACGCTTTATAGCGTTAATGCCCACAAACTAAAAATTGAGCTTGCGTTCAAAAGGTATGCGAGAAATTAAAGCAGTTCTATATATTCCTACAGTCGTGCGATTTTAGCTGACATTTTCGTATAATTTATTCCAACTAGTTCTGAATAAATAGTTTCAGTGGAGATTTTCGGTCAAATTATAAACAAAACTACTTTCTACGCATGTAGCTTTTTGTCTCTAAGACTTCCCATCCTGGTCACAGACTGAACCGTTTTCATTGGGACAAAACCGTACAGTTATGTTTATAACATGCAATCAAAAAATAAAAGAGCGTCAAATATACATTCATCGTCTTGACAAATATGTTAATCATCTTTTTATTATCACAATTCACAAAACAGTTTTGAAATTTATGCTGTGGTATTACTCTTCTGTATTCAGCCTCATGTATGTAAAATAAAACCGTCTAAATATGAAAAACACCTACTGCTTTACTGAGAAAAATAATAAGTAACCTAATTGCTTAGCCTAAATATAAAAATTCAATAAAAACTTTATTGCACAGTATATCATAAATTGTTTTTGACTAGACCCATCCTATATAGACATTAAATTTTCTAATAGAATCATGTGCTTTATAATATTGAGGAGCTTGGAACGGCTCAAAGTGCTACCAATCTTTCCATTACTCTAAAACACCATAGAAACAAACTATTTTACTTTACGTTCAGTAAACGCAATTACAAAATAAATAATGTTTTGAGAATTCAAAATTACACGATTTTCTGTAAGTTTTAAATTTAGTAAGACCTACAAACATAACACTTTAACTATTAAGTATGACACTGAAAAGAGTTTTCCTTAAAAAATGCCTAGTAAAAAAATTTGCAGCATCTATATATGTTGTCAAACATTATGTATATCGTGCCATTGAAATTTGGAACTCCAGTATGAGTAGTAAACGTAATAAGTTATATTCATTTCGTACGTTGTTTAACTTCTTTTCACTTTGTCTATTGTTGTTGTCTAAGTTACATTATGGCATGGAACCATTTACTGAAAATTATCCTACAAACTTTAATATTGGATTCAAATATTAAACCCTACAAGTTCCATCTTCATTTGTTGTCTCAACAATGGAAGTAGGGAAACACACTTTCTGTTACCACGAAAACTGAAATAAAAATATCAATAAATAAAATTTTAGGTAAAATTAGGTTTGCAGAACACATGAGTTCAAAATGGCGCACGAAGACTCAATTGAGAATTAAAGTATGCGTTGGGACGCAACAGCGTACAGTATGGTAGTTGCAGTACCGTAACCATCGAGAGCGTGTCTTACGTTTGTAGCGAATACGATTTTGTTTCCAATTAATTTACACCTTTGTAAAATTATTAATTTAGAAACATTCTATATGGTATTGAAAGCCTAAATTTCTATTCCATTAATATAATATTTATTTGTTATCATATGGAACTCCATCTGTGTTTATAAGTTTAATGTAGCATTTTGGTTTTCCTGTTATTCGCTAACGTGTTGATGCAAGAATTCGGTTCACTGCGCTTGCTCGCGTAGTAAAACACCTTATTGCTTTAGTCAATTTTAATAGGAGCATGTAATCTGATAAACAGGTTTTCGACGCGTGGTCGAGCAGATTTTTTGAAATCATGAAGTACGACAGGCATGTGGTCTGGAGCACAAAAATTCTTTTGGTCTTTGTAGTAGTTACCATCACTGGGGTACACGCTAGAGAATTTAGAACCTTTTGTTTAAAATTCTTCTTTAGTCAGTCGACCCTTAAGATGATTTATAGAATATGGTTTTGAAATAACATCATCACGTGCAAGTTTTAATTGTGGAGTATTGCAAAGTTTTAGTTATGGAATATTGCAAGGTTTCGTTATTAAGTTTTGCAAAGTTTTAGTTGTTGAGTATTGAAAGTTTTAGTTAATAAGTATTGCAAAGCTTTAGGTTATTTAAGTATTTCAAGCTGAAATGTGAAGATACCCTTGTCGTGAACAACAAAATTTAAGCGTTCCTAGGCACATTTGAAGGACGCGCAACTGTTGTTGGAATTGTACACAAAAAATGGATGAACGATGGTGCAAAGTTCATCTTCAAATTGTGTGATTTCATTATTCAGTTCTCGTTACACCAAAAATTACAGGAAATGTAGCGATTTTTTTTTTATAAATTTATATAGTAGTTTAAATTGGTGTATTTTTTGTTCAATATTTAATCATTTGATTTTGTATAAAGGTTCGTAGGAACTTAGGAAATTTAAAGATAATTTTCTGAGTATTTAAAAGGTTAAACAAGAATTTGTTTGTAACTTAACAAATGACATCTTGGTGCTTTCACATTTTATGGTTCAGTTTTTTTACCTGAAAGTATAATAGTATACAGATTAAATTCAACCGTACATGAAATAAGTTCAATTTTTTAGTTATTCACTTGTAAACCAAAACAGGATCCTTTTTCGGTAGTAATTAAAAGTTGTTACGTATTTTTAAAAACACAATATCTTCCTTAAAGGATTTTAATAAATTAAGATTTTCGAAATACATAAAATTAATAAGAGATAACGTATAAATACTTTTATAGTTTGATTGCTAAAAAACATTAATGCATGTAAAGTTGTATAAAATATGTGTATATATTTCTTTAACCAAATAGAAACTAGATTATGTTATTCTAAATTTTATTTTCATTGAAGTTGATAATAGTTTCTCACAATTGGTACAAACAAATTCATAAAATTGAGAATAGAGAGAAAGGCTACCAACATTGTATTGGTAAGATATTTTAGAGTTATATTTTCGAATTGCTAATTTTGTTAAATTTTTGGGTGATAATTTGACTAGGCTCTAGTAAAGCCCTAGTTCTAAGAATTTCTTGAGGTGGTTATATTTTCAGACAGTACGAGATCATCGTTCCAATTCAAGCTTGCAGTGTTTAAAATAAGTAAGTATCATGTTTATACGTTTTGGTTATTCAGAAGATATTTTTTCTTTTCGAAGATTTTCGTATCTTATCTTCGGATTGTTAAACATTACAACTATTTTTAAGATACGGTGGCGTCCATAATATTCTCCTTTTTATGGTATACCATCCTACGACCCTAGCTCATAGCTCTGCCCTAAGTTGAAGAAACTTAGCTGGCTGGAAGATCTCATTTGAGGGTCCTTTTATACAAAAAGCAGCTTACCATACATTTTACCCTGGGCTTAAATTTTAAACAGGAACTCCCTCTAGTTTCTAACGACTCTGCCGCCTATAAGGTAGAGTAGTTACATTGAAAAAATCAGGTGTAACACGTTCTAAACTTATACATTTACCTAAGCTTAGTTTCTGATAATATTTTTATTTTGGTGTTACATATGCACATGCTTGAAACGCTAAACATCAATAGTGATATATTAATCACCTAAAATTGAAAATGCACTCAAGAAAATAGTACTACTGTTGTATGTCGTACACCAATTTAGAAATACGATAACCTATTGTAGTAGTAAAAATAGAAACAAAACCACAACTGGTCAGTGCTGCAAGATGAGCTTATTAGGGCAGCAGATAAAACATTAGATAAAAGTCAAAAGTCGAAAAAATCCGTGGGTAATACATTAGATCCTGGATTTGATAGATGATCGACGAACACTTAAAATGCAATGGATGAGACTGACAAAGGGAAATATAGGTGCCTCGGGAATCAGTTCAATAGAAAGTGCAAGTTGGTAAAGGACGAATAGTTGCAACAGAAATGCAAAGATGTTGAAATCTGTATAGCTGTAGTTATATGCAGCTTACAAAAAAATCAAAAAACCGCTTGGAGAGGAAAAAACAGTTGTACACATCTGCGGAACTCAAATGGAAAGCCACTTGCAGAACTTTATCAAAGTCGTACTTAAGTATGGTGTATTGATTGCTGTAACTGTCATATTAATACCTAGTGCCCTTTTAATATTTTGATGATAACTTGTAAACCAGACGAGGTAATTATATTTTGTAAAGGCAAGTATATAAATATTTGAGTATCATAGATCGATTTGTGTAATTGTCATATCTACAATTAATGATTTTTGACCGATACAGTACCCCAATTTTCAAAATGTATACCAATGTTTTGTCAAGTTGAGCCAAATACCTTTTGCTATGGTTAACTAGATTTTTATAATTGTTTATTATACTGTTTGATAATTGTGTATGTGGTAGCTCTTTGCGAATGCCTCTGAAGAAATCTGGGTTTATGGTGCTTGCGGTATAGTTCCACTTCAATATTTAAAGCCCAGCGAGTAAGATAACATATAAACGTTAATCTGCTGTGATACTATGCACCCATATATAATACTAAAAATTAAGCAACACATAGTTTTTAAAAATACTAACCCGACTGACATAAAGTTCTTGGGAAAATAAATTATGGTTTGTAGTGGTTGTAGGGCATTTTACATGTATGATTTTTAATCAATCTAGTTGCTGGGATCTACCTTGATAAGTGATTTAGATTGAAGAAAGATAGTTGTCGTTTGGTATTTTATCATCCTATTACAGAACGTTGAACGAGCAGCAAGTCCCTCTTTGGCAATTCGATGCAGCACATTGATGATTTGCCCGGGCTAGCAAGGTTTTTACGTGAGGACAGTGCGATAATGAAAAGTTTCCATAAATGTAAAATTGGAATTTGCCGTATAAACTAGGAGGTAGGGAAAGCAAGTCTGTTGGCGAAAAGCAAAACCTATTGGCTTCGTTGGCGAGTATAAAGATCATGCGGCTACACTTTAAAGTAGTGCATGTTACATTGGGATGATTTCGTTTTAGTTTTTAAAGGACGCATCAGGACTGGAGCAATTAGCATAAAGACATGAGGTCGCTTTTGACAGACTGTAAAAGTCTTTTTAAGAAGAGGATCTAAAGCACACTTATTATAGATGAAGTGATCATGAAGTCAATACAACGTTCTACGGATGGTTTGAACTTGCATCTGGTTCCAAGCTCTAACAAAAACATATATATTCCACAACGTCTAACGTTGCAATCTTCAGGGATACCGATCTAGACCAATAGTTTAAAGGAAAAGCTACAGAACCAATAATGGTCGAGTTGGAAGAATTTCAAGAGCGAGACAATGGATAGAGGTTGAGGAATATGGTTAACTTGGACGTTGATATAAACAAATATAATCCTATGCAAAAATCTTCGTAAAGAATGAAGATCAAGCTTGCTTTGCATGGAGCATAGTGAAGGCGTTGTAGTCTGTTAAAGCACCATGGTTATAAGATAATATCATACACGCATTACTCTTCAGTTATGAACCTAAAAGGTATCCAGTTTCCGATGATTCTAAATCAAAACAAAAACTTTGTGGCCCAAAATCATATCACCGTTAATGTTTACAGCTTAAAACTAAACAAAAGTAAGTTTGCAACAATTCCTATATTAATATTAGGAAATAAAAGGAATAAGCACGCAAACTTTCTACTGATCCACTACCAGTACGATGGAATGCTCTAAGTACGCTGATGGACAGGAAACATACGACTCGCATTATGTATGGATTTAAGAATTAAGTCGATTAATGTCTTCTCAATTCGGTGCCAATACAATCAACAAACATTTTTGTGAACATTGTCTCCATTATTTTACTACAGATGAAAAATTAATGAATCGTATTGTTGATTGCAGGACAAAGCACTATGTCTCTCCCGCTGCCTACGGAAGAAATTAAGATATTCCGTTTCAAGAAATTTAAGAATAAAGTTAAAGTGTTATTTATTGTATATGCAGATTTGGAATGTATATTGATGCCTATTGGAGATAACAAGAGGAATTAATGTGCCATACAGTGTCAGATATTATGTCAAATGTGACTATGATGGTTCATTATCATTTTATCGATCATATCGGGCTGAAGATTGTGTAAAGTATTGGTAATGGCGAAGGTCGAAAATAATGAACCGGTTATGACTGACTTTGTTGGATTACGATCAAAGATGTATGTGGCGAAGATTTATAAGACGAGTGAAGAAGGAAAGACTAAACTTTCGCTATTAATAGAAAATGATGATTCATATTTACAATCGTATGCACTTCAAAATTCGGTGTTACCAGGAAGATAAAGGGGGTAAAAAGTCTGTAATCAAGAATAGAATCGCGTTTGATGATTATGTTAGTCGCATAGAAGATTTAAAGGATATATTTATAACTCGGAATATAATCCTGTGGTTGAAACCAAAAGTTAATAATATTGCTCAAGAGAAAATCCTCACTATGACAAATGATACTTGCTTCCCAGTATATATGCAACATTACCTATTATGCATCGTTGGTTAGACTGCCGTTATAGAAATTTATTATTCGGATGTAGGTTGTACATATAGCTGTATATAAAGTTCTTAATGTCTTAGTTCACAATTAGATATATTGTTATATGTTAGTTTGCATATAAATTATATTGTACATATGTAAATTATACGTATGATTATTCATGTATTTATTTGTACCAGTTTTATGTATAAGATGATACTATTATTAGGAGAAAAATATCGATTACTACTATGTATGATATTTTAATAAATTTTTATTTATTGCGGCATATTTTTACTTCTGTGCTCAATCATCCATACCATAGAAGAGAAACTATTCTTTTAAACTTAAATGTCAACACCAATACTCAAAACTCACAAGTGCATCAATATGAAAGAGGGAATATTATTGCATGTGAAAGTGAAAGTAACAGACTCGTCCTGGTGACCTCACACCGTTGTTCTGGAATGAATGATCCTAAAAGGTACAACAATGACCAGAATAGACCTTAAATATTTCCATAAGAAAATACATGTAAAATTGATACTTTTTGACCCAGAACATACATAGACTGTCTACTGTAATATTTGGAAAAATGTACAAGGCGAAATAATTGCGCTAATTTCAAAGAATATATCTTTATCGATAATCTCTCAAATAAAGAGAGCAAGATCATATTGCAATAATTTTAGACTGTACATCCGACATAAGATGCTGATCAAATGACAATCATCATAAGATATGTTTTTAAGGCAGATCAAACTAACATTTCCGAAAAACATGTTTCAATTTAACTAAAATTTTACGTTAAAGATTTAAAAATCTAGGTTTGAAAATAAAAAAGCTAGTAAGAATCGATCACAAACTGGAGTTCATAAATGTACTCGCACATTAAATATACATGCTTTTTTGTACCTTGCAATAATAACCACCCTTTAAACGTTGTTACAGGTGATATGTCAATGATTTCGTTGGAAGCTGATAATATTTCAGTGTTTTTATAAAAGTATAGGTTCTCGTTTCCATTTCTTTAATACGATGCAATATTTTGCTGCAACTTTAACTTTAACTAGTTTCACCTTAAAACTAGAGTTAGACTCAACAAGATGGAAGAAAACCTTTACGATACTAAAATGGTAATATACGATGCCTTCTATAATATGGTGATACAAACTTAGCTGTTAGAAATGAAGAGAGTGGAATATTAGATCATTTGAAAAAGTTTCGATTTCTTTGGTCCGTCGTCGTCGTGATTTTGAACCGTATGAATCAGGTAATTAAAGCAATGCAGTTCAATTACCAACTTCAGTCAAAATGTTTCCGAAATAGCATACAATTAATTAATTTTGTTACAGGCAATTTGACAGCAATGTAGCTGACGGTAGGAGTGTGGGGTGATCAGTTGACGCGATGTCAAAGTTCGAGCAAAAGGTGACCATTAAGTCTATGCGCAGATTGGGGATATCTGTTTCAGTTTACAATAACGATTCTTTAAAGAAAACAGCCATTTACGAGTGGTTTTCAAGATTTTCGGCTGGGGCGTGAATTGCTGGAACACGTGAGCAACAGTGGAATGCCTGCAACCTCCAGAGTCGAAGGAATTACTGAGCAAGTGAAACAGTTAATCGGATCAGACCGAAAAATGACCGACAACAGGTTAGCACAAGAAGTGAGGACGTTTCATGAATCAATTGATACAATCCTGTCAGATTTTGAAGATGAACCGTGTCAATGCAAAGTTTGTCACGCAGCTGCTGAACCAGGTTCAAATGAAAATTGGTTATTTGACTGCGGTCGAATGTTTTGAAAAAAACACATAGGACCGACGTTTCTCGAGATAGTCGCTACTGCTGACGAAATCTGGGTGTACACAGACGACCCGTAGACAATGGTGCAGTCATCAGAATAGCACGCAACGCTGTCTCTTTGAACAAAGAAATAATGTCTTGTCAAATTCAAAACAAAGGTAATGCACATTGCGTTTTTTTACAGCAAAGGATTTTCATCGCTGTTTCCAATAATGGCAGCTGCAGGAGTTTTTTGAATAACCCTCGTATAATTATTATCTATTATGGATATGCTAAAAAGAACTAAAGAATATTCTCAAGAATTACTATCAAACCATTTTTCTGAAAAAAACGTCGATTGATGCTAAAGAATTGGGGTACGAGTTAGATTTAGATATGACACACAATTTAGATTTTTAATTACAAATATTCGCCACAGGAAAATATCTCACCAATTCAAGTATGAAAGCCACAATAAGTCTATTATTAATCCTAAACTAAAATACAAGATAGATTTTTTACTACACAGTTGATGCCACATTAAGCTCTTTAAAACAGAGATTTCGACAAATTGAATACAGTAGCCCAAATTTGGATTACCTTTGATATACTTTAATGAAAATAATTGCTTCAAGATCAACTTCAAAACTCTCTAGAAATTTTGAAAAGAATTAAGTCACAACAGCGAAGCAAATACTAATGGCACTGGCACAGCTGACAAAATTTCGGATCTGTGTACGTTGGTAGACAACAATCAAACACCTACACAGGTATTAAAGTCTGCTATAAAATGTAATTTTGTCCTAAGTAACGTAATTGTAATTTAGGATGACTAATAACCTAAACCATAACGTAGCAAACTGAGGAAGAAATTTTCTGTACTCAATTAATAAACTCGTTTATTTTCAGTTATGTCTGAAGAATTAAGTAGACTTGAAACAATAACTGTTGAATATGGGAGTTCTTCAAGCTTGGATTTAGAAAATCTAGGTAACTCGACCACACACATACGCGAAGGGAACCTCCGCTCATTTTTAAAATTCCTAATATCTGTAAATACCGGTTACCAACTTCCTTCTACGGCTATTAATGCATTCTAATTAATTAATTTAACCGTTCAAAATTGAGACGATTTTGATCAAGCACTTTTGCTATTAATGATTAATATCTGATGCGGGGCATTACTCCGCTAGCGTGTACTGGCGTTAGAGTTTGCGCTTGCACTGCTCTGTTCATGTACCTAGATTTTGAGTCGATTAGGTTTGAAAATGTTCCACTGTGCACCAAGAATCGGTTAGTATATTTTAGTTCTTCAATTTGAAACACTTGAAAACAAAAGTTTTGTGGCGAATTCGAGATGTATTGTACAGATGGAACTAGAAAAATTAATATTTGTATCCGACTCAGAGGTGAAAATAGATGAAGTTCTTTCTGATTCGGATGTCGACAACTACGGTGACCCAGATGATGTGTTTGATACAATTTTGGAAGGTATGTTGACAGAAAATAAAGAATAATCAGAGCTGCCAGGTATACTTGGTTCTTTCTATTTAGACAGAGATGGGTTTTCTAAGTGGTAAAAGTTTTCAGGCAACGGTAGTAAGACGTTTAAAGCACATAATACTGCGAGGGAAGCTCTCGGATATACAATAGTGACAAAAATTTAAATACAAACATCTAAGTGTGGCAGGCATTTTTTCTCAATGACGTCGTGCAGAATATAGTGCGTAACACCAATATCTTCACATCGGCAAATTAAGTGGAAATTACGAACGACAGAAGGATGTTAAGTACACTACCTTTGTAGAAGTCAAGGCCCTTATGGGTTGCTGTATTTAGGCGAATTGTGCGGTCATGTCACGCAAACCTGAAATAGTTGCATTCTACAGAAGGTACTGAAATAGAGCTATAAACCCATTTTTATTTGCGTTGCAAGCTCTCAGATTTGATGATGTAAATACGGGAGACGTACGAAAACAAAGTGACAAATTGGTGCCGGTTTGTGACTGATTACATGAAATTCCTAAGAAATGCTTGGTAAGTTACAAAATGTCTGAATAAGTTACAACAGATGAAATGCTTGAACCATTTCAAAGAGGGTGCTAATTTAGGCACTACATACCCTACATTTGATTTTTTCAATACTCCATCCGAAGGTACTATATTGGTCAAGAAGCGAGTTTTTTTTACCTGAAAATTTTGAATTTTGCCGAACCCTTGCTGTTGCAAGCAAGGTAGGGATCTTTAACGTGCGTGACAACACTCACACCCGGGACCTCCATTTTACCTCTCATTTTTGTGAGAAATGCTAGCCTTGTCTGGATTTGACACCGGAATCAGGCATTACATACCATCGAAGCCGGCCAAATACAGTACAAAAATCTTCGTACTAGCCGATGCAACACTGTACTACACACACAACATGACAGACAAAAGAAAGGTATCCATGATCTCAGTAATAGGCTAATAGATATTGTACTGCCCCTGTCAACGCTGATATGGAGATCTGGTAGAAGGTTAACATTTTATAACTGGTTTACTTCTATTCTTTATTTCCAGCAATTAGTGTAAAAAAGTTCTCAGCTGTAGGAACCAGCAGAAAAACAAAAGAAAGCTCCCGCCACTTTTCTGCTTGTAAAAATAGGCCACAGTTTTCAACCATATATGACTTTTCCGACTATGCAACTTTGCTCTTATATAAAACCAAGAACAACAAAGTTGTGCTTATTGCATCTACCTTGCACTGCAATGATTCCGTTGATGAAGAATCGTCCATGAGACTACCAGAAATAGTCGGCTACTACAACAACAAATGTGGATTTGAAGTTGTCGATTAGATAAAAGCTAGGGTTGGTTGACTTTGACCGTTAAGAGTTTTATATACACGTCACAATATGGTTGGCATAAATGCTTATATATTCTAAGGGCATGTGTGTAATAGGAAAATTGTTCTGGGAGGTGCCTGCTGAGACACATTGTGAAATAAAGTTGAAAATACAGGAGGTGCGAGAGGCACAATCTCTCGGTTTAGAGTCGAAGGTGAAATATTTGGTTTTTATTTTTAGTAAACGATTTTTCCGTCATTATTTTACTATCTTGTGGTAGAAAATCTGGGGCGTCGCCGTGGATCAATGTAGTAAGCGTAAGACTACGGATCCCAAGTTCCTGGGTTCAAATCCCGACACGGCCGAATGCTTGAAAAATGGCAGGTGAGCATTTTTCACAAAATTACGTCCTCGTTCGGATGAGAGGTTGAATGGAGGTCCCGTGTGTGAATGTTGTCAGGCACTTTAAAGATCTCTACCTAGCCTGGAAAGGCAAGGATTTGGCAAAATTCTAAATTACCAGGCAACAAAAAACTCGCCTCCTGGCCAATGTAGTACCTTCGGGTGGAGCATTGGAAATGTAAATGAACGGTAGAAAATCTGGTTCTACGGAATGGAATTATCCTAAACCCTACGTGTTATACTATCAGCGTATGCTAGGTGCATGACTTAAATTTCTTATTTGTTTTCGCAACGAAATGTGGGGTGGACAGTGGTTATTCCGGGGTGGACCGGGCGTACCCTGGCTCCCACCCTAGTTACGCCCATGTCTAAGGGAAACAAGAATGTGCCCAATCTGCGTAGAGAAACCTTTTTATTGACCTTGAGCAAGCATCTAGTGAAGGATCATCTTGTTCGACGAACAACCAGAAATTTACCAACATCAACTGGCCGGTGTGAATTTTGCAACTAAAGGAATAATTGCCCAACAAAGTCGCAGTGCGCACTTGTTAAAAATAAAAATATACATGTACAGAACACACAAAAAGTTATGCCAGGACTGCGACTCGGAGGAAGAAGATTATGAATCTAACGAATATATTTTACATTCTATATTTTGGGGTGTGTTTGTGTTATATTCCGAATAAAAGTGTGTTGTTTTTATGTATCACAATGTTTATCCACATTATTAAACTTTATGTATGCATTTTACTTTTAAAATTATTAAATTGTATCGTTTATTGTGCACTAAATATCATTTAATTGCAATTAGATATTTCTTTTGAAATAATTCAAAGCGCTAAATAAAGAATAGCGACATGCGCAGCTTTCTCCCGTATGCGCGTGTTCTCGCGTAAAATTTAAAACGCGTCTGTTCATGGGTTAAAGAATTTGCGATATAAGAGCACGAGAGCAAACGTTTTTTCAAATAATGAACTGGCGATACGTATCGAGAATTTTAGTAACTGTAGTAATTATTATTTGTTTTTTATAAACGTTAATATTGAAAATATTGTAACCTGAATACGCTTTCCTTTAGAAAGGCAACGGCGGCGAAGTATCTTCTTTTACAAAGAGGCAAAAATACTAGAGCTAGCCCTGCAGCTAAGCGCCATTTATTTATATATGAATAAATTATGAATATTAGAAAATTGCACAAATTAACATACTTATAAAGATAACTTCAAAAACTAAATAAATTGTAGTTCTATTAACTATTAGTAGCAGAATGCGAAAGCGACGATCGAAATAAGTTTTTTTTGTTTAAATATACGAAATATCAAAAGTATCTTAAATAAAAGAACTAGAACACTGTTGAAAAATGATTTTATAATTATTCGTAGGATAATAACTTATTGCAATTCAAGAAAGTAGCAACAATAAATAATTCGAGCGTTGAACCTATCTGGTGGAAACAATAATCTTTCATTGGTTTGAAATAGTATCGCTCTTTCAAGCGATTTACACCATGTACGCTGTACTTCAGATTGGAAGAGAATTGACCTCTTGAAGGCGCAAACGGCGCAAAACAACTATCACTTTAAGCCTATGAAATTTATATCGAAAACCGTTGAAGATATTTATCAATGTTAATTAATAAATTAATTAATAAGTAGCAACATGCTTAAAATGAACGGTAGGTGTCACATTTACACTTAATATTCATTAAGAAGGTTTACTTGTAGAAATACGTAGTAGTTATTTATTACACTTTGCTTACAATTTTGCCATAATTATTATTCTCCAAAACCACAGTAACGAAGATATCCCACACAGCTACAAAACTGTATTCTTACTTTGTGGTCATTTACTATATAATTATACGATAAAATTATTATCCTAATGAAGATACAAAAGTGTTCTTTCCGACATTGATGCGTGTCGATTTACCCAACAAAATACACATTACATGCTTTTTGCTCTTTCATGTTGTTGCATCTTTAAATATTTATTATTTAAAAATTGTTATAAGAATTTAAGTATAAAATTTTTAAGGTTCACACTACGGTTTCGCTGGTTTTAAAAATATCCGAAAGTAAAGGTTTTCGTCTTTAATTGTAACCAATCGTCTTAATTATGTCGCATGCGACAGCCTCAATTACTTATCATGCGCCAATCTTAATAACTTGAAAATAAAATCTTTTACACCCCCTGTGTGACTTTTTCAATTTTGCAACACTCGAATGATCCTGTCGTGTTAGGCTGTTCTAATTATTATACCTCACACTATGCAATTGTCCTTAATATTCTTTGGGAATGGAACCACTCATAGTTTTTAAAATCTATTTTATTTACGTTTCGATCCATGACCTAGGATCGTTGTCAAAATAATAAAAACTTCAAGTTTGACGTTTATGACATAAATTGAAGGTTACTTTGATTTATTGATGTTTGAAATATTTGGTTTGAGTACACTAAGCAAAAATTTTTAAAGTTTAAAAAAATGATTGCCTTCAATTTGTGTTGCGACCTGGGATCGACTTTCCCATGGTAGCCAATACGCTTAACGTAAAATCAGCTGATTAATTTTTATTGGTGAATTTTATATAAATTCAATTCAATTTATATAAAATTCACCAATAAAAATTAATCAGCTGATTTCACGTTAAGCGATTCATGAAATCATCCAGGTCGCAAACAAATTGAGGAATCATTTTAATTAAAATTGCTAGGAAACAATATTAAGAATCAATGGAATTGATGAACTAAGTTTGCAAAGAGGTACAAACTAAGTTTTATTGGAAATCTAGGTAAAGACAGACGAAGCATACAAATTAATTTAAATGAGTTCATTAAGAGATATAAGAACCGTATAGTAACAACAACAAAATAAGGGTTAGCACATGGTATTATTCTCCAACTTATTTGTTAACCTTAATTCAGTAGGTTCATAGACGTGTAATGTAATTCTCAATTGAATATTACTAGGAATTTATACTACACCGGAGTGGAACTAACAATAAAGCATTGTTTAGATACAAAGTGGATCACCGACAACCCTTTGAAAAGATACTTGGGATATCCTATACTTCGTAGAGAGTGTTGGAATTAGCTATTAAAGAGTCTGAAAAATGTGTAATTCGCTGGACAGTATAAAGGTGAAGCTAAAACTCTAAAATTTGCGTGGTTAAAGCATAAAAGAACGTCATCTTGGCAGCAATTTAAGTATATGATGAGACAGTGCGTAAGATACCTAAACAAAGATTTCAAACTTTGTAGTCATCATAGTAACTTATATGTCATATATAATCGAATTAGGCGCGATAATTGATAAATTTTCGAACAATACATTATGGACTAGCACACGTTGCCGAATCAAATATTAACTAGAACGGTGCAAAGACTTGAATGTAAACGAGCTGAAGAGCAATACTAGAGGTAAGACCAAATTGGGGTTTAGGACCAGAAAACAGGTCCCGAACACGGGAGGCTATTTCAGACTCTAATGGAGTGCATAGGGCGATGGAGTTAAACAATACGAAGTGAAGGAGAACACGCATGTACTCCAGTACGGCGTATGTAGAATCTGTGAAAAGAGGCATTCGACAATGGGTAAAAATTCGGAAAAAATAGTCCCTTGAAATACTCAAAAGATTGGAATGAGTTCGGTAGGGATAGACGAATGGTACATAGCTTAAATACAAGAGAGGCAAATTGCGAGTCGGAGTGGAATGTTAGAATATAGCAGCAGGAACGTAGAGAACGTAAATCAAATAATAGGTACACAGGAAGTAGAGATCAGCGAAGTATCGTGCCCTATCGCCCATTGATCTTGTGAACTTGGTAATCATAGGAAGAGGCAAGGAAATTTACTGTCAAATGTTAGGAAAGACATTTGGAAATTACTATGCAGGGACAAAAATTGATATGCTTAGATTTGCAGATGATATAGCGGTATTAGCGTCTAGCAAGGAAGAGTTAGAAGCTGCTCTTAATGAAATGGAAACGGTTCTGAGACAGAGATACGGTATGAAAATTAACAAAACTAAAACTAAAGTTCTAGTTTGCAAAGGTGGGGACAATAAATCAAAAACAAGAATACAAGTATCTAACACGAACTTACAAGAGGTTAAGGATTTCTGCTGCCTAGAAAGCCAAATAACGCAAGATGGGAAGAGCACAAAAGATATAAAACAAAGATTAGCACAAGGTCGTGCTACATTTACCAAGAAAAAGCAACTACTGTGCTCAAAGACCACAAACATAGAAACAAGGAAAAGATTGCTTAAAACATATGTGTGGAGCACAGTACAGTACGGCTGTGAAGCCTGGACAGTAGGAGAAGCGGACAAGAAAAAGGTAGAAGCTTTTGAAATGTGGTGCTACAGGCGTATGATGAAGATATCATGGACAGATAAAGTTAAGAACGAAGAGGTACTAAAAATGGTAGGGGAAGAAATTAATATGTGGAAAACGGTAAAAAATAGGAGGGATAGGATGATAGGCCACATACTACGGCATGAGGGAATAGTGCGGAATATATTAGAAGCAGAGATAGGAAAAAAGAGAAGAAGAGGCAGACCTAGATTAGACTACTGCACACAGATAGTAAAAGATGTAGGCTGTAGAGGTTTCAGGGAGATGTGTAGGCTAGCCCAGAATAGAAATCAATGGAGGTACGCATCCAACCAATCCCAAGATGGCTAAACTAATGAGGAAAAGATAACTGTGCTTAAACATGATGATTATTATAAGTAACTACAAGAATTGGTTGGGCAATATTCTCGAATAATGTTAAGTGTGTGAAAGGATTTACTGGAAAACCATTATTTCAGCAAATGTCTAAGTGTTGGGGGATCTTGGTAGCCACAGGTTGCGTAACCTCCTTCACTAAATCTCGGTAAAATAGGGTATAAAATTAGAAAACAATAGAAAGGGAACGAGCTGAATACACATGCTGTGTGAGAATTTCAGGGAACTATGTAGGCTAGCTCAGAATATAAATAAGTGCAGGTACGTGTCCAACCAGTTTTGAGACGGAAAACCTAATGACGAAAAAATAAGCGCAGATAAATCTGATGATTAGTATAAACAACTAGTTGTTGGTTGCGAAATACCTGCAACTAATGTTGACTGTGCGAAAAGATAAATTGGAAAATATATTAAATCTCCAAATGGTTAAGTGTTGGGGAACTTGGCAGCCACAGGCTGCTTACTCCTTCACAACCATTGAAGGTCGGAGAAATAGGGCATATAACTGTAAAACAAAAGACAGCACGCTTTCGGTACTTAGATTGGCAGAGACCATAGGGGTCGGTATGGCAGTCTAAGACACACTACCGCGATGTGGAAGGCAACGGAAACCACCACATTATCTCCCAAGTACACGGCGTACTTAAATTGTTACAAACATGATGGCATTCTCTGGGGTAAAAGATTCCGAGTTAAAATAGTCCCCATTCGGATCTCCGAGGCAGGACTACTTGGAGGATGCGATCGGAAAGTTAAAATAAGTAGGGAACATTCTGCGAGTCGGACGTGGAATGTTAGAAGTATGAAGACAAGAGGTAAGCTAGAGAACCTAAAATCGAAATGAATAGGTTATCACTAGACATAGTAGGGATCAGCGAAGTTCGGTAGCCAGAGGCGGGGATTTTTGGAGTGGAGACTTCAGGTAATTCATACAGGAGCAGAGGAAGGAAATTTTGGTGTGGGGATAGTTATGCGGAAAAGATAGGATACTGTGTGAAAATTACTTACAAAAGAACGAAAGAGTACTCATGGTTAGATTAGAATCTAAACCGGTAAACACAGTAATAATACAAGTATACATGCCCACCTCTAGCTACAGTGACGAAGAGGTAGAAGCCATCTACAAAGATATCGAAGACATATTAAGATACGTAAAAGGACATGAAAATTTAATAATTACGGGGATTTTAATGTCGTGGTAGGTGAGGGTAGGGAAGGAGCGGTAGTAGGTTTAATTGGTTTAGGCACGAGAAACGACAGGAAATAGGCTGGTAGAATTTTGCGACAAGAACAATTTAATCATCACAAACACATTATTTCAACATCATGCTAGAAGACGCTATAAGTGGAAGATGCCAGGAGATATAGGAAGATATCAAATAGATTACATTCTTGTTAGACAACGGTTTAGGAATCAAGTAAAAGACTGTAGAAGCTACCCAGAAGCAGATATAGATACTGACCACAACATCGTAATTATGAAGGCCGCACTTAAATTTAAAAATCTGAAAAAAAGGAATGGAAAAAGGCACTTGGACTTAGAGAAACTAAAAGATAAAGATATTCAAGTAAGATTCGAAAAAAAGTCAAATGAATTGCTGAATGATATCGGGAAAATATCTGAAACTAAGGAAGTAGAAACAGAATGGAATAACATTAAATCCAGCCTAGACATGGCGGCCAGAGATATTCTGGGGTATACACAAAAAGAAAATAAGAAACCATGGATAACAAAAGATATCGTGAATTTAATAGAAGAAAGACGAAAATACAAAAATAAATCAGACGAAACAGGAAAACAGAGATACAAAGCCATAAAATGGGAAATTATTCATAAATGCAGGAAAGCTAAAGAACAATGGATTGATGAAAAGTGCAAAGAGGTACAAACTAAGATGGAAATAGGAAAGACAGACGAAGCATACAAATTAATTAGAATGAATTTTAGGGATATAAAACCGTATAGTAAAAATATAAGGGACGCACAAGGAAACGTCATTATAGAAAACGTAGAAAAGTGAGTAGATGGCAAGAATATATAGGAATTTATATGCAGGAGAGGAACTAACTGCATTAGAACAGGAATCAGACATTGAAAATGATGACTTGGGATATCCTATACTTCGAGACGAGTTTGAATTAGCATTAAAGAGTCTGAAAATGGTAAGGCGCTGGGTACAGATAAGGTGCAAGCAGAAACTCTAAAGGCCGCTGGACAAGCAGTAACAGAACGTCTCTTCCAACTTGTAAGCTATATGCATGAGACAGGCGAGATACCCAAAGATTTCAAACGTAGCATCATAGTAACTATACCAAAAAGAAAGGCGCGGATAGATGTGAAAATTTTCGAACAATAAGTTTGACAGCACACGTGTCAAAAATATTAACTAGAATTGTGCAAAGACGAATGGAAAAACGAGCTGAAGAAATACTAGGAGAAGACCAATTTGGGTTTAGGCAAAACAGGGAACACGGGAGGCTATTTTAGCTCTAAGAGTGATAATGAGAAAACAATAGAAAAGGGAAAGCATGTATATAGGGTTTGTAGATCTGGCAAAAGCATTCGACAATGTAAATTGGAAAAAATGTTTGAAATACTCAAAAGATTGGAATGAGTTATAGGGATAGACGAATAGTACATAGCTAATACAAAGAGCAAACAGCAGTAATAGAATTAGAGCAGGAACGTAGAGAAGTAAACATTAGGAAAGGGGTGAGACAGGGATGTGCCCTATCCCCATTGATCTTTAACTTGTACATAGAAGAGGCAATGAATACTGTCAAATGTAGGAAGACATTTGGAATTACTATATTAAATCTCCAAATGGTTAAGTGTTGGGGAACTTGGCAGCCACAGGCTGCTTACCTCCTTCACAACCATTGAAGGTCGGAGAAATAGGGCATATAACTGTAAAACAATTGAAAGTGATCGAACTGCATCTAACAAGAAAGAACAGCGCCTATGAGGAAAGACAACATACATAGAATAAGAAGAAAATTGTTGAAAGCATATGTGTGGAGCACAGCACAGTATGCATATGAAATACGGCAAGTCTGAAACGCAGACAGAAAAACGGTAGCAGCCTTTTGAAATGCTGTGCTTCAGATGTATGAGGACGATAGCATGGACAGACAAAGATAATAACAAATAAGTTACAGAAATAGTAGGGGAACAAGGACATCTGGGGAAAAAGAGAAATAGTAGGAGGAATACGTTCTAAGGCATTTCTGGGGAATATTATGTTATATAATACAAGCAAAGATAGGACAAAAGAGGTAGATGTGGACCTAAATCAGACAGTTATGGATGCAAACTGTGCATATTTCAGGGAAATCTGTAGGTTAGTTCAGAATAGGGAACAATGATGGTACGCGTCTAACCAGTTCTAGGACTGAAGACCTAATGATGATATATATATATATATATATATATATATATATATATTGCAGTGAAACCCTTTTATTCTCGTCCCACGAATAGGACTGTTGTACATTCTTTGCCTGAAAACTAAAAAAAATTCCAATCTCTGAGGAACGCCTCCTTATTTCTGCATACCACGGCTAGCTCTAAAATCTGCTTCTTCATAGATACTTACCATTCTAAGTACACTCTTTCTCACATATACTGCCAAATAAAATTACCACTCAAATAATGCAACGAAACATACAACCTTTTATTCGTACAAATTAAAATTTTTCATTACCAAGTAAATATTTACACATTAGGATATACATTATATGTGATTTTCCAATGCTCCACCCAAAGGTACTACATTGGCCAGGAAACGAGTTTTTGTTACCTGGAAAATTTGGAATTTTGCCGACTCCTTGCTGTTCCAAGCAAGGTAGAGATCTTTAACGTGCGTGACAACACTTACACACGGGATTCCACACGCTATATTGCTGACAAAATGGTAACAGATAAAAAATTTAAAATGTTACGTTGATATTACCATCTCATTAGGTATTGTTGTGCGTAACGATAGATACTATTATATTTAGGCCACTCATCACAAACCAAATTACGCGTTGATACCCAGATCTACTCTGTTTGATTATTTCTATTCCATTGCGATGTATCTTATTTTTCAAGAAACATCCATATATAGATAACAAAACTAACAAATTCGAATTGAATCGCATTCGCTAATCACATTTGTAGAAATGTATTTTATATAAAATTTGTGGCTATGCTTTTAAATATTGCGGTCATATTATTTTAGAAAGCAAAGGTTGCTGATAATCGAATACATCAATGCTCTATCAACAATAGAGATACACTGAGGTAGTTTAACTTATACTAAATATACTAATAAGATTTTACAGGGTGATGAATAAGTAATCACTTTAATTAAAGAGAAAGTCGGAAACGCTTAACAAATTCGCAAATAACCGTGGATACAAAAAGGGAGCATGATATTTAATTACATAAGAACGAAAATATTTACATACAAAAACGGCACATAACGAATCAGTGTTTGTCGATATTTGCAATCAACATATATAACACAAAACATTTGACCTTCTACTTATTCCTCTTCATACAACTACGCTGGATAATTGTATTATTCAATATAATGCGTTAACACTTGAGCTGAAGAACCTTGATAAATTTAAAGCTTTTAAGTTTGAAGTCAAAATGTTAATTAGTAGTGTCTTTTAACAAGTTATTGACTACCTGAATAATGAATAAAAAGTTCTACCTTTTAATATTAATAGATTATATACTATAGTTAGGCCAAGTAATATGTTTCTCTTTACTAATTTTGTTGTGTCCTGTTGATAAATAGGTATTATCTATTAACTATGAATATTTTCAATTTACTTGTAAAGACAAAACATTTGATAATAAAACCCTTCACAACTGCAATCCACTGAATACTATTTGGGTTTCGTCTAATTTCCTTCGCACCGCTTCCGCTACCCCCGCCGTAGTTACTTTTCACACAGCCAGCTTTGCACATTTGAATACAAGCACGACGTCAATTTTATTACAGGTCCGTGGTATATTGTATTAGAGGTGACTTCGTGGCGTAGTGGTATGTGTGTGACTACTACGCCCAAGGTTCGAATCCCGACACGGTCCGCTTGAAAATTGTTAGGAGAGCATTTTTTTCAAAAATATACCCTCGTTCGGATGAGAGGTATAATGGAGGTCTCGTGGGTGAGTGTTGTCACGCACGTTCAAGATCCCTACTTTGCTTAGAACAGCAAGGGTTCGGCAAAATTTCAAACTTTCCAGGTAAAAAACTCGCTTCCTGGCCAATGTAGTACCTTCGGGTGAAGCATTGGAAAATCACATGTAAGGTATATTGTATTAGGCGGGTTCAAATCCTGACACGGTGCGCTTGAAAAATGTTAGGCGATCATTTTTCACTAAAATGCGCCTCATTCGGATGAGAGGTAAAATGAAGGTTCCGTGTGTGAGTGTTGTCATGCACGTTAAAGATCCCTACCTTGCTTGGAACAGCAAGGGTTCGGCAAAATTCCAAATTTTCCAGATAAAAGAAACTCGCTTCCTGGCCAATGTAGCACCTTCGGGTGGAGCATTGAAAAATCACATGTAAGGTATATTGTATTAGGCGGGTTCATATCCTGACACGGTGCGCTTGAAAAATGTTAGGCGAGCATTTTTCACTAAAATACGCCTCATTTGGATGAGAGGTAAAATGAAGGTTCCGTGTGTGAGTGTTGTCATGCACGTTAAAGATCCCTACCTTGCTTGGAACAGCAAGGGTTCGGCAAAATTCCAAATTTTCCAGGTAAAAGAAACTCGCTTCCTGGCCAATGTAGCACCTTCGGGTGGAGCATTGAAAAATCACATGTAAGGTATATTGTATTAGGCGGGTTCATATCCTGACACAGTGCGCTTGAAAAATGTTAGGCGAGCATTTTTCACTAAAATACGCCTCATTCGGATGAGAGGTAAAATGAAGGTTCCGTGTGTGTGTTGTCATGCACGTTAAAGATCCCTACCTTGCTTGGAACAGCAAGGGTTCGGCAAAATTCCAAATTTTCCAGGTAAAAGAAACTGCAGGTACGTGTCCAACCAGTTTTGAGACGGAAAACCTAATGACGAAAAAATAAGCGCAGATAAATCTGATGATTAGTATAAACAACTAGTTGTTGGTTGCGAAATACCTGCAACTAATGTTGACTGTGCGAAAAGATAAATTGGAAAATATATTAAATCTCCAAATGGTTAAGTGTTGGGGGAACTTGGCAGCCACAGGCTGCTTACCTCCCTTCACAACCATTGAAGGTCGGAGAAATAGGGCATATAACTGTAAAACAATTGAAAGTGATCGAACTGCATCTAACAAGAAAGAACAGCGCCTATGAGGAAAGACAACATACATAGAATAAGAAGAAAATTGTTGAAAGCATATGTGTGGAGCACAGCACAGTATGCCTATGAAATACGGCAAGTCTGAAACGCAGACAGAAAAACGGTAGCAGCCTTTTGAAATGATGTGCTTCAGATGTATGAGGACGATAGCATGGACAGACAAAGATAATAACAAATAAGTTACAGAAATAGTAGGGGAACAAGGACATCTGGGGAAAAAGAGAAATAGTAGGGAGGAATACGTTCTAAGGCATTTCTGGGGAATATTATGTTATATATTACAAGCAAAGATAGGACAAAAGAGGTAGATGTGGACCTAAATCAGACAGTTATAGATGCAAACTGTGCATATTTCAGGGAAATCTGTAGGTTAGTTCAGAATAGGGAACAATGATGGTACGCGTCTAACCAGTTCTAGGACTGAAGACCTAATGATGATATATATATATATATATATATATATATATATATATATTGCAGTGAAACCCTTTTATTCTCGTCCCACGAATAGGACTGTTGTACATTCTTTGCCTGAAAACTAAAAAAAATATTCCAATCTCTGAGGAACGCCTCCTTATTTCTGCATACCACGGCTAGCTCTAAAATCTGCTTCTTCATAGATACTTACCATTCTAAGTACACTCTTTCTCACATATACTGCCAAATAAAATTACCACTCAAATAATGCAACGAAACATACAACCTTTTATTCGTACAAATTAAAATTTTTCATTACCAAGTAAATATTTACACATTAGGATATACATTATATGTGATTTTCCAATGCTCCACCCAAAGGTACTACATTGGCCAGGAAACGAGTTTTTGTTACCTGGAAAATTTGGAATTTTGCCGACTCCTTGCTGTTCCAAGCAAGGTAGAGATCTTTAACGTGCGTGACAACACTTACACACGGGATTCCACACGCTATATTGCTGACAAAATGGTAACAGATAAAAAATTTAAAATGTTACGTTGATATTACCATCTCATTAGGTATTGTTGTGCGTAACGATAGATACTATTATATTTAGGCCACTCATCACAAACCAAATTACGCGTTGATACCCAGATCTACTCTGTTTGATTATTTCTATTCCATTGCGATGTATCTTATTTTTCAAGAAACATCCATATATAGATAACAAAACTAACAAATTCGAATTGAATCGCATTCGCTAATCACATTTGTAGAAATGTATTTTATATAAAATTTGTGGCTATGCTTTTAAATATTGCGGTCATATCATTTTAGAAAGCAAAGGTTGCTGATAATCGAATACATCAATGCTCTATCAACAATAGAGATACACTGAGGTAGTTTAACTTATACTAAATATACTAATAAGATTTTACAGGGTGATGAATAAGTAATCACTTTAATTAAAGAGAAAGTCGGAAACGCTTAACAAATTCGCAAATAACCGTGGATACAAAAAGGGAGCATGATATTTAATTACATAAGAACGAAAATATTTACATACAAAAACGGCACATAACGAATCAGTGTTTGTCGATATTTGCAATCAACATATATAACACAAAACATTTGACCTTCTACTTATTCCTCTTCATACAACTACGCTGGATAATTGTATTATTCAATATAATGCGTTAACACTTGAGCTGAAGAACCTTGATAAATTTAAAGCTTTTAAGTTTGAAGTCAAAATGTTAATTAGTAGTGTCTTTTAACAAGTTATTGACTACCTGAATAATGAATAAAAAGTTCTACCTTTTAATATTAATAGATTATATACTATAGTTAGGCCAAGTAATATGTTTCTCTTTACTAATTTTGTTGTGTCCTGTTGATAAATAGGTATTATCTATTAACTATGAATATTTTCAATTTACTTGTAAAGACAAAACATTTGATAATAAAACCCTTCACAACTGCAATCCACTGAATACTATTTGGGTTTCGTCTAATTTCCTTCGCACCGCTTCCGCTACCCCCGCCGTAGTTACTTTTCACACAGCCAGCTTTGCACATTTGAATACAAGCACGACGTCAATTTTATTACAGGTCCGTGGTATATTGTATTAGAGGTGACTTCGTGGCGTAGTGGTATGTGTGACTACTACGCCCAAGGTTCGAATCGACACGGTCCGCTTGAAAATTGTTAGAGAGCATTTTTTCAAAAATATACCCTCGTTCGGATGAGAGGTATAATGGAGGTCTCGTGGGTGAGTGTTGTCACGCACGTTCAAGATCCCTACTTTGCTTAGAACAGCAAGGGTTCGGCAAAATTTCAAACTTTCCAGGTAAAAAACTCGCTTCCTGGCCAATGTAGTACCTTCGGGTGAAGCATTGGAAAATCACATGTAAGGTATATTGTATTAGGCGGGTTCAAATCCTGACACGGTGCGCTTGAAAAATGTTAGGCGATCATTTTTCACTAAAATGCGCCTCATTCGGATGAGAGGTAAAATGAAGGTTCCGTGTGAGTGTTGTCATGCACGTTAAAGATCCCTACCTTGCTTGGAACAGCAAGGGTTCGGCAAAATTCCAAATTTTCCAGATAAAAGAAACTCGCTTCCTGGCCAATGTAGCACCTTCGGGTGGAGCATTGAAAATCACATGTAAGGTATATTGTATTAGGCGGGTTCATATCCTGACACGGTGCGCTTGAAAATGTTAGGCGAGCATTTTCACTAAAATACGCCTCATTTGGATGAGAGGTAAAATGAAGGTTCCGTGTGTGAGTGTTGTCATGCACGTTAAAGATCCCTACCTTGCTTGGAACAGCAAGGGTTCGGCAAAATTCCAAATTTTCCAGGTAAAAGAAACTCGCTTCCTGGCCAATGTAGCACCTTCGGGTGGAGCATTGGAAAATCGAATGTAAGGTATATTGTATTGTTCTTTCTTTTTATATGATAATTTTCGCTTCCTTCATGCACATCTTACAGCCCATGGAATTTTGAAACATCTATAATGACATTATTTTCAAATAACTAATTCGTTAAATTATCTGGAATTTAAAACGCCTCAGCGCAGGCTGCTTTCCTTTATATACTGCCTATTTTTGATAGCAAGTATAAACATTAAAATTGTTTTTCTAAAAATTTAATTGTTTGAAAAATACAATATTCGTATTTAGATATTATTCTAAAAGCGTTGATAATTAAAATTTTTGCATTAAACGAAATGGTTTGTCTTGATATGTTTCTATTGTGATAATAGCTTGTCCGGGTTCTTAAAAGTATACCACCTAATGTAGGTAATTATTTACAACCACTGTTTTGTGTTAATGTAGTTCAGCTTTAGGCAAGGATTCTCTATAATAATCAACCATTTAGATCGATTCGGGTTAATAGTTTTCTCATATTCTAATTTAGAGCGACTACTCTGCGCTCTACTGTACTTTTAAGTATCTATTATAAATCTATAACATCTATGCCTGCACACGTGAATACTAATACATAAAATGCCAACTGACAGATTGGTTGTATTTCTTAATTAACAATTCAAGCTATGGCTGATTCGAAGATATTTAATTGGAAGCTAATAAATATGTTTTTGAATTAATTGCAACATTTATAAGGCAACTATTACTTTAAAAATAAGATGATATATAACACAAATTAATAATACCGCAAACATATTTTTTGTACTTTTTTAAAATATATCTTTTATGTTTCAAAAAAATTGCTTATGCATTTTCTTTCTAGTCTTTATCATTTTCCAGTAATTAAACCATTAGTAAATTCCAGTTTTTCTAATGTCTACTCCTGTAAATGATAGTAATGTTACCCTATATAAAAATACACGTCCTGGAAATAGAACAAATTCCAAAGAACACCGGAAAGACCCGGCAAAAACCAGCCACTTTAAACCCTGCATTTTGATTGGTTAACGACACTCATTGGTTAAAGCCACCACCTCCATGCCAAATACAGGAAAAGAAGACTATAAAGGAAGTTGCGTGGTCAACAATAAGCGTTCACTTAAAGCTCCGCATATCCTAAGGAATCAACCAGTAGCTCTTTCCTATAGCCTGCAATCTTTTACAGTATTAGCGGTGCTGCTCTGTAGCCCGCATCACGTCGCCGACGTCTCCTACATCCACACCTTAGCTAGCAGTGTTTAAATCATAGCCTGCTGACGTCTAAGCCTCTACGAGTGGTGCGCTGGATCGCGACGTCGACGCCTCCACGGGTGGTGCATTGCATCACAACGCCACCTTTTCATACATCTACACCTTATCCAGCAGTATGAAATCATAGCCTGCAAACAACGACGCCTCAACGAATGGTACGCTGCACCTTGGCGTCGGCGCTTTTTACACTCGACGTCTGCAGTAAACCATGAAGTTTTCCAAGGTTCACCAACCAGCCGCATCATGGAGTTTAACAAAGGCTTATTAACTTATATATATATATATATATATATTTTATATATATATATATATATATAGATCCCATAATTGTTTTATTCTGTATATATGTATATTTTGTAAATATTTATCAGTAAAAAAATTCAACACTCCACACACTGGGCTTCAGAATTTAGGCGCCGCCCACAACCACAGGCACCAAACCGTAACAAATGACGTCCAACGTGAATGGGCCGTCTTCACCTCATACACTGCAAGCAAGACATCCAGTCAGATATCAATCAGCTATCTCCAGCGCAGGAAGACACACAACCACCAACAGTTCTGGGACGGCAACAACCGTGACACTCAACAACAACAATAAACCATCGAGAAACCGGTAACGATCAAAACGCTAGTGGAAGACCTCTACCATGCTACCACAACAGTCACCGAAACCGAGTAACCCGTATCTTCTGGCACCCTTCTGCATATCCGACAAAAAACCCCCAACAAGTGTAAGCAAAGGGGACAGACTTATCAACAATAAGCGCCCAACTTCAAGGCCATGCAGGCACAAGGTGGACAACATTCGAGGCGTTCCAGCCCAACTACAGAAGGTCTTCCTGAACAAATACGACAGTCCGTCCATTAAATCGAAAAAGTCGCAGAATATTATGGACAGAAACATACGCTACCTCTACCGGTAGCTGCCTTCCTCAGCACTAAGGTGCGTTGGGCCCGTCGCCTAAAAACAGAAATCAACCACGCCATAGAGCTGCTTACAAACCACGTCCTTCTATATCGAGGATTTCAATTCAATGTCACATGTCGATGACTTTATGGAAACTGGTCATTCGCCTCAACAGGATAGAAGAGAATGCAAAAGAGGTAAGAAAAGGAAAAACCGACCGCACTCCAGCAGCCAGATCTTCACCCGCAACTGAGTAGCTACCAAGGTGCTGCTTTTGCCCACAATGACATTTACACCGTGACTGTGCAACCGGAGCGTCGAATTACTACGCACCGGTCGAGCAACCCCAGAACACCGCCCGGACGGGTGAAAGGAACTGGCGCGACTAAATACAACCTACGATAATCCTCTACCAAGGGTTCCTCGTCACCCTACACATGAAAACCTATAAAGTACTACTGGTTACAGGATTATCGTCATGTATGATTAAAGAAAATCAAATACCCAAAGGCTCACAGGTAGAAGCCTACCATACGTCCGCTTATCTTAACCGAAGCAGCAAATATACTCATACAACATTTGGAACTGTCAGTATGGTCAACTGACCATACTAGGGACAATTTGGTACTTTTCACTTTGTATGGGTGGATAACCTGACTTTCTGTTGTTGCTATAAAAGTGGTGTGTATTGATAAAGGGATAGCTAGTACCTAAAGTACAGTACATTAGGCAAAATTGTAAGCTTCGGGTGTTGCTATAAAAACAGTAATTTGTTATGACTGAATAACTTTGAGTGGTGAGGATATTCCCAGTAACTTCTGCAAAATACTGATTTCTTTTTTCCTTAGCCTATTGTATTTTGTAATAAGACGTCTCACTGTTTTAATATTTATATACAAAATGTTCACTAAAAAATGTACATAGGCTGATACTCTACATTACACATGGACTGAAAGTGGATTTGTAGGAACAAGGTTCAACAGGTCAAGATCTGGATGAGTTGAAGGGAATATTTTTGAAGATTGATTTCTAACTATTGCATTGCCATACTAAAAATGCTTTACGATTTCCCAAAAGCTGTAATACGAGACAATCGGTCAGCATTTTAATACATTGCATTAATACCAACATTCGGTTCTTACTATTGCCACCGAACAGCATATATTAGGGTCAACCTTTAGATTTGGCATTTTTCAACCCATTACAAACAATATGGCGCAAGTAACTGACAGAATAAAAGTTTATGTACAAGGAGGCTATAAGCAAAGATTAGCTTTTAGGATTTTGAAGAAGATGCTGGATGGACTTAACTTACTATGCAGAAGCAAATCTTAAGATTGGATTCAAAATGAGTGGAATTGCACCCCTAAACGGAAACAAAATCTTCGAATACTTCCAAAAACCAAAGGTTACTCAAGCAAACGATGGTTATGTTTCAGCAGCAGCCTGTACATAATTATTTGAACAGTATCTTTATAGAACTCGTGAGAAGGAAACGGTAGTAAAGCCAAAACTAAAGAAATTAACTGCTACACCTGCAAGAAGTTTGGTCGAAGATCAAGTTGTAGGGGATTTACAAAATAAACTTTAAACCTGCCAAACAACGAAACAAAAAGGATGAATCAAAAAAAGGGTACAGTTAAAAGTGCACAACGAATTCAAAATACTAAGGGAAAACGAAAAATTAAAAAATTCAAGGTTATCAAAGTACTTTCACTTCAGGAAAAAGTGATAGAGCCATGTCATTACGACAGCAACTTTTCACTTGGTTAAGATTTCGCTACATTGTTTGACGAAGTTGATCTGAAAATACTATATAAACATAGGCTGATATATACAAATCTTCTAGAAATGGAGGTGGATCCCATCAGTCAATCGCAGCCTAATGCCTCAATCAAAGAAAACAATTTTGTTGTGGTTGTGATTAACCATGATAAAGGAAAAAATCGAAGTAAAAAAGAGTTTATGTGTTAAATTTTAGAAAAGACTAATGCCACCTTTAAAATTAGCTCTAAAAAATCGTAGGAGGCTTCCGTTTTTTTTCAAATGTTGAGGAAGTGAAGAAGGATATTGGAATTTATCGAATCAAACGATTTAATGAAGTGAGAAGACAATATAGGTTTTATTTATAAATTGTCATTTTGTAGTTCATTGTTAAAAGGCTATTTAAAATGTTACAGTGTAGTTTAGAGCACTTTAAACTTATTACACAGTAGCAATATAATGCATCTTTAACTGCATTTATGTTATTTGATACCGTTGGATTTGTTTTAATAAAAACATTTCTTGTGTGGAATTGAGTAAAAATGTATTCCTTTAAAAGTTGTGTCGAGAATAATAAAAATAAAGAACTATTGTTAGTGTTCCAAGTATAGTTAAATGTGTTATAACATGGGAAAACAAACGACGCATAGACTGTCCCAAGTTAAAGCATTTTAATTTGGGACAACATTTTTGAAAAATACACAGAAAAGATATTACTAATTCCGAAGTACCAAGGTAGACCAAAGTTATCATATATTTTCTTACTATCCACTCATTTCTTAAATGTGTCTATTTGCACCTGTTCCAAGCATGGGCAGTTGATTATATTTCTACAAATAATTGTAAATCATTCTCAAAAGCATTACAACAATGATCACTTAACCGGCTAATAAAATGCAGATCCTCGACCCTGTATACAAGCAAGACTTGAGCAATTCAACGGATCTTCAATCAAAAACAAAGCAGTGTACAAAGAGGCAAGATCTTATGCGGGGCAAATAAAAAAATACTGAGAGAATTTGTTCCTATTGAAATAAAAACAATAAATTCCCATTTATTTCTACTTTTGCAAAATAAAAATATATGCCCGTGTATGTAGTACAGTATTGGCTAAAAAGCTACACATTGAGAATTTCGTCAAAATCAGAAATAAATTAATTAGGTTTAAGCAACTCAAAGTTGGTATACAAAAATAACGGTTTTCTGCCTCACGCATGCACTTTCTTTTCTAGTAGTTAATGTAAACCTAACCATCATCATTAGGTCTTCAGTCCTGGAACGGTTAGTCGCGTACCCCTATTGTCGCCTATTTTGAGCTAATCTACATATTTTCCTGAAGTGCCTACAGCCTACATCTCTCACTATCTGCATACAATAGTCTAATTTAGGTCTACCTCTACCTCCCCTTCTTCCTATCTCTGCTTGTAATATATCCCGCACTATTCCCCATATAAAACGTGTCCTGCCCTTTTATTTCTTCTATTTTCTTTTATTTCCACAACATAATATGTAGCAAAATATTTTACTGGAAGTAATGCCAGTTTTTAAGGGACTGTATTACTCACGTACCAAAATGTATTGTCATATTACGTCGCGCAAGGCTCTTCTTAGTGCCATTCGCGACAACATATACCGCTTTAAGCTATCCTCTTACGCATGTGGAACTGCTTCGCAACCGGATCCAATGCATAACTACGTCACGTAAAGCCTTACGGGCTCACTTTGAGGCTACATATGGAAAGTAAATTCATTTATCAAATCAAAACAATTTTAGTCTCTTCGAGAGTGAATTTCTCGCGTACGGAGTAGTTTGATGGCCGAGAGGAATGCAAACCAGCTAGTGCAAAGTATTCCATGGCGCCGCTTTGCCGCCACATGCACAAACGGTACCGTTCCCTCTAACGCATGTGGATCTGTTTTGCGATCAGTACAAACGCGAGAGCTCTGTAGGAGCAGGTTTGCGCTTACAAGCTTTATGTTGTGCAAAATAGTTTGTCTAATGTTGCAACTATATCTACGCTATAGGCCTAACCTGGGTGAGGAATGTCGTCAACAATCTCTCACCAATAATCTGCCTCATACTAGTGTGTCTTGAAATAGCCATCGATATCCAAAAGAAATATTCAAGTGTCTATTTAACACATCCTGTACAATAATAACCTGCTGAAGAAGCAAACCTTTAAATGGTTGGCGCTAAAAGTTCTAGTATTATCCCAGAAATATTTCGCAGGCTTAATATAAGTTGTAAGAAAGTATGAAGAACTAACCACAGTTTGGTTGGTACTCGTACAATATTTTACATGTACAGGCTTAAAACAAATGTACTATGCACCAAAACTCGAATCTACTCCCTAGTTGTTGATAATTCAAAGGCTTTGTCGGGACACATTGTTCAACAATAAAGTCAGCTTTTCCGAAACGACATAAATTACTCCGGAATATACATTATTGGGCACTTGAAAATCTGGTACTTATTTTCAAGATCAATTTCCGATAAATGTTTAGTATAGTATTATAGAATATCACTTCATGAAGCTATTTATTTTAGAAGAATGTTTCAAGGCTTTATAATAGAAGAACATTTTATAGCTTTTGACTATTTATGTTTCTTGAAAAATAAGCTTCCATTATTACTGGATAAATTTCTTCTCAGTTTTAAGACGACGAATGTGACCTCAAGACAATTGAGCAACTCCTCACCTTGAAAAATAACCAACAGTTTTCTTAACCAAATTACTTAATCGACTGGATTGCAGAGGTGTCACAGTTACTCGCCAGCAAGGTCACCCGGTACAAATTCCCTTGGTTATTTCCTCACGGGATAGCTCAATAATCTTGTTTAAGCAGAAAATTCTGAAAACATAACATTTTGTTGCTGATTGCCCACTTTATTTCAACAGTGTGCTCGGGGTTATGGTATCATACGCCGCGAACGCCTGGAGACATGGTCTTGACACCATCAAACCTAGACAAAAATTAACAGTACACAACGAAGTGTTTTACTGTGACTGATGGGGGTTTATGGGACTACTGCACATGATGCACTTCATGTACTGATGGGAAATATGCCCTTGGACCTAGTAGTGAAACAGTGAGCTGCAATGTACTTACACACAATGATAACCAACAACTACAACGCATCTTAAACACAAACCAACTGCACATGACAAAGACGGAAATAAAGAACTACATACTTGCAGAATGGCGGACATGTTGGGATCAAAGCACAACTGGTAGAAGGGTATATGCAATGATCCCAAATATCAAAGACCGACTAAAAGCCAAATACCTGGTGCGCAGTAAGGAATTTATTCATTACCTAACTGACCACGGACCCTGTCCAACATACAGAGATTGCATGAATTTAGTTGATAACAATATATGCACGTGCGGAGAAATAAGAACACCGGCACATCTAGTATTCGAGTGTAATGACTTACAACCGTACCTTTACGCACATAAACAAACATTATTAAACAAAACCCTACACGCGATGATTTGGAACGAAAACCATTTTCTACACTTAAATGCACTCACACAAAAAACCACGGCACTTATCCACCAACGTTATCTTGACGGGTAAAGGACACAAACAAAACTACCCGGACAGATACATAAAAGTTTCACCTCTCCTCGGACCAAGGCTCTGCCCCGGAGACCGGCGACTGATCTCCTGGAATTCCAAGAGTTCCGTTTTTGATGATCAGAAGCAACACGATCAACGCATCAACCCGACTTTGCAACAACCCAACCCCCTAATATGTAGAATTTGCATCCTTCTACATATGAGCAACCCCGTCTCTAACAAATAATAACTAATAGTAGTAGTATAAGTTAATCTTAAGTAGTAGAATAGGGAATTTCTTTCCTTTTTACTAACGCTAAATTTCAAGAACCAAACTTGCACATACCTGAGGCAAATAATACAACAAACAAATCCTTTCCTCTAAAAGAACCTAGTTTTTTATTAATAGTATAAGTTCAAACATGTACAAAATTAAACCAATTTAATCCAACCTTTTGATAACCTGGGGAAACATAAACGCAAATTAACATTTTAAACATTCTTTATTACATCTGCTAAGCATTCTTCACCGAAGACTGCATTTCCGGTTGCCGATGGTCTTAGTACTGGGGGGAGGGGGGTGCGCGCGCGCAAGGCGGATGAAAAAAACACACAAACACATCTCAAACACTGCACAAACACAAACACCTGTTCACATACCTACATTACTTTTTCAACATATGGATTTCTGGCTGCGGATGGTCCGGACTGATAAGGCAATATCCGTTGAGCGTTGAGTGTTTTTCCTTCAACTTATATGTTGAATTGTTGACAATTATCAATCTGTCATCTGCAATTCGTGTGTTTATAATCGTTTATATCTTGCATTTTTCTATAAAAACAGTTCGTTTCAGAACTAAGTATTATAAATTGTTGATGACGTATTTAATATTCGGTCTTTATTGTTGAATATGATTATATTGTTTCAAACTACAGTATTGTAACATCCAACAACAAAGTAATTACTTTAGGTAAACTTTATCCACGTTTTGTATTTTTAGATAATATGCAAGATCACGGAGCAAGATATGGTTCAAAAGGGCAGATTCTACATTCGCAAGCCAGGGAAATGGTTTTGAATGTGATGCAATTTATGAAGCAATAGCAAGAAAATACAGGACTTGTTATTCCAATCCATTGTTTTGAAGAACGGGTGTTAGCGGCAACTAAAATATCTAAAAGCAGCCATAACCGCATGATGAAGAAAGCTAAACAATGGGGAACAGTTTTTTTCTTCGTCATCATCGAAGAAAAGCCACGGAAATCTCAAAAAGCAGATCTCAGTGTAGGCGATAGCTAAACCATCAGACGAATAATTAATAATTTTTGTATTATTGTAGAATTTGAGGGTATTACGAAAGGTAATTCTATGCATGGGTTATAAGTATGTTACTTCAACAGAGATATGTATGTTATTTGATTTTAATTTGATATTTTCATCTGGAAAAAGGGTTGATGAACGTAGTTTATTGATGGAGTCACAAGATATTCACTACAAATGAATTGTATATCTTAACCAAGTGATTAGATATAAAGGTGAAGGAACACCGATTGTATACGCAGGTGAGAGCTACATCCACAGCTTACACACAGTTCCTAAGGAATGTTCTGATAATAGCGACAAAGATCTGAAGAAACCTATTTTCAAGGGCATACGATTGGTGGTGGTGCACGCTGGCAACGAGAATGGTTTTATCCCTAATACGTTGTTATCGTTTAGCTCAGGTATGTGAAATACTGCTTTATGTATTCTCAATATTAATTTAGGTATGTAGAAGCCAAGTCAGGTGATTATCATGACGAAATGAACTATACAAATTTTTCAAAATGGGTTACGACACAAATACTTCCAAACTTACCTGTTAATAGTGCTTTGGTGCTCAATAATGCATCATATCATAACGTAGCAAATGAGAAACGCCCAACGAGTAATTCTATTAAAAAAGATATAATGGAATGGTTGTCTTCGGAGAATTGCGCATGACCCTCAAAAAACAAAGGCAGAACTTTATGAAATTATTAAGCTGCACAAACCACACTTTAAACCATTTGCTTTGGACGTGTTGTTACACAAACATGGTCATTCTGTGTTAAGGTTACCTCCATACCATCCAGAACTAAACCCTATTGAAAAAATATGGTCAAATGTTAAACAGTGGGTTGCGGTAAAAAATGAAACATTTAAATTAAGTGACTTCAAGCAGCTAGCAATACAGAGGTTCAACAGTACCACCACTTAAGAGTGGAATGCTGTATGTATGCATGTAAACAAAACTGTGGAAAAATACCTAAAAATGGAACATATTCTAGATGCTGTTATTGACAATTTGCAATTTAGTGTTAATACAGGGGAATCTGATGAAAAATATGGAAGTGATGGCGGTGATTGCAGTGGTTTAGATTAATAAGGGATTAAATTTATAACTCATATTTGAAAAAACTTGTTGCGTTATGTTCTCAAGCTCGACTCAAAGTTGTTTCAAATTTATTCTGGACATTATTCGTTTATTACTTAATTGTATTTTTGTTGTTTTGTATTGTGCTTTGTTATTTTTGTTACTTTGGTATTGAATGTTAGTTCTGAAGACTACTCAGTTTTTACACAAAGGAGGTAGGTACATGACAGATTGATTATTAAAACCTATTAGTTCGCATATTATAGCTGCAAGTATGAATAATAAAAGAAGTTTGAAGATAGAGAAAGCTCCAAATTTTACCCCAATGGCGCAAACACTTTCGATGCAGTTAGTGAAAAAATATGCTAAGGAAATAGAATGCAAACAGACTGATGCTAGTACCATCTTAGCAAAACAAGCAGCATGGGCAAAACTGTGTCCTGACTTCAATAAAAGTTTCTAGCCAAATTAGCGAGATGCACACATTTTAAAAAATTAACATGATAACTTAAAGAAATGGTCAAAAATGAAATTTGCCGACGAAAAGCGATATACTTATGGAACGGGACAAGGTCCATCAAAAAAAGTGGTAGACAATAGCATGGACATACCAATCTTTGAAATTATTAGTAGCCAGATGACTGGAAATGCATCAAAATATGATGATGATGTTCTTATAACAGTTCTGACGACCAATTCGTTGATACAAACCGTAAATATATTATACTGCAATACACAGAAAATAACTTATAGGAACGAAAACAGTACCACTCTTTTACCGAAGCACACAGTAACGCAATCGGATGTGCATTTTAATCAACCTTCAACGTTACAGAAACAAATGGTATCTAATACTTATTATTAACCACAGTATGCTATGAATTAATTGCAGATTATTTGAATTTCAGTACGCATGACTTTGAAATTGAACATGAAACCGAGACGCGAGTTGCACGGTCACGGTGGACGATCTAATAGAAAATGACGTTGAAATCCTTAAGACATCATCAAATGGTTAGTATAATAATGCTGTTCAAATGCCCTATTAACTTTATTTATTAGCAGAACGTAATAACACAAATTGGGGAACATATTTAACAAATATGCCAAAAACGCAATTTTCTCATTGAACCGAGTTCTGTTTTGAACCTCCGTTCAACTTGCATCGTACAACGCATCCTTAAAATTCTGTTCAGTTGTAATGGTGTGAATTATACTTTTATAAAATTCTGCAATTATGTACATGTATATTTAAGGTGGTATTCCAATAATATAACAAATCTTACATATTATAGTGTGACTTCAATTTAAATACGTTCTACTTACTCACATGGTGTTTATCTTCAAACAACACAAGCTTAGATTAAGCAGCTAAACAGGGTTCTCTGCGATATATCATTTACTTTAGTTTCATTACTGTCACTCAAAAAACCCTCAATTAGTACTAATAGGGCAGCTTTATTAATGTGAATCACCGCAGACCTTCCAAATCTGCAGAAGAGGAAGACAAACATCAGAGTAAAAATGGTTTAATTATTAACTTAATCAATTACTAATTATTTTTGTACTTGCAACACGCTGTTCCCCAAGTACTAAGTTCATACTGTATTAAATAAAAATAGAGAAAAATCCAGCGGAAGTAGAAAGAGGATGGCTCCATGGCGTAGTTGGTATGCGTGTGACTACAACGCCCAAGGTTCAGGGTTCGAATCCCGACTCGGTCCGCTTAAAAAATGTTAGGCGAGCATTTTTCACAAAAATACATCCTCGTTCGGATGAGAGGTAAAATGGAAGTCCCGTGTGTGTGTTGCCACGCACGTTGCTTGGAACAGCAAGGGTTCGGCAAAATTCAAAATTTTTCAGGTAAAAAAAACTCGTTTCCTGGTCAATGTAGTACCTTCGGGTAAAGCATTGGAAAACGTAAGGAAGTAGAAAGAACATTATTTGATATACTGAATGCAGCCTAATATTGTATCCCATGAAAACTGTATTATGCTACACCACTGATAAGCTATTTGTGCGCAGTCAAATGACGTTGTACTATTCTTAAAGTAATTTTGCTCTAACAATAACTGAACCCTCATTATACTACTAGATTACACAAAGCATTTTATACTTTAAATTTTTTTTATTGATCGCTATTCTACAGTAATAGTACAAGTATACATGCCCACCTCTAGCTACAGTAAGGAAGAGGTAGATGCGATATACAAAGATATCGAAGACACACCAAGATACGTTAAAGGACATGAAAATTTAATAGTTACGGGGGATCTTAATGCAGTGGTAGGTGAGAGTAGAGAAGGGGCAATAGTAGGTTTATTTGGTTTAGGCACGAGAAATGACAGAGGAAATAGGCTTGTAGAATTTTGCGACAAGAACAACTTAACAATCACAAATACAATATTTCAACATCATGCTAGAAGACGATACACGTGGAAGATGCCAGGGGATATAGGAAGATATCAAATAGATTACATTATTGTTAGACAACGGTTTGGAAATAAAGTAAAAAATGTAGAAGCTACCCTGAAGCAGATATAGACACTGACCACAACATCGTAATTATGAAGGCCGCACTCAAATTTAAAAATCTGAAAAGAAAGAACGGAAAAAGCACTTTGACTTTGAGAAGCTAAAAGATAAAGATAACCACGAAAGATTTGAAAAAAAGTCAAATGAATTACTGAAAGATATCGGGAAAATTTCAGATACTAAGGAAGTAGAAACAGAATGGAATAACATTAAATCCAGCTTAGACATGGCGGTCAGAGATATTCTGGGGTATACACAAAAAGAAAATAAGAAACCATGGATAACAAAGGATATCCTGAATTTAATAGAAAAAAAAACGAAAATACAAAAATAGATCAGACGAAACAGGAAAAGAGAGATACAAAGCCATAAAATGGGAAATTATTCGCAAATGCAGGAAAGCTAAAGAAAAAGTGCAAAGAGGTACAAACGAAGATGGAAATAGGAAAGACAGACAAAGCATACAAATTAATTAGAATGAATTTTAGGGATATAAAATCATATAGCAAAAATATAAGGGACGCGGGAGAAAACGTCATTATAGAAAATGTAGAGAAAGTAGCAAGATGGCAGGAATATTTAGGGAATTTATATTTAGGAGAGGAACTAACAGCATTAGAACAGGAATCAGACATTGAAAATGATGAGCTAAAATATCCTATACTTAAAGATGAGTTTGAATTAGCATTAAGGGGACTGAAAAATGGTAAGGCACAGGGTATAGATAAGGTGCAAGTATCAACTCTAAAACTCGCTGGACAAGCACCAACAGAACGTCTCTTCCGACTTGTAAGCTATATCCATGAGACAGACGAGATACCCAAAGATTTCAAACGTAACATCATAGTAACTATATTAAAAAAAAAGAGGAGCGGATAGATGTGAAAATTTTCGAACAATAAGCTTGACAGCACACGTTTTAAAAATATTAACTAGAATTGTACAAAGAAGAATGAAAACGAGCTGAAGAAATACTAGGAGAAGATCATTTTGGGTTTAGGCGAAACAGGGGAACGCGGGAGGCTATTTTAGCTCTAAGGGTGATAATGGAGAAAACAATAGAGAAGGTGGAAAGCGTATATATATATATATATATATATATATATATATATAGGGTTTGTAGATCTAGAAAAAGGAAAAAAAATGGAAAAAAATGTTCGAAATACTCAAATAGATTGGAATGCGCTTTAGGGATAGACGGATAGTGCATTGTTTATACAAAGAGCAAAGAGCGGTAATAGAATTAGAGCAAGAAAGTAGTAAAGTAAATATTAAGAAAGGGGTGAGACAGGGATGTGCCTTATCCCCATTAATTTTTAACTTGTACATAGAAGATGATATAACGCTATTAGCATCTAGCAAAGAAGAGTTAGAAGCTGCTCTTAATGAAATGGAAACAATTCTAACGGAGAGATATGGCATGAAAATTAACAAAAATAAAACTAAAGTTCTAGTATGCAAAAGAGGGGAAAATAAATCAAAAACCAGAATACAAATATGTAACACGAACTTACAAGAGGTTAAGGATTTCTGCTACCTTGGAAGCCAAATAACGCAAGATGGGAAAACCACAAAAGATATAAAACAAAGATTAGCACAAGGGCGTGCTACATTTAACAAGAAAAAGCAACTACTGTGTTCAAAGACAACAAACATAGAAACAAGGAACGGATTGCTTAAAACATATGTGTGGAGCACAGCACTATAGAGCTGTGACGCCTGGACAGTAAGAGAAGCGGACAAGAAAAAGGTTGAAGCCTTTGAAATGTGGTGCTACAGACGTATGTTGAAGATATCATGAACAGACAAAGTAACAAAGAGATACTAAAAATGGTAGGGGAAGAAAGAAATATGAGAAAAATGACAACACACTACAATTAATAAACCTAAATGACATTTTGATTGTAATTGTTATTTTTTTCAAAGCCTGCCTGATTTCCTGTTTGAACATTTTCTATAAAATGCATATTGTTGATCTGGCAGAATTCTGTTGATAGCGTATTATTGTAGGTTGTTATATCTTTAGTGAAAATTGTTATTGGATAACTGTAGTTGATTGTTAATCAAAATGTATTAATTGTTTTATAATATTCTCCAATAGTTAGTTATTTTTAGTTATGTAAATTAAAAACATTCTTAAAATTTGAAGAAAATCAAAAATATCTCAGAAAGTAATGGATTTAGGTATAGGGAATGTCTAAGAAAAATGAAAGGACACTTAATGAACTATAGATTGTAGCAATAAAATTGGTAGGGTGCCATTTAAAAAAAAAATTAAAAATTGCATTTTGCGAAACCTGACACCCCCTGTATACTGTGAGGAGATTTCAAAAAAGTGATAATTACAAATATACTATGGTATATAGTAAAATTTTCTGCATCTTGAAAATTAACATAAGTTGTGTATTAGTGCAGTAGCAATGTATCTAATCAGGGTCATTTTTTCTAAAAACAGTTGAATATCTCAAAAACTAAAAGGAATAGACAGACACAATTTATATCAAATTAGCTCTTTTTATGGACTTTTCAAAAATGTAATAATATATAGGGTGTTTCATTTAAAAAAATATAAGTTTAATATGCCCTGGAATTATAAAACATCCTGTATGCTTCCAAATATTTTTAAAATGTGCACATTAGGCATGCCTAATACGCTTCCAAATTTGGTTTACGTAGCTTTTATAATAACGAAGCTATCGACCGTTACCACACTAAAAACCCACCCTATATATCCCCAAGCTTAAAACAGAAAAATCTAAGACATCGTTTTCGTATCAAATTACAAATGTGATGAGTAACCTTAGGTTTGAAGAATCATATGCGGAAGTAGATCATGCACCAATCAAAGCTAGTCGGTGCACTAATTAACTGCTACCTCATTTCGGACCCGATAGAGTAAAATTAATACAGGTACGTGACGTCACGTCAGCACGTGCCAAATTATCCTCAAGTTTTACGATTTTGGATTTAAGGAAAACTGCAAAATGTTAAGGTCATGCTTTACCGGTGAATATTTTATTTCAACTACATTAAATGCTTTTTTTTTAAAAGCGATTTCAAAATAAACATTTCAACCTTTGTCGCTGAATATAAAATGTACTTAATTTTTGATATCTTGCTCAAAGTATTATGGTCAGTGAGAGTCATAAATAGATGTTTTTTAAGGAGTTACAGTTTCTGTAAATGTAATAATAGTAAATTTTACAAGGTCAAGGATACCATGTGTTTGAAATACTTTGCACTAGAAGATAACGTTATATCAGAGACTATAAAATTCTTTAAACTTTAACTGAAATCGTGACATTCTATTAATAAAATACTCCAAAAGTGGTGATACTAGTTAAAAAATTTTAAATCTCATTATGCTGAAAAAATACTTTGTATGCATTTAACCACGAAGCATTACCGATATATGCAAATGTGTGGGTAATTGGGACGTATTTGTTTATAGCGTTAATGATACAGAGTGTATCTGATTTTCTTGAATAATCTTGAAACTGGTGGCAATTAATAAAGAAAGAACTACATTCATTTGATAATCTGTAAAACCAGCAAAACCACTAATAAAATTTTCACTAATTAAGAATTGCTGTCATGCACTTAAACATTCGATATTTATTTAGGTTCTTGCTATAAGAGATTGATATTTGTGATATTAAAATAACATATTTAACGGATAATAGGAGCGTAGTTTATAAACAATTTCTAAGCATAGTGGTGAAGTTAAATGTCTTGCAGTGTTATTAAGCGATTTTTTTAAATCACAAAAGTACTGTTGCAGTACTACCATTTCAATATTTTTGGCAGGTTTTATAAACATACCACGCGCTTTTTCGATATTGCAAATGGCCAGCAGTTGGTACTAAAGAACCTTGATTTACAAAGTAATCATTTATTTTTACAACAATGGTTCGACTAAGAGGGCGCAATAGAATTATTCTATTGCCGACTGCTGATTTGCTAGGCAGATAGAAATCTTTATTCGAAGCGTATTATTTGTTGAATGAAACTTTTCTCGACAAGATGTCTTCTAGTACATCATAAGAAACGTGTATAAATTTGAAAAAATGGGAAGGCTACGAAAAAGGAAAAGTTCAATAAGAAGCAAGTCTTAATAGATAATTTTTATATACTCTAATACTTTTGTCAATCATGTAGTGTGGTTCGGCCGTATATTTGAGTGTTCTCCAACGCTCCTCTCGAAGATTGACCAGGAATCGAGTTTTTTATCAGGAAATTTAGAATTTAGCCGAATCTTTACTATTCCAAACAAGTTGGAGACCTTTAGTGTACGTAACACCCTACATTTGATTTTCCAATGCTCCACCCAAAGGTACTACATTGGCCAGGGAGCGAGTTTCTTTTTACCTGGAAATTTTGAATTTTGCCGAACCCTTGCTGTTCCAAACAAGGTAGGAATCTTTAACGTGCGTGACAACACTCACACACGGGACTTCCATTTTACCTCTCATTCGAACGAGGGCGTATTTTTGTGAAAAATGCTCGCCTAACATTTTTCAAGCGGACCGTATCGGGATTTGAAGCCGGGACCTTGGGCATAGTAGTTACAGGCATACCCACTACAACACGGAGCCGCCTGCGTACGTGATACCACTCGCACATGGAACCTACATTTTACCTCTTTTCCGAACAAGGTCATATTTTTGTGAGAAACGCTCGCCTAACACTTTTTAAGCGGTCCACGTCGGGAATCTAACCCGGAGCATAAAGAATAGCAGTCATTCGCAAACCTATCAAACCAACAAAGACGCCAGTAGAGTTCGGCCGCAGTATTTCAATTATAAAGCTTGCCTACCATTACATTATTTTCTTATGAAATGAATATCCAAAACAATTAAATCCTATATTAATAAGTTCAGAAAGATCATACTAATTCAAGAAAGTATAAATACAGAGTTAAGTATACAGAATAATAGTCCAAAACATCGTAGTCTTAAAAATATTATTCACAGTTAATACGCAAACGTCATTAGTTAGCGTATAAACTATACATATAATAAAGTTACAAATAATATTTTCCGCAAATTTTGCCCCACCTTAAATGTATACAATGAGCCCTCGATAAGTTGTTTTTGGCTTTGTACCAACTTCTCAACTTATATGCTTTCTAAATACATCATAGTAGTTTTTCAAACTTGAAGTATATTTGCTAAAATATTACCTTTTTCGCATATGTGAAGATGACTAAACAATTTCCTCACGCGGCTGTTCTTTTGAAACACTTTTGTTTATGACGTGAATTGAAAAAGTGTTTACTCTTAGTTGGAACATTTTTGGGTTTAATTACTGCATTGACTTTCTTTAAATATCTACAAACATGGTAGATTAATTCTTCATTAGTATGATTTTATTTAAATTTTGGTTAAACAAATCTGATGATGATTATAAACAACTACAGGTGTTGGTTGTGAAATATCTGCAACTAATGTTGACTGTGCGAAAAGATATATTGGAAAAAATAGTAAATCGGCAAATGTTCAAGTGCTGGTGGAATTTGGCAGTCACAGGCTGCCCCCCCCCCTACAACCTTACATGTGATTTTTCCAATAATCCACCCGAAAGTACTACATTGGCCAGGAAGCGAGTTTTTTTTACCTGCAAAATTTGGAATTTTGCCGAACATGCGTGACGACACTCACACACGGAACCTCCATTTTACTACTCATCCGAACGAGGGTGTATTTTTGTGAAAAATGCTGGCCTAACATTTTTCAAGCGGACCGTGTCGGGAATTGAACCCCCCGTGACCTTGGGCATAATAGTCACACACATACCAACTACGCCATGAAGCCCCCCCCCCCCGTTCACAACTATTGAATGTCGGAGAAATGGGGTATATAATTGTAAAACAATAGAAGAGGACCGATCTGCATCTAACAAGAAAGAACAGCGTCTATGATTAACGACAACAAGCATAGAAACAAGAAGAAAATTGTTGAAAGCATTTGTGTGCAGCACAGCACAGTATACCTGTGAAATACGGGCAGTAGGAAAAGCAGGCAGAAAAACGGCAGCGGACTTTTGAAATGTTGTGCTTCAGATATATGAGATGGACAGACAAAGTTAATAATAAAGAGATTATAGAAACAGTAGGGGAATAAAGCCATTTTTGGGGAATAGTATTGGATATATTTCAAGCAGAGAGCAGAGATAGGAAGAAGGAGGTAGCTGTAGACCTATATAAGATAGTGACAGATGCAGACTGTGCAAATTTCAGGAAAATGTCTAGGTTAGTTTAGAATAAGAAACACTGAGGGTACGCGTTTAACCAGTTTCAGGACTGAAGACTTAATGATGATGAAATCCTTATTAGTATGAAAAATTTAAAAGTGCTGGAGAAACCCTCTGCCGTGTTGGTTGTATTTTATTAGAGTAACTAGACGTTCGAGAACGTGCGGGATTGTCCCAGATTTGAGTTGTCTATCCTGCATTGAACACTGTCCCAGAAAGTGTCCTGTATTTGGACATGACATCTTTTAATGATATTTGCAGAAACTCAAAGTTGTCGATTCCTTATGCATATATGGCATAGCGCCATGAATATATGCTCTAGGTATTTATAGCTCCCGTTGGATGTATTCAATTTCATTCGATACTGCATAATTTCTTTTGGCAGTCGCAAATCAGTTTACTTACACACAGCCCTAGAGAAACAACTAAAAAAAAGGTTGCCAAGTGTCAGCTTAAACGGGAGAACAGAATTCGTCACGTCACTCTACGTAACTGGGCAAACTGCTAATCAGTGTCGGTACTTGAAATACTTAAATTACCAATGGAGACAGTGGCGGGAATACTCAAATGTTTAGAAAAGACGGATTTGCTTTGAAATAATTTTAAATTACTTGATATATTTAAAAGCATAAAATTACGAAATATGTTTTTGTTGAAAGGGCTTATGTTTGTTACACATTTAAGTTGAAATCATGAATATAAACAAAACTTCAAATTAACATCAAATAGTAGTAAGTTGATAGAATTATTCTTAAAAATCCTACAATCATTTGCTGTAACAAACATACGTCTATTAAATTGGCTTCAACAAAAAATAGACCCTTTGGGTATCTCGAGAAAATTTTGATGTATCAAAAATCAATTTCGATTGATGATCTACTATTATAGAAAAACAGAAAATATAGAAATCCAACATAAAACCACTATTGACGTGTATTACATCTATGCTACTAGCAAAACTGTTTAAGCCAAGAATTTAATAATTTTCTTTTAATTTGATTATAACATTTAGTTTCATTTTAATCAAGTTTGATATAAACATCTGCCTAGCAGAATATAGTCAGTCTTTGTTGGGCAGTTAAAACATATAGTTAATTTTACTTAGATTCAAAAACATCTTACAATTTAAAGATTTTAAGTAAAGTGTAAAATTGTGCAAAATTACACCACTGCCATTAAGGCTCCTTTTATCCTTTCCTTTGCTACCTAGTAAGTAATTCACAGACAATTTAACATCAACTGACGAGTAATTTGCTTTGTTTATTTTAATTTTATTTGCTATACCACAGTCTTCAGTCATTTTATGAACCTTTAGTCCCAGTGCATACATCTTTTACGGTATGATTCGAACCGAATTTGTTAAGGAATAGCACATACTTTAATCTTTAAATTATTTAATATACACTGCATACATGTGTCGGTTTACCAGGTGAAATTATTATTGAGATATTGCTTATCAGTTTGTTTCTGCACGTTGTTTCGTTTAATATAGTCGTGAGTACCATAAATAGAATCTGACCTGATTATTTAATGAATATTTTTGCAATACTAACACAAATTAGTGTTATTCTTTGAATACTTAGTATATATAATAAATATTTGGTTTATTAATTGGTATAGACATGGGATTTCATAAGGCCGACTAACAAGACTTCCTTAGAAGCAAAAGTAAAATTATTTACCCTTAAAAGGAATTGTATTTTGATCGTATACGAGAAATATTTGATTCCATTCCACAACTAGATAAAAAGCCATTCTTAGAATTTTTTACTAGCCAGTTAACAATTGTTAGAACGAACAGAGGAGGATTTCGGTTATGCCATGGATCAAATTAACTTAATCGAAATGCAATTAGATGTGGATTTTGTTCCTGAATTTAAACCTCTTCATGAGTTCAATAATTTATATTCGCAAATTGTGGTGATTGCAAAAGATCCTTGAGTGAAATCTCACACTAAAGATTCTAATTTTTTGCCTACCAATAATAAAAATGCTCATGATTCATCTTTTTGCACGCCATATTTCCCTCAATTAGTTCTCTCCGCTTTTTGAAAATTCAAGTGATTGGCCCCTTTTTTTTGAGTTTTTCAAAAGCCGTAGTCACAACAACAATGAACTAAAGTTACATAGATAAGCTAAATTATTTAATAGGTCAAGTAAATGGTAAAGCAATTGTTCTTGTGTTGGAATGCCTTTTATTGGATTCAATTATTTGGCAGGCACTTATTTATAAATATCAATATTTGCGCACATTAGCTGTAAATTGTTTAGAGCAAATTTTGGATATCAAGCCAGCACAAATACTTCGGCTAGTATTTTAGAAAAATGCTATTCTACCATTAATGCATTAAAAGCCCTTAACACTGAAGATTTAATGGAGTTTACTTTTGCTTATTTATTATGGAGCAAATTGATCCAGAGAGTCGTTCTATTTTTGAAAATCATAGACGCAAAAATTTTATTTTCACGTATACAGAGGTATTAGATATTATAAAAGAACAATCACAAATTTATAGTGTGTCCCCTTCTGTAAAATCTTGTACAGCATATCAATAAATCAAAATTTCATTTGTTCTTTGTGGAAGAAGAATAATCACGAAAAAATTTTATAGTTTGCACCACTATGCATTCAACTGCACATTGTAGTAAATTTTTATTGGAATCACCATTAGAACGATTTAAAAACCTTAAGGAGAAAATTTTATGCATTAATTGTTTTTGTCACCATAAAGTTCTTCTTCGTAAAAATCGTTTTTCTTGTAAAATTTGTAAAAACAATCATAATACACTTTTACATTAAATCGATTTGCAATCTTCAGAAAAAAAATTCAACTTCAATACGTAAACAAGAGGTTCAGTGCAAGAGAATACGCAACCCTTGTCGAGAGACATCAAAAGTGAATCTTCTAGTAGCCAACCTGGCTCCCTTAGTTTGTGTCGTACTACAGGAGTTTCCCATATAAATACTATTTTGATGTCGATCGCGATGGTAAATATTTTTGAGAAAAGTGGTACTTAAAACACGACTATATTTTTAATAGATTACTGTTCACAAACCCATTTTTTAATGATGGATTGTGTTAAACTGCTTAAATTATCTATTTGTGCGAGTGATTATTCTACACACGACATTGGAGTTATTGATTATACAGTGGCAGGATAAGCCAGTTTGGTTACTTCCTCACAATTTGATTCGATTGTTAGTTATCCTTTATAAGTTTTGCTGACTGATAAGATAACAGATCAACTCCCGAGTCATAGAATTGACCAGAATTTATTTTTGCATTTATCAGATCTACCATTGGAAGATTATACTTCCGATCAACCCGGATGGAATTATTCGTGTACAATTGTTTCCTATTGTAATAGCATCACGTAAAATTACGAGTGCGCTACATTCTCCTATTGCTCTTGAAACGAAATGTAGATGTGTTGTAATGTGATCAGACCCAATGCTCTTATGGCAAAAATTACTTTTAGTCTATCCACACTCAAGAGGAGCCTTCGTTGGATAGTCTAGTAGCAAAATTTTGGTAAAAGTAAGATTTCCCATCACAAAGTTTTCAACGTCCATATGATGAAAGGTGTGAGCAAATTTATAAAGTCACCGAACAGTGTGATGTATCAGGACGCTATACCGTGGCCATTCCCTTTATATTAGATGCATCTGAATTAGGAGATTCATATTGTACAGCACCTAAGTGTTGATCCTATTTAGAGAAGCAATTTCGCGAATTTCCTTTGCTTAAAGAGCAATACGCAACAATCTTTCGGGAATATTTAAGTTTAAACTACATGTCTTTAGTGAAGGAAAACGAATTAAGTTCACCCTTTTTCTATTCCACATGATGCTGTATTTAAAGTCGAACGGTCATCCGCACCTTTCCAGTGTATTTTTAATGCATAATGTTAAACTTTGACTCAAAAATCGTTAAATTATATCCTACATCAGGCCCAAAGTTACAGCCTCATTTAAGCGACTTTTCTTTAAATTTTAGATTACTTTCAAATGCTTTTACTGCCAGTATTCGCCAAATGTAACTGCGAATTGGAGTACAGCCAAATTATCGATGTTTTCAACAATTACCATGGAGATTTTCTAAAGAGGAACCGGTTGATATCTATTATTTAAAAACTGTTACTTTTGGTATTAAACCGTTGTTTGGACCAGTGCAGTATGCTACAAAAATTGTGATTAAATTAATTATTGCATTGCACTGATTGCTATTTGTCTCTTATTTGGATCAACTGAGGTTGACCATCTCCATACAACTGATATACATGTAGTTAATAAAAAACCTGCTTGTTGTTGACTTTTATATAATAAGCAAAGCAAAAAAATGTGTACATATAAAATTGACAGAACTTGAATGAAATTTCTTACTAACTATTATTATTTTGTTACAAAGCACTCTATAAAATAAATTATGATGCAATTAGCAATCATTTGAGAATAATTAACATGTCTAATTCAACATTAACAATGAGGCCATTCAAGACCGAACAACCGTCTCCGTTTTTAGCAATTCGATTCCAGCATCAACTATCAGCTGAAGAGGCCAAAAATTATCTAATAGTAGCAGACATAATTCGACACGATTTTTTACATTGATGATTTACTTGCAAGCGCCTTGCCTTGAATTTAGATGAAGCCAAAACCGCTTAGCTCAGTCGATTTGTTTATTTGAGAGTGGTTAATTTCAATTAACCAAATGGGCGGCACATGTGGAGAAGTTGTTATACGAAATTCCGGAAAAGGATCGGTCTTCAAAAGTAGTTCGTGCTACTACAGATGCCTTAAAAGTGTAACGTTTGCAATTGTATCCTAGGTTGGACATTTTTACCTTTAGTATGCAAGTTGAACTACGTGATTGTACTAAACCAAACGTTTTATCAACGATTGCTCATTTATTTGACCCTTGTGGGATTGTAAGTCCAGTTACTTTACTTCTTAAATTGATTATCAGAAAAATGTAGTCTCTTAAACTACACTGGGACGAAGTCCCTCCTTTCGCCAGAGTGGATACAATTACAACAGGAGTAGAAGCTTTTGAAAGACTTCAATATTTCCCGTCATTTCAGAGTTATACGCGACGCTCGGTTCACGTTGTTTGGATTTTGTGTTGCTTGTATGAATTCTTATGGTACAGTCGTATATATTCAAATTATAACTCTAAATAGTGAAGTCGGGGTCAGTTTAATGTTGGTCAAAACTAAAGCTGCACCAAGTGTTCATTTGTGGCGATGTTGCATGTATTGTATATTATATATTTTTTTAAATTGTACTTATAGCTTTGGAACTTGTGTATAAATTTTGGAGCTGAAATTATTTTTCAGTCAATAATATAATATTTTTCTTTTTAATTGGATTATAACATCAGGTTTTATTTTAATCAAGTTTGGTATGAACACCTGTAGCATATTTATTTGCAGTTTCATAAGTTAAGGTAAATATGCGTATTTAAAATTAATCCCGTTTTCGGAACGTATCAGAATATGTGGGGTGAGAGTTTGCGCATTGCAATTGACTAAGGAATGTCATCAACGAGTTTAACCGGCCTTGACGTCGCATTCCTAAACCACAAAACATGTTTGAAAACAGGTTGCGGTGCAATTTCCGCATTCCATAGCGAGAAGGCGGCAGATCTCTTAAGTACAGGGACAAATTATCAATGTGCAAAACAAAAACAAGACAAAACCAAAAAATAACTTAGGATAACTCGGAAATAAGAAATAATTAGTACGACGAATCAAGACAATATGGCGTAACAAACTCAGAGGTTGTTAAACACGAGGCAATAAAAAGAAGATGGCTAAATTTTTAGTTCGAAGAGTAAATGATGTGCATTTATACATTTGGATTCATATCGATCGTTAGTTAAGATGACTTGTGGATAATGAAAATGTCAGAAAAGCTTTATGGAAAATTTTATTGGTGGTAAAGCAGAAATCTTACGTAGTCAGCTTAAAAAAATTAATATTGTGATAACTTGCGATGCTGTTGTTCTTAGGATAGCGGTAAGCTAAAAATCTATTTACGTTAAATTTGAAAGCGTTGAAAATTATTGTTTGAGAATTTTAAGCAAATTTTGTAGATTAAAAATTTAGCGGTGATTTTTAAATATCAATAATATATATATATATATATATATATATATATATATATATATATATATATATATATATATATATATATATATATATATATATATCTAGATAAAGGAAAATTTAAAAGCTGTTTACCTGACAAACAAGTCGAGTGTGTTTCACATTGATAAGAAAGAGGTTAACTTTGAATGACTTAAGTCCTTGGATATTAGATATTACACATGTCTAGCTATATATTTTTCAATTAGGTGCACTAAAATTATTAAATACTTTTGTGAACTAACATGTCAGATCTGAAATTGGGAAGCTTGAAAATGTTAATTGTTAAATTCTTGACAGTTTAAGTTTGGTCCTTAAAACTAAATTATTAAAATTCTTAAAGTAGCATAATGATCTTGTAAATTTTTGTATATACTACCTTACGAAAGCAAGAGAATATTGATTCAGCTACATTATAAATAGTCACACATTTTAGTAAGTTTAATTTAGTGTGTTCGACCTACGAAGTTGAGTGTTGTGTGAAGCTACAACCTAATGATAAATTCTAGCATATGTTTTTTTAAATGTTGAGACGAAAATAACTGTCTCCATTAATTTATTTTAATGTCTATGTAAGTTTATTTCAGGTACTAACTGTTACTTTAAAAACAACTGTTGATTTAATACTCCGAAAGGTTTCTACACTCTCCTTTTAGGTTTGTCTATCAAAAAAGGTTAATTTTAAACGTGTAGTGGCGCCTGACGTATCCGTCTTTTTATAGACCCCCCCTGTATCTCATCATAATCCGCTGAAGTTAGAGTTCAGAGTTAGACCGAGGACCCCATAAAGGTGTTAGACGGAAAACTTACATCTCTCGTGCAGTACGACCTTCGCAGTAGTTCCTGCAAGTCTCTTTACCTTTATTTGGGGAATGTGTAATTACTTTGAATAACAGAAAGTAAGGTACACTTCACACTTACCTAGCAGGATATAGTCAGTCTTTGTTGAGAGGTTGAAACATACAGTTCATTTTAGTTTCATTCAAAAGCATCTTACAATTTAAAGACTTTGAGTGAAGTACAAAATTGTAAAAAATTACATCACTGCTATTAGGTCTACCTTTATGTTTTCTTTTACCACCTGGTACGTAATTTACAGACAATCTAGCATCAACTTGTGAGTAATTTGCTTTGGTTTATTTTGATTTTATTTGCTATGCTACAGTCCTCTATCATTTTATGAAGCTTTAGTACCAGTGCGTACAATAACCTTAAAGTGAAAATCACAAAAATGAGCTTGCGGATCAAACTTAGTTTCTTACTCCATCGGTAGTACGAACAAAACAACGATACGCACAACTTCTTCAACACTAGATTAAAGTTCATAATTATATTATTGTCGATCTTTATTTAAAAGCGTGGATAGGTTGCGCACTGTAATAGTGCCCAATAGCTGTATTTAAATAACTAGCCTCCTTTTGGTATATTTGTCTATGCACGCAGGTCAGTATTGGGCCGGAAAGCCAATATTAGGCATGCACTATGTGTTCAAATATTTGACTGTAGATATTATAAGCCAAACTTATTGTATTCTTGTTATATATATATATATATATATATATATATATATATATATATAAAAGGTTCTTGATAATTCTTGAGCGTAGTTAAATTAGAAAAGTAATATTACAAGCTTCCTTCTGTTACTTTTATTATGGGTGAATACATAAAATAATTTTATCAAGTAATAAGTAAGTTAAACATATATTACCTGTTATATGAATTACCTATTTATATACTTTTTCATGTAGATCGATGATTAAGGTGTAAATTATCACCGAAACGTACGATTTAATACAAATGATATACATTTAATGTTTTGTGTTTAATTTTATGAGCGACTTTATCCCAAGAACCAAAAACAAAATCTTTTCTATATATATATATATATATATATATATATATAAATATATATATATATATATATATATATATATATATATATATTAACAGTTATAAGATGAAATGAAAACCCAACTTTATTATGTAAAGTTGAATTGCCATTTCAAATCGAACTAGTAATTGAAAACCGCTAAAAGAACAGCTGCAGCAGGATTTGAACCTGCGACCATTGATTTGCCGGATCAACGCTTTAACCAACTAAGCTATGCAGCCAATTGATTAGATTGTGTTATAATTTATACTACTGAAGCTTGTTCTTAATTTCGTTTTTCAATTACGTCTTGCATTTAGGATAATTTAACTTTACATAATAAAGTTGGGTTTTCATTTCATCTTAAAACTGTTAATATATATTAACAAACATGCATTTGCATTCCAAATGTGGATTATTTTTCTTCGCTATATATATTTTAATTCCAGTTTAAATAAATAAATAACAACTAAGTTCAGGTAGTAATGTCTAAGAAACGCGTTTGTACGTTCAGATACGAATTAAAAAAGAATTATCTTTTATAACAAAAGAGCAGAATTGAAAACAATGTTAACTGCGAGAATTGTAATAGCAAATGCTTCATATCATCGGGAGATAAAAATGATCACCAGACATACTTCATCGAACAAACATAAACGATCATTGTTGGCTGCAGCTTCTTCAAAAAGATTAAGTAATTATTTTCGTATGCTTGAATTCAGATTCGAAGAAAAAGAAGTAGCAATTGCCGTAGCTGTCTTTGAGTATCATACTACAATACACAATCAAACATTTCAATCATACATCAAAACTTAATCGTGTATTATTTGAAGCAAAGTTTACTTGCGTTCGCCCAAAAATTGAAGCGATTCCCAAAAATGCATTGCACCTTATATAAAAGATCTACTTTTAAAACACTACAAAATATAAATTATTATTATCAAAATATACACCACTGCATCAAATCATAAGAATACTAAATTATTTCCGTCGTTAAGTCTTTTTTCAATTACAAACTATGGGTCAAATTTAACTTTTAGTTTTTGTATCTTTTTCAGACAAAAATTCTAAAATAATTGCCAACTCGAATATTGAAATAATAATGAAAAATATTATCGAATAGAAAATTGTAGCAGTTTGTGCTGATAATACCAATACAAACTTTGGAGGAACAAATAGTGTGTACACTGTAAGCTAAAAAAGAAGCTAATTATTGATGTAGGATGTGTTGCAAGTATAGTGCTCAATACTATTCAATCAGCAGAAGATCAACTTTAATTGGTACTGACTGCATCATAATTAAAATGTACAGTCCTTTTCATGTATTCTCAATAAGCATGCAGTTACTGAACGAACTCTACGACAGTACAAAGGTGAAATACATGAACCTGCTGTCATACAACCGTTAGATGGTTGGCGTTGATGCCAGCGATTGAGATTGAAAGAGTTTTAAAAGTGTATTTTCTTATGAAATCATATTTGCTGTCCATCGACAACCCTCCAAGGATGTTGCAATTTTTTTTTTAGTGTAATAGCTCAGAAATATGGTTGCGTCTCATGCATAATCAGGCAGCAATGTTTCTCATATAAGGGGATAGAATTACGATTATGGATGCTGTTACAGAAATAGACATTTTAAATTCAAATTAAAAGAAAGAATGGACATTGGACATGCAGTATCTACTATTCCCTGTACGCAGTCAGCTAAGAAATTTAGAAGAGAATGATTTTTAAAACAGATTCTTAAAAAGCTAATGCAATTAGTTTTTATAATAAATGTATCCAATACTTAGAACTTCGCATATCATAATTTGACATATTGATTGTTTGAATCAACCTTAAAATCAGTGATCATTGAGGGAATCTGCAAGGAAGTTCTGAATAGATTTTAAACTTTGATAAAAAATGAAACTATTTCATGCTGATAAGGAGGAAAATGAAGTTTTTAATGAGGTTTCACATGTTAAAAAATTCGTTGATGAAATTCAATTAAATACTTGGAATGACCAAAAAATACCAACGGTTGATAAGTGGATTGACATATTTAATCACTTTGACACGAACTATATATCGTTCAGTGCTTATTAAGAAACTAATTGAATTTGTATTACATTTACCAGGCACCAATACTGCAACGGAAAGAATTTTTCAGTTGTAAATAAGCTTTAGACTGTAGGAACAAACGTAACTCAGCGTAGAAGCCTTAAAAACAATGTTATCAGTCATGTCAACAATTTTATATGATATTTCAGATAATGAAGAATTATTAAAAAAATTAATCCTTGAATATTATTTTTTATATTTATAGTTATTTTTGATATTAGTATTGTAATGTGTTTATTTACATATTCATCTTTGTATCATCTATTAAATATCTTCACGGGCTTTTTATTTGTAAAGACGTGTTTATGTAGTGTATGTGTGTGTGAGCACGCGTATGTCTGCGTTAGTACGTGCGTGCGTGCGCGCGCGCGCATGTGTGCGTGCGTGCGTACGTGCGTGGGTGCGTAAACGCATGGGGTGTAACAAACAAATTTTACTTCTTTTTAACTTCTACCTGTGTTCGGAAATTTATTATACATCTATATATTTGTGTAACAAGAACCTTATAACGTGTAAATTGTTATTTAAGAATTTTTGTATTTTGTAATGGAAAGAGTCGTAGCACCTTGAGCACTTTATATATCAAATAACTAACTATATGAAAGGTACTTTAGTATTTGAGACCAAAAAATATCGTTATAGTAGAAAATAACTTAACTTATTATCAGTTAATCATTTTTAACCTAAAAAGTATGTGTAAGATTGATGTTAATCCTCTTACCTCCTTAGTCCCTTTGCAGTAGATCCCGAAGCGCTGTAATGTACGTTTGAGCCATTTGAAGGGTTTCAAATTTCGATAATTTTCTGTCGTTACCCAGCGATGGAACCACATCTCTAAGACGGTCAAAAGCGTCATTTAAGCTATTCATACGCCTTCTTTCTCGTGCATTGGCAGCCAGTCTTCGTTTTTTTGTAACATCCATAACTGCTGAATTGGGTGCGGTTGATTTTTTATATTCTCTTTTACTCTTGATAACGCACTTACTCTGGTAATCTGGCTCCTCGAGTATTGTTGTACACGAATGTGTATGCTTTGGGAATTCGTATAAATTATTATTCTCACCGTAATATTTTTGTTGATCTTGTAGATTCCAATCCAGCTGGTTTTCGGTTTTTATATAATCGTTATGTAGATACGTTTGAGATGATGAAGATGCACTTTCAAATATAGTATCAGGCGTTGTTGTAGTATTTGAACTGTAGTAACTTTCTGGACTAGATAATCTAGGTGAACTACAAGAATCTGAAGATATTGTTTGCGACATAAGAGCGTAATCGATGCTTTCAAGAATTAAAAAACGAGTCGGCATTTTTTTATTACACGACCCGTTTTGACTTTACTTATGGACACTGCTTTGATAACATCCATATGAGATATTTCATGATTTATAACTAGTAATGAATCTGTCACTTTACAAAACATTTATAGCTGTTCAGACTTTATTTTAAGCAATATTTCGGACGCTCCAAACAAGGTGCAAATTAACGAGTTGTTCAATATTTTAATGTCGACTAGTGGTAGTATTAACACTCAAGCTGTTAATTAAATCAGTGACAACTATTTGTTAAATTCCTTTGTAGCTCAACAACAGTTTTCTAAAATTTTAATGTTTCGTACTTCCGCGTAATCTTCGAAATATTGCTGAACTCGTTTTGTTTTAAAGATGACAGAGGTAGCGTGTATAACCTTATTCAGTTAAATTGCAAATTATGCGGTCATAAACCTACATCTAAAACGAGTTTAAACAATTTAACATTTGTTTTTAGGGTAATATATCTGTCGATTGTATTTTTATCACGGTATTCAATCATACAATTATTTAATAAACATTTGCAGTTTGACAACTTTCGTCGCTCTAATGATTTGGCCTAATTGACTTTCTTCGTACAATTGAGGACAGCAGTGTATGTATTTGTTTAATACGATAAACTATAAACATACCACCGCTGCAAACATCTATATCAATATAAACTTTGTATATAGTTGCATCCTAACCACACACACTTGTGAAACAACCAAACTTTATAATTACTGGGATAAATATTTTTCATTTTGCTTAAGGTACTGTTTCCGGTTATTTTTTCGTCTCACATGATTCACGCGCGTGTGGCTATACGGAACTAATGTATACGTATTGATGCATAACGTTGCACTGAGATACCAAGAGTGTGCGTGAATTTTAAATCAAAGAAGTGGTAGTAGCATTAGCAACGACCGTGGCCTCTGGTGTTGGTCTCGTTACCATCATTAAGGTGATGCTGTTATTCAATGGGAAGTGAAGTGTACTTGATTATTAATTGAACTTGTTTCTCTTTGAATGTTAAGGTTGATCTTCTTAGAGCAATCTTGAGGGCACGCTTCTGTAAGACGAGAACCCGTGTAGATATCGATACTTATTTATCCATTAAATTAGTGAGCTAATTCGTTCTATTAATTATCAAATAAGCGTTTATTTTTAAGAAGGCAGATTATAAGGATGAGCACTAATAAGCTTAATTGAAATTTTAGGTTGTGCATGCAATACTAATTATTTTCTAGTGCAAATTATCCATTTCATTTACAGGAATTAAACCTCTGATTGAAAGACAACAAAAGAGTAGCACCTGTAGGAACAGGTTATTGATACGTTTTGTTAAAATATTATTAAATCGTCACAATTTATAGACAGTAACTAAGAAATATTAATAAATTATCTATGCTCTTTACTCCAATTCTTGGTTCGAAATAATAAGCGCTGTAATACCTACAAAATACAGATCCGTATTGCAAGTCTTAATTTATCGAAATTCTTTGCTCCTTGTGCATGACTCACGGCCGTTGAGAAAAAATCCAAACCCGGAGCGAATAGAGAACGGGCCCTTTGAAGTAGAGTTTGAATATTCTGAATATGTTATTAGACAATGAAATCAATTTTTAAAGCCCAACCGGGGGTCTGGGAATACTCCGTAGTGGAAAGGGTCCGGTCTTCCTCCGGAAAGTTTTTGGAAAAAATAGGTAAAAAAGTCCAATTTGACTATTTAAAAAAATATTCAAATAAGAATAATGTAGAACACAAAATAACTTATTTCATAAAGTAACTTATTGCTTGGTATTTACTACAAATGTGCCTTCCGTGCTTTGGTCGAGGAAAAAACGCTAATCATCAACTCAAAATCTAATTGCTACGTCAATGCTGATTCTAGGCAAAGAGTGTAAAATTCTGTTATACGCGTTTGAGTACAGCAGAAGCGATGGAAGTTTTTGATACTTGACAACACACTAAAGGATCGCTCATCTTAGCAATAGAACTTGGTAAAGTACAAAATATTCGCAATGCTATACCCCAATATTAGAAAAAAAGTGCGTCAAAATTATTAGAGACAATAGTGTACAACAATTTAAACGAAGTGAGACTGGCTTCAAAGTTTGCTCCGTAGGTGTGTCTTGGATGAATTATTTTGTCTATTAATTCTTGGGCACAGTATTTGTTTACGAAATAGGTAGCTGTGACCCGAATTTTATCTTCATCCAACGTTGTAAATTTCCACAGAAAAGAAAAAGTATCATTCAAATTATTCAGCGCGGTAAATCAATTAGAAATTCCTGAAATAACAGAGTCGACAATTATTAAAAAGTATTTTTTTAAAAATCTGTTGATCAATAATACTGGTACTAAATGAATTTTCATATTCACTCTGGGAAAATGTCTTTGCTTGTTTTTTTCCAACTCACAAGCAAAGTTGAAGAGGTGTTTTTAGCTCACCCCCGACATTTTCACTTTTTCGTAAAATGACATCCCATTACTTTCGTATTAACTAGAGGTTTGAAAGCAAACTCTTAAGATTAACAGCTTCGAGATCGATAGTAGCATTTCTGGCCTGAAGCAGGGTGTTTCTTGTATCGATTGGGTGTTGAATTTTCGACCACAGAGAAAACATTAAAATACATTCAAATTCATGAATGCATTTTTGGATGCCACTATTCCATCGAGTTTCCACGGTCAAACTGAATGACTTCAAGTCTTCTAGCGCACCTTGCAGTCCTTGAAGATGATTAACAAAAGGTTTCATAGTGTTAATTTTAGCAGACCATCACGTATGAGAATAGCTATGAAGTGAACACCATATTTTATTTTTTAAAACCTTCCGAAGCTGTAGACTGCTGCTAAAAATTGTGTAACCTTTTTGAACGACTCCAAGGAAGGTGATGGTTTTGGGACAACACCTGGCAAAATCTATTCCACATAGATTCAGTCTATGTGCAGCACAGGATGAATGAACAGTTTTGTGCTCTATTAAATTCACTTTTCACATTGCTGCCGTTACCGTAATCTTGTCCGCGACGGTCGGTCAAAAAGATGTTATGCATATTTAAAGAGTCGCGTATCAAATCAGCAATAGAAGCACCGGTCTTCTTATTACAGTCAACAAACGCTAATAGGCGTTCTTCGGCGGTATACATTTTTTTTGAGATTCAAGTGAACGTAGTTTAAAATGAAAAGGGTTTGTTCAATATGAGAGGAATCGGGCGTGGCGTCGACAACTCAGGAATAGTAATCTGCTTTTCCTCTTTTTTTTATGACCAACACAACATGACGAGCACAAAGTTTTATAAATTCGTTTTGAATGTCCTGTGAAAGATAGTAAACCTGTAGGCGCTAGTGTTGGGACTTCTTTACCTTTTCCCAATGCTTATGTAATACCGGATCTTAGTGGCTAATTAATTCTAAAATTACAAAGAAATTTCTGTGGTTGCATTCTCCAACAAGATGGCTTTTTCATCACAAAGTTAAAATTCTTTCGCCCAAAAACAAATTTGTACCTAGAATACAGGTTAAAAACTTTTGCCACTACTTAGCTTTACTCTTGATTTGTTCACACATGAGCGTGTAAATTGAAGATGCATATCGAATATGCACTTGCAATTTACGCCACTGCACATAACACTGGACGTGATCTTTACTATTTTCATGCGATTGCATTACTCTTACAATTTCTACCACGCTTGGCTTTTTAAATATCCACTAGGACAATGAAGACGAGAACGATTCTCGGTGATTGTACTAAACAAGCGATACGGAAGAAAAAAAACCGCTTACTGCAACTCTAAACCAACCAATCGCATTTTACCTTTTCATTATTGGGCAAGTTTTTAAATAGAAACGAAATAGAAAATGTCTCGTTTAACCGATCACGAGGAAAAACAGGCGACATCTTTTCATTGTTTGGGAAATCACTTAATCAACAAGTTGCTGACGTTAAAATTCAGTTCCCGTAGTACCAATATCGCAGACATAAAGGTCAGGATGTCTATGCAGATGAAACTACTATCAGCACGGTCAATTACATCGTTAGTTTCACTATCACAGCTTTCAATCGCCCCAATGACACCTACAGGCATATTATCCTCCAGTAGATCAGACGAAACAATAGAGTTTCCTCTGTATTCAGTCTGGTTACAGTCTCGTTCAGAAGAAGCTGAGGGAAACGGCTGACTATCTTGTATATCACTATCAGTCGTATTATGACTTTGACTTGTACTGGTTGTTGTAGAATACCCGTTTTCCGTAACGGGATGCAAATAAAACTACCTTGAATGCTAATGGCTGTAAACAAGGGGCGCCGAGGTAGAGCGCGGACTGTATTAATTAAGGGTAGGGGGTGAGGTCAGTTTATTGGAGTTTACAATACAAAGGCATAAAAACACTGACCAATAAGTCCTTAAGCACTAGAGAAGCACTAATCACTGTATTTAACTTATGGCCGGGGGTTGAAGGAAGTTAGCGACATGGGAAAAGAAGAGACCAATACCGGATTAGACGAAGCTAGCAACAGTTTATATTGTATAGTTACTGCTATCACGAAAGCTGCGAAACGACTCCGTCGATATCTGGCGCGAAAAATTTTGACTCGCTCGCGCGTAGAGAGGGAATGCCCTAAACGGTAACGGATGTGACGCGTCACTAGTGTTAGTAGTATCCGTAGCTCAATTAGAAGAATATTAAAATAAGTAAGCACAGACTGTGCACCGCAATTTTTATCAATAGTTCTGTTTGCACCCCCAATAGTTCTACAGTTCCTGATAGGTTATATCAATAGTTCCGCCAAATTAGTTAAAAAAACGACAAATTGAAAATATGAGGTGCTAACTTCCCATATTACCGCAACTTTTCAAAAAAGGCTTTTCAAATACAAAATCTTATAGTTTCAGAAGAGTTCTGCAGTTCCTGATACATTTTAGTAATAAGACTGACTTCTAACCATTTTAAACAATTTTCTAAAATTTACCGCCAGCACCGCACACAAGAGTAAAGAATCAGTTTCCCGGCAGTTCCAGCCAACTTTTAGGTGTTCTATAGTTCTACAATAGTTCTAACGACTTATGTTGGTTTCATACAGAGTTTCGGTCTATAGCTATTATTTACACATTTTTGAAACTTAGCGCCAGCACCGCACACAAGAGTAAAGTATCAGTTTGCCGTCAGTTCCAGTCAACTTTTGGGCGTTCTTCTAAAGTTCTACAATAGTTCTAAAGATTTATGTGGGTTTCGTCCAGAGCTTCGGTCTATAGCTATTATTTACACATTTTTGAAACTTAGCGCCAGCACCGCACACAAGAGTAAAGTATACGTTTGCCGGCAGTTCTAGCCAACTTTTAGATGTTCTTCTATAGTTCTACAATATCTAATGATTTATCTGGGTTTCGTTCAGAGATTCGGTCTATAGCTACTTTTTTACACATTTTTGAAATCTAGCGCCAGCACCGCACATAAGAGTAAAGTATCAGTTTGCCGGCAGTTTCAGCCAACTTTTAGATGTTATTTTATAGACCTACAATAGTTCTAACGATTTATGTGGGTTTCGTCCAGAGTTTCGGTCAATATCTATTTTTTACATATTTTTGAAACTTAGCGCCAGCACCGCACACAAGAGTAAAGTACCAGTTTGCCGGCAGTTTCAGTCAACTTTTTGGTGTTCTTCTATAGTTCGACAATAGTTTAAACGACTTATGTGGGTTTCGTCCAGAGTTTCGGTCTATAGCTATTTTGTACACATTTTTGAAACTTAGCAACAGCACCGCTCACAAGCGTAAAGTATCAGTTTGCCGCCAGTTCCAGCCAACTTTTTGGTGTTCTTCTATAGTTCTACAATAGTTCAAACGACTTATGTGGGTTTCGTCCAGACCTTCGGTCTATAGCTATTATTTACACATTTTTGAAACTTTGCGCCAGCACCGCACACAAGAGTAAAGTATACGTTTGCCGGCAGTTCTAGCCAACTTTTAGTTATTGCTATCACGAGAGCTGCGAAACGACTTCGTCGATATCTGACGCGAAAAATTTTGACTCGCTCGCGCGTAGAGAGAAAAAGCCCCTAAAATGTATCAGGAACCGTAAAACTCTTGTCGAACTATAAGATTTTATATTTGAAAAGCCTTTTTTGAAAAGTTGCGGTGCTACGGAAAGTTCGCACCTCATATTTTCGATTTGCCATTTTTTAACTGATTTGGCGGAACTATTGGTATAATCTATCAGGAACTGTAGAACTATTGGGGGTGCAAATATAACTGTTGATAAAATTTGCGGTGCTGAAAAATGAGGTGCCAACTTTACACGCATGCGCAGACTGCCACTTTTGCAAAATTTTTCTTCTCCACCGGTGATCTATTTTCGCGTTCTGTCCGCTTTGGCGCGCTAGATTTGTGACGGTTCATTTCTTGAGAAGTTTAGTGTAGTTACGAATTATTAATCGTCAATTAATTTCAAACAATCTTCACGTTATATTATTTTTATTTTTAACAAAACACAGATGAGCCGTGAACAATTTAAGTTGCCTAAGAACTAACTAAATTAAATGCAATACTGCATTACGGCTTACTCAAGAAATCCGACGAAGTGACTTCCTGGAGCCGGTAATGACTAGGGGTATCCGTGTCATTACTCATTATTTGGTACCAAAATACATCGAATATTCTGGAACATTAACAGTTTAACTATATCTCATAACTAAAGACCGAATTTGTTTGCAACACAACAGTAAGTTCGTTTGCAAATTTCTGGCTATGCGAAAATTAAGTATGGTGTAAACTGCAAGCTGCTAATATTAGGAACCAAATTTCATTGTGAAAAATAAGCAAAATTTGACTATTTTACTAAATAGTGTAGAATTACACCTGTTTGCAATAATCAACAAATTCATGAAACTGTCTGAATATTCAAATGTTTATTACGAAGCATTTTTAGTGTCATTATGAAATGGCAATAGTTTTAAAAGAAAACTTCTACAATACAAGTAATTGGGAGTAATACAAAACGCTAAATGTTAATCAAAACAAAACCAAGCTAATTTAATCCTCAAACTTTCAAAAGCACAAATAAATTTACAAACTACATGAACCAAAATCAGACACACGTTTGCTATATCTTCATCACAACATTGAGAAGACGCACCTTTCTATAGCTACCCTACTTTATAACGGTGAAATTAGTAGCTACATGTAACATATTATATTATAGTTGTGTTTTCTTTGTAGGAATTGCGATAAGTCACATGCAAGTTTATTTGGTCCCAACTATAGCCATCTGGTAGGAACTTCAAGGACATGATATATGATAAGTTGTCCCTGGCGCCGGACACACCAGAGCTGTCGTTTATAGCGCAATGAGGATGCATATTTCATTTTGACTTTGTGTTGTAGGTGTTTGTACTTGTTTTTAAACATGCCAAAAACAAGTAATTCTTTAAGTGCGCTTATGAGGCACTAGTGGATTGCACCATGCAATATACAGTACGAAATATTTACAACTGATTGAGGTTTAAGAGATATTGTTAACATATCAAACTCAAAAGTAATATAATAAAATTTATTTCTTAATGTCTGTTTTTAAATGCAAAATTTTGCAAGATATTTCCGTCTTGTTGCAAAATTTTTTCGTGCAAATATCCGGTCTTTAATCATAATTGTTACTGTGATATACAGGGACTTTATAAAAGAACTTGATTCAAAGTTTTATTTGTACACAGTAAAGTTAAAATAATAGTTATTAAACCTATATAGTATTAAAGAGAATTTTCTCAAGTTTTTTGATACGTAATAAAGTTCTATATGTGCACCATTGGTTGCCATGGCCACGTCTAAACGATTATCAATTTCTGCCCAGGTATTCAGCAGCATACCAGGTGTGATGGATGCTACAGCTGCAACAATCCTCTCTCTCCAATGAGCAATGTCACGGATCTTCTCGGAATAAACAATGTTTTTTATATGTCCCCAAAAGAAGAAATTTAGTGGAATCAAATCTGGGCTTCTTGGTGGCCACGCAATCGGCCCACGTCTATTAATCCACCTGTCAGGGAAACGCAAGTTTAGCGTATCACGGACACGGTTGCTATAGTGAGGTGGCGCGCCGTCTTGTTGGAAGACAATCGGTCCCTTTTCTAGTTCGATATCATCTATCTGTGAGAAAACGTATAGTTCAAGCATTTTACAATAAATATCCCCATTAATTGTCTTCTCTGCGAAGATGAAAGGTCCATCGACACGGTCATGCATCAACCCACATCAAACATTGACTTTGGGAGAGTCTCGCTGATGTTCTATGAACTCATGCGGTGACTCAGACCCCCAAATTTTACAGTTGTGTCGGTTGACAGACCCACTTACGTGAAAAGTTGCCTCATCTGAAAACATTTTCTAAGAAGTTCTCATTCCCCCCTCCCCCACAACCACCACCACCATCACGCTCACTCCAAGGCCACACACTGCGATCGAATATTAGCAAAATAATCTTGACAATATACTGAACTCACGTTCAAAACCCGAAAGTTTATTACTCGTTTCGTTTTGTAATTATGATTTTTCTAAACCAAGGAGTTCTTTTATAAACTCCCTGTATTAAAGATGCCAATTTATTCACACTTTGCGCTGCAAACTTGAGCTTTAATATTTTGACAGGAGCTGCTTTTCATAGCTGCCCGAGACCTGAAATTTTCTTGATTAGGTCGAATTTGCAATTGCTTTGGTATTCCCATTTATTAATTTTTTTCAATCGAGTTAAATACAGTTTTGATAAAATAAACTAACCTGCGAAAAAAATAGTCGCCCCGGCCCCTTAAAAATGTCGGGCTCGGGGGGAGTCACCCCGTTCTCACTCCCCTCTTGTCGGACCTAATATGACTCAATCATGATTTTTGTTTCTAATTGCTATTTAAGACTGTATACCTGTCCTTCAAGAATTCAACTACAAACTTATTCAAACTGGCGCAATAATTAGCGAGTATAATTAACTCTAATGGAATGTAGCCCCGGAAATGACTTCTCGATAGACCGGCTGCTATAATAACATATAATGTTATATGGGGAGTTTTATTTAAAGAATATGGAATAAGGGTAATAACAGCCGGGCCGGTCGAATATAGGAAGGCGTGGTTATTTAAATGAGACAGGAAGCCCTCACTATTCACTATCGGTTGAAGATTCGAGGGGTCGATGCATTACCTAGGTGCCTGATTTGCAAAAGACAGGAACAAATATCTACCCACAATACAAGGGAATGTAAAGAATATATTGGTAAGGCATATGGTCACGTCTTCGGGTATCCTAGGCAGACAGGGGTAGCCTGCCTTCCCTGGTAAGACCTGATAACTTTGATTAGAAGGCCAGTTAGGTTTGCAGTAGGACTGCAGAGCACTGAAAGCGTAGAGGAAGAGAGTGTTGAGAATTAGAGGAAGATTGTAGTGGTTAATATACAGGGTAAACTGACCTAGTGTAACAATTTTATTTCTGGGTTGATAAATCCCTTCATTAAATGTACGAAAATAATAAAACACCTTTATTAAGTAAAGTCGTAATACGTTTAACAATTCAAATATTACATTAAAACAGCATCTTAGTTCGTTAGTCTATGTGTTTTGGATGTCGGTGTATTCCACAGTCAGTCGCAGGCGCGTTTAAAGGTGACGCCCCCCCTTGGATCATCGGATTGTCCGAAAGCGCGTGATAGGCACTCGGCCATAGGTAGAAGAAGCAGCAGGATGTATGCGAGGACGATGGCCAGTAACCTGCGTATCAATCTGAATAAGTGAGCACATTTTCTGAATAGCGGTTGGTAAAGTATATACGATATTATCTTATTTAATTTGGAAAATTTGTTTAGCGCAACGAGGATCTAAGCGACAAGAATGTAAGCGACAAAATTTAGGCGATAAGAATTTAATCTACAATCTACAATGCAGTTAGAACTTTGAATACTAGAATCGACGTAAGAAAACCACTTCATTTTACAATGTGTATTTAGAAGATGGAAAGCTGATCTAATTGATAGAAGATCGTTTGTTGCTCCGAGCGAAGATACTACTTTGGTAGAATGTAAGCTGTAAATTCCGCATGGTGATACACTTCCTAATCCAGTCTAGGAATGCAGTTTTGTTTGGTTCGTAGTAGCTTTAAGAAATTCTTTTGTGTTTCACTCTAGAAACACGCTATTTTGTTTCGATACGTAGAAGTACGACTTTGTTATTCACTTCATCTATTGCTAAGCTGGATTTCCCAGTATCAAACTGAAAATTCACTCAGTTGATTTTGTAAGAAACAACACGTTGCTTCAGTATAAAATAACAGGTGTACCTACGTCACTTGTTTGTTTGAAATATGTTGTTGACACATGGATCCGTGATAGCAGCTGCTTAGCACTGCGCTATTACCACCTTTGAAAACAAGAATAATTTTGTGAACTTTTCATCTTAAACTGAACTTAGTACATTTAACTTAAAGAGAAAATTTGTATTTTAATTTTTATAATGTAAATGACCTAAACAGATCTAAGTGGGTTAGAGAATTTTTGTGTAACAAGTTACACCTTGTTGTAATATATTTGATTATGAATAAGGTTGATAAACCTTACTTTAAACTAACAAAGTAATTCAAGTTTTTATATAATTCTGTTGCATTGAATTTTATTTAAAGAAAAAGAGATTCTTTTTAGTAAATTATTAATCCAAGTTTAAAGTTTTTTATTTTGATCAAGTGTGATCAAACCTAACCACCAAAAAATTAATATCTTTAAGAGTTGAACTTTGATGCCACCCTTATATAGAAAATATTTTTTTTATATTTCTTTAGGTATATTTGCGGGACACAAACAGTGCTCCCATTCTATGTTGATTTAATTATTTTACTTTCTTACAGGAACAGCGTCTTATTCTGTTAAGACAGTTTTTGTCAACGAAGGCGATCTTTTTTTTTTTGGGTCTCCACGTCCGCCCTTAGAAATATGCCATGCCATTAACGTGAATCAATCCGGACTTGGTGGCGCCTATTTGTTTTAGTTTGAGTATGATCCCCCAACAGATTTCGACTTAGCCCCCCATTTCTCATAGCTCTGCCCCAGGAATAGACCCCTAGTTACGTCGGAAGACTTCGTTTTGCTGACCCCCAACTTCTAGAGTAAGATATAGGTATTAAGAAGAGAACGCCAGTTAAGCCCAATTAAGGAAAAATGTAACACTGACACCCAATGTGGGGCTGGTGTTTTAGTAGTTTAAAAAAAATTTGCAACACTGGCGCCGGCAACGTTTGGGGCTTCGAAAATTTGTTTGTTCAAAATTTAATTTGCTTCGAAATTTGTTTGTTCAAAATTTAATTTGCTTCGAAATTTGTTTGTTCAAAATTTAATTTGCTTCGAAATTTGTTTGTTCAAAATTTAATTTGCTTCGAAATTTGTTTGTTCAAAATTGTTTTGCCTCAAGATTTGTTTGCTCAACGTTTATTTGATATTAAGGTTTGGTTGTTTAAAAGATTGGTTGAAACGTTAAACCACAGTCAGTCAATTAATTAACTTAGTCAAATTTATTTTTAACTTTCATTCCGTTTTGACCCAATATACTTTTTCTTGATATTGTTTTGGCAAAAATTACTTTACCAAATACACCTTTTGACTTTTACCTTTAGTAGCCCGAATTTGTTTTGATAATTTTTGTAAGGTCCAGATCATTTAGATTTATAGGTTTGATTCCATTAGGCTTGTGTAATCATGTCGGAAAAATTCCAAATTGTTTGTCTACTTAAAGAAGGACGGGAGTAGTGAGTGAGAAACCAGTTTTGGAGAAAGGAAAATTTTAGGAAGACTGTTAGCTGAAGAAGCTGATGAGCCTGGAGTCTGATTTGCTTGAGTCAATAAAGAACATTTTTGTCCAAATTTGATGATAAGGCTAGAGATTCTATTTTGAAGGTACATTGGAGTGAGCTGTCGTCGTGTCATTTGAAAATTGCTCTTGTGCATAAGCACGTTTTTGATTTTGTTAGCAGATTTTTGTTTAGATCAGCATTGCAACGCAATTTAGTCTAGGCGAAACTTGTCGTCGTGGTTGGTCGCTCAGCAGTATGTTAGTCCAGACGAGACTCAGGAAGAGTTGGTCGCTCGGCATTACATAAGTCTAGACGAGACTCGAGGTGAGTTAGGCGCTCTAGAATTTTTTTTTGCATCATATTTTGTTTGGAGTTGATGTAATTTTGGTATTGTAGTCTAGGTGAGACTCGTAGAGGGTTTGTCACTCTAGCAAATTTAGGCGTTGTGAGGCATTGTAGTTGTTTCGACAGTTCAGTTGGTAATAGGGTGAGAGTGTACCCGAACACTGACTTTTTGTTAGCTATCGTCGTGATTAGTTTTTTATTGATGATGCATAAGCAGGAAAATGACTTTTAGTTGTTGGTGACTGGTTCTCGAAGTATTCGATTTTACAACCTTTGCGTAGTGCCACGGCACATTTGATTGAGAAGTTTTTGGAGGAAAAAGTATTTCTTGTCTATGGAGTACCACAATTTGTTATTTGTGATAATGGTCCACAATTAATTGGACGTATTTTTAAAGCTTTGTGTGCAAAGTACGAAATCCAAAAGATTTGGTACAATGCTGTTTATGCTCCTCAATGCAATTTTGTGGAAAGAATTAATAAGACAGTTGGTACTGCAATTCGTTCATACGTAGAAGAACATGATACGTGGGATAGTGAAATATCAAAAATTCAGTACGCAATTAATTCAGCAAAACATGAGTCCACCAACTATTCTCCAAATTTTTTAGTCTTTGGTCGTCAGGTACCTTTAAGTGGAAAGGCTTATAGTGATAATTTTAAACCTGGTGAGGATATTGATGTCGTTTCCAGTAGTAGACCTTCTTATGTTTTGGATCGTCAACTTTTGTTTGATATTTTTGGAAATGTCCGTGAAAATTTTGCTGTAGCTTATCAACGTTCGAGTAAACGCTACAATCTTAGAAGAAGAGACATTTCGTTCCAAGTCGGAGAAAGTGTTTGGAGAGCTAATAAGGTACTCTCGAGTGCTGGTGATAAATTCTCCGCTAAGTTAGCTCCAAAGTTCGTTTTGAGTAAAGTTCGAAAAAAACATTCCAATTTAGTGTATGAATTAGAGAATGAAGATGGGACAAGAGCCGGAAAATGGCACGTAAAGGATTTGAAACCCATTGAAGCTTCGTATCTAAATGAAAATGATGATCCTGACGATTAGTTCCGGTCTGGTCATCTCTTTGATGTTAAGCAATAAAGTAGTGGTTTGCTTTGTTTTGTTCCGATTTTTGATTTAGTGTCGTTTCGTTAATTTTGAAAATTTTGTTTGATAATTGGAACAAGTGGTTAAGGATTTTTGTAGTAGATTTGAGGTGTGCATTGGTGTGCACGCTGGTCGTTTTGTTCGCGCGTTATTCGAAAATGTGTTTAGAAGATGTCTTTAAAAGACATCTTTCCGATGTAGAAGTAAGTGGGCTATTTAACCTGTTAGTCCTGATTTCTACATATCTAGGTAGAGAGAATAGTGATTTATTCTTTCCTTGTTTTGACCGCTCAAACTTTTTGTGTGATAAGGTCAAAGTTTGCATGGTGAACCTCACCATTTGATCCATCACTGATGGGATGTGTTGTTTAGAAATTAGTGATAGGATAATCAGTAGGGTGTGGGAGATTACAGCCCTATCTGGTTCAATTTTGTATTTGAATTTTGTATGTAGCCTTATGGTTGGGTTACCTTAGTTTTGATTATCTCTTTGCGATAAAGTGATAATATTTTGTATTTGAATTTGATAAGTAGCCATATGGTTAGGTTACCTTAGTTTTGATTATCTCTTTGCGGTAAAGTGGTAATATTTTGTATTTGAAATTTGTATGTAACCTTTTGGTTAGGTTACTTTTGTTTTGATTATCACTTTGTGATAATGGTGTTTTGAATTTAGACCTATTAGTAGGGTCTTCCTTTTGATTGTCACTTTATAGTGATGATATTTTGAATAGTTATGCTATTTTGATGTTGTAACATTCTTTTTTTTGTAGATAGAGCTAATTGAGCTCCAGGAAGTAAAGTTTTTTTTGGAAGTTGAGATAAATTGTAAAATATTTGGTTACAGTTAGTAAATACTAGCCTTGGTAGGAGTAAGAACTTCAAGATAAAGGAATATTTTGAATTTGAATTTTTTTGCCCCGTGGAGTGTTTGACTTTTTAATTTGACCCCTCCCAATTTTGACTTACACCGATTGTGACTCCCCGATTTTGTCTCCCGATGGACGTTAGGTACACGAAGTTACCAACACACTCAAATTTGTAAATATTTGTCCCCCTCGTTTTAATAAATTCATAAGAATTTGTATTGTTAGTTAGGAAGGTAGAAGAGGCTAGTATATTTAAAAAAAATTTTTTTTGTATTCGTTACACTTAAAGTTTTTCTTTGTTAGAAAAAATTTTTTTCTTTTAGGAAAGGGGTAGTGTAACAATTTTATTTCTGGGTTGATAAATCCCTTCATTAAATGTACGAAAATAATAAAACACCTTTATTAAGTAAAGTCGTAATACGTTTAACAATTCAAATATTACATTAAAACAGCATCTTAGTTCGTTAGTCTATGTGTTTTGGATGTCGGTGTATTCCACAGTCAGTCGCAGGCGCGTTTAAAGGTGACACCCCCCCTTGGATCGTCGGATTGTCCGAGAGCGCGTGATAGGCACTCGGCCATAGGTAGAAGAAGCAGCAGGATGTATGCGAGGACGATGGCCAGTAACCTGCGTATCAATCTGAAGAAGTGAGCACATTTTCTGAATAGCGGTTCGTAAAGTATATACGATATTATCTTATTTAATTTGGAAAATTTGTTTAGCGCCACGAGGATCTAAGCGACAAGAATGTAAGCGACAAAATTTAGGCGATAAGAATTTAATCTACAATCTACAATGCAGTTAGAACTTTGAATACTAGAATCGACGTAAGAAAACCACTTCATTTTACAATGTGTATTTAGAAGATGGAAAGCTGATCTAATTGATAGAAGATCGTTTGTTGCTCCGAGCGAAGATACTACTTTGGTAGAATGTAAGCTGTAAATTCCGCATGTGATACACTTCCTAATCCAGTCTAGGAATGCAGTTTTGTTTGGTTCGTAGTAGCTTTAAGAAATTCTTTTGTGTTTTACTCTAGAAACACGCTATTTTGTTTCGATACGTAGAAGTACGACTTTGTTATTCACTTCATCTATTGCTAAGCTGGATTTCCCAGTATCAAACTGAAAATTCACTCAGTTGATTTTGTAAGAAACAACACGTTGCTTCAGTATAAAATAACAGGTGTACCTACGTCACTTGTTTGTTTGAAATATGTTGTTGACACATGGATCCGTGATAGCAGCTGCTTAGCACTGCGCTATTACCACCTTTGAAAACAAGAATAATTTTTGTGAACTTTTTCATCTTAAACTGAACTTAGTACATTTAACTTAAAGAGAAAATTTGTATTTTAATTTTTATAATGTAAATGACCTAAACAGATCTGAGTGGGTTAGAGAATTTTTGTGTAACAAGTTACACCTTGTTGTAATATATTTGATCATGAATAAGGTTGATAAACCTTACTTTAAACTAACAAAGTGATTCAAGTTTTTATTTAATTCTGTTGCATTGAATTTTATTTAAAGAAAAAGAGATTCTTTTTAGTAAATTATTAATCCAAGTTTAAAGTTTTTTATTTTGATCAAGTGTGATCAAACCTAACCACCGAAAAATTAATATCTTTAAGAGTTGAACTTTGATGCCACCCTTATATAGAAAATATTTTTGTTATATTTCTTTAGGTATATTTGCGGGACACAAACAGTGCTCCCATTCTATGTTGATTTAATTATTTTACTTTCTTACAGGAACAGCGTCTTATTCTGTTAAGACAGTTTTTGTCAACGAAGGCGATCTTTTTTTTTTTTGGGTCTCCACGTCCGCCCTTAGAAATATGCCATGCCATTAACGTGAATCAATCCGGACTTGGTGGCGCCTATTTGTTTTAGTTTGAGTATGATCCCCCAACAGATTTCGACTTAGCCCCCCATTTCTCATAGCTCTGCCCCAGGAATAGACCCCTAGTTACGTCGGAAGACTTCGTTTTGCTGACCCCCAACTTCTAGAGTCAGATATAGGTATTAAGAAGAGAACGCTAGTTAAGCCCAATTAAGGAAAAATGTAACACTGACACCCAATGTGGGGCTGGTGTTTTAGTAGTTCAAAAAAAATTTGCAACACTAGTTAGTGGACGGTTTCAGTCTCTTCTTATTTACTACTGCTACCGGTCCAAATCTTTCGATCCTGTTCTAATTTGTTACTGCCTTCCTTGTTGCATAACATTTTATTTTTATATATGAACATACTGTTCTTTACGGTTTCTTTTCTTCTGTGAATTTTATGCGTGAGTCAAATGAATTAGATCTCGTAACCATTCCATTAATTTTATTATTAGGGTTGCATAATAAATTTACATTAACCAATATTATATAAAACCGAGCTTATACGTGAACTACAAATATTTTTTCTGGATCCTTCATTACTAAAGAAGACATCTTTGAAGATAAAAGTAAATTGTTTGGGTTAGTTTCATATTTGTTTTCAATAGTGGCTAGTACAAAATATTGGAAGAACGCTATAATTTCAAACTTGTTTATAATATAACTAACATTCATATTGTCACATTGTAGTAATATTTGCTCAGGTGTGGCCATTATCTTTGTTGTTTAATTGTGTACAAATAATAATTATTTAAAATTATATAATATTTAAATAGGTCATGTACAATTTTGGACTATAATTTCGTTGAGTTATGCTCCAGCAGAACACTAGTACAGTACAGTAGCGTTTAGAATATAGCAATAAAAGAAGAGAACGCTGAGTTTAGTTCATTAGTTTAAGTATTAGTTTACCCAATTTTTAGTAGTACGACTTGTCTCAGTTAATCAAAAATCAAACTCGATTAGGTGAAAAATTGTATTTAATTCGAATATACTAATTTCCCCTTACTTCTCTTCTCCCGAAAAACACTGCATTTATTTATCTTTTAATCTAGTACCACAGCAATCAGTACGCTACTTCAGTCTGCTAAGAGGTGCTTTATTGCTTTCATAACTGTAACTAGCGGTAACTAGTTGGTGATTTTATTGTTAATGTTATTATAATAACAGGTGCTTGCTGTCCCCATTTTTGATGTTACTACAAATATCTACTGACCTTTCCAACTAATTTACTGAAATATTAAGAATATTCGTATTTATCTTTTCCATAAAGTAGTTTTGTGCAAGTATCTATTTGATTTTAGCTCTTTTTCTTCAAAAAACTACGCTTGTACGTATATAAGCAGTAATGATATCACGACTCCGGTGTTTAATGCAAAAACAAACCGATCTGATGTGTATTCGGTTGCAACCACACAATTGTAATCGCATTCATACCATACATCAATTACGGAATTGCGGTGAATTATTATACTTAAGCAAAACACTTCATTTACGTCTGAAGAAACAAAATAATACTCAGAACAAAGTTAGCTCATACCTTTTTTGAATACGATGTTTAATGTAATAACAGTCTTTATTAGTAAGCACTACTAGGATAATTGGTATATTCTTTACGCATTCTTGATGACTACATGCATCGAACCCTATAAAGATTTTTTGATTATAAAGAAAAATAATTGTCTTTATTTCGAATAAATAATAACGCGACACCGACTTATTGTCAAATTTGTACCTGCGTAATTTCTGAACGTGTATTCTTCGATTTATTTGGATTGAACCAGCCCGTCACACCTAAATTCGCAAGATCACGAAGTATTAATAAACAAATGGCCGATTACCCACTATAACACTAGCGGACTTTTAAAGAAAACACTACACTACACTTAATGTTAATGGGGAAGTGGGTCGACATAAACTAATGCGCATCTAGCTTAATAGTAACAAATAATTTTGTATGATATTGGGAAAGCAGTTCCATCATGGTGAACTAAAATTAAATTGTTGTTTATTTTACAAAAAGAAAAGCCCATGACAGGTTTTGCTGAAGTTGCAGCACATCCAATTGGAGAATTTCTCTTTGTGAAACAACCAACAAAGTTCTTGAATTACACGCAAATCATACCTAAATGTAAACAACTAACTATCGACGACCTTTTCATGTCTCCTACATGATAATGAAGATAGCGTTGCTAAACAAAGTTTAATATCTAGATTATGACAACTAAGGTAAAAATAAAGCAGCTTTAGGTGTAGTACTTTTTTGGAAAGTTCGTTAACGTTATAGTGGGTAATCGACCATTTGTGCATTTTCCCCTTAGTTGTCATAGACTAGTTAATAAATTTTGTCTGACAATGTCATCTGTACTATCATGTCGGAGATTTGAAGAAGTCACCGATAGTTAGTAGTTTACATTCAGTTTAGAGGACGGATGGAAAATGTTTTGTATTTATTAATACACGATGATTTGCGTTTAGCTGAAGAACTATGTTGGTTGTTTTATACAGGAACGGCGAAATCGGTCATTGACTTTTCTCTTTACAACATAACCAACACTCTAATTTTTATTACTATGCTTGAACTACTTTTCTAATACCAGCCAAAATTATTTGTTACTATTAAGCTAAAGGTGCATTAATTTCTGTCGACGAGCTTCCCCATATACATTAGGTTTAGTACTTTCTTACAAACTCCGCTAATTTTATGGTGGGTAATCGACTGTTCACAATACTTGAACTACTTTCCTAATACCAAACAAAATTATTTGTACCAAGAAACTTTATTTAAATAGTTAAAAGTCAAAAATTAAAAATTAAAAGTCAAAAGTCAAAAACAAAAGTCAAAAATCAAAAGTCAAAAGTGCAAAAGTCAAAAGTGAAAAAGTCAAAAGTGCAAAAGTCGAAACTGCAAAAGTCAAAGGTCAAAAGTGAAAAGTCAAAAGTCAAAAGTCAAAAGTCAAAAGTCAAAAGTCAAAAGTCAAAAGTCAAAAGTCAAAAGTCAAAAGTCAAAAGTCAAAAGTCAAAAGTCAAAAGTCAAAAGTCAAAAGTCAAAAGTCAAAAGTCAAAAGTCAAAAATCAAAAGTCAAAAGTCAAAAGTCAAAAGTCTAAAGTCTAAAGTCTAAAGTCTAAAGTCTAAAGTCTAAAGTCTAAAGTCAAAAGTCAAAAGTCAAGAGTCAAAAGTCAAAAGTCAAAAGTCAAAAGTCAAAAGTCAAAAGTCAAAAGTCAAAAGTCAAAAGTCAAAAGTCAAAAGTCAAAAGTCAAAAGTCAAAAGTCAAAAGTCAAAAGTCAAAAGTCAAAAGTCAAAAGTCAAAAGTCAAAAGTCAAAAGTCAAAAGTCAAAAGTCAAAAGTCAAAAGTCAAAAGTCAAAAGCCAAAAGCCAAAAGTCAAAAGTCAATAGTCAATAGTCAATAGTCAATAGTCAATAGTCAATAGTCAATAGTCAAAAGTCAAAAGTCTAAAGTCTAAAGTCTAAAGTCTAAAGTCTAAAGTCTAAAGTCTAAAGTCTAAAGTCTAAAGTCTAAAGTCTAAAGTCTAAAGTCTAAAGTCTAAAGTCTAAAGTCTAAAGTCTAAAGTCTAAAGTCTAAAGTCTAAAGTCTAAAGTCTAAAGTCTAAAGTCTAAAGTCTAAAGTCTAAAGTCTAAAGTCTAAAGTCTAAAGTCTAAAGTCTAAAGTCTAAAGTCTAAAGTCTAAAGTCTAAAGTCTAAAGTCTAAAGTCTAAAGTCTAAAGTCTAAAGTCTAAAGTCAAAAGTCAAAAGTCAAAAGTCAAAAGTCAAAAGTCAAACGTCAAACGTCAAACGTCAAACGTCAAACGTCAAACGTCAAACGTCAAACGTCAAAAGTCAAAAGTCAAAAGTCAAAAGTCAAAAGTCAAAAGTCAAAAGTCAAACGTCAAACGTCAAACGTCAAAACTCAAGAGTCAAAAGTCAAACGTCAAAAGTCAAAAGTCAAAAGTCAAAAGTCAAAAGTCAAAAGTCGAAAGTCAAAAGTCAAAAGTCAAAAGTCAAAAGTCAAAAGTCAAAAGTCAAAAGTCAAAAGTCAAAGTCAAAGTCAAAGCCAAAAATCAAAGTCAAAGTCAAAGTCAAGGTCTAAAGTCTAAAGTCTAAAGTCTAAAGTCTAAAGTCTAAAGTCTAAAGTCAAAAGTCAAAAGTCAAAAGTCAAACGTCAAACGTCAAAACTCAAAACTCAAGAGTCAAGAGTCAAAAGTCAAACGTCAAAAGTCAAAAGTCAAAAGTCAAAAGTCGAAAGTCAAAAGTCAAAAGTCAAAAGTCAAAAGTCAAAAGTCAAAAGTCAAAAGTCAAAAGTCAAAGTCAAAGTCAAAAGTCAAAAATCAAAAATCAAAAGTCAAAGTCAAAGTCAAAGTCAAAAGTCAAAAGTCAAAAGTCAAAAGTCAAAAGTCAAAAGTCAAAAGTCAAAAGTCAAAAGTCAAAAGTCAAAAGTCAAAAGTCAAAAGTCAAAAGTCAAAAGTCAAAAGACAAAAGTCAAAAGTCAAAAGTCAAAAGTCAAAAGCTAAGCTACTGCAGTGTGACAACAAACATGATTACCTACAAACAGGTGTTTAATTTTGAATTGCCTAGAAGCGGGAGTCTCGTAACAAATTAAGGGTGCGCAGATTAACTACATTTTGCCTCTATAGAAGCAAATCGATAAATTGCAAAAGTAATGGGGAACGCTTATCCTGATATGCTATTGATCCTGTTTTAAAATTTAAGGTACCATCCTTTTGGAAAACGAGTTTTCTTAGGGAATCCTACTTATCATCGCAGTAGTTAGTAAACCTTGTAACTCAACGTTGCAAAACTTTACAGGAACGAGTTTAACTTCCATTACATTTTAATTTATTTAGACTAAATGACAAAAACGTAGTATTTTACTTTAGAAAACCTTTTTAAAAGGGTTTATGAAAGCTAAATTTAATTTTATTCGTTTTTGACAAAATTATAGGAGTTACGAGGTTTTTCCTATACCCGTGTTAAAGATACAAGTTATTCTTGATACTATATCAGGCGTAGTTAGATCGGAATTGAAAGGTAATTAATACGTGTTATTAATTTTATGGTATTTTTTATTACAAACCAGTTCGAGTTTTAAATTTAAAAAAAAATAAGGCACCACTCATAATTTTTCAGATAAGTCCAGGTTATGCCATAAAAATAATGTTGTACTAAAACACGTAATAGTCACTTTTTTAAACCGACTTAAACTCTTCCAAGTCATCATACTTAGATTTTTGATTTTTAACCTATAACTATAGAGATTTGGAGGACTCTCAATTCACATAGGTGTTATTTGTTTGACTTTCTGTTGTGGTAAATTTTCCCATTCATCGGATAAGTTTAGTTGGAACTGTATATTACTATGCGGAAGAAAGCGGAATACTCGAACATTCACAACACCAAGGATGTAACACCGCTTCCTGACCTAACACTTTTATAAAACAGATGATTATCAAAACATATAAAGAAATCATCATGTTGATACTCAACAGAATAAGGTTTTGATTTTCTGTCTTCCTTGAACACTGTTACATAATCAGCAGGAAAATTAATCTTTGTGATTATCAATTTAGTGGTAGAGATGTGTAATATGGCATTTGAAACGTTGTAATTTCTATTCTGATAAAAACGTCTGTCGTTGAAAAGAACTATCTTCTCATTCTCTTTGAGTAAAAAAAAACTGTGCCAAGATAAAATGTAAAATAATGCTGCTATACTTATTTGAAGTTAAACTGTCCTCAATCTCATTCTGTAGGAAACAATGCTAATCTTTTGAAGTAACGTCAAAAAGTGTAAGATTATATACAGACAGCTTCATTTTGTAGTACAAACTAGACACTGTTGATCTATGAGTGAGCATGCAAAGCTTGTAAGTACGTTGCGTAAGAAAGGAACCTTGAATTTTTCTTGTCGCCATTTTTCTCCATTATAGCTTCTTCCTTGAACGAATACGGGGCTTTTGCAAGCAATTACATATAAATTGCCACTTTTGTAGAACTCACACAGATCTTTCTTTGGTTGAAACAACCTTAATTCTAACTCTTCAAAAATATGTGAAAACTTATAGCAAGAAAGTGCGGAAACATCATTCTTTGGACAGCAGTCTTTCACATAGAACAGGTATAGTTGGTGCTAAGCGTTACAATTTGGTTTCAAATATTATTTGTTGAGTTTTTCCGACAACAATATGATTTTATTTTTGGTAAAGTGGAAACAAATTCTCAAAAATTTCTCAACTTTTGATTTTCCCAGTTTTTCAGGCATGTGATGCGAATTCTTGTCATTTGCACGAGTATTCATGCTGTTCTCTTTATCTTTAGCTACATAATTTTTGTCTTTATTCTGTCAGTTTAAAACTGTTCATTCTCTTACTGATTAAGTATGTAAAAACATAGTTTTGTACAAAAGTACAATAGAGCTTCCTTTTTTAAATAGCATTCACTAGACCCACTTCCTTCTGCTTTGCATACTTTCATTTTTATCATGTGGTCTTACTGTAACAGATTTTTGTAAGAAATTATACACCCAGTTTTCCAGGTTCCCACTCATATTTCCGATTCTAATAAAAGTTATTTTTCTGTTTTCTCTGACAACGATGTGCATTGCAGCTTGTTGCTATCTTTTTCCTTGCATTCGCAACGTGGCTTCATCTCGTTTCTATTTCGTTTTACTTCAGACTTTCGTTTTCCATCTGGTTTTCTTCTTCCATTGTATGATTTACCTCATATTTGTGTCACTTTCCACTTATTAACTTTCCAAGTGCTGGGTGTATCTTAACACCTTTTATTACAAGTGAGTTTAATAGACCCATTTTCATAATCCATTTGGTCACTCTCATGATTAGATACTGTTTTTTGATGGTCTGTGATCTCTGGGTCAAGGCTACAAGGGTCTTGAATTGGTTAATTATTTGGGCTCAAGATAGAGACGTCCAGTTCAGTTGGTAGTACATCAATTTTCTTTTGTTATATTTGTCTTAGGTCTATCAGATTCATGAGAATTTATGACGGTTGTAACATTATATCTACATTACTATTATCAGACAGTGTCTAGTAATAAGTTTGTTCGTAGTTAATAATACATTTTCGATTATTTACAATCGGCTGAGAATTATCTGCAGCATCTTGAAGTTTTCATTCTCATGTATATTGCAATGAATGTTGCCCGAAGTATTTCCACAAGGCGTAGTTGTTAATTCTAATATGCCATGCCATCTTCATTAACGATATACAATGCTGGTAATATGTCAATGGTGGATTCCTACAGAACCATTGTGTTCGTCCGCTCTTTAACACTTTTTATGCCACACTTTCTATGCTCTCGAGGTTATGTCGTATATTACGGTTTTTATATTTAGCTTACTTGCATCACGTGAAAAATGGGTGATTCACCTATGGACTATTAAACTAATATCTTAAAAATTTACACTAATTATTACTAAATCTTAAATCTAACGTGAAAGTACTTTATATGACTGGTTTACAACAGAAGACGGGACGGGGATGCTTTGAATTTGAAATTGAGTCTTTTATAAGGGTGAACTGGCCTAACTAATTGAAACCATTAATATTGAGGCGCAGAAGAGAACCGCATTCACCTAGCTTCTATACAGTTATTTTAAATAGGCGACTATCTAATTGCATTATATTCGCAGTTGAGGTAAAAAGACAGATCCTGTCATTCTGGCATTTCTAATTTGAAAATTAGTTAGATAATACCAATAATGTACATACCTTTCTAATAAAAAATTAGACACACTTTTTCCTGTTTGTCTACATTTAGGAAAACACTACTTAAAAATTAATTTATTAAAAATTTTCCGAAAACGGAACCTCAGAGTACTGTCTCGTGAGCTAAATCGGCCAAAACTCACATCACCACTAAAGGTTATCGCACACTTTTCTTATTATCAACTCTAAAATCGGAAAACGCTTTATTAATAGTAATAGAGGAAGTGATTGGCGTGTATTGCTTACGAAAATTTTTACATGATCGTAACAATCTTAAAACAACTCATTAACTTTTGGACAGATTAAAATTTTTTTAAATTAAACGCCTCTTCCAACTATGACTTCATTATTGGGGTAGCTGGATATACTTCCACAATTATCATCTTCACCTATATTATAAATAACTCGATATAGAACCCCATTTCCGATTAAACTCTATTAACAGTAAATTCTGAAAGTATAAATAGACTTACAATGAACTTAAAAAAAACAAAATTAATGTAACCCGACATTTTAAGTCCCGTTTTTGGAAACAGCAATTGTAACAATTAATAGATAAACAGCCCAACACAGACTTTTCCTTTAATCATTCCGATGTCCTTTAAAAACGAGTTTTCAATTTTTGACTAACAATAATTTCACATAATAGGTTTACTTTTTAAAATGTTCAAATTACATTTCCTCATAATATTATGCAAAAATTTAAACAAAACTAACTTTGTCGCTATTCCATACTCCAACAAAATAACTATTTAACGGAACGTTAATCTCCCACTACCTTGATACAAGCCACTTACATTTAAAATCCACATCATATTTATAAAGCGTAAACAAACAAGGAAAACTTAAACGGTACTCATAGTTAAATTCCACTTCAAGGTTTTTTGTTAGTCACATCCAAGAACGTCAACAATTCAACTGTTTATTGACTATCAACGCGTTGGTTTACGCCATTCAATCTATTTAAATTCCAACTTTTGTTAAAGAGTGAAATCCGTTCATCGCGCTTTTATTGACCAATGGCACTTCCGATGCTTGACTTGAATATAAATACCACGAAACCCACGTGCTTGAGATTTTTGGCATACTTATCCAAGAAAGCTCAGCAACAATTCGTCGTCGACCACTTCACTAAGTAGGGCCTACGGTCTACCGTTAACACACCTGCTGTCACTTAACCATCTTTCATTTCCAAACTCTTTCAAAATGTTCGATCTTTCCTTCCCGATAGTATTATGCTCCACTTCATGGTATTTTTCATTAAGCACATCCAGAAAGACCAATTTCCGGTTTATTAATAAATTTCGACACGTTAGGGTACACCATTTTATCATTCGAACTTTCGCTGAGGGTAAAATCCTTCTATCACCCTTTTATTGATTAATGGCACTTTTTGATGCACGATCGACGCAAATATAAATTGCACGATACCTACGTGTTGCTTTCAGGGCTGCTTATCGAAGGGAACTCAACAACAATTCCTCGCCGGCCATTTTTCCAAGAGGGACCTACGGTCTATGGTCAGTACACCTACTGTCACTTAACCATATTTCATTTCTTAATTAACTTATTAACTTTTCCAAACTTAGTCGTTATATAACATTCTTCCTTCTTCAAAAATTTTGTTCTCACAGTTGATGCGTTTAAACTGCTCTATTTTTGAAGTCAATATTGTTCTATCCAGTGCAACGCGTTAATTTCATGGCTGTATTACAAGTTTGTGGTTCCTTTCATCGGCGTATCCAGCATGGTAGCGGTTCTATGAACTCGTGTGAATTTATACAAATCTTATTATGTACGGTTATTTCTGAATTTAATGCACAGGGTGTAAAATCTGGATAGCAATTAACGTTTGTATTTAGTATATTAGGTGCTGAATTTAATATTACAATAAAATAGCCACATCATTAGATGTAAGCAACACATCTACATTTGACTTTTCGATGCTTCGCCTAAAATACTATATTGGACAGGAAGCGAGATTCATTAACCTGGAAAACAAGATAAGGATCTTTACCGAACGTAACTACACTCACACACAGGATCTACATTATATCTCTCATTCCAACGAGGCCTTGTTTCGTGAAAATTGTTGCCTAACATTTTTCAGGCGATCCTTGTCGAGAATCTAAGAAGCCGCCAGATGTAAACCACCACATCGTCTAAAGTTTACAGGTGGTTTTCATATTAAAAGCTCATTTATTTAACTAACTGAAATTAATAAATTCTTTTCTACTACTTAATGTTGATTTATGGTACAAGCTAGCGTTACAGCTAAACAAGTATAGTTGCAAAATATTTTCAATTGGGTAAGGTGTTAACGCTCTTTAGCAACTTTGATGTCTTAATATACAGTTACAACTAAAACTTCACAAAACGATGAACACCAAGTATAATTTGGGGCTTAGTACTAACTTAATTCTAGCTGGTAACTAGCGTCTAGGTTTACAACGTTGCAAATTTCAAAATTTCATAATTTAATAAAATAGTTCAAAATACCAACTGCACTACAAGTTAGATGCAACACAAAATCATAAAATAATTATTGAAGCGCAAATCTGGGTAAATGTGACAATGGATCTTCCTAAACAAAAGTAGACCTTTCGTCTGCTTCATCCCAAAATATGAATACGATTATATGGTATCGACTATTGTAAAATTAAGAAGAAATTGTGACGATTAAAGAGACTTGAAAAAGACTGAATTGTGTAGATAACGTAAATGACGAGATCATTTTGAAACAACAATATTTTTGGCGACAAGTGTTAGAAAGACTTTTTAAAATCACTTTGAAATTAGCAAAAAACCTTAATTCATTCAGAGGAAGTAAAGGCCAAGAAACTATCGATGACATTTAGAACGGCAATTTCTTATCCGACGATGTCTTGCGAGAATTGGTTAACAAACCCACAAATACCATCAAATATTTATCGCCACAAATTCAAAATGAGCAAATTGACTGTCTAGGTAAAACTGAGAAAAAATTATTAGGGTATATCGTGGAAGTTCCGTACTTTTCAGTCATTGCTGACACAACTCAAGATATTAGTAAAATTGATCAACTTAGCATTACTTATCGGTATGTTAAAATTATAAAAACTGACATGGGCGTGCCTACAGGAATCTGTATTCAAGAGACATTTATTATATTTTCAGGGTTCTTTCAAGTACATTCTCAAACTGCTGAAAGTATTAATAACCGGATAATGAATATTCTACAGAATGATGGTGTAAATATTAATAAGAGTCGCGGCCAAGGGTATGACGGTGCAAGTAACATGAACGGCGTACACTGGCGTACAATCAGTTTATAATTTGAACCTAGTTATTAATGATGCAATCAATGCAATTCCCGAAATTCAAAATTATTTTACATATTTACAAGACATTTATAACTTTTTCGGAAATATATTAATAGGTGGGATATATTAGGTTTTATAACAGATAAGTCGCAAATCACATTAAAAAACTAAATCCAACCCGCTGAGCTGGAAGACTGATTTCTACATTAGCAGTTAAAGTAAAATACATGAATATAATGAAGAGTTTATCCAAAATAATTCTTGAAAGCAAACAACGCGAAGAAATTCAGGAAGCAAACAGAATAAAGAGTAACATGGAGAAATTTAAATTTGTTTTTATTACGGTTGTACTGACTAATCTGTTTGGAGAAATAAATTTTGGTTCAAAAATACTCCAAGAAAAAGATTTGGATGTAGTAAAGGCGTCCGAAACTTTAAAGAAAATATATGCAGTAAGAAACAAGTTAGAAGCTTTGAAAACAGAGGCTACACATATTGTTAGAAATTGAGGAGTTTCGGAAAAACTAAAATTAAGAAGAAATTTTTTGATGAATTAGCGAAAGATCATCGATTTACAGATGAGAAATGTATTTTAAAATTAATATTTTTCTTTGAATAGATGATATTGCAATGATTCAAATTCGTACACGCTTTAAAGGATTTCACAAAGTGGCAGATAAGTTTTTATTCATTATTTCTCAAAATTTACTTCAAATGGCAGACGACTAAATAATTAGAAAAGCTGAATCTCTTTGTTCATTTTATTCAAATGACTTATCCGATGGTTTAGGTTTGAAAGTATTATTATTTACCAAAACTTTTAAAAATGAACTGAAGAAAATCTACACAAGAAAAAATATTGGATTTTTACTAATTGCTAACCACTACGATATGTGTTCCACATTTGAAGATTTAGTTTCGGTAATTCTTTTATTTTTGACAATACCAATAACCGTTGCTTCAGCGAAAAGAGCATTTTCAAAATTGAAAATTATAAAAAATTATCTGCGTAATTGAATGGGACAAGATAGGTTATATATGTTAGCTTTGCTTAATATAGAAGCAAAAACCACCGCCAAAATGGATCTCCAGGATGTTTTTGACAACTTCTAAGCTATTAAAGCCCGCAAAAAATTTATTTATAGTTTTGTATTAATTACTAAATAAAGTTCATCGTGAATTTTAAGTTTCTTAAAAATTTTTATTAAATCGGGCTTCATTATAGTTTTTGCGGGAGGGCCCCCAGATTGTAGTTACGTCACTGCGTTGTAGGGATAAAATTCCACATTGGTTTCATGGGGCACACTCCAGTGATGTTGGACGGCGTTGATCTCAACAAAAAGAAGCAATTATTTGCCCGAATTAACACAGGAATATTATTATGTGCTAAAATCGATTTAACTAAGGATTTTTTGTACGTTAGAACTTCCCTTTCTGCTAATCTGTTAGAACATGGATTATACGGTGCAGTATGCATAAGCTTAATATTTTGATTGTTATAGAAAATTGCAAAATAGTTTGCATTGAATGGTGGGCCATTATCTGACATAATGACATTAGACACTGCAAACCTAGAAAATCATTCACATAATTCAGAAATTATATTGTGAATCTCGGTGCTATTTAAGATGAAACATTCGACCCATTTTGTATAATCATCCACTGGAAGTAGTAGCTTAGTTTTATGTATGTGCAATAGAACAACATAAATTTTATGCGAGTGACTTTCGGACATAGTCCACGATTTAATCAAAGTAGGATTTTTATGCTACACTACTTGACAAATTTTTTTAGAACAGATTTTTTGTTCGAAGTCGTTACACATACCGAACTATCAAACATAGGAGCTTGCTCTTAATTTACTTGTAGTAACTTCGACGTGGCCTGCATAAATAAATGACAAAACTTTGTCTTCTAGTTTGAAATTAAACTTATAATTGGAGAAGGGGATAATGGTGTGCCCAAGTAAACTTGAGGGAATGGTTTCCTTACGATGATGGAATCTCAACTATCTTCCGACTAAGCTAGGGGTCTATTCTTCGGGTAGAGCTTATGAGGAGTGGTCGTGGGTTTTATAACAAAAACATCGTTCACTTACTGACTCTAATAATACAAAATGGGGGTGCAAAAGGGGCGCCACCAAGTCAATGAATTTTAAGCACGGGTTTGCCCTAAGGGAGGACATGGAAGTCTTTAGGGATAAATATCGTATTTACTGCTAAAGCAGGAGCTGTAAGCAGAATATTATTAATACAATAATGAAGGACACAAGAGATGCACCCTTGCTACCTTATACCTTAAAGAAAAGGAATAGCTATTAATATCAATTATTTGAACACTATTATAAAAGCAAATATAGGAATTAAAGTTCTTGAAAGGGCTCTTTAGTGCTCCGTTATCAAGTGAGAGCTAACAACATTAATTTTGTAAAGGGTATTTATACATTTTTACTTCTTGACTCAATTACCCTATTCTTGAACTAACTTGTTCAAAATAAAACAATTACTCAAATAAATTAATAGTTGTTTTTTAATTAAATTTAGCTTTCTTGGTGATAAAATTTTATATACAAAATATACATCATTAGAGTGGTCTAATCTTTTACCCACCAATATTAAATATGAAGATTAAGACTGTCTTTACTAAGAATCAAAAATATTAATACTGTATTAAACATATTTATGAGGCTTTCCAAATAAATTACCCAAAATACACAGATCTGTTACCTTGGTTTACAAGTGTGTATCAAATATTCAAAGACAAATAAAATTAGATCTAGTGATTACTTAGGGTGTAATTAAATTTAAATGAAATATCTTGTTAGAATTAAATAAAGGTATTCATAATCATAATTATATGTAATGATATCATAAATAGTTAATCTCTAATTTGTGCTAAAATAAATCCCAAATAGCAAAAATTTTAATAATTACATGGTAAAACAAAGGTTATAAAACTGTTGCAATGTTGTTTTAATCATCTGCCTTGCTGTTAAGTTATAGGAACAGCTCTAGTCAAGTTATATGGATAGAAAAACGCTTACCTTGTAAACTGGGATTTTTCGTTGAAATAAATACCTCGTCGCAACCATATGTTGCCTGCTATCCTTCGACAAACAAATGACGTCAGCTTACGTTCCACGTTTTGTTGCGTAATATGTTGAAACTGCAGGGAACCATCCATATGAAGTTGATGTACACTTCACTTTAGCAAATTGAAACAAAATCAAACCATAAAATAGGATGTCCTAGTACTTCATTCTTGACGTTTACACATTATATTTGAAGTGATAAACTCGCAAGCTTATCAACGCTGAATCTCTAGAATTAATATTTCTTATATCTTTTGTTCGTGAGAACGAAACTTGGTAAATTGCAAAGACAAAAATTTGCCAACCAGTTAAATCATATTTTTATAAATTCAGTAAAGTTAAAACCAACAAGTTTAAACAAATTATTATCTGAAATCCTTAGAACAACTTTTATGAATCCATTAAAATTAAAATTGACAAATTTGAAGAAATAATTATTACTAAACCATAGCACGCATTTTTACTAGGAAACCATAAAACATGTTTTTACGCGAAAACTTTTAAACGCATTTTATTAGGCAATCTTTGAGCACATTTAATAACAAAACCTTTGAGCGCTATAACAAAATTATTTAGTTACACGCAATAATAATCTAATGCACTTAGCATTATCAGAACAGCTACAAAGCTTCAAGTGCATCTTGCACTAGGTTGTGCGGCAACTTATTGCAACTCGTAGGTTGCTAGCGTGTACTTTGTCAAACTGCATGCCGTTTGTTACACGCCGAGTGATCGTGCCAGACTGATCCGTCCGCTCGACGCGATGCGCACATAACACATTATGATCGTCTGACATTGGAAATGCAATTCAAGCGACCAACATTTATTAGTAGTAACTAAATCAACATTATTAAATAATATTCGACTTGTGATTGGCTTACACGGCCCTGATCTAAATATTTATTTACATCGCTAAATTTAATTGTTTGTTTAATTAGACAATGCCGTGTATTTTATGAATAATTTTAAAAAGATTTATAGTCGTCAAAAAAATTGTTACAAGTTTTTTTGGGTTTAACAACGTCGTTACCAAACACTAGACGTCCTTGTTGTGCGGCCAAAAGCTTATTTATTTTATAAAATATTTTAGATGCGATATTCTAAGTCGGACTTCAGATAGGTATTTTAATGACTACTTGATACCACAATTAAGATTTTATTTAGTATCATGCCCTTGGAACTTTCTATAGCGGCCACATTATTTGACACTATTGACGTGGACAAATATATAAAATTATGCATCGAAGTCATCTTCGGATAATTTCTTCACCTTGCTGTCAGGTAGATATGATATACAATTTCCATTTTAGATGTAAAATCTTTTTGAAACTCTATTTCGTATTTGTGCGACGATAAAATTATTGACCAACGTAGTACATACGGTTTCCCAATTTGTGGCAACTTTTTCTTTTGAGAACAATGGCCGATTTCCTATAAGATATTGGTGAAATTTATTTACGCCAAATATAATGTATGTAACTGACTATAATTTTCCTGAGCCTCGTTTAAAGTAGCTGACTCAAGTGCTATATGTTTCTCAATGCCATCATGAAATTGACTTAAGACTACCCCTACACCATAAGAACACTGTCACAGGTAAGCATAAGTGATTACATAAAAGCAATAATGACTTTTACGAAATTGTGGACTTACTATCGACAAAGGCTTTTACGCAAACGTCTGAACAAGACTACTGCACATCTTCTCTAAGCAAATTATGAAGCGATCTAATATACCAGAAACCATCTTGATAAATTTATGACAACAGTTAAATAACACAGGACAACAAAAATTTTGTGATGTGGATTTGTTTATTTTTTTGAAGTTTTGTTGGCTAATCTAATAAAGAATCAACATTTTTTGTTTCTTTCACGTACGATTTTTTAATAAATTTACTAGGTGTCATATTTATGGTTTTAAAATATTTGCGAATAAAAATTAAATGACATTCTAAAAATTGCTACCCCACTGAGATTAAATTGTGTACACATCAATAGAATAGTATAGGGGAATTCCCGAAAGTAAAATTTAATTGCAGGGATTCCCTGATTTGCAGTCAGACCGTTGGCGAATAAGATATAAACAGACGTCTTTGTGTAACAAGCGCATTCATAAGTCTGTTTGCGTTCGGTCTAAGCAGTCGTTGTTTCGTGAGTTTAGTGAGCTTTTTGCAGTTAAATTTGTGTTTAAAATGCCAAGACTTTGTCAAAATAATCCAGATACTTTTTGTTATGTGCTGGTTCTTTTGTGGTTAAGAAATTTATATGTACAATTACATCACTGTTGAAACACCAATACTACGCGCATTTTAAAGTAATGAATGGTGATCAGGACAAACATTGGGTACCACATGTTGTATCTAAGATATGTGAAGAGGGTTTAAGACATTGGAGTAATGGAACAAGTAAATCCCTACCCTTTAGAATACCAATAATTTGGCGAGAACCAACAAATAACCATGATGTCTGCTGTATGTGTAATGTACGTGGATATAACACACAAAATTTAAAAAACATCATTTATCCGAACCTCAAGTCTGCAATTAGGCCAGTGACACTTGGTTCAGATGTGCCAATACCTGAAAAACCAACAAATGTAAAAGATGTTACAAGCAGTTCTGAAGCTGAAGTTTATGAAAACAACTTTACCGATGCCAGTAAAATATCGACCGTTTCTAAGCAACCGCAGTTATTTTTCAAGACCGAACTTAACGATTCCAGCCTTAGGTCTTCAAAAGGATCTTTCTGAAATTTTAACAGACTGGTAGAAGACGTTAAAAATCTCATATTTTGGAAAACGCGAGTCCGAGTATTCAGGCTATTTTGAAAAAAGTGGTTGTCTAGTTTATTGCACCGACAATTTCAGTCTGATATATAAATTTGGGGGAACATACAATCCCGATGATTGGTGGCGCTTTTTATTGATTTTTCCAAAAGAAGCCTTAAAGCTATTCTCTTGCACAATGGGAATGTAAAGCGTAAACGTAAAGCTACGAAAATCTAAAAGTAATGCTTGAAAAAAACAAATACAATTATCATAGTTGGAAAATTTGTGGGAATTTGAAAATTGTGGGACTTGTACTAGGACAGCAGTCTAGGTATACAAAGTACCATCGTTTTTTGTATGAGTAGGACAATCGAAGTAGACATTAACATTGGAAGAAAAAAAACTGGATAAGAAGAGATGATTTAACTCAAGGATCAAAAAATGTTCTGCACGAAAGTCTTGTTGATCCACAAGAAATTTTGTTACCTCCACTGTATATTAAACTAGGATTAATGAAACAATACCTTAAAGCTTTAAATAAAGATGGAGACCTTCGTAGAAAATTTCCCGCCATCTCAGATGCAAAATTAAAGGAAGGAACTTTTGTAGGTCCTCAAATAAGGCGATTAACGAAAGATCAAGAATTTGTTAATACTATGACCGAAACTGAGAAAGATGCATGGATTTCAGTTGCTAATGTTATTTAAGTTTTTTTGGCAAACAACAAGCATCCTAACTACAGGGAAATTGTGAAAAACATTCCACAGAAATTTATGGAATTGGGATGTAATATGAGCATAAAAGTTCGCTTTATACACCCGCATCTTGATTACTTTCCTAAAAATCTTGGTGATGGGAGCGAGGAACAAGGTGAGAGGTTCCGCCAAGACATGAAAGAAATGGAACGCAGGTATCAAGGTAGGTGGAATGTTTCAATGATGGCTGATTACTGCTGATCAATCCCTGGAATACAGAAGAAAAATCCACTAAACGAAGTTTTTCATCCAAGAGGGAAAGATCTTCTGGAAAGAAAAGAAATTAGAGATTGTTTAAGACTTTTTTCAATTTATTTTACTATTTGTAATTTGTTTTTGTCTCTGTATCAATAAAAGTAGCATTTATTTTGACCAAATTTTTTATTAATTTATTTTTAACATTGATAAGAAAAACCTTACGTGATAGGGCAAAATGATATTCGAATTTGAATTCAACAGATCAAAAGTATACAAAATCAGAGATCAGATTGAAATCAACTTTCAAAAATTCAAAATTTCCTAACCTGTGTAATTAACCCCAGATAAGACTATAATTGTGTAATGTCTTGCGGACGTGTAACTGTAAGTAACTTTGAATTTTGGACTTAAATGACTAAGACCTTTGTCGCCAAGATTATAGCCTAGAACTTTCAATGAGCTAATGAAAGATTTAGCTTTGTCTACGTTAATTTTAGAAATTAAAATTATGTAATCTGCTCATTGCCTCGAACAAAATTTTTCTGCAAGAGTTGCGGTTCTCGCTTCCTAGCAGCATACCACTTTGATGTGCTCCACAAAACTCAGACTGAAAAATGACACTACCTGAGGATGAATCAAAACACTGGCGATTGTATACATATAAACCACATGCAGTATTGATTGTGAATAATTGTTTGCTATTACTATAGACTTCTAACTGTAAATACGCCTTCGATAAATAGATTCTACAAAATGTGTTGCGCTATAAAATTTTTGAAATAAATCTTCCGGTTTGGGTAAAGGACATTGGCTTACAGACACGAATTTATTTACTGCTAGTTTTAAATCGATACAAGTTTAATCCTACCATCTGTTTTTGACATATGGACAGCTGGGTCCGCCCATTGACTAGTGTTCACTCCATATTATGGTACCCTTACATTCTAGCGACGACAACTTTTTTTTATCATTATTTAGTAATGCATACGGCACTTTGTACGCTATACGAAAAACAGAATTCGCATTTTCCTTCAAATTTGTGTTATTTTAAACTGCCTTGATAAGTTCGTAGTTAAATTATTTACCAAATTCAGGAGGGAATTTTGCAATAACTTCTATAATATTACATGATCTGAGCATATTATTGTGTGATTTTACACATGTGTTGTTTTGAATTACAACACCTACATTGCATTGTTAGAAATGGCAATAAGGTCGTTATGACTATCAAATAAACTACGCCAATTTGAACATAAAATATCTAGCCAATTTCGACTTCAAACTCCGATAGTTAACTTTCCTAAAACAGGTAATTCTTGGGTATTTAGTGCTAACAACCTACCGTTGATTTGTAAACACAAACGAAAAGAACATAAACGAAATAATGTCCATATTAAAATAATTACGAGAAGAGGATATAATTTAATACGCTCGATAAGAGATTAAGCTGTCTTAAAATGCTTATTAACCGCTTGTAACATCCAAACTGCAAAGTCGAAGATGCAAGTAACTTTGCCAGATCGAGGATTTCTACTAACACCGACGGTCTTGAGTGCGATATGCAGCAAGTAAGGCTGATTAATACCGTTCATTTACATTTCCAATGCTCCACCCGAAGGTACTACATTGGCCAGGAGGCGAGTTTTTTGTTGCCTGGAAATTTAGAATTTTGCCGAACCCTTGCCGTTCCAGGCAAGGTAGGGATCTTTAACGTGCGTGACAACACACACACGGGACCTCCATTTTACCTCTCATCCGAACGAGGGCGTAATATTTGTGAAAAATGCTCACCTGCCATTTTTCAAGCAGTCGGCCGTGTCGGGATTTGAACCCGAGACCTTGGGATCCGTAGTCTTACGCTTACTACATTGATCCACGGCGACGCCTGGCTGATTAATACCACCGAATCCCAATCCGACCATGATTTGATTACTTAAGTACGAAATATAATATATAAACCACAAGAGGATCCCAGAGAAGACATTGTTGCGTAACTAACAGGTTTCAGCTAATCTCATAAATTATACACTAGATCAAACAGCTTAGTTCTCCTGTTGAAAAATCAGTTCCAGCAAACAAAAAACATACAGAAAAAAAATTTGATAAGCTAGTATCTGATGTGAAAGCATTTGTGCAGTTATTTATAAGCTTTATAACAGGAACTCCTTCTGGGGATTTCATCAAATTATAATGCAGTCCCAGAAGGTGTAAGAAATAAGTATTATACACTAAAAGTCGAACATATCCTGAAGGTGCAATTATATAGTAATATACGGCTTAGTCTAACTTCAGCAGTATCCCGACATGAGCAAATAAATCATGGATAAAAGAATTATTTGAATCAGGTATACAGTATCTAAGCATAAAAGAAGAAATTTCTTGCAATTCGACTTCTTTAAATTTCAAACTTACTTTCGCATACAATGAATATTGATATATTTTAATTGGGTTGAACTGTTTTACGAAATATGGTTTTGCCAGACCGTTAAAAATTAAAACTGGTTTAGAAGTAATCAATCCAATAAGAAGTTTGTTGAAGATAATGTCACACGAAAAAACGAATATTTAAACGCAAATCAATCTGCAAACGGGTTTTGGGAAAAAGTATTGCAGTAGGTGGTTTAAAAAACTTATGCAACAGTATAAGATTAAGCGTTATTTCACCTATCCTGTAGTCAAAACCAGTGAATGATAAGGACACTTAAAAACAAACTCTGTAAGACTTTCCACTTGCAAGGAAGTTACAGATGGCTGGAAATTGTAGCTAAATTTATGGAGGAATATATCAACACCATGAACCGGTCAATTGAAATGACGCCCGAAGAAACAGAAAAGTACCCACAAGAAACACTACTTCACATCCTACATTTGATTTTTCAATGCTCCATCCAAACTACATTGACCAAGAAGCGAGATTTTTTTACCTGGAGATTATGAATTTTGCCGAACCCCTGCTATTCCAAGCGCGGTCGGGATTTTTAACGTGCGTGACGACACACACACGGGACCTACATTTTACCTCTCATACGAACGAGGGTGTATTTTTGTTAAAACTGCTCGTTCAATATTTTTCACGCGGTCCGTGTTGTAATTTGAATTCGGAACCTTGGACTGTCACACGAAAACCAGCAAAGACACGTAGCCACAACTACTTCACACTGCTGCAAGTAATGCAGCAAGCTGAAGCAAATTGCTCAAGGTCGGTGATATAGTCCGCATTTCCAATTTAAAGCCTTTTTAACAGAGGTTTTCATCCAAGTTGGGGCATAGAGTTATTTAAAATTATAAAAGTACAATAGACTATGCCGAGAAGGTATCTACTAGGGAATTTGGAATTGCCGCGTTACCTTTACACGAACAGGGTTTGCTCACAACTACTCTAGATACATCCCTAGTAGAAAAAGTACGGAAATGAAACCGTCGGCGGCAACTGCTAGTGCAATGATTGAATTGGAGTAGAAGTTGGATTCAGTCAACAGGTCCGCTTTAGTATATATTCAAGATTCTGCTTTAATCAGACCTCGGAAAGATTACGTAGTTAACATGCTAGATATATAAGGGTTTTAGTATCGAATTCTTTGTTAGAGAAGTGACAGTTTTGGATATGTAAAACAACGAAATATGGAACGAGATTATTGAAATGCCGTTGTACACTACCAACTTAAGTGAGAATTTCAAGAAATACAATACAAGGCAACAGACAGACTGGGAAAATCTATCAACAAGCTGATTGTCACAAGTTGTTCTAACGCTACGCTCTCAAATGATTATATACAGGGTGATTTTTAGTCATGTTTCCCAATTTTTAATGTAATTTATAAAACGGAAATTTAGATGTAATAAAAAATTGTAGTTATTTACAAAAGAAGTTTACTATTTTATTACTCACATTTCTTAATTATTATAGATTATTAAAGAATATGCCCCCAAATATTCACCCCTTAAGTTATACACGCTCGGCCTCTTTTCACCATATTAGCAGAAACCTTTTTAAGAGTTGTGTTAGAAACATTCGTGATTAAGTCTGTAATATTGGCTTTCAGTTCATCAATATTGTGGGGATTGTTTTTGATGGACTCGGACTTAATGTAGCCCCACAAAAAATAATCAGGGGATGTGAGATCTGGGGCTTTGGAGGCCATAAACCCTTGCTTATTATTCGACCACCAAAGAACTCTTGCAGAAAATCTATGGTTTCTCTAGACGTGTGACAGGTAGCGCCGTCTTGCTGAAACCAGCAATACCGTTCTTGAGAATACTCCCTGTATGTTTGTTGTGGTTTGTTTAGTATTCTTCTTAATCTTCTTTGGGGATTAAACCACTCATAGTTTTTAAAATTATCTTTATTAACGTTTCGATCCATAACCTAGGATCGTTTTCAAAATAATAAAAACTTCAAGTTTGACATTTATGACATGTTAATAAAGATAATTTTAAAAACTATGAATGGTTTAATCCCCAAAGAAGATTAAGAAGAATACCGTTCTTGAGGTTCCAGTAGAGCCATAAATTGGCGCACAATATTCCTGTACACCATTTACAGTCTGTTCGAAGAATATGGATCCGACTATACGCTGACGAGATTTTGTACACCACACGCCAATTTTTGGCAGGATGTAAAACATTTTTCTTAAACAGCGTTAGGATCTTGAGCCGCCAAATTCGAGAGTTTTAACTGTTCACATAATCGTCTAGAGGGATGCAAGCTTCATTACTAAAGAACACTGTGTTCAAAGATTCGATTCCGTTATTATTTACGAGTGACGTAAGCCAACGGCAATATTGCAATCGCTTGTTAAAATCCGGAGGTAGTAGCTCTTGAACTAGTCGTACGCGATACGGATACATGCAATTTTTTAGCAGCTTTCTGAATACTTGAATATAATAAACAAACTTTTCGTAAACTTTTCCATGGAAAATTTGGCAAATTTGTTTCGCATTTTCTAAAAAATCATCTGTCAAGACAATTGGTCGACCACTACGTTTTCTGTCGCAAACACTATCTGTTTCTCGAAATCGGTTTGCTAGCCTAGAAATTGACATTTTTCTGGCCGAGGTGCACCAACAAGTTTAATCTGAAATGCTTCCTTTACACTCGTGTACGATTTGGTAGCAAAATATTGTTCAAGATTGAAAACCTGTTGTTCTATGGTAAAATAAGTTCTGTTCATAACGCGACCGGAATCCGCACAAAATGTTAAACGGCTCAAGGATAATCAACTCGCACCGCCGAGTGTATACCGACTGAATAGGGCTACCAAATTTATGCGACAAAACAAAATTTCCCTTTATTAGAAAAAAATTACCATACATTTACAATAGGGTAACAGGACTGAATCTAACAAGTTTTGGTGCTACAATTTCTGGACATGTGCGAGTTTTTTTATTTTCTCTTTCAAGTTGGTTCACATAACCTATTAACACTGCCGGATGATACAAAGGAGCCCCTGTTAAATTATGAGCAACTTAATTGTTTTATGTGAGTTACAAAGCTACAGGTATGAGATTAAAACTTTTACTAAATAAATAGTTTCTTATAAAAATAAAAAGGTTATTGAGATTTTGTTTGAAAATAATCACATCTGTCTTTAGAACTTTATTCTAAAGTATTTATCTTGCATGTAAGTTGCGAATTTATTTACTAGTGTGAATAGTAATATGTAAGTTTTGGCTAACTGCTCACGTATTTTGTGACATAAGGATGTTCATGAAACTTCTTGTGATAAGAGCTCTATATATAAAAAGAAATCAAATTTCCTTTTACATTTTATTACTTATGTGAAGGAACAATTACCTATGTTTATTATTGACAATAATAATTTTCTTTTAACGCATGTCGATAGTCAAAATTTTGTCTTACTCAATATCTGTTAGTATTGATGAAAATGAATATTAGAACAATGTCTGAAGTGTTTATAATAGATACGTCATTAGTTGTGCTTCATACATACGTTCGTAGAAATGATGCGTGTTTAAACAAATGCCGTACGTGGACGTTGATATCCAAAATTTTCTTTGAATATAATTTTTTTCATTTAACTATTTTAAAAAAGTTAAGTTATCGTTTCTACTTAACTTTATCTAAGTAGCTTTGCGTCACCCTGAGAATTAAGTCTTTTGCGTTTTCCGCAGCCGATGAAGGTCGATGCTAGTCCCGCCAGAGTCTTTTTTATATTCTGCTGTTCACCTATCCTTTACTACCCGTAAAAAGGAAGGGTGCAAGAATTAGTTTTGTCTACGTTAATTTTAGGAATTGAAATTATTTAATCTGCTCCTTGCCTCGAACAAAATGTTTCTGCAAGAGTTGCGGTTCTCGTTTACTAGCAGCATACCACTTTGATGTGCTCCACAAAACTCAGGCTGAGAAATGACACTACCAGAGGATGAACCAAAACACTGGCGATTGTATACATATAAACCACATGTAGTATTGACTGTGAATATTTGTTTGCTATTACTATGGACTTCTAACTGTAAATACGCCTTTGATAAATAGATTCTACAAAATGTTTTGCGCTTTAAAATTTTTGAAATAAATCTTCCGGTTTGGGTAAAGGACATTGGCTTACAGACACGATTTTATTTACTGCTAGTTTTAAATCGATACAAGTTTAATTTTACCATATGTTTTTGGCACATGGACAGCTGGGTCCGCCAATTGACTAGTGTTCACTCCATATTATGGTACCCTTGCTTTCTAGCGACGACAACCTCTTTATATCATTATTTCGTAATGTATACGGCACTTCGTACGCTTTACGAAAAACAGAATTCGTATTTTCCTTCAAATTTGTGTTACTTTAAACTGTCTTGATAAGTTCGTAGTTAAATTGTTTACCAAATGCAATAGGGAACTTTGCATTAAATTCTACAATATTGCATGATCTGAGCAAATTATTGTGTGATTTTATACATGTGTTGTTTTGAATTACATCACCTACATTGCATTGTGAATAAGGTCGTTATGACTTTCAAATAAACTACGCCAATTTGAACCTAAAATATCTGGCCAATCTCGACCTCAAATTCCGACAGTTAATTTTCCTAAAATAGGTAATTTTTGGGTATTTAGTGCTAACAATCTACCATTGATTTGTAAATTGTATACCATCTGCAAAATATTAAAACATATTTAAGGATTTTTAATGGATATGCAGATCCGGTATCGATACCAAATAAAATTAATTTGTTGTGGATTTGCATTCTATAGATTTATTTGACATTGACTTAGGCATGCTGTTGTAAAAATATAAAATATGGTTATTGTAAGTAGTAATATTACTACAAAATTTTGAAGAATGACCTTTTGTTCCACAAGCATAAAACCATGAAAGTGACGAACAAATTTCAGGCTGATGATTTTAAAGAATTTTTCGGAACGTTGTTTAGACCTTGAATTCAGATTGCTACCGAATTGATGTTTTCTTGATTCTGGACGACTCGTTTAACTACGTTGTTGACTCATTCGGTATGGATTTTGTTTTAATGCATGCTTGTCTGTTGCGCGTTGAGAATTTACTTAAAGCACCTTGTTAGGGCGATAGTTGGCTTGCAAGTGTACATCCGTGGGATTTTTGATGATTCAAGCATAGGAGCGGTATCAATCTTTTCGTATAACATGGAGAATCAGTATTTGGATGGTGGACAATAGCCACTGGTGGCAGATAAAACTTATACGCAAAAAACGAAATGGCCGCCGCTCTGCTGTACATGACATTGGTTTTTATGTTTAATCTCGTAAAATACAATATCTACGATGAAGCGACCTATTACAAAAAGTTGTAAAAAATATAATTATTCCCTCGCGAATATCAGATAGCAAATTGGACCTCCATAAAACATAAACGACTACCTTACCTGATATCACAGGGTCAAGAATTTCTTATTAATAAAGGAAGCCCAAGGTAAAGTTGGATGGAAAACGGCTTGAGGAAAAGAAAAACTCTTTAGAGATAAACGGCTATTAGTAGAGTGTTAGCTCTGTGTAGATCATGAGCTTGGGTCATGGGTTGTCTGTTGACCAAAAATATAGATAAAGAGCGCCACCGTATTTTTCAATACAACAACATACGAAGATACATGTACTTTGTATTAGGGGAATGTGGAAACCTGAAATCTACACCGCTTATATAACCACAAAACCTATATATCAACCTTGCAAAGCATTTACCAAAATATCAATTGCCAGATGTATTACAGATGTCTCGACTTAACCTGTGAACAAACAAATGCACAACATGGACACCGTTTGTGTCCTTAAAAATATTCACCAAAAATAATATAATTGAATTTATGTTCCAAAAATGTACACCCAGGGTATTTGTCATCATTAGACACAGTTAACCTTTTGCTTAATAAGAACCAATAAATTTCACTTGAATGTTTAATAGTAAAAGAGTTAAGCAAAAATAAATTCTATTAAATTAAATTGTCTTAGCTTGTTACAGCATTAACTTTTTCAACAAAAATTTACATAAAAAGAAACTAGTATTGTTCTGTCTTCAAAAAAAAACACAAAGATCTCTAAATTGAATACTTCTACATAAGTTTACTGTAAGGTATATGCTTTCTTAATAACTCATATTTGAAATTTTAATCATAGTCATTAGTAGTACTACGGTCGACTTTACAAGTGAGAAATTAGATTATTTTACGTCTTATAAAAATGTATCATTCAAACAAACAGTTAGCTTTACTTTATATCTTACAAAAAAATTCATCATGTTCTTTAAAATTAAATTACATGACCTCAAAATAACTAAAGATATTTTTAAAGTAACGCAAAATGACATGTGGTAATTATGTTGAATAACTAGATATTTTTGACATCGTATGCCAATAACAACTTTTTTAGTGTAGCCACTACTGTCTGCTTGTAAAACAAATACGATAGGCAAACTACGTAGCTATCTTTAAAATTTTGTAAAGTTACAAGAATAGTGCGGGATCTTTTTTTTTCTAAATGAATTTTAAGATAACTAAATCAAAGTAGAATTTCAACCTTCGATCATTCATAAAACATTTAAGTAAATATAACTGGAATTAAAGGTTAAATGTCACTCACGTGCCGAAGTACAATTCAATAAAAAAAAACTGGAGCTTTTAGACTCGAACCAAATAACACCAGATGTGGACTATTCCATATACATCTGCGATGCACGCAACAAGAAAACATACCATTATGAATGCATTTTACGCTGGAATTATAAAAGATCTTCCGAACAAAATATTATCTAACCAAACCAAATTTCCATTAAGTATATCCTATTATTTTCTTGTATTCTAAATTTTAAACTAAATTTTAATTTCAGTGGTATTGCACTAGGAAGAAAGCATTAATAAAATTTATCTAATTAATTATACCAACTGTTTTAATGATGGGGGCTTCTATCTTTTTCGGTCTGCAGGAATCTACTAACTTTGCTGAAGGTGGAATACAGAATAAAACCATCACCCAAAAGCTGTCAGGAACCACATTCAGACACGAAGGTTGAACTAATTAAACTTTCTTACGAACTCTATTGCCTGATCATATTGACCTTTCTACGCTGCGACGAGCAGCTTACTTGTTCAAGCGCCGATAGAAAAGTGACACGAAATGACAGACAAATGATTTGTATTGTAGAAACTTAGACATCAAAAGCGAAGGAGCGCATAATCCATTGTATACTTTATGAATTATTTTAAGTGATCAGACATTTATAAATTATATTTTTATTTTATTGAAACATTATACTAGATTAATAAGGAAAGTGTAACTGAGTAAAAAAATACGTTTCAAAGTATTCAGTATTAAATTCTACACAAACAATATTCTTAGGGATTTTTGGTAAGATTAGCCTTTAACATACAAATTCAGCTTTTAAATAAAGGATTTGTGGATTTGTTTTCCCAAAAGTGCAGTGTTGCTTTTTAATTTCTTTAATTTATTTACAATTGAATTGCCTAACCAGAGACAGTATTAGAGCTCAAAGTTAATTACAAATACCAAACATATATCTACTGTATTGCACTAGAGAACAGTTTATCAATAATTACAATCTCCATCATAAATCTCGTCATCACTTTCTATAACTGATTCATTGCATCCATCTATGTCTTCTGTATCCTTATTAAAGTTTTCACATAGTTTTGGATCACCTTCACATCTACACATTTCTGTACACTTTAGTCCATACATGAAACAAGTGCATGGTGGACAACAACGACGTAAGAAGCACGTGCAAGTACAAAGTTCTGCCATAAGGTCTGGAACAGAAGGCAAGGTGCACGGGATTGGTTCAACTTCAATATTTGTCCATCCGAAACTGAGTGGTGACGGTATGTCTGGGTTTGGTTTGATATCTTGATTCTACTCAAGCGCTTGAAGATGAGCTCGTAAAAGTGCAGGAGTTAAAGCAGCTTTTGTTGGTTGAAGATTTTCATGTTGACATTGTTTTTTTGTGAAAAGCCACCATCGTACATCTCCAATCTCAGTCATCGTAGTTTTTGAAATATATAATTGACAAACAAATGACTCCAAAGTGTTTCTGACATCGACTGGAAGAGTGTGTTTTGTACCAAGCTTTGATAAGGCCTCTAGTAGGTCATCATTGACAGAATTGAAAGTTTTCCACGACTTAAGCTTCCCTTTATTGGCAAATGATCCAGTTATCTGAACGCGATAAGGCATGAAGTCCAGGGAGAGCAGTAGCTTTGAGTAATCCCAGTGACTGGTGGATAGGAGCTATGTCAACAAACCTTTTCATTCCTTGCTCAAGGAATATTCCAAATTGTGTTGTCATTTCAGGAAATCTCCTTAACGCCAAAACCAGAACATCTGTGTCTGGCGAATAAATCCTTGTTGTGATATATACTCCGTGAAGTATGATTTTTGTATCCGCTTCTTCCTGTGTTGTCCGTAGGCTTGGCACATCTGCTCCATCTGTTGAAGCAACTTGATCCCTCCAACTAACTATATATTTCTTGTTATTACTCACTCCCCATTGCAATATGTGACCAGATACGAACTCTGTAAGCTCGTCTTTGTTTTTATTATAAGCAAGCAAATTCTTCATTGAAGTTTTGTTAACTACCATTTCAGGTGTTATTTGATAACGGATTGGATCATTGCAGAGTTGCCGAATGGCTCTCATTTCATTTATTAATGAATTGTTCTTATAGGTGTCAAACACAACATGTACTGAATTGTATGCTTTGAATTTGTCACTAGTCCACTTTCTTAAGTGCATTCCTAGATCATGACACGTTTTTACTGTGCTAGGCTTATTGTAAGGGTGCCGTAGAGCCATTCCATCAATTATAGTCGGGATTTTTTCAGTTTCTTGTAAGTCTTGTGTTGGATGTGATAGTGGTGAACTGCTATCAATCTGTTTTTTATTTGTAGGTAATGACTCCAAAATTGCTGCAAGTTTGGATTTGTTGGTACAATAATGCAATTTTCCATCATTAACAAACAATGATTTTGCGAGGGGTGAAAATTCATAGTTACTTATATTAAACTTTATGTCAACATCATCTCGGCTTCGAGATGCTATTAATAACCTAGACATAAGTGAGAGATCTGTTTTCATGGATACAATTTTATCTTTAAGGGCAACTGTAACCTTTTTTGCTGACGCTATACAAGTTTTTGCTGGATGTTTCTTCATCGTAGATCAAAATTGTTTTGTGTTGCTATGTACACGCTCTGCCATAAAAGATTCCTTCAACTTTTGACCCACTTCTTCTATGTTACTTACAAAATCTTGTACGTCCTGCGGGTACACTCTATGAGTAACAATGCGGGTCAGTTGTGGGCATTTACACTGAAAAGGGTCGGTGAAATTTTTAAATGCATCTTTGAGTTTCAAAACATTGCGATCCTGGCGTTTTTGAGTTGTATCTAGAAGCCCATAGTGTTTTGCTTGTCTAACAGTTTTCGTCTCACGCAACATCTCCGTCGCATTTGATATTCTGTTCGGTTCTGGATTTGCAAGGAAGAAACGATTTCTTGCACTATCATTTTGTGTTATACCAACCAGTCCTTCTTGCACTTTCAATTTTCGGTTTTGGTGCTCTAAGGCTTCATCTGCACGTAGGGCACAAAAGGGTACAACATTACAATTGACAACCCATTTGCCTTCTATGAAGTTTTTTCCATATGTCTGGATCTGTTGATTGTAATACATCCATCTCAGCAAGATACAGTGAAATCATCCGTGCATAATTGTTTCTATTAAGAGCAGAGAAATATTTCAAGAAATCATAACTGTTAACTGAACAGAACTATTAGTTGGAGGCTCGGGAATTACTGGTAGCAAGGAAACTCTGGAAACACATTTTACATCTACTAAAAAGCTGTTATACCCATTCCATGTGGCGGGGGAGATATATTATTACCATTCAATATGGATCTTCGTAACAGGAACCAAACACTGTCAAAATATATTGATTTGTGAAGTAACTCTCCATATTGGGGGACAATGTTCGAGACGATAGGTTCTGGAAAACATGTATTCCAGTTTGTAGGTTTTGTACAAAAAAGCATTTTTGGTAAGGCATCTTCAAGAGATGGTAATAGCAAATTATTTGACGAAGCCAATGATATTGGAGTACGTAGATCATATTTTTTTACATCCTGGTAAACAGTTACAGCTGTTCCATGAAATGTCTTTCTTCCGTCAATGGTGTCTTCACAAAAGTCAATATTATCCACAGCGCAATGTATAAACCTGCCAGTAACCAAATCAGGTGGCACATACACTCTATCATTGCTAATAATCCTATTAACTACACTTCTTACGATTTCTGTTTCAATTCTGAGGATTCTTGAGTAATCAGTACTACACCCCACGTTATACATGAGTTTGATCAAAGACCGACTACGTGTTGTATTATGAATGGTTAAACCACAAGCCATCTGGAGTGGTAGCTCTCGACTGTGATGGAAACTTAAAGATGTTTTATTTTCTATTTGACTCGAGAAAAGCCGCTTGACATGAGCATCTGCGACATATTGCTCGCTCATCTTTTTACATCTTCGTTTTTTGTTATTTGATTTTCATTAATGGAATTTTTTCCTGCAATACACCATTGAAAGAACATTTCAATTTCTTGTGGTACAATTTCTGTGAGACTTTCTGGAATAACACCATCAAATTACCACGACTTTGCTTTAAAAATGTGATTTCTTATTATGCTTGCAGATTCAAGCAATATATTTAACTCTCTCATCATTTCATCGCCACATTTTTCCGCTTCAGCAATCAGTTTGTTTCTAGTGCATTTTATTGAAACTCTTTGCGGCTTGTTAGCCTGGTTTGCACGAGAGTACAATGTCTTTGTCTGATAGTTCTGTTTCAATGAAAACTTTAATTTGTTTGCGTGTCATAACATTATGTTGTACGTTGTTTGCTGAACAAATATTTAAATAAGTTTGTTCCAGGACATCCATACCAAATATTTTTCCTGAAGACAGTTGTTGCTCTAATATATTTATAAACACTACACATGCTGCCATTGAAGCAACATCATTATTCTGTATGTTTGTGTCAGTAGTCTTTGGTCGGAGGAAGTTAGTGACGTTTTTTGTCCAACATTTAGTGTGGTACAAAACATCAATTGCATGAGCGTCATTTGGGTCTACTGCTTCGCTAAGCCGTACTCGTAAAATGTCATCATTACTTAGTTCAACAGCTTGGTGCAAGTTTCTCCCTGCAGTATTAGTCGATACTTTTCCTAATTTGTATTCTAGAGCCTGGTTTTTCACATAAAAAACAGTATTCTTTTACATAGTTTTGTGTTTGAGATCTTGTAAATTTAATAGAACAACTTTCAGATGTTGAAGCATATGCTTCTGTCAATGGGTCATTTAATCTTTTCTCGTGTTTCTTTCTTAAAAGTTCAATATGCTTTTTATGGGTCATATGTTGATAACATGACCTATGCCATGCAATATTTTGTTTTTGCATAGAATCAACACTAAAATCATCATCGAACTGATTTACAATATTTTCACATTGTTCATCACCATAACACTGTCTTTCAATTATGCAATCTACAAATTTCTTGTAACTATCACTAGATGGATGAGATATTAACTTTTCAGACAACGAAAAGGTACACAGGAAACAACTAGGATTATTGATTGTCTTCCTTTTCTTCGCCAAACTACACTGATATGCAGCATCCATTATTAAGCTTTTTCTGGTTACTTCTCCAAGTTATCTATAACATAAATAGATCTTTATTAGTTTAATATTAAATATATACACATTTAAAACGTATATATTAAATGTAAATAGTTACAAAAAGCTTATAAGTGTGAATTATATTGGAGATTTCCAGCGACTGAGTGAATTCTTTATTTAAAAGCCGAATTTCTATGTTAAAGGCTAACCTTCCAAAAAAATCCCTAAGAACATTGTTTGTGTAGAATTTAATACTGAATACTTTTTGTAATAGGTCACTTCGTAGTAAATATTGTATTTTACGAGATTAGACATAAAAACCAGTGTCATGTACGGCAGAGCGGCGGCCATTTTATTTTTTGCGTATAAGTTTAATCTGCCACCAGTGGCTATTGTCCACCATTCAAATACCGATTCTCCATGTTATAACGAAAAGATTAATACCGCTCCTATGCTTGAATCATCAAAAATCCCACAGGACAATGGTTTTGTACATTAGCAAGCCAACTATAATAGGCAATAATCTTTATTTATTTTAATTTAAAGAAATTAGAATGTTCTTATGTAACTGAATGCAAATATGCAAAATAGATTTAAATTAAGCAATTGAACGTAAGTAAAAGAACAAGTAATTGACACATTTCGAAAAAACAAATTGAAGCGTGAACAGTTACACTATTGAGAGTTTCAAAAGTGTGATGAACCTTATAAGTAAAAAGGATTAATTGTAAGTCATAAAATTGTTAACGTTACGGTTTAATATCTTATAAACCTACTTTTGTTAGTACGCGATAAAACTTATGTAGAATGCCCCTATAATTTTGTCAATTATTCACCGTTTTTCTAGAAATATTCACACCTGTAATTTAAACCAAAATTGACAAACATCTAGGGAATTGTAAAGAGCAACTACATGGTAAAAATCTAATAATTCTTTTTGCGTAATTATTGTAGGAAGTATCATTTATTAAGTAGACCTAGTAGGTCTGTTAAAACACTTTAAAGTAATCAAATAAAGCTTATATTATAGCTCCACAAAGATAAAGCTAGCATTGCTAATTTTGGTGACCGTGCTGACCATTTGGCGAACTTCTCCTTCCGATCCAGCAATCTTGAAACATAAGATCAAGATGTCGTCGAACAGGCAAAGCAAACACAAGCTTGAATCTGTTAAAATTATTTTCAAAGTAGTTATTATTGTGCTCAACAATGTCTGTTAGCATTAGATCAATATTATTTTTTAAATAATCTTAATTCTTTAGACAGGACGTTGCAGTTATAATAACAATGGATTTCAAAAAAATAATATTATAGAGACTTATAAAAGGTAGATAAGAAAACAAAAGGCTTTTATACTTTTTGTACCCTTCAACTAGAAAGCAGGGTTCGGTATGCAATTTTACGTATACGAGTCACGTGGTTTCTTAAACAAGTACATTGTTAAACAAAGTTTACAGGTTTTGCAAAATAAATATGAATCATAAATAAGAAAAGCCAAAGATACTGAGTACGGTTTATACAAAGTCACGATAATCCCTGATGGAAGGTTATTCTTTTTAAAAAATATGAAGTGATGTATAGGGTATAGAACAGAGGTGGGAAACCTTTTTACTATTAGAGGCCACATTTTAATTAGGCAGCAATAAGAAAGGCCGCATAAGCTGATTGACCTAAGAAAATGACTTTTGTGAAATTATTATAGTTTTTCTATAGATTTAACAATTTATTGCACTATATAGAAAAAATAAAATATAATACTACAAAATTTTAAATATAATATACATATAAAATAATATAAAAATAAACATCTTCATTTTGTATAATTGTATGAAGTTGCTCTGTTACATTTTGCGCTAATTCGTGCTGTCGATCTGTTACAGTTCTTCTTGAAAGAGGTAATTGTTTGTATTTGTCGACATTTCTTGGATCTAACATATACTCACTGCTTCAACAATCTTTAATTATTTCAATGTCACTAAATGGTTTGCCCCTTTTTCCAAGTATATGTGCTATTTTATACGTAACAACAACTGCAGCGGAATTTTGATTTACAAAGGCACTAAAAGATGCCTGCTGATGATGCTTCTCATTTTTCAACTTTTGAAGTGCAGCTTTTCGTGATTCACCTTCTAAAGCGAAATATTTATGTTCTTTATGAGTCAAATAGTGTTTATTTGCATTCGCTTTTTTTAAAGTATTTAAAACTGTATTGCACAACAAACACATCATTTTATCTTTCTCAGCAGTAAAGAAAAAATCTAACTCCCATTCTACATTAAATATTCTGTTTTCATCACCTAATTTTCTTCGCTTACTATTTGACATGATGGATAAAAAAACGAATATCAAATAATATCTTTAACAAAGTGTATACTTTCTAGAAATACAATAAAACCGTGTAACTGTTATAAGCACGCACTGTTAACTACAGTTTGCTGAAGATCGCAACAGATGGTCTGTGGGCCAGAGCCTCGCTCATGCGTGTTAGAGTCCGTTTCAGACTAGTATTCTGACGTCATGTTACAATATGACTGTCTTTGGCGGGATTGTTCGTGCAACTTTCATGGGGTTGATGTACAATAGTTGTTTGAAACGAACTCTACCATTTTGTACTAGGTGGCAAAGGGCCGCACAAGAACCTCGCGCAGGCCGCATGCGGCCTCAAGGCCGCAGGTTCCCCACCTATGGTATAGAATATTTGAACCTTAAAAAGATACCAAAATCTCAAACAATAATTTGTTTAAATGCATCCTCTATACGTTTCTTAGGAAATATTTATCTTTAGGTAAAAATGTAATCCGATATTTTGTTGCATCGCCGTCGGTTGATGTATAATGGTAAACTTAATGTGTTGGGTATTTAAAGATTCATGCAATATTCAACGATTTTGAAATGTGCTAGCGTATATTGGGCGACGTTCAATTAACTATTTTTGGTTGAGACAAAAGAAGACATTTTCCCAAGACGATTTTGTTAATTAGCTGCATTTATAGCTGACAACTTATTGTAGCATGTGATAGATAAACCAAGTACATACCACCTAGTTATGAATTGCAATTTTAACCAGGACTAAATACTTGCAAAAAACACTGATTTGAAATTTAATAGATTTTGCAAAACTATGGTAAAAGATTTTAAACCCTGACTTGGTCGCCACTTATCCATAATATTACATGATTTTTTTAGTATAGTATACAATCTTTCAGTTTGAATGCGTTTAATTTGCATTTAGTGTTATAAGAAGAATATTGAAATTAAGGGGCATTCTTATTAATTTATCACTTTCAGATGAAAGATTTTCAGTTCGTAATATTAAGAACGATTTAAGGAAAATACCTGAGATAGTGATCAAATAAAACGCAACCTGTATTAAATTTTTATTATCAGTTGATTAATACAATCAATTTTTAGTACTTACAGATAATAAACTGATTGTATAATTTATTTTTTAGCATTTACTTTCATTTTCCATAGTGTTCAAATACATATTAAGGTCATTTTCGCTTGGTTGCTTCCGAACTTTCGGGCTACAGTTACTAGCCTCTCACACCAGAAGCAATTTAATTTATTCCAGTTGCAATATTTAAAACCGGGTACTATTTGAATGTATTGCTCACATAGCAATTCATGGTTCAAAAACATTGTTGCAACTTGCAGAGCATTTTAGAAGTCGAGAATTCGAGAAATCTCGAATCGAGATCGAGAACGAGACGAGAAACATCCTTCGAGAACGAGAGCTCAACCAAGTTCTCGTCTCGAATTTCGAGACGAGAACAAGAATTAAGCATTTCTCGTATCGTTCTCGTCTCGCGGCATCACTACCGAAGATGACTAACGCTGGAAAACATACATACAACAGCGGGAGTTCAACACGGGAACGCACTCACTAAACAAGAAAAAGTTGTATAAATGTTTTATTGTTTGCTGCTGTAAATATATAAATATATAGATGTAGTTATATTCGGTAAATAAATGTATTGGTATTGGTAATTAAATAAACGTGCTGCCACTTGTACTATTGCAATTTGTAACGCTCAATAGAAGATTGTGTACTAGTTTTGACCCGTAAATAAAAAAAAAACCTGTTAAAATTAATTGCAGTTTTAATAATATTTGCATTAATAACTATAACTTCAACCTACTTAAAGCTTGAGTGCTTAAATCTTTATGTTTATTATACTAAAAATGTAGTTTGGTGAAAATCGAAATTCCGCAACTAAAGCTGAAGTGTTTACATATAATTTACACTTAATAAATTGGGTAAAGAAGCATATAATTATTATCTTGTCACATTAACAATACTTCACAAGGAAAATTAGCATATCCTGTTACTATATTCACAAACGTATTTTTTTAAATATGTTTTGCAGAATCTAAATTGCATTTTAATCATCTTGAAGAATGTATAGAATAATTATATAAGAATCTCGCCTTGTATCAAACTGTAATTTACGTGTCACTATTTTTAAAATATACAAATATATAATGCTTGATTTATCGTCTTACTAGTATTCAGAGTATCTCTTTAATTGCTGGTATTATTGGTATTTGTTGCAAGTACTATTTTAACTAATGTTTTGTTCACATTTTCCGCCTATTGATTGTGCGTTTTTCAGCCTGTAAATGCTGTACTGTATAAGTGCCAATCTAAGAAATGTATAATACAGCACTGTCTCCAACCACGATATTTTCAACATCCTCCAAAGAAGTTTAATAATTTATAAAGCTTATATCACTAGCGTAAACAATACATGACAGTTTGAATACAGAAATACCGCATCTTCTAATACACTGTGCTTAACTCAACTATTTATTTCTCGTAGAGACATGGGGAAATATGGCAGAGTTGAAATTTCTTCTTTTGAATGTAAGAGTAAAAATCAACTATCGCTTTGAAGTGAACATAGCTAAGCCTGAAAATTAACATAATTAGCGTCAGGTTGTTTCTTAAGGTACAATGCCCTTGGAATTCTCAAATTAGCAATCAACAGGCAAAAGATTGCGCTGACCTCCAAATATTAAAGCGTAAGTAAAACACCGTAACTGACTACTCTAATTTAAAACTGTAATTTAAATAATCACAGTTCGTCTTCATGCCGAACTGATAGCATACTCACAAATTTTCTGTTAAATAACATATGATTTACCTCGAAGATATTACTATCTAATACAGAAATAATCATACAGCGTTGAGAACGTAATTATTTACCGTATATTTGAATTATCCAATACTCCACTCGAAGATACATCAGTCAGGAGACGACTTCTTTACCTGAAAATACCAATCAAGTAGGGATGTTTAAAGTGCGTAACAACATTCAGGCACTCGTCATTTGAACGAATGCGAATTTTTCTGAAAATGTTCGCCTAACGTTTTTCGAGAGATGTTTCGTAAATCCAACTTGGGACCTTGGGATTAGTAGTCATTGGGGAACTAACTAATCCACGAACCCGTCTAATGTAATTATTAACCTAGTATTTACATTAACTTATATACACTGATTACATTATTAGTGATGGCAATATAGAGTTATTGGCGTAATTAGTGGGTTTACTGTTTTTTGGTTAAGTATGGGATGACATCCGTTGAAAATTTAAAAGGTAATCACTTTTTGAGGTGCAGAATTAAATCATAAATATGTACGGTATGTAGTTTCCAGTGGAGAAAACTCGGTCTTAGCTCAGTAGTCAGATATTTTATTTTTAAAATCCAAATGCACTAATCGTCCTGAAGTTTTTGTATTCCATTCGCATACCTTTACCTTTATACAACGAAACAATTAAGAAAATTTTTGAGTTATTCAGGACAGTTGGAAATTTGCACATACGTTACAGAGTGCGAGAAATCTAACCCTACACTTGACTTTCCAAAACTTCACCCGAACGTACTACATTGACCAGAAAGTGAGTTTCTTTTTACATAGAAATTTTGAATTTTGCCGAACCCTTGCTATTCCAAGGTAGGGATCTTTAACATGAGTGACAATATTCTCACACATTATCATCATTAGGTCTTCAGTCCTGGAACTAGTTATACGCGTACCATCATTGTTTCCTATTCTGAACTAACCTCAGGGATTTTTCCTGAAATTTGCAGTCTGCATCTATCACTATCTGATCTAGGTCTACATCTACCTCTTTTTTCATATCTCTGCTTGTAATAAATCCCACACTATTCCCCAAAAATGCCTTAGAACGTATTCTGCCCTTCTATTTCTCATATCTTTTTCCCCAGATATCCTTGTTCTCCTACTATTTCTATAACCTATTTGTTATTATTTTTGTCTGTCCATGCTATCGTCCTCATACATCTGAAGCAAAGCATTTCAAAAGGCTGCTACAGTCTTTCTGTCTGCTTTTAAGACTGCTCGTATTTCATAGGCATATTGTGCTCCACACATATACTTTCAACAATTTTCTTCTTGTTCTATGTTTGTTGTCTTTCATCATAGGCGCTGTTATTTCTTGTTAGATGCATTTCGGTCACATTCTATTGCTTTACAATTATATACCCTATTTCTCCGACATTCATTGGTTATGAAGAAACGTAAGCAGCCTGTGGCTGCCAAGTTCCCCCAACACTTAAACATTTACCGATTTTATATTTTTTCCAATATATCTTTTCGCACAGTCAACATTAGTTGCAGATATTTCACAACCAACACCTGTAGTTGTTTATACTAATCATCAGATTTATCTGCGCTTGTTTTTCGTCATTAGGTTTTCCGTCTCAAAACTGGTTGGACACGTACCTGCACTTATTTATATTCTGAGCTAGCCTAGATATTTCTCTGAAATTCTCACACAGCATGTATATATAGCTCGTTCCCCTTCTATTGTTTTCTAATTTTATACCCTATTTCACCGAGATTCTGTGAAAGGGGTTAAACAGACTGTGGCTGACAAGATCCCCCGACACTTGGACATTTGTCGAAATAATGGTTTTCCAGTCAATCCTTTCACACGATTAACCTTATTGGAGAATATTGCCCAACCAATTCTTGTAGTTGCTTATAATAATCATCATGTTTAATTTAAGCACAGTTATTTTTTGGTAATTAGTTTATCCATCTTGGGACTGGTTGGATGCGTAAATCCATTAATTTCTATTCTGGGCTAGCCTACCCATCTTCCTGAAACTCCTACAGCCTACATATTTTACTATCTGTGTGCAGTAGTCTAACCTAGGTCTACCTCTTCTTCTTTTTTTCCTATCTCTGCTTCTAATATATTCCGTACTATTCCCTCATGCCGTAGTATGTGGCCTATCATCCTATCTCTCCTATTTTTTACCGTTTTCCACATATTTCTTTCTTCCCCTACCATTTTTAGTACCTCTTCGTTCTTAACTTTGTCTGTCCGTGATATCTTCATCATACGTCTGTAGCACCACATTTCAAAGACTTCTACCTTTTTCTTGTACGCTTCTCCGACTGTCCAGGCTTCACAGCTGTACAGAGCTGTACTCCACACATATGTTTTAAGCAATTTTTTCCTTGTTCCTATGTTTGTTGTCTTCGAACACAGTAGTTGCTTTTTCTAATTAAATGTAGCACGACCTTGTGTTATTCTTTGTTTTATATCTTTTGTGTTTTCCCATCTTGCGTTATTTAGCTTCCTAAGTAGCAAAAATCCTTAACCTCTTGTAAGTTCGTGTTACATACTTGTATTCTTGTTTTTCATTTATTTTCCCCTCCTTTGCATACTAGTACTTTAGTTTTAGTTTTGTTAATTTTCATACCGTATCTCCCTGTTATAACCGTTTCCATTTCATTAAGAGCAGCTTCTAACTCTTCCTTGCTAGACGCTAATACCGCTATATCATCTGCAAATCTAAGCATATCAATTTTTTGTCCCTGCATAGTAATTCCAAATGTCTTCCTGCATTTGACAGTATTCATTGCTTCTTCTATGTACAAGTTAAAAATCAATGGGAATAGCGCACATCCCTTTTCTAATGTTTACTTTTCTACATTCCTGCTATAATTCTATTACTGCTGTTTTCTCTTTGTATAAGCTATGTACTATTCGTCTATCCCTATAACTCATTTCAATCTTTTTGAGTATTTCAAACATATTTTCCATTTTACATTGTCGAATGCTTTTTCCAGATCTACAAACCCTATATACACGCTTTCCCCTTTTTCTATTGTTTTCTCCATTATCACTCTCAGAGCTAAAATAGCCTCCCGTATTCCCCTGTTTCGCCTAAACCCAAATTGGTCTTCTCCGAGTATTTCTTCAGTCCGTTTTTCCATTCGTCTTTGTACAATTCTAGTTAATATTTTTGATACATGTGCTGTCAAACTTATTGTTCGAAAATTTTCACATCTAACCGTGCCTTTCTTTTTTGCTATAGTTTACTATGATGTTATGTTTGAAGTCTTTGGGTATCTCGCCTGTCTCATACATATAGCTTACAAGTTGGAAGAGATGTTCTGTTACTGCTTGTCCAGCTGCTTTTAGAGCTTCTGCTTGCACCTTATCTGTACCCAGCGCCTTTCCATTTTCAGACCCTTTCATGCTATTTCAAACTCCTCTCTAAGTATAGGATATCCCAAGTCATCATTTTCAATGTCTGATTCCTGTAATGATGCAGTTAGTTCCGCTCTTGCATATAATTCCCCATATATTCTTGCCATCTACCCACTTTCTCTTCATTTTCTATAATTACGTTTCCTTGTGCGTCCCTTATATTTTTGCTATACGGTTTTATATCCCTAAAATTGATTTTAATTAGCTTGTATGCTTCATCTGTCTTTCCTAATTTCATCTTAGTTTGTACCTCTTTGCACTTTTCATCAATCCATTGTTCTTTGGCTTTCCTGCATATTAGAATAATTTTCCATTTTATGGCTTTGTATCTCTGTTTTCCTGTTTCGTCTGATTTATTTTGTATTTTCGTCTTACTTCTATTAAATTCAGGATATCCTTTGTTATCCATGGTTTCTTATTTTCTTTTTGTGTATACCCCAGAATATCTCTGGCTGCCATGTCTAGGCTGGATTTAATGTTATTCTATTCTGTTTTTACTTCCTTAGTATCAGATATTTTCCCGATATCTTTGAGCAATTCATTTGACTTTTTTTCGAATCTTTCTTGAATATCTTTATCTTTTAGTTTCTCTAAGTCCAAGCGCCTTTTGCCGTTTCTCTTTTTCACATTCTTAAATTTAAGTGCGACCTTCATAATTTCGATGTTGTAGTCAGTATCTATATCTGCTTCTGGGTAGCTTCTACAGTATTTTACTTGATTCCTAATTCGTTGTCTAACAAGAATGTAATCTATTTGATATCTTCCTATATCTCCCGGAATCTTCCACGTGTATCGTCTTTTAGCATGATGTTGAAATAATGTGTTTGTGATGATTAAATTGTTCTTGTCGCAAAATTCTACCAGTCTATTTCCCCTGTCGTTTCTCGTGCCTAAACCAAATAAACCTACCATCGCTCCTTCCCTACTCTCACCTACACTGCATTAAAATCCCCCGTAATTATTAAATTTTCATGTTCTTTTACGTATCTTAGTATGTCTTCGATATCTTTGTATATCGCCTCTACCTCTTCCTCACTGTAGCTAGGAGTGGGCATGTATACTTGTATTATTACTGTATTTACTGGTTTAGATAAGAATCTAACCATGAGTACTCTTTCGTTCTTTTGTAAGTAGTTTTCTACACGGCGTCCTATCTTTTTTCGCATAACTATCCGCACCCCAAATTTCCTTCCTCTGATCCTGTATGAATTACTCTGAAGTCTCCACTCCAAAAATCCCCTGCCTCTGGCCACTGAACTTCGCTAATCCCTACTATGTCTAGTGATAACCTATTCATTTCGATTTTTAGGTCCTCTAGCTTACATACTTGCTTCATACTTCTAACATTCCACACTCCGACTCGCAGAATGTTCCCGACTCTTATTTTTAACTTTTCGATTGCATCCTCCAAAGTAGTCCCCTCTCGGAGATCCGAATGGGGGACTATTTTAACTCCGGAATTTTTACCCCAGAGAATGCCATTATATTTGTTACAATTTAAGTAGGCTGTGTACTTCGGAGGTAATGTGGTGGTTTTCCGTTGTCTTCCACATCGCGGTAGTGTGTCTTAGACTGTCATACCGACCACTATGGTCTCTGCTAATCTAAGTACCGAAAGAGCCGCTGCCCTCTTTCGGGGACCTGTCTTAGTCTGGTTCCTCACTAATGACCCTACCACTTTGGTTGGACCTGTAGTTTGGCTCTTTAGCTCATTAAAACACGCAAGCCATTTCACCTGTTCTAGTAATCTAGAACTTCGGCAAGGTGCAGGTTCATTCGAAATGGATTCTCACACGTATCTTACACTTTACCTTCCGTCCGAACGAGGATATATTTGAAAAATGCTCGTGTAACATTTTTCTGGTGGTCCGTGTCAGGAATCGAACCCAAAACCTTGGGAACAGCGGTCATATACAAACCTCTCTGATCCACGGAGCCGGCAAAGCAAACTAAACTTATAATTTGAATAAAGACCGCTACGGTCACGTCTTCAATATTCCACCCGATTGTACTTCATTAGGTTTAAACGAGAATAACGTGCTTCTTATAGATCTGACTTCAAAATTAATTAATCGTAGAATATAATTTATAAACTAAAAGTAAAGTTAGGGTTTAAATAATGGTACACATAGAGGTGACTTTAGAGTGTGTTTGATCAATAAGACATTAGAAAAAAGTAAAAGGGAGAGGGATCCGTTATACCGGACAGCAACTGACGGCTCTGTTTACCAGTGCAACCTGAAGGGCCGACTTAAAACAAGCTAAACCTAGCTAAATTGATATTTACTAATGGGTTCAAACTTCTAAGCATACGCCAAATTTATTAATAACGAATCCAGCTATTTGTTCCTACTCTATAAATTTACAAAATGTCCGCCCGTCTAAGTAACTAATTCTAATCTCAGCCTAAATTACACCCTAATGTTCACTATCGTTACCCAAATGACTTATTCTATCAATCTTTCTTTCTATAAATAGTACGACCAAAGGGAGACAAAACGCCAAACAAAACACATCAAGCGGCTGAATAATAAAATATTTAAATGTAAAATACAGGTATTAAATGTAAATACATAAATATCCAAATAAAGCATTAAGCTTATAAACGTATAACAGCGCATAGAATAGCAAAGAAGCAACAATTAAATTATCAGGTGCACTCACATAAGCATTATGCCGGCTAACACAATCACACTAAATGTGCTCAAAATTAACTGCAAAATTTATTTATAATGTAACATTTAACCTTCTAATGTTAAAGAGAGCTCCATATATAGTTAAGGTAGTATCTCTCACGGGGGTTTAGCGGATTTCTAAAACAAAAGCAAAATTAAGATAAACTTTGCACTGGTGCACGGTGGAAGGGCGGCTTTAAAAGTAACAGAATCGCTGACTGTACTTCCGGACTAACTTGATTTTTAGTCACACGGTAGCATCAGAGTGGTCATGGAATGTGACTATCAAAGCAAAGATAGGGAAGAGGATGCCATTGCATCAAAGAAGAATTACAACACAAACATAATGGCGAGATGCAGAAACCTTTAGGTTATGATGAACTTCAACAACAATAAGTATCTTAGTTGAATCTGAATAATAAAGATACAAGAAATATGAATAGGTAAGGTTTTCCAATGCTCCCCCCGAAGCTACCACATTGATCAGGAAGCGAGGTTTGTTTTTACCTGGAAATTTTGAATTTTGCCGAACTCTTGCTGTTCCAAGCGAGGTAGAGATTTTTAACGTGCGTGACAACACTCTCACGTGGGATCTCCCTTTTACCTCTCATCCGAACGAGGGAGTATTTCTGTGAAAATGCTAGCCTAACATTTTTGAAACGGATTGTGGAGGGATTCCGATCCGGGATCTTGGGCATAGTAGTCACACGTATACCAACTACGCCATGGAGCCGCCAATAACTGAGGTCACTGTTCGTGCCCCTAAAATACAAAAAGCAATACCTTAGTATTACTTCATATTTGAAACCGTTCAAATAAATTTACTTTACTGTGAGGAATTCTTACATGTCATATAGTTAAAATTTTCAAAACAACAATCAACTGAATTTAAAGTAAAGTAGTATTGTACTACAATATCCTTCTCTAATTCTTAAATACACCATTAATTCTTAAACTTTTAGCAATAAAAATAAATATGGTCAGTTTAGATTTAAAATAAATTATTAAGATTTCGTTATTAATCACAATATGTTTACAATAAGTGAAATATGGTTTTCTTAAAAGTTTGTCTTAACTCAAAATATATCAAAAATAATTTAGTAATGTATAATTAATCAAAGTTAATGAATTTATTAATTCACAAATCTGGCAATTAGAGTACACAAAATATGGAACAAGTGTGCATATTGTCATAATATATATATATATATATATATATATATATATATATATATATATATATATATATATATATATATATATATATACTTTTAATAAGCTGCGTACCAAAATAAAACGCAAACTTAAATTTTTATTTCTTTTCATTAAAATATATTGCTGCAATAAAACAAACAATTTAAAATTTTAATCTTTAAGATAAATAAGTAATATGTACCCGATTTGTTTATAGTTGTAATTGTCAATTTATAATATAGTTTAGAATGTTTTCTGACCGGAAGCTGTACTTTTCTCTATATTGTTAATTTTAATTCTTTTTGTATTGTGTTTCTGTGTGTGTATAGATGAAAATGGACAGACTGAATTTTTGAAAATACTCTCAGTAGCCAAAATATTGATATGTTGGGGAGGTGTTGAGTTCAGTAAGACAGTTGTAACACTTGCTATAACATTTATTATAATGTCTTATATTAATTAACATTTACACTATGGTCCAAAACATTTGTACAATCGCGTACATTATAATGACGTATCCTGAGGGTTTCTCTGCGAAGCCGGCTTCTGCATCTAGTTTTAAATAAAATCTGATTATTTTATTGTTTTGGTGACAAATACTCATGTAGCGATATGTTATAAATTACACTTCTACATAATGAAAAATTGCTAAACTGTTCCGCCAAAACTAGCTAACCAATCGAAATAATCCCTATGTTATGTCAAGTATACAGTTTACGAACAAGCGTAATTATATAGGTAAACTCATAGAATAATTATTCTATGGTAAAGTTTATTAAGTACCACAATCTGCCCATATGACCTGGAACAGGAATGGGCAACTTTTTTTGCCAAGGTGTCGAGTAAAATTTTCGTTTTGTGACACGGGCGAGAATAGATTAAAAAAATATGGAATGACCTAATTAGGAATCGATTATAGATAGGTTCAAATGAAAACTATAAATTTGGAATAATCATTTGCTTTTTTATAATTAAAAATACAAGAGTAGATAAGCTATGTTCGTACGAGATTTAAAAGCCGGTTGTCTTATGATATTTAACATGGGAAATTCTAAGTCCAAAAAGACCATTTTTGTGAGTTCCAAAGGTCATTTACCCCACCATTAACCTGTCACATGCAGACCTCCTCCTATGATACCATATAACCCTTTGACGTCATACTCTAAATTAAGAGGGAGGATGTTAGTTTTAGACCCACCACCACCACCACAGATGGAGGAAGTCAGTTTTAGACCCACCACAGAGGGATGAAGTCGGTTCTAGACCGATCACCACCACCTCCATAGAGGGAGGAAGTCGGTTCTAGAGTCACCACCACCACAACCACCATCACAATCACCACCACCACTATCACCACACACCACAACCATCACCACCACCACAACCACAACCCCCCCAACTACCACCACCAACACCACCACAAGCACCACCCCTACACATGCAAAAAAATATTCGCGCATCTTGTAATAGTATAAAATAACATTTTCATCTTAAATCTGCACAATAGTTTTCTTCAACTAATCATTTTTTAGCTACCGGCATGGATCGTGCTTTAGAGACTCTGATCTGGGTCGTCAGGCTCAGGCATCTTTCAACAGGACCACCGTAAAATGCACATTTCTCCGCTTATTTGTATTAACAGTATTAAATAACATAGATCTACTACAATACATCTTCTATTATACAATGCTTATTAAAACCACATAAATGTATAATAATTAAGAGAAACAATAGACACATTTTTACCAACTTTATTGTTAAAATCTGTGGATAGATTAGACCAACAGCGAGCTAAATGTTAAATTAGGAATGCTCAACTATCAGGATGTTTCTAAATTTATTCATTATAGTACATATACTCACGATTAATCCACTAAAATCCTTCCTTTACTTTTCATAAGGAATCACATGCAAATTCTTCCTTTAATTTATAGTAATATTTGTATAAATTTACTAGGTTAATCCATTAAACCTAATGCAATCCTTTAAAAATTAAATTCTTATTTGTATCGATCTCATAAGTGGAATGACAACTTGAACGGAACTGCTCAAATACCTCTGCCAACAACAATACATTAGTTTTCATATAAAAATCAGAATATTGACCCAAGTTTTCAATATTAAATGTTGTCCATGCTCTCTGTGCATGTTCATATTGTTTTTGAGATTGCTCCATCCTGCAATGTGTTGATAAAATGTTGCTGACTAGGTAAACAAGTATAATCAAACTTTGAAAAATCATCGATAAAACAAATGCCCTTCCGACTAAATAGTTGAAACTGTTTGTATAGGTAAAATCGTCACGATGCCGAGTTTCGGCAACTTTTTCAAGGTCGTGGTGACGTCATAGCTTTTTATAAATAAGAAGCAATGTAATACTATTCTAACATTTTTATTCTGACATTATACATAACAAAATTTAAAAATATTTAATGCCAAGCATGGAGCCAATTTAACTTAATTTTAATAAAAAGTTATACCCAAAATCAGTCCTTTCTTTATGTTTGTTTGGAGTGGTTTTAATTTTATCTAATTTTATTCGCAGTTTAAAATTTAAATCAACACCCAAGTCCTCTATCTCCTGTTCTAGCCAATAGTTTGATACATAGAGACCATCCAGGCTTTCGAATTGTAAAATGTACCGAAGTTTGTCTTTATATATAAAGTCTTTGTTTCCACGGACAACCAAATACATTCCTTTGTGTAATTCTTGCAGCTTGTGACCATCTTTTAATCGTGGCTCTCCACTATATCCTGCATACGTATCTTGTTAACTTGATCGACTTCTTCTTGTCGGTATTGAAGGGAATCTTTATTCTCCCACTCACTATTGCGTAGCTGCATGTCCACCACTTTTGGGAATATATGGTCGTTGTAGGTTGTAGGACCCTCGGTTTCAAATGATCCGAAAGGTTTTTTACTAGGCAAATACACAATGTTTAGCGGAACCCCCTTACATGTGGTGCACGTAAGGTTACGAAACCCGCATTCCTTAGTTCGTCTATGTTAGCTACCATTTTGATAAATACGTTTTTAGAATAATCTTTAAAAAGTATACGGATTTAGTACCATCCTTTTCCGCAAGAACGCCTACATAACTAAAAGAGTCTTTCTTACTAACCACAAATGCATACAGTTTGTAGAATTCGGTGTATCTAAATCAGTTCATCGGCACATAAAATAATCTTTTAATTCTTCCTCATTTTCTCTAATAAGGTGTTCTTTGTCTAACACATCTTTGTATTGTTCGCGTATTGTCGCCGTGTCATCCATGTAGTCCAACTTTCGTCTTTTGCATCCATATCCTCTAGTTCCAGCTGTCTTTTTCTTATTTTTTCTTATATTAGAGGTATTGAGTTTGTCGAAGGCGATGGGGACGCGACGGGTATCAGAATTTATACAGACGGTTCACGTATGGATGACGGGCAAGCAGGCGCGGCGTTTGTTGTTTTTAAGCAGGAAAGGGAGGTGTTTCGGTATCAAACCAAACTCGCAAACTGGAGCACTATCTTCCAATGCGAATTGGTAGCCATACGTGAGGCAATCGATTACGTCATAAACCACACGGGCAGAGATGAATATTATATAATCAGCGACAGCAAATCAGCGCTGACGGCTTTAACAAACATGAACACCTTAACAAACCTCCAGACGGACGTCTAGAGGATAGCGCATACGGCGCTCGAGTTTCGACGTTCAAAGTTCTGTTGGTTAGGTCGCATGATAGTAACCTAGGAAACGATAGGGTTGATGAATTAGCTAAAGAGGCCGCGAAGGGCAACTTTCGGATATCACATTCGTCAATACCGAGGTCTCTAATTAAAAGAAAGCTGCGCGAAAAGTCATTCAGACAATGGGAAGAGAGGTGGAACAACGCTGCCACGGGTAGGTTGACCCACAAATTCATACCGAGCTTAGAAGCTAGAGGTAATATCGAGGTAAAACTCGATCATAAAATGGTGCAACTGATAACAGGACACGGCGCCCTAAAAGCGTATTTACAAAGATTCGGTTTAACCGACAACGACCGCTGCGAATGCGGTGAGGGCGCTGAAAGCGTAGAGCACGTGGTCTTCGACTGTCCGCTTGAAGTGGCAAATCGAGGGTTAGCTGATAGCAAAGCTATCCTAGGTCTAGCATGGCCAAAGAGCCTAGAGAAAGTTGGGTAAGTGGCTAACCAGAAGGCGTTCTGGACAGCCTTTAAAGAGTTCGCGGGAAGGATCGCTAGATTAGACGGCGATAACCGTGCGTAAAACGGTAGGGAGATGGTGGGGAGGTTTGGAAATTTTAGATTTTGACCTGGCGTTAAATGATATGAGTTTGGTAACCAAAACCTGTATTTAAATAAAAAAAAGAAGTAAAAATAAAAAAATATATATATAAAACAAAAGCTAAAAAAACAAAAAAAAATCATAATATTTATAAAAGTCCATAGCACGATATCCCCCGCACCACTAATACAATCACTATAACTACTATATAACCTTATACGCGCGGAAATCGGGAATAAATAAAAATAAACTTAAAACTTAATCCCGGCAACTAAATAAATAAGAACATATAAATCAAAGACCTCATTAAATTAAACCAGTGAAATAAAGAAAGAAATAAAATAGTAAATAAAATAGAGTGAAACCGCGCATCCCTCCAGAACTTAAAAGTGAAGTGATAGTGATTGTGACCCCCCCAAAACGATTAGTGCATACCCACCAGAATTTTAGCAGTGCATCCATTTCCCCCTAGTAGTAAGTTTAAAGGTATGCAGACGACCAGATCTTGGATACTAGAGAAATATATTACCGAGGTAAGAACAAAATTGTGGCGGTTGTGCTTGCATAAGCATTGATTTATGATAACTAGTAGATTTGAAATAATTTAACGAGCACGTTTTGTGCGTAATGGCACTAGCCGGTATAATGCTTATGCGAGTTCACCTTATAATTTGGGTTATGCTTTTTGCAATTTCATGCACTGCTCAACGCTTAATGCTTTTAGATGTTTATTTATATATTTACATATATATTTGTATTTATATTTATATTTTTGCCTGCTTTTATTGTTTGTGGTTTTATATTATTTGTTTGACGTTCTGCCGTTATTTTTGGTGGCAGCTTATATATAGGAAGGAAGATTGTTTGAGAAGATTGTAATTACAATATAAATAAGTTAGGGAATGATAAGGAAAGCTAGGGACGGACTTAGGCTAACAAATTACTTAGGCCAGGGAAGACGAATTTGGAAATTTATAGAGCAGGTAAAATAGCTGGATTCACTATTAATATATTTAGCGCATTCTTAGAAAATTTGAATCCATTTTAAATTAGCTAGCTAGATTTGGATAGTTTTAAGTCGACCCTTCAGGTCGCACCGGTAAGCAGAGCTGGCAGCTGCTATCCGGCATTACGGATCCCTCCTCATTCATTTTGTTTGCGTCTTGTTGATCGTGCACACTCCAAATCAACCCTAGGGATACCATCAATGAAACGCTATTTTTAGTTTTTGTTTCAGTTGTTAGATTTTATTTAGGATGTGTTAATTTTGAAGTTAGAATAATTAGGAGCACGTTTATATTTTCGCGTTTAAACCCAATGTAGTACCTTCGGGTGGAGCATTGGGAACGTGGCCGCAAGCATAGCGGTCCTTAATTAAATTATAATGTCTTTTTCGTCCACTTACAGCGTATGGCGTGCATAATGGGGCAATTTCCTTTAACGTAAACGGATAGAGTTTACTGCCAATATTTACGCGTTGTCGTACAACCTCTGGGCGAATGTTAGGTGTATTTATCAATCCCAATTCCAAAATGATTATTTCTTTTGGAATTGTAGAATATGGTGTTGCAGATTGTGTAAAATATGTACTACCTGCTTTAATGTAGCACTTGTGTAAGATCTTTTTTTATCTTAGTTGTCTTCTCCCTCTACTATCTCCAAATAATTTACAGGTAAATAGTTAAAACTAAAAGCCGAAAGCACATACTTCATCAATTTTCCCTCTCCTCTGGTTTTCGGACAACTTAATTTGCAAGCTAGTCAATTTCTTTGTGTTGCTATTCCCCCCAATACACGTACTGTAGTAGCTTATTATACACTAAACAGCAGCTATTTTGTAGTTTGTCCGATAGCTTACTCCACAGTTTGGCAAGTGGTACCGAATACATTGCCGCCTTTAAGAAGTGTAACTTACTATCTTCCAGTAAGGTTAAACAGTCTTTTAAGAGATTATACACCTGTTCAGCACTGACATAGTTTCCAATTTGGCAGTTGTATATTGTCGCTTCCAATCGCGTAATACCATATCCTTTGGCCAAAGTAGACGCGAATGTTTTTCTTAAACGTGCATCTGGACAACGTAAAAAATTTAGTATATAATTTCAAAGTTGTTTATTAACACAGGACTTGTTATCTGACACACAAATTTGTTGCATATCTTAATTGTTGCATTGGTTGTTGGCCATGTTAAACAATCGATTCCTACAGTTTTATCGTTGTCCACTATAATATTGCAGTTTTCTTCGTATTCGCCCTTGTAGCAAAAGTTATGGTTTGCAGTTAAATAATTACACATTTCCATCTTGCTAAATATGCTAGAAAATCTTGTGTTACATCTATGTCAAAAAGATAGTAATAAATTTTTTTGGGTCCGTCTAATATTTCTGGCAGTTCTTCCAATAAAGTTTCCAACTTAACATCTGCTAGTTCCACATTGTACGGAACATATATAGGATTTTGGAATTTTTTATTAATGTTTTCGAGGCCTTCTTTTCCGATAATTTCTTTAATTCCCTGGCCCATCTTGTTAGTGCTTTCTAGAGAAAACGGAAGCTTAGCTTTAACACTATGCCAAGCGGAAACAAATTGGTTGAACTTTCCTCGTAGATAGCAGTTAAATGCACCACAAATTTCTTTTGCTAGGATAAACATCCTTTCGTTTGCAAATGTTTGCTCGGCGTCAGAAAGGTCGCAAATTTTAACCAGCATACAAATTAATTAGAATGAATTTTAGGGATATAAAACCGTATAGCAAAAATATAAGGAACGCGGAAGGAGACATAATTATAGAAAATGTCGAGAAAGTAGTGAGATGGCAAGAATATATAGAGAATTTATATGCAGGACAGGAACTACAAGCACTAGAACAGGAATCAGACATTGAAAAGGACGACTTGAGATATCCTATACTTAAAGATTAGTTTGAATTAGCATTAAAGAGTCTGGAAGATAATTAGACGCTGGGTATTGATAAGGTGCAAGCAGAAACTCTAAAAGCCGCTGGACAAGCAGTAACAGTACGCTTCTTCCAACTTGTAGGTTATATGTATGAGACAGGCGATATTCCCAAAGATTTCAAACATAACACCATAGTCACTATACCATAAAAGGAAGGTGCGGATAAATGTAAAATCTTTCGAACAATAAGTTTAACAGCACACGTGTTAAAAATATTAACGAGCATTGTACAAAGACTGATGGAGAAACTGGCTAAACAAACACTAGGGGAAGATCACTTTGGGTTTAGGCGAAACAGAGGAACACGGGAGGTCATTTTAGCTTTAAGGTGTTAATGGAGAAAACAATAGAAAAAAGGAGAATACCTATATATAGGGGCTGCCCATGATTCCTAGAATCGGTATAGGTAGAACCGTAACTCGCCTTTATCAGAGAACTCTAGCCTGCTCTTTCTAGTAGAGTGATTGTGATTAGTTGGAAAGCCAATAAAAAAATGCATTCTGAAACTTCTCAGATTCGTAATTGTAGGTACTAACGCCCTAAACGATAGCGTAAGCCTCAAATTTTATATAGAAAATTGCATAGACAGCCAATACTAATCTTATCTTATAGTTACTATCCACACCATAAGAGCTGAAGCGGATGGAAAAACGGTTTGAAAAAATATTAAGAGAAGATCATTTTGGGTTAAGGCAAAACAGGGGTAACGGGAGGCCTTTTTAGCTTTTAGAGTATTAATGTAGAATACTTTAGAAAAAGAAGGAAGCGTGTATATAGATTTGTAGATCTGAAGCATTCGACAATGCAAAATGAGAAAATATGTTGGAAATACTCAAAAAGATTAGAATGAGTTATAGGAATAGACGGCTAGTACATTGTTAATACAATTCGCAAGAAGCTGATGTAAAATGAGGGAAAATGTTCGAAATACTCAAAAAAGATTGGAATGAGTTATATGGATAAACGAATAGTACATAGCTTATACAAAAAGCAAACAGCGGTAATAGATTAGAGCACCTGCGTGGAGAAGGAAATATTAGGGAAAGAGCGAGTTCTCGATATTTGTTTTTGCTGCATGTGGTATGATACCATGGGAAAAAATGGTAGTTACCAAATGAGTAGGGCATTGCTATTATTTTTAAAAGAAAAAGTTAATAAAGAGTATCGTGAGTTTCATTTTTATTCGGACAATTGTAGCAACCAGAACAAAAATAGAATTGCTTTTGCAATGTATATCTATGCAGCTAGAAAGTACGAAATAGACATCCATCATACATTTTTTGAAGTTGGTCGCCAAAGCCAAGGCTACTTCGTACATGCCTTGATTGCAAGACAAAAGAAGGAAAAAACTATATAAACAATTGGGCAATGGACGGCATTAGTTCAATGTGCCAAATCATCTGGAAACCTTATGAGGTAATTGAAATGAATCCCTCAAACATAAACAATTTTAAAAGCTACGTGAATGAACAAAAAATTTTGATTTGGACGATGACAAGAACAAAGTGAAATGGTGTAAAATTAGGCACCTTAGAGTTCTAAAAAATAAACCACACATCATCAAAATATGGTATGAGTTTTTTAAAAAGGAAGCATTTTCCACTATTAATACAGAGAAAAGGCTTATTCGTTGTAGAAGTCAAAAAGGGTCTATAAACCAAGAAGGTATGATCCGTGAAGAAAATTTAGCTTATGAAAGTCGTTTACCGATTCCAAAAGCTAAATACGACGACTTAATGAGTTTATGTACCTCTGGGGCTATTTCACAAAATTATCACAATTTTTATAAAACACTACCATTTACAACGGGTAAACAAGACTGGCTCGGAATAATGGGACACTAAATATTATGTTTAAAAAATTTATTTGCTTTATTTTTATGGAGTTAGTTTTTTAGAAGTCCATAAATATATTTAAATGTAATAAATATAACATGCATTTTACAATTTTTCTTGTCTTTCTTTTGCAATGAAAAATGTATACCTTTGTTCCAAATTTACCTCCTTTACTTTTCAATTTACGTCTATGTTATGGCTCCGATTATAAATTTAAAACTGGATTTTTGAAGATACCTCATTATTCCCGTTCGACAACTATTTTCTATTGGACGTAGCTCAAGTGAATTCAGAAACCATTAATTGTTTTAAAAAACAAAATTACCGATAACTAACCTGCCGTTGGTACACCCAAGGAAAAAATTGAAGGGTTAATAATTGCAATAAATGTTTATTATAATACAACTTCTAACGAAATATACCTGTATGTTTCTTGTGGTTTGTGTTGTATTTTTCCCAATCTTCTTTGAGAATTAAACCACTCATTGTTGTTAAAATCGTCTTTATTTACATTTCGATCCATAACCTAGGATCTCTGATAAAAATTTTATTATTTTGCCAACGATCCTAGATCATGGATCGGAATGTAAATAAAGACGATTTTAACAACTATGGGTGGTTTAATTCCCAAAGAAGATTCAGACAAATATTTTATATTTTGTACCTTCCTTAAAAGTTAGTAAAAATGAGTTACGTTCTTGTTTGTTGTGGGTGTCGAATTATTAGTAATAAACTAATAAACTCGACTTAAGAACGGTTTGTTATTATGAAAATACTAAGATCAACAGCTCTTATGGTGTGGATAGTAACTATAAGATAAGATTAGTATTGGCTGTCTATGCAATTTTCTATATAAAATTTGAGGCTTACGCTATCGTTTAGGGCGTTAGTACCTACAATTACGAATCTGAGAAGTTTCAGAATGCATTTTTTTATTGGCTTTCCAACTAATCACAATCACTCTACTAGAAAGAGCAGGCTAGAGTTCTCTGATAAAGGCGAGTTACGGTTCTACCTATACCGATTCTAGGAATCATGGGCAGTCCCTATATATAGGTATTCTCCTTTTTTCTATTGTTTTCTCCATTAACACCTTAAAGCTAAAATGACCTCCCGTGTTCCTCTGTTTCGCCTAAACCCAAAGTGATCTTCCCCTAGTGTTTGTTTAGCCAGTTTCTCCATCAGTCTTTGTACAATGCTCGTTAATATTTTTAACACGTGTGCTGTTAAACTTATTGTTCGAAAGATTTTACATTTATCCGCACCTTCCTTTTATGGTATAGTGACTATGGTGTTATGTTTGAAATCTTTGGGAATATCGCCTGTCTCATACATATAACCTACAAGTTGGAAGAAGCGTACTGTTACTGCTTGTCCAGCGGCTTTTAGAGTTTCTGCTTGCACCTTATCAATACCCAGCGTCTAATTATTTTCCAGACTATTTAATGCTAATTCAAACTAATCTCTAAGTATAGGATATCTCAAGTCGTCCTTTTCAATGTCTGATTCCTGTTCTAGTGCTTGTAGTTCCTGTCCTGCATATAAATTCTCTATATATTCTTGCCATCTCACTACTTTCTCGACATTTTCTATAATTATGTCTCCTTCCGCGTTCCTTATATTTTTGCTATACGGTTTTATATCCCTAAAATTCATTCTAATTAATTTGTATGCTGGTTAAAATTTGCGACCTTTCTGACGCCGAGCAAACATTTGCAAACGAAAGGATGTTTATCCTAGCAAAAAAAATTTGTGGTGCATTTAACTGCTATCTACGAGGAAAGTTCAACCAATTTGTTTCCGCTTGGCATGGTGTTAAAGCTAAGCTTTTGTTTTCTCTAGAAAGCACTAACAAGATGGGCCAGGGAATTAAAGAAATTATCGGAAAAGAAGGCCTCGAAAACATTAATAAAAAATTCCAAAATCCTATATATGTTCCGTACAATGTGGAACTAGCAGATGTTAAGTTGGAAACTTTATTGGAAGAACTGCCAGAAATATTAGACGGACCCAAAAAAATTTATTACTATCTTTTTGACATAGATGTAACACAAGATTTTGCTAGCATATTTAGCAAGATGGAAATGTGTAATTATTTAACTGCAAACCATAACTTTTGCTACAAGGGCGAATACGAAGAAAACTGCAATATTATAGTGGACAACGATAAAACTGTAGGAATCGATTGTTTAACATGGCCAACAACCAATGCAACAATTAAGATATGCAACAAATTTGTGTGTCAGATAACAAGTCCTGTGTTAATAAACAACTTTGAAATTATATACTAAATTTTTTACGTTGTCCAGATGCACGTTTAAGAAAAACATTCGCGTCTACTTTGGCCAAAGGATATGGTATTACGCGATTGGAAGCGACAATATACAACTGCCAAATTGGAAACTATGTCAGTGCTGAACAGGTGTATAATCTCTTAAAAGACTGTTTAACCTTACTGGAAGATAGTAAGTTACACTTCTTAAAGGCGGCAATGTATTCGGTACCACTTGCCAAACTGTGGAGTAAGCTATCGGACAAACTACAAAATAGCTGCTGTTTAGTGTATAATAAGCTACTACAGTACGTGTATTGGGGGGAATAGCAACACAAAGAAATTGACTAGCTTGCAAATTAAGTTGTCCGAAAAACCAGAGGAGAGGGAAAAATTGATGAAGTATGTGCTTTCGGCTTTTAGTTTTAACTATTTACCTGTAAATTATTTGGAGATAGTAGAGGGAGAAGACAACTAAGATAAAAAAAGATCTTACACAAGTGCTACATTAAAGCAGGTAGTACATATTTTACACAATCTGCAACACCATATTCTACAATTCCAAAAGAAATAATCATTTTGGAATTGGGATTGATAAATACACCTAACATTCGCCCAGAGGTTGTACGACAACGCGTAAATATTGGCAGTAAACTCTATCCGTTTACGTTAAAGGAAATTGCCCCATTATGCACGCCATACGCTGTAAGTGGACGAAAAAGACATTATAATTTAATTAAGGACCGCTATGCTTGCGGCCACGTTCCCAATGCTCCACCCGAAGGTACTACATTGGGTTTAAACGCGAAAATATAAACGTGCTCCTAATTATTCTAACTTCAAAATTAACACATCCTAAATAAAATCTAACAACTGAAACAAAAACTAAAAATAGCGTTTCATTGATGGTATCCCTAGGGTTGATTTGGAGTGTGCACGATCAACAAGACGCAAACAAAATGAATGAGGAGGGATCCGTAATGCCGGATAGCAGCTGCCAGCTCTGCTTACCGGTGCGACCTGAAGGGTCGACTTAAAACTATCCAAATCTAGCTAGCTAATTTAAAATGGATTCAAATTTTCTAAGAATGCGCCAAATATATTAATAGTGAATCCAGCTATTTTACCTGCTCTATAAATTTCCAAATTCGTCTTCCCTGGCCTAAGTAATTTGTTAGCCTAAGTCCGTCCCTAGCTTTCCTTATCATTCCCTAACTTATTTATATTGTAATTACAATCTTCTCAAACAATCTTCCTTCCTATATATAAGCTGCCACCAAAAATAACGGCAGAACGTCAAACAAATAATATAAAACCACAAACAATAAAAGCAGGCAAAAATATAAATATAAATACAAATATATATGTAAATATATAAATAATCAATGCTTATGCAAGCACAACCGCCACAATTTTGTTCTTACCTCGGTAATTGAACCGCGTCGAATTATGACCGTGTAGACAACATATTTGTCACTCCGCAAGAATTACAAATATTAGTGGTATTAAGCGTATATTATTTTGCGTTTGAGTGCGTCGGTAATAAAGGTTACCCTGGGACTGCCGTGCAACTAAAAATTTCTTAAATTAAAGTGAAATTTATGTAAAAATTCAGAAAAATTAGCTAGTTCAACTAATACAATTCTCCTCGTAAGTCGTGTTATCGTTATCGTTCAGACTACACGTGTGTATCCATAGTGTATAAAGGTTATATTTATTTGTTTGTTTGTATCAAATAAAATAATTATGGATAGAAGCAATATAAGTTTGTCTCTAAGTTCGTTGCAAGAACAATTCGAAACAAAAATGGCAGATTTTGAAGCAAAACTTAAGAATACGACAAATGTTGCAGATCGTGAAAGTGTAGCAGGTGTAGAAGCCGAATTTTATGCATTTAAAGAGGTTATTATTAATAGCATTGCAGCGTTGAGAAATTTAATAGAAAATGTGAATATCAAAATTGACGATTTGAAACAATACGGGAGGCGTAACATGCTAATTATTCACGGAATACGAGAAGAGGATAATGAAAACCTAGAGCATACTTTGGTAAATATATTTACACGATCATTGGGTATCGAAAACTTCAATATAGAAACTATGGTCGACAGATGTCATAGGCTTGGTAAATTGTCAAAAAATCGACATAGACCAGTAATAGTAAAATTTTGTTCATATCGTTATAGAAATATAATATTGTCACAAAAACACAAATTGAAAGATACGAAACTATTTATAACTGAGTCTCTTACCAAAAAAAAGTTCTTATTATTAAAACAATTACAAACCTTAGTTGGTAAAAGAAAAGTATGGAGTTTCGACGGGAAAATTTTCTGTATTTTACCCAATAACAAGAAAATGGTCGTCAGGAACATAGAGGATGTTAAGTTAAATGACGAAGATGGTGTTCCGAAGCCACTAGCAGCCCAGAGCAATGAAACTGTTCAGGATACCCAGATAGTTCAAACAAAGGTGATGTCATCTAAAGGTTACTGGACTCGCAGTCACAGCAATAGTGCTTCGACACAAAACTCACAGGTGTAATATTCTTTAACGACGCTCTCTTGGTAACATTAATTATACTGTCCTCAACGCTAGTACCATATACCTTTAGTAATTTATTGAGGATTTTTGTGGATGGCTTTATAATGAGATACGGTTAATTTTTAGGAATTCTTTCAGGAATTATCTCTACTTTTTAGAAATATTTGTTTTTCATTCTTACACTTTAAAACGCCCAACTATACATTCTTGCACACACATCAACACGCAAATAAGCTCTCACACACAACATACAACATACACAAAATACTAATACATTTTCACATACATACACTTACAAGTAACACAAGTATTGGCAAACACGCGCATCTCATTCATAACTACCTAAATATTTGTATTGGTATTACGCACTACATCAAAAACTCAGTTAAGATTTTTATACCCAAAGTAGTAATATCTCAAAATGTTGTAACGCATGAAAGAGATTGAAATTTATTATCAGAATGTAAGGGGACTACGAACCAAAACACAATTTTTCTCTTTAAATGTTTTGAATAACAACTTTGATATTATATGTCTTAGTGAAACGTGGTTGCATGCCGGAATATATAACTCGGAGATATTTGATAATAGGTACAATGTATATAGAAAAGATAGAGAAACTGAAAATAAACGGTGGGGCGGCGGAGTTCTTATAGCAATTAACAAAAATATTTATCGGTTCAGCTGAATTTTAAAACTGACTTGGACCTAGTTTTAGTCAAAACTACTATTGGAGGATCCAATTATTATATAAGTGTGAATTATTTTCCGCCAGGTTCAAAAACTGAAATATACCAAGAGTATATTAGAATATTTACCGATCTGTATATGTCACATGAAGCCCAGTTATTACTACTAGGTGATTTTAACTTGCCATTGGTCAGTGGTAGAAAATTTAATTTTAAAACAAATACTCCGCCAGTTTACAAAAATATTGGAGAATTTATTGATTTTTGTGGTTTAGTCTCATACAATAATATAGCCAATAACTCAATGAAAACATTAGATTTAGTGTTGTCAACTATGACTATCGATGTAGTTTTATCAGACGAAAGTCTTATCCTATCTGATCCGTACCATCCTCCATTACTTATTAAATTAAACATAAACAAATATGTACATTCAACGTGCAATTCTATCAGCCAATTTAATTTTAATTTTAAGAAATCTGATTTTGTTGTAATGTACAGATTATTAAATAATACGGATTTTGCTTTTCTTAATAATTTCACTGATGTAAATAAAGCAGTTGATGCTTTTATAACATTATTTATGCTGTGTTTAGAAAATGTGTTCCGCGTAACACTAGATTCCATCATCACTATCCAGTATGGTTTACTCGGAATATCATTAAAGATATTGAACTCAAAAACAAATAATTGCAGGTATTTACTGTATGCAGATGATCTAAAACTATTTAAGGAAGTGATAGATATGAATAGCTGTAAAACTATGCAGGCTGAACTAAACAAAGTCCAACAATGGTGTGAAAGAAACAAGTTACACTTAAATGTTACAAAATGTTTTAAAAAGAGTTATTCGCTTAAAACAAACAAGATTAACTATAATTATACATTGCTAAATAGTACATTAACTGAAGTGAATAACATCAAAGATCTAGGAGTTATATTTAGTAGCAATTTACATTTTGGCGGCCACATCGAAACAGTTTGCGCATCTGCGTACAAAACACTGGGATTTATCATCCGTAACACACGGCAATTTCAGAATACAGAAAGTATTAAAGCTTGAGTTTGCAATCACTGTCTGGGATCCAGGGACTCATAAGCACTCACAAATGATAGAAACGGTGCAAAATAAATTTATTTCGTACATGTACTTTAAAAAATATAAAACATTCATCGGTTTCAATCCATATGCTTCTGCGAGGTCAATGCTAAATGTTACTAAGTTGGAACAGCGAAGGATCGTGATAAAACTCACTTTTTTGTATAAAATAATCAACAATCTCATAGACTGCTCCGTTATTTTGAGTAAGATTGGGTTCTATGTACCCTTCCATTCTGGTAGACTAAAAAAGTTATTTCATATTCCACAGTATCACACAGAGCTTAGGAAAAATTCTCCTATCATAAAAATGTTATCTCTATACAATAATTTACAACAAAGCTCAAATATACCTTTATTTGAAAAATCATTGCGAAATTTCAAGAAAACGATGTATGAAGTTATCAATTAATTTAAAAGTACTTGCGTAATACAGGCACTTACACACACACACACACACACACACACACACACACACACACACACACACACACACACACAGATATATAATTTGTAAATATAAGTAGTTTCAGTTTTTATTATTCACAAGGTGCATTTTTGTAAATCCAATTATTTATTACTTATTATTATTATTATTTATGTCATGTTTATTTATAAAATATTCATTACAATTAAGCATAATATCGTTACATGGAAGGATTATATAAAAATGAATAAACCATATTATTTATAATTAGCTTAGTGGAAATATGTAACTAGGCGTACGCCTGTATATTTCCAATAAATAAATAAATAAATAAATAAATATATTTCTCCAGTATCCAAGATCTGGTCGTCTGCATACCTTTAAACTTGCTACTAGGGGAAAATGGATGCACTGCTAAAATTCTGGTGGGTATGCACTAATCGTTTTGGGGGGTCACAATCACTATCACTTCACTTTTAAGTTCTGGAGGGATGCGCGGTTTCACTCTATTTTATTTATTATTTTATTTCTTTCTTTATTTCACTGGTTTAATTTAATGAGGTCTTTGATTTATATGTTCTTATTTATTTAGTTGCCGGGATTAAGTTCTAAGTTTATTTTTATTTATTCCCGATTTCCGCGCGTATAAGGTTATATAGTAGTTATAGTGATTGTATTAGTGGTGCGGGGGATATCGTGCATATGGACTTTTATAAATATTATGATTTTTTTTGTTTTTTTAGCTTTTGTTTTATATATATTTTTTTATTTTTACTTCTTTTTTTATTTAAATACAGGTTTTGGTTACCAAACTCATATCATTTAACGCCAGGTCAAAATCTAAAATTTCCAAACCTCCCCACCATCTCCCTACCGTTTTACGCACGGTTATCGCCGTCTAATCTAGCGACCCTTCCCGCGAACTCTTTAAAGGCTGTCCAGAACGCCTTCTGGTTAGCCACTTACCCAACTTTCTCTAGGCTCTTTGGCCATGCTAGACCTAGGATAGCTTTGCTATCAGCTAACCCTCGATTTGCCACTTCAAGCGGACAGTCGAAGAGCACGTGCTCTACGCTTTCAGCGCCCTCACCGCATTCGCAGCGGTCGTTGTCGGTTAAACCGAATCTTTGTAAATACGCTTTTAGGGCGCCGTGTCCTGCTATCAGTTGCACCATTTTATGATCGAGTTTTACCTCGATATTACCTCTAGCTTCTAAGCTCGGAATGAATTTGTGGGTCAACCTGCCCGTGGCAGCGTTGTTCCACCTCTCTTCCCATTGTCCGAATGACTCTTCGCGCAGCTTTCTTTTAATTAGAGACCTCGGTATTGACGAATGTGATATCCGAAAGTTGCCCTTCGCAGCCTCTAGAGCTAATTCATCAACCCTATCGTTCCCTAGGTTACTATCGTGCGACCTAACCAACAGAACTTTGAACGTCGAAACTCGAGCGCCGTATGCGCTATCCTCTAGACGTCCGTCTGGAGGTTTGTTAAGGTGTTCATGTTTGTCAAAGCCGTCAGCGCTGATTTGCTGTCGCTGATTATATAATATTCATCTCTGCCCGTGTGGTTTATGACGTAATCGATTGCCTCACGTATGGCTACCAATTCGCATTGGAAGATAGTGCTCCAGTTTGCGAGTTTGGTTTGATACCGAAACACCTCCCTTTCCTGCTTAAAACAACAAACGCCGCGCCTGCTTGCCCGTCATCCATACGTGAACCGTCTGTATAAATTCTGATACCCGTCGCGTCCCCATCGCCTTCGACAAACTCAATACCTCTAATATAAGAAAAAATAAGAAAAAGACAGCTGGAACTAGAGGATATGGATGCAAAAGACGAAAGTTGGACTACATGGATGACACGGCGACAATACGCGAACAATACAAAGATGTGTTAGACAAAGAACATCTTATTAGAGAAAATGAGGAAGAATTAAAAGATTATTTTATGTGCCGATGGACTGACTTAGATACATCCGAATTCTACAAACTGTATGCATTTGTGGTTAGTAAGATAGACTCTTTTAGTTATGTAGGCGTTCTTGCGGAAAAGGATGGTACTAAATCCGTATACTTTTTAAAGATTATTCTAAAAACGTATTTATCAAAATGGTAGCTAACATAGACGAACTAAGGAATGCGGGTTTTGTAACCTTGGCGTACACCACATGTAAGGGGGTTCCGCTAAACATTGTGTATATGCCTAGTAAAAAACCTTTCGGATCATTTGAAACCGAGGGTCCTACAACCTACAACGACCATATATTCCCAAAAGTGGTGGACATGCAGCTACGCAATAGTGAGTGGGAGAATAAAGATTCCCTTCAATACCGACAAGAAGAAGTCGATCAAGGTAACAAGATACGTATGCAGGATATAGTGGGAGAACCACGATTAAAAGATTGTCACAAGCTGCAAGAATTACACGAAGGAATGTATTTGGTTGTCCGTGGAACCAAAGACTTTATATATAAAGACAAACTTCGGTACATTTTACAATTCGAAAACCTGGACGGTCTCTATGTATCAAACTATTGGCTAGAAAAGGAGATAGAGGACTTGGGTGTTGATTTAAATTTTAAACTGCGAATAAAATTAGATAAAATTAAAACCACTGTAAACAAACATAAAGAAAGGACTGATTTTGGGTATAACTTTTTATTAAAATTAAGTTAAATTGGCTCCATGCTTGGCATTAAATATTTTTAAATTTTGTTATGTATAATGTCAGAATAAAAATGTTAGAATAGTATTACATTGATTCTTATTTATAAAAAGCTATGACGTCACCACGACCTTGAAAAAGTTGCCGAAACTCGGCATCGTGACGATTTTACCTATACAAACAGTTTCAACTATTGAGTCGGAAGGGCATTTGTTTTATCGATGATTTTTCAAAGTTTGATTATACTTGTTTACCTAGTCAGCAGCATTTTTTCAACACATTGGAGGATTGGGCAATCTCAAAAACAATATGAACATGCACAGAGAGCGTGGACAACATTTAATATTGAAAACTTGGGTCAATATTCTGATTTTTATATGAAAACTAATGTATTGTTGTTGGCAGAGGTATTTGAGCAGTTCCGTTCAAGTTGTCATTCCACTTATGAGATCGATACAAATAGGAATTTAATTTGTAAACGATTGCATTAGGTTTAATGGATTAATCTAGTAGATTTATACAAATATTACCATAAATTAAAGGAAGAATTTGCATGTGTATTCCTTATGAAAAGTAAAGGAAGGATTTTAGTGGATTAATCGTGAGTATATGTACTATAATGAATAAATTTAGAAACATCCTGATAGTTGAGCATTCTTAATTTAACATTTAGCTCGCTGTGGTTCTAATCTATCCACAGATTTTAACAATAAAGTTGGTAAAAATGTGTCTACTGTTTCTCTTAATTATTATATATTTATGTGGTTCTAATAAGCATTGTATAATAGAAGATGTATTGTAGTAGATCTAAGTTATTTAATACTGTTAATACAAATTAGCGGAGAAATGTGCATTTTACGGTGGTCCTGTTGAAAGATGCCTGAGCCTGACGACCCAAATCAGAGTCTCTAAGGCACGATCCATGCCGGAAGCTAAAAAATGATTAGTTGAAGAAAACTATTGTGCAGATTTAAGATGAAAATGTTATATTATACTGTTACAAAATACGTGAATATTTTTTTTGCATGTGTAGGGGTGGTGCGTGTGGCGGTGTTGGTGGTGGTAGTTGGGGGGGGGGTTGTGGTGATGGTGGTGGTGTGTGGTGATAGTGGTGGTGGTGATTGTGATGGTGGTTGTGGTGGTGGTGACTCTAGAACCGACTTCCTCCCTCTATGGAGGTGGTGGTGAGTCTAGAACCGACTTCATCCCTTTGTGGTGGGTCTAGAACTGACTTCCTCCATCTGTGGTGGTGGTGGTGGGTCTAAAACTAATATCCTCCCTCTTAATTTAGAGTATGACGTCAAATGGTTATATGGTATCATAGGTGGAGGTCTGCATGTGACAGGTTAATGGTGGGGTAAATGACCTTTGGAACTCACAAAAATGGTCTTTTTGGACTTAGAATTTCCCATGTTAAATATCATGAGACAACAGGTTTTTAAATCTCGTATAAACATAGCTTATCTACTCTTGTATTTTTAATTATAAAAAAAACAAATGATTATTCCAAATTTATAGTTTACATTTGAACCTATCTATAATCGATTCCTAATTAGGTCATTCCATATTTTTTTAATCTATTCTCGCCCCTGTCACAAAACGAAAATTTTACTCGACACCTTGGTAAAAAAGTTGCCCATTCTTGTTCCAGGTCATATGGGCAGATTGTGGTACTTAATAAACTTTACCATAGAATAATTATTCTATGAGTTTACCTATATAATTACGCTTGTTCGTAAACTATATACTTGACATAACATAGGGATTATTCCGATTGGTTAGCTAGTTTTGGCGGGACAGTTTAGCAATTTTTCATTATGTAGAAGTGTAATTTATAACATATCGCTACATGAGTATTTGTCACCGAAACAATAAAATAATCAGATTTTATTTAAAACTAGATGCAGAAGCCGGCTTCGCGGAGAAACCCACAGGATACGTCATTATAATGTACGTGATTGTACAAGTGTTTTGGACCATAGTGTAAATGTTAATTAATATAAGACCTTATAATAAATGTTATAGCAAGTGTTACAAATGTCTTACTGAACTCAACACCTCTCCAACATATCAATATTTTGGCTACTGAGAGTATTTTCAAAAATTCAGCCTGTCCATTTTCATCTATACACACACAGAAACACAATACAAAAAGAATTAGAATTAACAATATAGAGAAAAGTACAGCTTCCGGTCAGAAAACATTCTAAACTATATTATAAATTGACAATTGCAACTATAAACAAATCGGGTACATATTACTTATTTATCTTAAAAATTAAAATTTAGAATTGTTTGTTTTATTGCAGCAATATATCTTAATTAAAAGAAATAAAAATTTAAGTTTGCGTTTTATTTTGGTACACAGCTTCTTAAAAAGAATGAGAAACTACGCTTTCGTACAGGTTAACTGCTCATATGTGTATAGTCATGTCCTAGTTGTTGAAGTGTCTTTTGACTTGATAAAAGTCGACCGCTTTTAGTTCCTCCTAAGGTACCTTGCCTGTATTTTCTTCTAGCAATAGAAGTTGGCTGATCATGAATTTTTATTCAATGCTTTTCAGTCATGTTTGTCGCTCTATTAAAACGTTTTCCAAATGTGTGCATTCGGTTTTTGCAAAGTTCTTATAATTAAAAGCCATTTTATGAATTACTGGAATAAAAACATCTAGTTGATCTATAATATCTTATTTTCATTCTACTGCATATTTCATCTAAAGACGTTAAATCATTAGCTTATTCTTGTGGCTTGGTCTAAATATCTCATTTACTACATTTACTACATTTTCAACTTCATTATTTTTTTCAAATGCTGCATTAGCAGTTGTGTTATTAGTATTTCCATCAGAGATAGAGTTATTAGTAATAGATGTAAGCTAACCATCAAGAGCTTGCTTGTTAGTAGCAATTTGAAAAAGAATTCCTCTTGTATATTCACTAGCCACATAAAATTTGTCATTTATTTTAAAATGTGTAAGCACAAACGATTTGTGTTAACATGGTTTTCCAGACAATCCAATTTTACAAGTACAGCAGCCTATTTTAGTACAAACTGTATAAAATGTATTTTCTTCTTGTTCTGAAGGAACTACATATATGTTGTCAACTTCTTTTGGTAGGATCAATCTTGATGCAATTGTGATGCATAAAAACTTTTTTAATGTTTTTTATTATATCAAACATTAGCAAAATTAAGACACCTTTTCTCATAATAAGATTCTAAGTCTGAAACTATAAAGTTAAGTAACTGCAGCATATTATAAGCTTTCATTCGATCTAATATAACATCTATCATTAGCCGAAATGCCACTTATACATAATTGGTAGTAATATTCTCTCTAATTAAAAATTGTTCGTGATAAACTAATGCCTACTCTTTTCTTTCGGCCATTTTTCTTCTACAATATAGGTTTTAAAATTTTCGTATTTGCAATTGTTAAAAATAATGCATAACGATAATTTAAAGTATTTATATCTGTAGCATATACAATATCATTAAAATTGTTATATAGTTCTTGCCTGTCTTTTACAGGTATTTTATTTCGAGTTAACAAAATCCATCTCCACACGGTTTTCAATACATGAAATTGGCAGAGCAATAACTTAGACGATGGCAACAATAATTGAAGTGGTTTTCCTTTTTCATATCGTCATCAGCCATTTTCACAGAAACGCAACCCTTACCAAAAAAGGAAGCTTCTGGAAAACATTGTAGCAATTCTTGTAAAGCTATTGTAAAAATCGATTCACTTTCTACAGTATTGCCCGAAATAAACAGTACTGAAACTAAGTTGGCGGTGTTTTTATGCGTGCGCTGTCACACTCAAGTTAGCTAGTATAGACCTGTCAAGTAAACCTCAAACAAGTAATTAGTAGGGCCTAATTGTTAAAAATGGTGTTAAGTACAGAGGAGAAAGTGTTTCTAGTAGAGCATTATTTTCGTTCATACGGAATCGGCCGACGTAATGGTGCAAGTTTGCTATACGTGTCTGATCAATTCACACAAAGGTTTAATAAACGTTCTCCAAGTAATGCTGTAATTTTGAAGGTTATTGAAAAGTTTAGAAATACAGGTAGTGTATTGTGCCAACGAAAAGGAAACTCAGGGCGTCCCAGGACAGTTAACAACAACAATAACCATGAACGTGTTTTGAGCAAATCTTAGAAAATCCGAAAGTCAGCCAGGCAAGGACAGCGTTACAACTTGATTTAAAAGAACTTCCTTTCAAAGAATCCTGAAGGAGCTGGGTACTTTTCGTATGTGATTCAGGTACATCAACAACTACATCCTCGGGATTATCGCAGTAGAGTGGAATATTGCGCCAGAATTCTCGCGTTACAGTATGAAAATCCTGAATTTTTGAAAAATGTTTGGTTTTCAGACGAAGCACATTTTCACTTGTCAGGCTATGTGAATCGTCGCACAAATCGATTTCTGGGCTTTGCCAGACCCGATGAGGTTCAAGAGGTTCCTTTACATAGTGAAAAAGTGAGTGTCTGGTGTGCTGTTTCCGGACACGGAATCATTGGTCCGTACTTTATTGAAGAGCATGGTAGGCAAGTCACACTTAATCAACAGAGGTACAGACAAATTTTAACACGATTTATCCCTGATCTACGTCAATTCTGTCGTGCACGTAACTTGGCATTTCGAAACCAATTTTTCAGCAGGACGGGGCAACTTGCCATACTGCTGCCGCAATTCGTCAATTTCTTCAAGAACATTTTCCAAGCAAATTCATATCACGATTTACTGACTTCCTTATCCTTCACATTCTCCAGACCTCACACCCCAGACGCATACATTTGGGGCATGGCTAAAATGCCGTTTTCAAACGGGCACCACAAACCATCGATGAATTAAAGGATGCCGTTAGAGTCTTCTTCGCAGCCCTGAGACAACCCTTATTCAATAACATGACCAGAAACTTAGAACATCGTTATGAAGTCTGTCTCGAACGAGGAGGTGCACATTTAGAACATATAATAAAGTGTCAATAATATGTATTTTTTAAATATACAAAACAATTACAATTTCAGTACTGTTTATTTCGGGCAATACTGTACATCTGTCAATATAACACCAAGTGGAAATGCTCCGGCTACTGATGGGACCATCATAAAATATATTTTTGTGTTCAATTTATCCATTCCACCAGTAGCATCGACCAAAACCATTTCAGAACTTTGTTCAATAAGTTGGTGAACTCTGTTGATTAATGGACTGCAAACGGCAACTATATCATGATCATCAGCATGTTTGTATCGAACACAACTTTCTCCTAAATTTCTATATTTTTCTGAATGATCACTGTTTTGTATTAATTAAAACTCAAACCATATAGTGAAACAAAATTGCGCAGTGCACTTGCGCCTCTTACAGTGTAACGCGTGCGAAAGTGGTTTTGTGAAGCTTGTCGAAGACTCTTGATTCGACCCAGCACCGGAACGGTTGTGTTAAGTTACCGGGCAACCTATAAAAACAATGAACTATAGTGCCTTGTAATCAGTGCATTCAACCGACTCCCCCGGGGGCATTGCAGCAACATTGAAAAGGACCACACACCAAGGACAATATTGGAGAGTGACTTTATGCAATATATTTGTCTTTACATGCATACAAATTTTCGTACCTAAAAGCTCGCGTTTTGTTATACTTTCGCTATACAGTCCACTCAAATTAATAAGACGCGCCATATCATTATTCATAGCTAATTAATTACATTTTTGGTCCTTCTTCACGTGATAGAACTGCCATGGTTAATAAATTAATTCGTTTTGTTATATAGCTTGTATGTATGTAAAACTACGATTAGCAAATTTTCGCATCAAACTTGTTCTTATTTATAAAAAAATTCGATACACAAGTTGTCTATTAATTATAGATCATTATTTTTATTATTTATATTACGATTTATCAATAATTTAGTTAGAGGGCATTATTAATCATTTTACAGATATAGTTAAATCCTTCGTATAGAAAACCTGTTGCAAATGTTGGCGAAAGCTTCAAAGTTGTTCTATTGTAAAATTTCGTTTACCTGTCTGTGGTAAATTTGTTTGACTTATGTACAGCTGGAAACAGCATTCTTGTTTTTATCGTTATAGGTACCTGCATTCTTAAGCGTTTATATAATCACCAAAGTAAGGGTAGCCATATTTGTTTCAAATGAGCTTTCTAAAATGGATTTGGAAGTTTTAAATTTATTTAGGTATTGAACTATTCATTTCGCATTTTTGCACTACAAATTGGGTAATAACTTTATTGGATCATTTTCGGTGATAGAATTTATACAATAAGATTATTGTCGGTCGTTGTTAATTGAAATAATTGTCGTTTGTTATTTTCATACAAAATGCCTAACACAGATACGTCTGTAGCTTTACTAAAGCTCTATGCTGCTAGGATTCATGAAATTTTCGAACTTTCTGAGAAGGCACAATACAATGATTCTGTACATAAATTATTTAAGTTGAAATTCGAATGGCTGAATCTATTTGCAAGGATATTACTGAAAGGTATGTTAGTGTATTCGTAAACACAGAATCGGAATTGCAAGCGGCTTTAGAAAATTTGTGTCGAAACGTAGACGATGAATATTATTCTATCCTTTTGATAGAGCAAGAAATATTTTCTGCTGAAGTGGAAACTCCGCCTGCGAGTCACACAAGTCGACAAGACAATATGTATACACCTAAGGTAAAATTACCAAAATACCACTCTATCACGTTTTGATAATGACCCTAAAAACTTTAAGACTTTCAAGGATATGTTTGATGTTTTGATAGATAAACAACCGCATTTAACGGACATCGGAACACATTCTTACCTTCTTTCAAGCTTGTCGGGTGAATCATTGACATTATTGCGGTCTATTCCTCTTTGTCATGAGAATTACAAATTAGAATATAACACTTTATGTTCTGGATTTAATAATAAACGTCTTTTGGCTAATCACCATTGGGGTTTAATAGAAAACTACCCGCCTATGCATGCTGAAAATGTAAAACAACTTAGAAATTTAATTGACTGTTTCACAGAAAAACCTATCGATTTTGGGATCGTTACAATTTGATGTTTAAAGTTGGAACTTCGTTCTTGTAGATCTTTTATTATGTAAACTCGATGAGGAAACTCGTAAACGATTTGAATTGCATTTCAATTCTACTGATGTGCCTACATTTAATTGCATCAAAGACTTTTTGTCGAAACAATGTGTAGCCGAAAGTGCCTAAAGGTACTATTAATAAACAAGGTCTCACTCGCTCGAATTCTGACTTCAAGCCTAAGACATTCTTAGCTGAGACTAACACTTCTCCTAAGCACAATTCGTTGTCCTGCATTCTTTGCAAGGGAAATCATGTGTTGCATTCGTGCGAGCAATTTCTTAAATTGTCTCCAAACAAGCGCCACGAGCAAGCCAAACATCTTCGGTTATGTTTGAATGTCTTCGACCAAATCATAACATGTCGTCTTGTCCGTCAAAAGTTTCGTGCAAAACTTGCAATAAAAATCTTCATACATTGTTACATTTTGTGCCGTCGACTGCTACGTCACCACCTTTTTCAACTCCAACTCGTGAAGGAAATTTGCAAATCAGTTTGTCTAATAATGCTTCTTGTACTACAACAGTTAGGTCTTAGGCGACTTGTCTAGCTTTGCTACCCACGGTTTGTTTGGAAATTTTCGACAAGAGAAATCAACCTCAAATTATTCGTGCTCTAGTAGACACTGGGAGTCAAATTTCATTTATTACCGAGTCTTGTCGTAAGTCTATTGGTATATCGCCTCGTCCTTCTTCGATTCCTATTTCTGGTTTGGACCAAACTTCACAGCAAACTTTAGGTGTGATATCTGGAACAATTCGTCCCATCCAGGAATATGATTCAGTACCCACGGATAACAATTTGAAAATAAACTTATTGGTTTTGTCGTCTATTTGCGGCAATTCTCCAAACAAGTATATTCAATCGTATTGGTCTCATTTGGAAAACATAAAACTCGCAGACGAAAACTGGAGACACCCTTCTCCAATACAAATGTTATTGGGCTCTGATGTTGCCAGTCATATTTTACTCGATGGGAAAATTGATGGCAAAGAAATTTCGCCTGTTGCTGTCAATACCATATTCGGTTACATGATATTTGGTACTGTCGATTCCATCTCAACCAATCGTATTCATTCGTTTTTCGTATCTGTCGATCCTTGTATGGATATTATTTTGAAACATTTTTGGGAGATTAAAGACATTCCTTCGACGAGTTTGTCGTCCCCAGAAGATGACCTTGCTTAACAATCCTTTGATAACTCGTTGTATCGCTTACCCAATGGTAAGTTCGGCGTGAGCCTCCCATTTAGAGAAAATGTTCGTGAGTTTCCGGATTCAAAATCTATTGCCATTAAGCGTCTGTTCTAACTATAGCGTCTTCTCGAAACTAATCCAGACTTATAATGAACCTAAATTGAGAATTGTTTTTGATGCTTCGGCTGGAGCTTCGAATGGTATTTCATTGAATGATACCTTACTCGCTGGACCTAAGCTCCAGAATGATATTGTAAAAATACTTTTGGCATTTCGTATTCCGAAGTTTGTTTTTGTCTGTGACATGAAACAAATGTACAGGCAAATATTGATATCAGAAACGGATCGTTCTTATCAATTGATACAATGGCGATGGAATCCTTCAGAACCAATTTCAACCTATCAGTTGAACACAATTACATATGGAGTTTCATCCGTTCCTTTTCTTGCCATTCACACTATCTTAAAACTAGCTGAACTAGGAGAAAGTAGCTACCCATTAACTGTTCATGCTTTAAGAAATAATTTGTATGTTGACGATGTATTAACTGGGTCGTCCACGTTCCAGGCAACTCTTGAACTAAAACGTCAACTCATTGAACTACTACTGCTTTGAACTACGCAAATGGGCTAGTAACAGTCCACCACTGTTAGAAGATATTCCTACTGAGTATCAACAAGTAAAACCAACTCTAGTGGCAGATGATCTGAAGCTTACCGTGAAAGTGCTTGGTCTTCAGTGGCACTCGATACGTGATAATTTTTCATTTGAAATGCAGCTTTTAGAAGCGGATTTTACTTTCGACGGTTGCTAGGATTTACGATCCTCTAGGATTTTTTGCACCAGTTATCTTTTTACTCAAACAACTCACTTCAACAATTCTGGGCCTTGGGGTTGGATTGAGATGATCCTCCTCCTGAATCTATTGTCATATTTTGGAAAAAATTTGTTGCTGAATTTTTATATTCAATCCAAATTCCTCGTAATATCCCTATTGATGAAGCCTGTAGTATACAACTACATGTTTGTTGTGACGCGCCCGAGAAAGGATATTCGGCTATTGCATATTTTCGTTTAGTATTTCCGTCAGGAAGAGTATCTGTTCACTTTGTTATGGCTAGATCAAAGGTCGCCCCTTTGAAATGTCTGTCTATATCTAAGTTAGAACTATGTGCTACCGTACTTTTGTCTAAATTAGTACATTTTGTTAAAACTACATATTCAAATGTAACCTTGGAAAAATCTGTTGCTACACTGATTGTTCTGTCGCTTTGACTTGGATTAAGTCACCTGCTTATCATTTAAAAATGTTTGTGGTTAACCGTGTTAGTTACATTCAAGAACCTATTTCTCCCGAACAATGGAATTACATTAGTTCTTCAAACAACCCATCTGACTGTGCTACCAGAGGTTTATTTCCTTCGGTATTGTTCGCGCATCCGCTATGGTGGGCAGGTCCTGAATTTTTGTCGTTGTCTGAAAAAAATTGCCCTTTGCCAAAATTGTTCGTCCCTTCTTTGGAAGCATCTTCTGAGGAGAAACGCATTACTTTTATTGTTACTGTAGAATCAACTTGGCTGGAAGACTTATCAAACAAATTTTCGTCGTTACACAAAATTCAACGCATAGTCGCATATTGTCTGAGAATCGTTAAAATTAGAAAATGTACCATCAATTCGCTATTTTTATCGTCGGTGGAGCTTCACACTGCTCTTATGGTTATTGCTAAGGTGGTCCAATTTAGTTCACTTAATGTTGAAATCGAAGCCGTTCGTCAAGATGAGCCTTTGCCTAAACATCTGCAACGTCTAGGCTTATTTCTTAATTCGAATGACACTTTAAGAGTAGGAGGGAACTGATTCGTTTCACTCTTTCAGATTCCGCAAAACAGTCAGCGGTGTTACCCAATAAACATCGTACAACAGATTTGTTGATTAAACAACTGCACACACAAAATTAACATTCGGGAGTAAACACAACGATGTACTTGCTTCAAGAACGATTTTGGATCATCTCTTCTTTTGCGCAGTTCGTGGAATACTATCTAAGTGTTATCATTGCTATCGTCTTTGCCCTACTTCTGTCAGTCCAGTTATAGGTGAATTGCCTTCATTTCGTGTTTCTCAAGCCAAAGCTTTTAGTTCCGTCGGTATTGATTTTGCCGGCCCTCTTACAATTAACATGCATCGTGCAAGAGGCACCAAGACTTGCAAAGCATATCTTTGCGTGATTGTTTGTTTCGCCACTAAGGCTCTTCATTTGGAAGTCGTATCAGACTTGTCGACTGATGCTTTTATCGCGTACCTTCGTCGTTTTATTGCTCTTCGTGGTCGGTTTTAACACATTTTCAGCGACTGCTGCACAAATTTCGTCGGCGCTAGTTGCCAACTTTTAAAGGATTTCCGACACTGTGCAGAATCGTTAGCCATTTCGTGGCATTTTAACCCCCCGTCTACTCCTTACTTTGGAGGTATTTGGGAAAGCGCCGTTAAATCGGTAAAAACTTCATGAAGCAATTTGAAAAGACCAATGGTTAAATTATGCCCATTGCCGTCTCAATAGTAAATATTAATTATTTTAGTGTTCTTTATTATAGTTTCGTAAGCATTGTTATATTCATTTAGTTCTACATACATTACATACAACACTCGTTCAAAATTAAAAATTTGGTGTTAAGTTTAATAAAAAATTGCCCAAAGCTATTTTTGTAGGAGAGAATGTTTCGTATTAATTAAAACTCAAACTATATAGTGAAACAAAATTGTGCAGTGCGTTTGCGCCTCTAATAGTGTAACGCGTGCGAAAGTGGTTTTGTAAAGCTTATCGAAGACTCTTCATTCGACCCAGCACCGGAACGGTTGTGTTAAGTTACCGGGCAACCTATAAAAACAATGAACTATAGTGCTTTGTAACCACACACCAAGGACAATATTGGTGAGCGATTTTATGCAATATTATTTGTTTTTACATGCATCCAAATTTTCGTATTTAAAGCTCACGTTTTATTGTACTTTCGCAATACAGTCCACTCAAATTAATAAGACACCCCAGCTCATTATTCATAGTTAATTGATTACAATCACATACAAATTTCTCTATATCCTCTTTTAAATTTTTATATTTTGAACCATAAATATTAGAAAATTCCTTATTGTATAAATATTGTACTTAAGACGCTGTTGGAATAAACTCTCTATCTGCAGCTAATAAGTAATATTCATCACTTTTTTTAAATAAAGCTCTAGTTTTATAGAATCTAGAGCAGTTGCTACACTGTGACCTTTTCTAAACAGTAATAGTAATTTATTTTTTGTACATTCATCCATTGGACGGTATTTGAGAACTGATGTCGATACCATTTTGTGATTATTTGATGTCGGAATCCAACAACGCAAGGCCAATATTCATCTAAATGATAACTTGGATTTCTACTTCTTGAACCATTAAGAAATCTAAAATAGCATAATTATTATTTTAATCAAAGTTCGACAGATGTTTGTGTTTGCAAACTCTTTCACAATAATTGTTAAAAGAGTTGGGCATTTAGAGTTCTTAGAATCTACAATTCTTTTTGTTCTTGATATAATTACTACATACATTATGCTGGCACCGCTACTTTTTTTTATAAAAATTAATTCTCCCAAAATACGAAAATGTTTGAAACACTTACAAAGTCCAATTTTACTGTATTTTACTGTATTCAACGAACCAATTAAACAAAATCTACTGAATAATTGATACGTCAGCCGATACTTCAGAATCCACTTCTTTAATTCAAAATGTACAATTATCAGAATTGTAACTTTCTGAATCAAATTTATAGGTATAACCAACAAGAAGGATTTTATCTTCCATTTCCATTTCCAGAGCTGTATTATACAAATAACTTTGAACCTTGTAAGAAATAAAAATAAAACACTAGAGGATGGGATCCGCTTTGGGATGTAAAATAAACCTTGGAAACACCTAAAAAGCCCATAATCACAAACAATCAAAACACAAGTTTCGTATAAAGTAACAATGCATCACACTTATAAATAGTTCCTAATTATGTTTAAACAAAAATTGTGCTTATTCTATTATTTTGGTGGCCAAGATATAAAAACATTGTTGTTTTCTAATCTTTAAGTACTATAGTGATGTGTTATAATACAAGTATATCTAATTCATAACAAGGTTTAGAAATTCAAAATTACTAAGCTGTACCGCCAAAAATAGCGAACTAATCTGGATAATTCCTGTGTTATGTCTCAAGTATAGTTTACGAACATGCTATAATTATATGTTCTAATCGTCTATTTACGTATGTTATATAAATATACAACGTTTATACTACTACCAACAATACAGGTCTGCAGATATTGAGTTACATATATTCAAACCAGATTCTTTTAAAATGAGGAGTGTATACATACAACCGTGTTCCTCGCAGACTATGCTATACGACTAATTCTTTATGTAATTAAAATGAATTTAGTTTGGACACAATAAATTCAACACAAAATTTGATTAACACATTGTTTACCACAATTACGAGGATCTCTGTTGAAATTTGTGGAATCTATTAACCTTTGGATTCATAAAAATTGAACAAAGTAATATTTATGTATAAAAAGGGAAATTTTGTGTATAAGACGTGGAAATTTGACATGTGTGTACTGTAACGTAATTGAAATTAACCCAAATTTCTTATATAATTGTAAATATATACATCAGAGAGATTTCTAAGTTAACCGCACCTGTTTATTAACCAAATCTGTAGACAAGTAGAAGGTTCCGTTAGCAGTATTCTTATATCGGCAATCACCGTCAAAACTAGAAATAATAAAGTCACGGTGAGTGCTGACCTCTCAGTCATTCTAATAAGGAATAGATAAAAACTACATTCTATATAACTATATAAATATGGTATCAACCACCACTGGCATACACAACCAATGTAACCTACGATTGATTCAATCTCTACCTTCACATCAACACCATTCCAACCATCATTATCATACCTGTATGGCTCTAGACAACTAGCGTGGCGTATCTCTCCACCAGTACGCCCTATCCTGTGTGTCGAATGGTTTGCTATGTAACAGCAGAATTCTTCACACCGTACGCCTTTGACTACCATCTTATTTTTATATAATTAAATGTACAAGATGCTTGATAGAATCCTAACTATATACTCTAATAAACATTATATCGCACTCAGCACATAATAGCTATAGCCAGGGTCGGACTGGGCCGGAAAGGCCCGGGTGGCTGATCGCAATCCCGAGGCCCGAGACTAGATCATGGTGATGGGATACTATCGAAAAATACTGAGATACACAAATTGAGATAAACAAACTATAAAAAATTTATTACAATACTAAAATAAAGTAAAATAATAAGTAGGTATTTACTAATAACAAATAATAATATAAAGCTAGCCAATCAACATTTTTTTTAAAAGAGGAGAACTTTCAGCTAAGCAGTTAATGATTCGATCGTAAAAGCTGCTGTTTTCGTCATCCTTGATTAGATCCGATTCTGTATTTAATATAATTAACGAATCTAACAGTTCTTGCCCCAGTAGAGAACGAAGTCTCGTTTTAATGCGCTTTAATGCTGAAAATCGTCTCTCACAAGTCACTTGCGTGAATGAAATTGTGAGAATTACACAATATGCAACATATAAGGTGGTGTACGTGCTGATATGCATGTTATACTGTGATAAAAGTTTACATGCACATGGTATGCAACTTTGACAGACGTCCAAACCACTTCCGGAAAAACACATGGCGTCCTTTGCTGCCTGGTCTAAGTCTAAAACATCTTCGTCGTTTTCTTCGTCGCTTTGTGAATCTGAATCTTGCTTATGCTGCCTAGAAGAAATGTGCTCATCCCAAAGAGTTTTAGACAGTTCCTTAAAATTATTTGCAAAAGATTCCAGTTCTTTTGACAGCAACTCTCGATCAATATTTGCAATTGATGCGATAGACTTCAGTGCGTCATTAGGAATCCCATTTTCTTTGATTCTATTGAAGTTTTCGGGTCCAAACAAGCGGCATCTTTCATTAAATCTTCGTTGCAGATGAATTTTTCGTTTATTTTAACTAAAGCTGTATTAATAATGACTTTGTAGACAGAAATAGAATAAAATCTCTTTGGGTCTGTAGCCAATAATGTTACTTCATCTTCACATAACTGGTCATGTTTCTTCGGTTTTTAGAAATTTTTCGTAACGGTAACGTGGTTTGTATGTCGAGATCAATGTTTTCAGCGTGCATCAAGTCTTGAACATCGGATGCAAATAAACTTGCAGCTTTGAAAACATCATCAAAATTATCTAAATATCTTCGTAAATCCATATCTAAACATTTGATGAATCCCAAGCTTTAAGATAATCCAATGTAGGGGTTTGGAGATATTGGCTTACTGGGGTTGATAGGTCAAACATTTTCTTGAACGTAAAGGCTGTCAGGATTGTTTCGAATTTCAAAAGAATCCATCAAAGCCTTTGCTTGGAACGAAACCTTTGGCTCGAACTCCGTGCTCGATGATATGGCACTTAAAGTTTTTATCAACGCCACATATCGAGTTTTCTCCATAACAGTGGTCAAGGCTTTATCTTTAGCCCACCATCTTGTTTTTCCGATATTCTGTAATCGTCTCAATTTGTCTTGTCCACCTGTTAATTCTGAAATTTTCTCCACCCATAGAGATGTGCGCTTAAATGATTCATGAATAAATACACTGGTAGACTCCAAGAGCCCAAACAAATTCTTGGCTTCAGTACAGCTTCACGTAGCGCCTCCCAGCACTAAGTTTAAAACATGTGCATAACAATGTGTGAAAATTAATTTTGGCACTTCTTCCTTCAGTTTTGCTTGAAGACCATTATACCTTCCTGCCATATTTCCGGCACCATCAAATGACACGCTAATAAGATCTTGCAAATTTAAGCCTAACTGGGCTAGTTCATTGCTTACAAGAGCTCTGTAATCTTCTCCTGTTGATTTCCGGACAGGGACCATGCTGAGCATCCGTTCTTGTGGGATCCCACTCTAAACATAGCGCACGCAAATTGCAGCCTGGTCAACAACGCCAACATCCTGGCAAGAATCCACATTAAGGCTAAAGATTTCGCCGCCTGGATTTCTTTAACGATTTCTTGTTTAACTTGACGTGCACATATATTTATTAATTTATTTATAGTGGTTTTGATAAAAGGTAACAAGCCTACCTCGACCCTTACCTTTTCCTGAGTCTTTTCTTTTTTTACTTTCAGTAATTGCCTCGGACATGTGGGCCTTAAAAACTGGATCATACTTCGACAATAGGACAACTAAATTTAAAAAGATTCCGTGATTCTGGTTGTCGTCTCCGATATCCGCTAACGAGTACAACGCCTCACTTTTTCCACGATAAGCAATGCCTTGTTTAGATATAAATAGTATTATATCAATTATTCTCTTCAGGACCAGACGCCTATTGGAAATCTCTTGCATATTCTTTCGCGTGAGATGCTGTTCCACATTTCCTTTTTTTTTTACTGTAAGCAAGGCGACTATGGCTAACTGATGACTGTGGCTTTCCTCGTGTTTGACAAGTTGCTCATAAATGTTTTTTGGATGGAGTAACGCCATCAATAAATGGACTTCTTCCTCCTCCTTCTTCTTTCGTGGCGTCAGACGCAAAACACATGCAGGCAGTACAAAATAGCTTATTTAATTCAAGAGAATAAGAGACAGCTTCTCGTCGAATTAAAGTTCCTGTTGGTAACTTTCGGTAGTAAACTCGATTTGCATCGAAAGGCAAACTGTTTTTATCACCCGAAGGTTGGATAGGGTGAACAGATAAGAAACTTAATTTCTCAGCAGTCGTAGCATTTTTCTTGGCGCAGCAAATTCAGAAAGTTTTGAATTTCACTGCAATCATCGACTGTTAATGTAAGTGGCTTTAACGCAACGTTATCAATATTTGCACTAGATCCAGTGTCGCTAGAAGTAATTGAAGTAATTGTGTCTTTAGGATTAGAAAAGCATGCATTTGTTTCTTGTGGTGCTGTGTCTTGCGTGATTAGTATGGGTAGAGTCGCCGCTGCTATGCTCTGTTCTGAATTACTTGCATACGAAACTGAATCCAATTTTCGTCTAACTCAAATATTGATGATGATGATGAGGGTCCTATAAAATAAATAAAATATTGTATAAATATTTGATAGCTATACACATTCACAAAATATCATTGAAATCGGTTGAGGGGTTTCAGAAATTTAATAAAATCCGTTTTCGTCTACAATATGAGTAAAGGGATTTCATTTTATTACAAAAATTGAGCTATCTACGTTCAAGGGTATGGTCTGGACACTAATGAGTTAATCAGCCAAGACTTTTGTTTATAATAATATAAGATTTCTAAAATGTAGCATTCTCTAAAATATTCCGTACCTATCTGTAGCTTAAAATTTATACATCAAAGTCGATATATAAAAGACGTAATTTTGGCTTCAAACAGATAATTTTGACAAATTTTAGATTATAAAGAAGGAACTAAAAGTGAAACTACAGGTAAAACTGGCAAACAAATATGTAAAGATTTGTTAAATTAGAAAAAACTGTATTAAATTAAATCTATTAACCTGGTTGCGATTCGCTCCGATTTTGAGGATCTTCAAGCTCTTGAGATGTAGACGTGAAAGAAAGCCTGGATTGCTTTGGATTCGAAGCCGCTGTTTGTAATTCTATCTTTCTATTATTTTTCCGTTTCTCCGAACCAGATTTAGGTTTATATGCCGCTGAACGTGACTGAAACCGTTAAGTATATCAATTTGAGTAATACTTAGGTATATAATATTAAATTACAAAAGCACCAAAGTAACTTTTTTTCAGAAAGCAATAAAAATAATATAATGCAACTAACATTTTCCATTGTTTCTCGATGTAAAGAAAGTCAGTATAATATTTAAAAACAACGTAATTGAACTAGAGTACCGGCGATACAAACCCGACTAAACAATGAAATGCGATTCAAAGAGCAGCGAACGCACGTCGGGGATTCCCCAACCACAAGATTCTTTACTTGCTTAATGCGTTCCGTTTCTCAGAATTATGAGATGAGAGTAAATAAATACGTTACGTTTCTTAATTGTTATTTATAAATGTTGCAGTTCCGAATTCATCGAGTTTTTAACCTCTATCGCCCCAGCATGCTTGGTGCCGTGTTAGCTAGATCCAGAAAACCGTGTAAATTGCGAATTTTACGCGCTTTTTCCGCGACCTTACCTCAGCAGATCCGTGGTTTGCAATTTGCATAGTCAGATCCGTGGCGAGACAAATTAAAACAATTTTTTTTCACTTCCTATTATATTTATGAGGGTGCCTCATCGACAAAATGTTTTATTTTTCAGCCCTCTTTTGCCACATAATTTTAGTTTTCTTCTGTAATTAAAAAAAATAATAGCCACAGATCTGACGTGAAGAACGTTTCTTCCAGGAATCAGCCGCGTATGCTTGGTGCCGTGTTAGCTAGATCCAGAAAACCGCGTAAATTGCGAATTTTACGCGTTTTTTCCGCGACCTTACCTCAGCAAAAAAGTCCCAGTCTTTCGAAATCATGACAGATTCCTGTAGGGTTTCTTGCTTTAGTTTATTTAATAAACGGCGGAATAAACACTATTATTATTATTAATAATAATAACCACTGTAATACATAAAAAAAAGCAAAATAAAACTCCCATCATTTTCCGGCAATTTTCCGAGTATTGCATTTATTAGAGAACGCAATTTTATTTTTGGGACATGTGTGGGGGGTCAATAGAAACTTAACCTCAAGTTTTTGGGGGTCGTCACCCTTGTCCCCCAACCACCATTTTGAAAAAAGGGGTGAAAACACTTTTTTATGCATCTTACAAAAAATTCGTTATGTCATAATTTGTAGCAAATTGTTTTGCCTACAAATATGTTTACATAACTTTTTGTCCTAAATTAATAATTAGAGAAGTTATACATAAGCAAAGAGGATTTTTATTTTTTGCTTATAACTTCTTTAATCTTTAATTTAGGGCAAAAAGTTATATTAACATATTTGTAGGCAAAGCAATTTTCTACAAATTACGGCTGTACAATTTTTTTGTACGACGCATAGTTTCCGAGACATGCACGCGGGCAACCGTAGCACAGGGGCCACGCTGCGCGGGCCCCCTGTGCTACGGTTGCCGCATGCCCCGCAACCCAGGCCCGTGGGGGGCCCGCGCAGGCTGGGGCCCGGCTGGCAAATGCCACCTCGACTGTATGGCCAGTCCGACGCTGGCTATAGCCCTCAGTGATCATACGATATTGTCGGAACAATCTATGCAAAAGTATGCAATACAGTCTTTCATAGTACTATACTACATAGCTTCATTTACTCATGAACGAATAATTAATATAAAAGAGTACACATCAATTCATAAAAGTCAACACCCGTGCGAATATAATGAACTCACCTCTGGAATTGAAGAATTCTGGTCCAACTATTCAATGCAAGTAGAACTGGTGGCAATCATGACAGTTTTTAATTTGACATTTTATTTGTAATATTTCAAAGATAACTATTTCATTATTAAAATTGACAAGTAAAATGGTTTTTTACATTCGGCCATGCTACGGTTAACTCGTCCCGAGGTAACTATCGTTTTTTTTTAAAGTAGTATAAGAAACAGGGGATGGTGGTATACCATCATCGGCACAGCTACTATACGATGATTCTGACATTGGTTCTACTATTTATGGCTTCAACTTATCAACGGCTATAGTTCTCTCGTATTTGCATCTTTTTTTCCCTGCTGGCATATCGGTCACAATATATCTGTCATTTGGTAAACGGCCTTAATTATGAAAGGCCCTTTGTAAGGTGTTACCATAGCTTTGCTAGTGTTTTCGGTAGTTTTATGTTTCTCTACAAATACTAGGTCATGTCCTTTGTACTGACGCGGAATTTTTTTTTGTGATAGTACAGACGTTTTTGTTCCAGTTGCTCTTCCTTTATCCTCGACGGTACTTGGAATCTGTCTGTAATTATGCTGTCAATATTTCTACTGATTTCGGAAGTCTCATCTATCAATGGAGCATTGTGACCTCCTCTAGGGTGGTAGCCATATAGCATTTCACTTTGAAATTTTTCCAGTGGTTTTATTAGGCACGTTGTTGATGGAGGAATGTACTTTCTTAACAACTTCGTCCCATCGGTGTTCTTCTGGAGCCGTGGTTAAGAGTGCTGTCATTAGTGTTCTAATAAGCCTTTCGACTTGACCATTGGCCCTAAAAGTAGCAACTACATTGAATATTAGTTTAATTGCCTTTTCTTTACAGAAATTTGCGAGAAGTAAACGAAGTTCCCTGATCACATATTATTCTTGTAGGTTGGCCAAAAATACAAGTGATCTCGTTTATAAACTCAATAGCGAGTGTGGTTTTGGTAGACTTCACAGATTTTAGATGGGCAAATTTTGCGAAGGCGTCGATGACAACAATTAAGTATTGATTTCCGCCTTTTGTTTTTGGTACGGACCCTTATGATCTATATGTAAGGTATGCATTAATTAACTCCATTAATTTTGATTTTTGTTCATTTGATAAAGGGCCTGAAATTATATCACCAGATGGTATAGATGGTATAGTGATTTTACGAATTGTTAATATTAATTAAACGGGATATTTCAAATTTTTGTTTCCATAAATGTAATTTAAATAATAAGGTATAACATTATTTCTTTTAATACATTGAGAATGTAATAATCCAAGACGGCGACCTATTTTAAAACCGTAACTGAAAACTAATTCTAGTGTTACAAGACGCTACGTGGGCACTACTCATAAAAAGATAATTTACTATATGACAGTTGTGCCCGTTCTGACTACCAAGGACATTAAAATAATACCACACCACAACAATAACATTAACTACATACAAAATACGCAACTTTTGCGTAATTAACTTGACAATAATTTTGTTTTCAGCATAGATTAAAAATGTTACATTGTTAGAACGGAAATATGACTGTGGTTACAATGCATTAAAAGAACGGACACATGTTGTATAAGGGCTAGACTTAAAAATGGAGAAAAAGTTAAGAAGTTGAAGAGGAACACAGTTTCAAGATGTAAACATAGATTTCACCGCAGGGGAAAACGTGGGCCGTTGTCTTTCTTTTTAACTACCCTTGCAAGTTTAGGATAGATTTCACGCACGCTTTCGTAGATTTAATGTCGTTCCAACCGGAAAAAGAAGTTACGAACTGGAGAGTTTATTATACATATATTTTGGATTTTGTGTTGTTTGAAGGAAGAAGAAATTTAAAAGATTGATGTTTCTGAATATCCTCCAGTTTAATGATATTTTGAAAACTAAACCTCAAGTAAAAGATGAACTTTTATGTTTATAGTTTACAATTATACACATGTAGGTGTTCAATATAAATGAGTTTGTATTTATGTAGTAGGAAATAGAACATGAAAGCAATTATTTTAGTAAACTACGAATTAGCGACGGAACTGCTACTGGTTAAATGTAAGTATGATATTATCGTAAAAGAAAGTTTGTGGCATTTGAAAATATTAAGAACTATGTGCGTATTGATTTTAACTGTAAGCCTAATTAATCCAGTAAATTATTAGTTAAACGGCGAAAATTTCAGAACTTTTAATAATAAAGGAATGATAAAAAAGAAAGTAGGTATTTAACTGTTTTTCTATGCATTGTCGTTGAGAGACTTAGAATGTCATGCACATCAATATTGGAAACGGGAACAATGTTGTAATAGTATGATTGATGGATTTATTGTTTTTTATTTAGAATACTGTTAATAGTATCTAGCCAGTTTGATGTAGGAAATTAGGCTATCTTAAGGAAAACATATATGTATTCATACTACAATTATGTAATCTTAATAAAAGTTAAATTTAGGCTGAATTTTATTTGAACTTATTATGAACTAGATAAAAATAAATAACTTCCGAAAGGATACTCCCTCTCCAGACAGAATTTGGGAGAAACGCCTTGTGTTACAAATTTCTTTGATATGCCAAAATTTAACAAGTGTTTTTAAGGTATTGTAAATAAAGGTAAAGTATAATGTGATAAATTTAGGAAACTAAAAGGAAAGATGACTTAATCGGAATAACAATCTTCCGTGCAGGGAAAATATCGAAAGGATTGCTAAAACAGACGGTTTAGAACTCCCGTAATAATTACAACAGTAAAGCCTTTCAGGGTAAGTAATTATTGTAACGCAGTTTTTGTATGTCAGTCATTTTAAGTGTTTAGTTTTTATTTTTTTAAATTATTTTTATTATTTTTTCCTTTGAAATCCACTACCGCACCATAGTAGTTAGCCGGTACACCCTTAAAATTGTTACAGGGTTCCCGCCTCTTCAGGGCATATCCAAATTTGTAACGTAACGCTATTTTACCAGAAGCAAACTGCTTTAAATATTGGTTTCATCGAATACAAAAGTGTAAGGCCATGAATGACCAATATTTTGAGAAGGAATAAAACGATTTGCATATTGTCTTGATTTATTTTGTATTTTCCTTGAATTTTGTGTCATCGTAATATATAAAAGTGCGTTTTCAGTTTTTAACACTCTGACCGCCAAGCATTATTTTGTACCACCATTGTCATAGGCCAAGGTTGATTTTGGTTTTGTTAACTTGAAAAACGACCATTTATATAATTAACGTTGTTATTTTGTTTTAGTTTTTTTTAATTCTTACTTTTGTTTGGTGTATCCTAAACGATACACCCGGCTTGGCCTAGTAGTGTCATCTAGTAGGCCGGGTGTATCTTTTATGATACACACGTTAAAACTTAGAAATTTTAGTTATATTCTTTTTGTGGACTGTAGTAACTTTGTCTTTTGTTTCAGGACGACATTATAGACACATTTCACCAAATCCATTGACGTTTTTTTGTGTGTTAGTGATTTAGTGCGTTGGCCAATACAACATTCAGAATCCGTTTGCAATGTTTCGAAAAGGACTGTCTGACTCTGACTTAGCTCATATACACGAATCTGGTAATTACGGTGATTTGAGCAACAAAGACGTGCATTACTCCGAAGCTGAGGAGCAATATATATCATAGGAGGAATCATATGTTCCATCTCATATATTGTTTTCATCATCTGTTTAAGACTCCGCATACTCTAGTGAAGCCGGCTCATCTTTTCGGAAACGAAAGGGAAAGGTTCTGACCAGGAAAGCTAGCCAACAAAAAATGCGAATAAATGTTTCTTCACAGCCAATACAATTAGAAGTAGAAAATTATTCACACACCAAACCTAAAACAAAAAAGAAGAAACGTAAATTTAAAAGTGTGCCGGTTAGCTTTTGGCACTTGCCACAAGGAAATCAACGGGTTTTTGATTACATTGGTCGGGAGAATAGACCCAGTAATTAGTGGGATCTTGGCCATGGTAGAACCAGTAGACTAGTTTTTTCTATTCCTATGCCCCGAAATCATAAATATCATGGTAGATGAAACAAACATTTACGTTACTCAATTTCTGACAACAAACGATAGTGGAGCCAAATCTAGGCTGCATTTCTGGACACCAACCGATTTTGAAGAAATATAATTATTTATTGCCTTGGTTGGTTATATGGGCCTAGTCAAATTACTCAAATTGTCTGACTACTGGAGTAGAAATGAATTATATTCACTTCCACTTACTAATAAAGTTATGACCCGTAACCGATTCGAATTGCTGTTAAAATGTTGGCACTTTTCAAACAATGACGACGCTCCCCTGGAGAATCGTTTGTACAAATTCGAAAACATACTGAATAAATTTATAGAACGCTTTCTAAGTACATTTACGCCTAATGAAGGAATATGTATTGACGAAACTATGGTTTCTTGGTTTCCGTCAATATATAAAAACAAAACGATGTCGTTACGGAATCAAGTTGAACAAACTTTGCACAGGCAAAGGGTATACTTGGAATATGTCTCTTTATATTGGAAGGGATTCAACTGAGGACTTGTCAGCATCTGAGAACGTAGTTTTAAATCTGACAAAGAATCTTTTTGTTGAAGGTATAACACACTATTTAGACAATTTCTATGTGGGCGTGCCACTAGTGCAAAAGCTGCTTGCTGAAAGGACTCACGTTGTAGGTACTATGCGAAAAAGGATAAAACATACCCCGGAAGTTGTAATACATGCAAAATTATTTAAAAATGAAGTCATAGCAAGGGAATCAGATGAAGGGATAATAATTTTAAAATGGAGAGATAAACGAGATGTTGATACGCTCAACGTGTCACTTAAATAAAATGAAAACCACAAAAACTAAATTTGGGAAAGAAATTGAAAAACTTTAGTGTGTTATAGATTATGACAATGGCAAGTTTTCTGTGGACGTAAGTGACCAATTGGCATCATACAATACAGCTTTGCGTAGATGTGCAAAATGATATCGTAAAATGCTAATTGAAATAATTTGGGGCACATCAGTTGTAAATGCTCATTATTTGTATTGTGAAAATACACTGCATGCAACAAAACCAAGCATTATGGAGTTTTGAGAAAAATTATAAAGTATATGATTAATTTGCCGAGCCAATTGACTGCTGTTGCACCAAAATCAAAAGCCACTCACCATCTGATTTCGCATTCAGAATACAAAAGAGGCCGCTGTTCTAAATGCTATCATATTTACGGCAAACATGGAAAATTAATTGAAGGAGAAAGGGTTATGCCATCGCAAGCACGAAACATTTGCGATGCATGTTCTGGTAAACCTTTCTTTTGCAAAACATTCTTTAATTTATCGCATTAACTATTATAAACATGCTCATATACTACAATTAATCTTTTATATATGTTTTATATTTTGTATTTTTTGACACTTAGTTTTAATATACCCAACATTTTATTTCAATCTTAACTTTCTTTTTACTTGCAAGAAAAAAATCGGTACGCTGTGTTGTACTGCTAGGCCAGGTCGTACAAAATCACAAGGAAAATCATATATTGGTGTGTCCGTACGGATACACCGAAATTCTAAACTTAGTATGATACACTTGGCGTTTTAGGCAAGAACTTTGGTGTATCCGAAAGGATACACTTGGCGGTCAGTGTGTTAACAACATATATTAACAGCTAACTTTCGTCTTTGAAGTGGTGTTTGATAAGTTCCTGCTGTGTGTCCGCTAACGTACCAAAGTTTTTTATCATCTGACAGTTGGATGATGAGATGTAAAATTTCAAGACACTCTTCTGCGCCAGTTGACTCATGTTAGTATACCTATCACATCCCTTCATCGTTTGTAATTTGGTAAAATGCCGCAGTCTACTTACGCAACATTTCCCGTTTAGAATTTCTTACTTTATCGATGATTATTCGTCCTGTCGTAATATTTGTAATTCAACAAATCACTCTCTTCTGATTTCTGTATTTCTTCAACCAAACCCTTTATCACCAATTCATTTTAGTACTTTTTTATTTGTTATTCTGTATACTTATTTAATTTCCACACTTTTTGCTATAGCATCATACTACAAAGTTTTAAGTTCGTACAATCTATACACTATATACAAATGTTCATAAAATTTCGTTTCTTATATTGGAATTGATGTTTAAGTGAGCAAGTTGTATTTTTGGATGATTGCTTTTTTAATAGTACAGTTCTGCCTTTTCTAGCACTTTTTCACCCTTCAATTTTTCTAGTTTTTCCTAAATAGCAAAGTGCTGCTGCGACTTCAGCAACTCTGTCATTCGCTATTTGTGCTTCAAGTTTATTATGCGCAATATATGCCATTACGTTTGTGGTATTTTAATTTATTATTATATTGTAGCTCCCACTAAAAAATTTAAAATTATAGCAAGTCATCATTTCCTACCAGTTTAGTGATTCAAATCTGTTAAAGCACTGTGAAATTTACATCTTAAACTCGCGTTTCCCTTTTTTAACAATATCAAGATCTAGTTTTTTTAATAATGACAACTTTACTTTATTTTCTTTAAACAGTTCCGCAATATATTCTGCGCGCTACTTTGCATGTTTTTGCTGCTGTGTAAAAACTTTCCATTCTTGTTTAATAAATCATGAGGCAATATCTAACTTATACTAAATCGTCATTTAATCTCCCATATGTCCGTCTTATCATCATTCATTTCTCTTTCAACTATCTGACACTTGCCTATCATGTCCTCTCTGGCTGCCTAGTATTTCGTATTAATTCTGTTTTGATGTTGTTTGTAGATTACGAGGATTGCCTATTACAATCGGGATTGCGCTTAACTAGTGCTGTTATCTGGTAAGTGAAGTTTCTCTAGTTAAGTTTGACATTTTTAATGGTGAATTAACGCATAGCTGCTAGTTGTGCTGTTTACCCTAACTCGAAAAAAATCGTTTTTACTAAAAATGGAATTAAATCGTGAACATTTTGAGCAATTATTTTTACAACTTTACATGTGGATTAAATCAACAACATTGCAACTACTGTTGATGGATGGTTTGTCGAGTTCAATTGCGGCGGTAGTTTCATTCTTGACTAATTTCGTGAAGGTCATCCAAAATATTGCATATACATTTAGCCGTCAAAAGATTTGCTTGCGCTGGATTCCATGTAATTTGACTATCGCTCAATAACAAGCTCGTATCAATTGTTTGAAGTAAATGAGCAAAATGTACGATTGCAGTACTTCCATAATCGTAGATTTACGCTTATAAACCTGATAGTAAACAGCAGTCGAATGTACGACCTTTTCAAAATGTGCTAAATCCAACAACAGTTGTTCGTACACGAAGCACTTTGAAGAGAATAGTCGCCTTTGTTTTCATAAAATTTGGATATTTTACAACCGATGCTTTAGAAGAACGTATGAGGGTCAGATCTAAATTGCACACAAACATTTGTTTGCGAGTAGTCTTCGAAGAAAAAAGAAAAATCAACCGCTTAAGATGTATCACGCTCCACCACGCCAATGTGAGCTTACCACAAATCGGCGCAAACAATTTATTTTTTTTAGTACTTAAAACGTCGGTTTGATAGATCATCCGTCATATGGGTTTGATTTGGCACTCAATGACTTTCTTTTATTTCGTCCTACCAACGCTCTTTCACACCTAAAGAAACGGTTGATATGTTTAAGTGGATGTTTTGGGGTGCCTCAATCGGAATGGATAATATGTTTCTAAAATTGTTTAATACGCATCCATAGGTGTATTTATCTTCATGGAAAATATTTTGATAAACAACAAAGCCACGTTTGTTGATAAATAAACGTTTTTGATATAAAATGCCGAAATATGAGGGCAATCTTTGTATAATTCCCAGGTTACTTTTATAGTTTTTTTGCTTCCTGTTTTTATCCAGTCAATATTTGTAATGCAAGTGCGTTACTTCATGAAACATTAAGTAGTAGAAATAAATTTACAAGCTTCAACTATTTAAAGTAGTTTTTAGTACAAAAGCACCCTAAAAAATGTAAATGATACAAAAATTAATAAATCGTTTTAAATTTAGAGAAATACTGATAAATACTCGACAAATAGCCGACCTAATACAGTTATTTGTACACATTCACACGGATTCAAAAAAACCACTACGATAGTAAATTACTCACCAATAAGCATATATTTATAAATTTTAGGCATAAAAAAATTGTTATAAAAGTCGCAGTTTTGGGTGTTCTATGTAAAGTGTGAAAACAAGATGACCTTTCACATAAATAGTACAACATTAACCTCAAAATTCGAGCAGTTCGAAGCACTACCCCATGATGGCGAGAACCTCGGGTAATAACCCTAGGGTGTTGAAACCTATAAAAACAACTGCTAATAAAGGAGGGAACCATCATGTTCAGTTATTCGAGACCAGAGATCGGAGCTGAGTTTCGAATTTGATTGACATGCAATTATTGCGTTGCGCAGCAACATTGATTATTAGGTAATTCAAGTGACGGTATAAAACTTCGGGAATATTAGTAATCATGTGTATAAAAATACTGTTAATGGTGAAAGTGGCATGTGTTGGAATCTTATTTAACACTAAGTTGGGGTATTTAATTACCTGCAACTTCTCCTGCATCAGAAGGTTATCGGACTTTGGTAAGGACGGATAAAACCATAAGTTTATTGAATATTTGCTTTCTACCTCATCATCATCATTAGGTCTTTAGTCCTGGAACTGGTTAGACGTGTACGTACCCTCATTGCTTCCTATTCTGAACTAACCTGCACATTTCCTTTGCACAGTCTACATCTGCCTTTTTTTTCCTACTTCTGCTTGTAATATATCCCTTACTATTCCCCAAAAATGCCTTAGAACGTATTCTGCCTTTTTATTTCTTCTATTTTTCCCCCAGATATTCTTGTTCCCCTTCTATTTCTATAACCTATTTGTTATTAACTTTGTCTGTCCATGCTATCATCCTCATACCTCTGAAGCACAGCATTTCAAAAGGCTGCAATCGTTTTTCTGTCTGCTTTTCAGACTGCCCGTATTTCATAGGCATACTGTGCTGTGCTTCACACTTATGCTTTCAACAATTTTCTTCTTGTTCTATGTTTGTTGTCTTTCATCATAGGCGCTGTTCTTTCATGTTATATGCAGTTCGGTCCCCTTCTATTGTTTTACAATTATATACCCTATTTCTCCGACATTCAGTGGTTGTAAAGGAGGGTAAGCAGCATGTGGCTGCCAAGTTCCCCCAGCACTTAAACATTTACTGATTTAATATATACTTTTTTCTAATATAACTTTTCGCACAGTCAACATTAGTTGCAGTTATTTCACAACCAACACCTGTAGTTGTTTATAATAATTATCAGATTTATCTGCGCTTATTTTTTAGTCATTAAGTTTTCCGTCTTAAAACTGGTTGGACACGTATCTGCACTTATTTATATTCTCAACTAGCCTACACAGTTCCCTGAAATTATCACACAGCATGTATACAGTTCGGTTCCCCTTTTATTGTTTCCAATTTTATGCCCTATTTCACCGAGATTCAGTGACGGGGGTTAAGAAACCTGTGGTTACCAAGATCCCCCAACACTTAGACATTTGACGAACTAATAGTTTTCCAGTAAATCCTTTCACACAATTAACATTATTCGAGAATATTGCCCAACCAATTCTTGTAGTTGCTTATAATAATCATCATATTTAAGTACAGTTACTTTCTTCGTCATTAATTTATCCATCTTGGGACTGGTTGGATGCGTACCTCCATTGATTTCTATTCTGAGCTAGCCTACACATCTCCCTGAAACTCATACAGCCTACATCTTTCACTATCTGTGTGCAGTAGTCTAACCTAGGTCTACCTCTTCTTATCTTTTTTCTTATCTCTGCTTCTAATATATTCCGCACTATTCCCTCATGCCGTAGTATGCGACCTATCATTCTATCTCTCCTATTTTTTACCGTTTTCCACATATTTCTTTTTTTCCCTAACATTTTTAGTACCTCTTCGTTCTTAACTTTGTCTGTCCATGATATCTTCATCATACGTCTGTAGCACCACATTTCAAAGGCTTCTACCTTTTTCTTGTCCGCTTCTCCTACTGCCCAGGCTTTACAGCCGTACAGTGCTGTGCTCCACACATATATTTCAAGAAATCTTTTTTTTGTTTCTATGTTTGTTGTCTTTGAACACAGTAGTTTTCTTGTTAAATGTAGCACGGTCTTGTGCTAATCTTTGTTTTATATCTTTTGTGCTTTTCCCATCTTACGTTATTTGACTTCCTAGGTAGCAGAAATCCTTAACCTCTTGAAAGTTCTCGTTACCTATTTGTAGACTTCTTTTTAATGCATCCTAGTAAATGTTAGAAATACGATGTTATTATTTTATCGGAAACTCGAATAATTAATAATATAGATTCTGTTAATATTTCCAACTACTTGGTTTTTTATGGTGAAGGCAGGTACAGTCAGGATGATGGCAAAATGGTTTGTTAATAATAACTGCATTATTGAATCTCAAAATCTATTTATTCCAATAATACGTTTATTCGTTCGGTAATTCAAAAGAGTAACTTAAAATGGGCATTACTGCTGTTCATAGACTACCTACCACAATGAATTTCATACAAGACAAACAGAATTTTATTCAATACATCTATTACGTGTGAGATTTTTGTAGGAGATATTAACATTGACTTGTGTAGCAAAAGAGATAGTACCTTTAATAAGTACTTAGATATACCAGCAGCAAATGATTTTTTATCTTTAATTAATACTCCAGCAAGAATTACAAACCTCAGTAGCATCTACATTGATATCTTTTTTAAATCAAATAAAAGTAACTTAAAACTAAATTTATATTCCAATATCATTTATAACAGTATAACCGATCATTACTCTATGTCATTACATATTCACACAAAGTTTTATACTCGAATATAAATCGATGCCTTTCAAATATTGATTGGAATGACTATTTCAATAATATTACTGATACTAATGAGGGGACAAATAAGCTTATTAACACTTTCGAAAGATTAGTTGAAATTAATACTGTTATAAGACTATTTTATCATCAGTTCCTAAAAAAAAATCAAACTCTGGGTTACAAACGGTCTTTTCAAATCAATTCGAATACGCGATAAATTAAAACATGCTATATCAAAATATCTGAACACTCAAAACGTTAAAACTTACACATACAATATAGAAATCAGCTAACTTCATTAATACGTATCACTAAGGATATTTACCAAAATAAGCTTAATTATGTGCATAGCGACATTAGAACGACATGAAGTATTATTAAAGGTGATATATCTACCAAGCAAAATATATCAGTATTGAATACTAAAACTGATGGTGGAGTTACTAATATAGAAATGATAGCTCCCTTGTTTAATAAGCATTTTCATACTGTTGGAAAAAACTTAGCCAATAAATTAAAAGATACTTGCAAGAATGCTACTTTGTTGCCTTTACTAATAGCACACAAGTTTATTATCAAAGTCGTGCTTAAAAAGGATATACATATATTTTCCGTCAGATATCCTATTTTCAGAGGCAAATTTATTACCACTTAGAATACTTTACTTTAAATTCACTTAACTGCTTTTGTACAAAATCTCCACCCTAAAAAATGTATACGCATTCTTATTACACAGATTAATAGATAAAAAACCAATCAGAACTGATTCGACCGCTTATGACATTAACTCAACATTATGTTTCTTATTTAGGTCCAAGACATTTCACTACTTTACCAGCTTGCTATAAAACTATAAACAGCATTAGATTATATGAAAAACGAGTTACAAAATATTTACTTGATAATATGGAAAAATATAATTTTACATTTACTAATGCTTTTCAAGACCCAATTTTAGGTTTAACTTGACCATTTTTTTGTCAGTTTCTAAATAAATATTTTTTATTTTTTAACAATTTTTTATAAATGTATTGTATTTATAACTTAGTTTACTATTCACAGTTTTCTGTTGAACTATTTATGTATTCAGCCTCACAAACTTTGCTTAGGTGCTGAATCTCTGTCATATATATCTCTGTACTAACAAAACTATTTAATACAATACAATACAAAAAAAAATGCACACTTCAAAATTGCTCTTATAGATATTGAATAATGCATGTCTTTAATAGATTTAATTAATTAACAAACGAAATTTCTTTATAATCCAATTATTTGTGTTTAATTATTTATTTAATTAAATTTGATATGAGTATGTCTGTATTATATATTATGATACATGTCTGCGCCTCTTGGAACGTCAAGGGGCGCAAATAGAAAGTGCCTGGAGTGCAGTAGGCAGTAAACCAGGGGATGTAAGGTAGAGCATTGACTGTATAGAGTAAAAGAGGGAGAAACATAGATTTTAAATACAAAGTCACATAAATACTTAAAAACACTTACCGAAGTACAACATCTGGCACCTTTCATTACTGTTTCTGGGCAGAGGTAAATAGGACCGGAGTAAGGAAATGATTATGGTAGGAAAGAGATTATAGGAAGTTAATATTGATTCATAATTAGTTTTAGATGGTTTGTATGAATGTAGTGGAAAATTATCAGAATGTAAAAATGATTTTTTTATAGGACTATAAAATAACGACAGCATTCGTTTCACTAAGTATAATATTATGTGAAAATAAAATTTGAACACTTGAAAACTAGGAAGTAGGTATGTATCAATGTTAAAGTATTTTAAATGGATAATCGAATGATGAAAAGTAAACATTGGTATTGCACTACGTTTTTTGTAGACCACAAGGGCTATTGCCAAAAGATCACATTCAAGAAAATTGATGTTCTTCGGAGAGCTATTATACAACTTTAAGTAAATACGGCCTTATTTCATACGCTTGGCTATGTTACTTTGCAATACTCGGTGCTGGATACTGCAAGTCATGTTAGTTATTTTCAGTTAGTAAAAGCGAGTAGATTATACCGGTGTAAGAAACTCGAAAAATATATCTAAAAACAATTTATCATACAGTAAGTCTTACACCCACATAGAATATTTCAAAATTTAAGAACAATGTAAAGAAATAAAACAATAGACAAACAATTAGAAGAAAAAATACGTTTCGAAGCGTCGTTTGGAAAATGGTTGTAGATAGGCTCTTTAATATAACCGTTTTATTGGCCAAAAACTCTGTGGTTTTTCGAGGACATAGAGAAAGTACAACAATCGAGAAAGTTGGATATTTTTTGTCTCAAGTTGAATACTTTCCAAGTATGATGATACTGTGAGACAAGTATTGCGGATGCTTGCAGGTAGGTACTACGTTTTGACACGTAATTTTTTTATTTTAATAACGAACATGTACTGCACACGACTGCTCGCCGTTATTAGTTTTTATTAATTTGCAGGTTCGTCGTGTCATTTAAGTCCACAAGCACAAAACGCAATTATACACTGCTTACGAGCTTTAATAATATAGACTATAAGATATTAATGAAGCGCCAGTTTGCTATATTATTTAGATACTACAAAGATATTGAAAACAATCAATCACACGACATTAATTATTCGTTACATAATATTGGAAAACAATGGACAACAAGAAGCAGCAGGTATGAAAACTGTAGAGACTTTTTTAGGATTTTTTAAAGTGGAGGATCACTCAGCGGATGGTATGCCCGAACAAGTTATGGAAAAGTTAAGAGAATATAATAATGAAATAAGAAAGTGTTATTTTTGGGGGTATGATGACGCAAGTGTCATAAATGGCATGTACAGTGACATACCAAGGAAAATTAAATGTATACAACCAAATTCCAAGTGCATTCACTGTAAACAATGCTGATAATGGGAGCAGAATAGTAGTTGATTTATACCACCTGACAAATATGTATAACTTCTTTGGTAACAGCATTAAGCGACGAATTTACTATCAAGTATTATCGGTGAGTCAGAGATAACTGTCAAATGCTTAAATCTAATTCATTGGGCTGGAACACTCACTGCTATTTTTCCGACCCTAATGAAAATTATTTTGAATAGTAAGGAAAAAGGCGAAAGGGACGAGGCGCAAAACCTAAGAAAAAGTATGAAGAATTTTGAATTTGTCATGTTGTGTGTATCACCACTTAAAACTTTACTGAAAATAACATACCCCTGAAAATTATTGCAGACGCTAAACTTTAATTTAAGTGAAGCAGCAGCTTCTCTTTCAAACTTGAAAATTGTAAGAATATCATAAAATGAAATAAAAAGCGAAGCTGAAATTTTAGCAAAAAGTGGGAGGTCACGTCTGAATTGCAAAAGAAGCGTCAGGATCGTATAAAAAAGCACTTTTATGTATTGGCGGTGTATCATAGTTTTGAAATACGAGAAGACATATTTTAGGGGCTCTGTGATTTTTCACACATTGGATGTTGTAAATGAGCAGCTGCTCAGTAAATTTTAATCCTTTGATTCCATAGCAGAACGTTGTGACTTTTTAATTGCCAACGCTTTTTTGAACATGATTGAAAATGAGGCGATAGAGCGGTCAAGAGAATTGTCCTGCAAGTATTCAGAACTGTTATAGGAAAAATTTACTATACAGTTTATCAATTGTAAAAGGCGATACTGGTAAAAACATGCCAGTTATTGCATTTGTGGAAAAAGTGAATAATAAGAAATATGCAGTGCAACAAAGTGACCTATCGGAAGTTTTGTTATGTTACTTTTTATTCTTAACATTACCAGTTTCAGTGGCTACAGCTGAGATATCATTCATTAAGCTAAAGATGGTAAAACTTACCTCTAAAATGGAATATCACAAACTCGTTTGGATGATCTATCAATTTTAGCCATAGAACACTAGGTGGCCATAAAAAAGAATATGTAACATTTAGTCAATAATTTTGCAGAAACGAAAGCTTGTAAGCAAAATTTCTAGATTTGAGTATGTTTTATGATATTATCTGGGTAGTTACCGAAGCACAACTTTTTTCAAAAAAAAACTGTTCTTTATGTTGACTGAAGCGTTTACTCTTAGTCTGTGTTGTGTAACATACTGTTTTAATACGCTCTAATAGTTCTATTATTTCTAAAAATAGTTATTTTCTAGTTAAATTTAGCATTCTAATTATTAGAATGAAGGTCTTGTAGCATAAATATGTCTGCAATTGTAAGCGGCTGCAAGATCACCCAAGAGCGTCCTAGCGAAGTTCCAGGAAGATATAATCCAAGAGTTAATTAATTTTTTTAAAGGCACTTTATTTCAAAGGCACTAAACATGTCAGATTAGTTGCTATCTATGATTAGATGTCAATCATGTTCTAGGACCCTATTTATGTCTGGGTGGTCGGAAGGAATTTTTCAATTAGCGGAGTACTCAACTAAAAAAATTAGTTCCGAGATCTACTTGTGTGGCTATCTTAGTGCAATTGGCAGTTTAATTAATCTTAAAGATTTACGACCGGCGTATCCTAAGTCGAGTATGAGAGCCAAGAAAGGGGTTATGTTTCAATTAACTTAAATGTATATAAGGATGCCAGCCGGTGGTAATCGGGGTTGTTTATTTCCAGACGCGTTAGAGGTTAAAGCTGGTTGTTATTTGCCAGATTGGGTGAAGTGTTTTATTTCTTTGAAGTCAAGTGCGTGCTGTTATGTTCTAAGTTAATTATTTCTCTGAGTAAGTAATTAGTATATGTGGTATTACCATGAACTCAAGGCTGTGTTATGCAGCATAAGTCAGTTATTTGTTTAAATACAGTATTTGTCGACTTCCATAAAATACAACTCCGGGTTAAAGCTCAGTTCAAGTAAATTGATCCGTTAGATTATTGTTTTGGAGACCGCATCGTTTTAGAAGGGTATACTATTATATTGTGTTTCGACGGTGTCAGAGGCCGTTAAGGCGGCTCCGTGGCGTAGTGGTATGTGTGTGACTACCACGCCCAAGGTCCCGGGTTCGAATCCCGACACGGTCCGCTTGAAAAATGTTAGGCGAGCATTTTTCGCAAAAATACACCCTCGTTCGGATGAGAGGTAAAATGGAGGTCCCGTGTGTGAGTGTTGTCACGCACGTTAAAGATCCCTACCTTGCTTGGAACAGCAAGGATTCGGCAAAATTCAAAATTTTCCAGGTAAAAAAAACTCGCTTCCTGGCCAATGTAGTACCTTCGGGTGGAGCATTGGAAAATCACATGTAATGTCAGAGGCCGTTAATCGCTAAGCCACGAGACTACCTGAGTATGCAAAGCTCAGGTCAGGAGTCACGTTACGTTACTATTTGACCCTTGAGAAGGTCGTATTTTTCCTGGTGTTGATGACCCCGTGGTTAAAGGAGGGTCGTCGCCATAAGCAAGTTAAGTAGACTACGGTAGAATTAATTAATTATTGTATTGGGGTGGTTTCACCCAGAACTGTTATTAATATTCATAAAATAAGGATCTTAGTTTAGTTTAGTTAAGTTGTATTTGTGCTAGCCGGAGACTTTAACAGATTAGCCCCTGTGAAGTGATTTATTTTCTGTCCTGCAATCTTGGTTCATCGGCTACGAACAAAGTGCGACGAGAGCTATTACCGCGATTGGTCCATGGGCCGTTTAATTCCCATGGTGGCGCCCTATTGTAAATAATGTTATTTACTGTATATTTTTGTTATGCATATGTAATTAGTTGAAGTTTTAGTTAGTAGCCCATTTAATAAAACAATCGGAATTTCGTCTCAGTGTGTTTGTTTAATGAACCCTCCCTCTCACCGACTGCTGCAGCTTGCGAGGCAACGTCCCGAAACGTGAGGGTACGATAGTGCTAGAAGTCCTGCCATTTATTATTTATTGTTAATTGGATACCCTCACGCGGTAGGTAAATATTGAAATTACACTGGCGCATTAACGTGGTTAAAATCTTAAATATGGTAAACAACACACGGACGAAGTTTTAGATTGTTTTATTTCTATATTACTATTTAGTGTTAGGCATAATTACAGTTTAATATTAGCGATTTAGGAACAGGTTTCGCTATTGTTGACATTTACCTTTTATTTAATCATGTATGTAGTGGAAGCTTTAAGAAGCGACGAGCTCAGTCACGAGCTTTTAATTAGAAACGTTGAACCAACAAAGTTAAGTGTGTTAGAAAAGCGAAAATTATTGCGTACAAAACTCATTGTTGAGAAAGTCGACAAGTAATGTTTTTTTCTGAGTATGAAAAAATTGAAACCGTTCAAAAGGACGAAATTGAATTATTGAAACTTAAGATTTTTGAATTAGAAAACATTTTAAATTCTTTTACCATTCTTCCTAAAAGGAAAGATTATATTAAACTTAACACGAGGTTAATTCATGTAACAAAGAGACTAAATTATGTCAATTTCGATAGTGAATTTTTAGAGGTACACAAAGACCTGCATTCTAAGTGCATTAGAGCTTTTAAGATTTTAGAACAGGTAAACGGGGAAAATGAGATTAATGATAACCCTTCTTATTGTTCGGCTAGGGATAATAAAGATCCTACAATAACACCAACAGCAGAAGTTTCATGCCCTGGAGCATCAACGGTTTCTTCCATTAATACCCCATCGGTTTCGATTTTTAGTAATGATTTAGGTACTCTAATTAAGTCCTTGAATAAAACAACGATTTCAGTCCCGATCCACAAGTGGGGATTACAATTTTCGGGTGAGTCTGATTCTATATCGGTTTTAGATTTTATTCAACGCGTCAAGGAACTGCAAGTTGCAAGAAAAGTTTCGTCAGATGACCTTTTCGAAGGGGCTATTGATCTTTTTACCGGTTCAGCCTTGGATTGGTATAGAGCAACGCGATGTACAGTAAATTCATGGGAACAATTAATTTCTAAATTAAAACGAGATTTTCTTTCAGCCGATTACGCAGAGAATCTTTTAATGTTAATTAAATCTAGACGGCAAGGCACCGAGGAATCACCTACCATTTATATTTCAAAGATGGTAAATTTATTTTCTCAATTGGAAGATTCCATTCCAGTCAGGGAACAAATAAAAATTATTAAAAGAAATTTACAGACTTTTTATGCCACGCAACTGGCGTTAGTTGAAGTGACTGACATTTCCCATTTGATTTCTCGTTGTAAGGTTTTAGAAGACATTAAGCCTCCAAATTTTATTAAACAGGAACATTCTGATTCTGCCAACGTACCAGTTATCTTAGAACGCCAAGTTCGACAGAGTTCAATTTCTAATAATAATTTACCACGGTCCGGCGTTTCGAATTATTTTAAAAACACAGCAAAATTTTCGACTATTTGTTTCAACTGTAAAAGACGAGGTCGCTCGTTTCATACTTATCCGGAGAAACGCGGAATATTTTGTTATTCTTGTGGGCAGCGGGAAGTTACGTCCACATATTGTCCAAACTGCTCAAATAATTCAAAAAACTAAGGACAGGAAAGCGCGTAGTCAGCCGTTGTTTTTCCTCGTTTAATAATATTGCTGTTGACAAAAAGACGTGGTCGGAGTGGTCAGTAAAAGTTAAAGATTTTTGTAAATCATCTAAGGTTTATTCAAATTTTTATAAAGTAAAAGGTGATACAAGACCTTATATTAATATCGAGATATTTAAGGAAACTTATACCGCACTGTTGGATTCCGGGGCGAATACCTCTATTTTAGGCAGACATGGTCTGTGTTTATTGGATAAATATAAGTTAGAATTAATTAAAAATGTAAAAACGTCTATATTAACAACCGCAGATGGCACTTCACAATCAATTTTAGGATCAATTAATTTGCCCATGACTATAAACGGGGTTACTCGGTCTTTAAATGTTTTAGTTTCCGACTCAATAGAGTGTACCTTAACGTTAGGGATTGATTTTTGTCAATTATTTGAATTGAAAGTAGATTTTTCAAAAAATGAATTTTATGCTCATTCTGCGGAAACGAATAAATTAAATTTCATTAAAGTTATGGCCGATTTAAATGAAGACCAGAAAATTGAATTAAACAATGTTATTTCTTTATTTCAATCCCTGGATCGTCCTACCTTAGGCCGAACCACTACAATTTCACATCATATTACAACGGAAGACGTTGAACCAATTAAACAAAGGTATTACCCATTATCACCGGCGATGCTGGAACATGCTAATAAAGAAATTGATGCGATGCTTGAACAGGGCATTATTAGCCCAAGCAATAGCCCGTGGAACTCCCCCATGCTATTAGTAAAGCAAAAGCAAAAGGTGAATTTCGTGTATGTTTTGACGCTAAACGACTAAATTCAATTACAAAAAAAGACGCGTATCCCATTCCGTTTGTAAATGACATTCTTGATAGATTACGCAATGCGAAATATCTCAATTCAATCGATTTAAAAAAAGCCTTTTGGCAATTGCCCTTGAGTGACGAAAGCAAAGAAAAAACAGCCTTTACTGCCCCAAGGCGCGGATTATTTCAATATAATGTAATGCCGATGGGTTTGGCTAATGCTCCAGGTACATTACAGAGGCTCATGGACTCTATTTTTGATTTTTCATTATCCCAATCGGTATTTGTTTATTTAGATGATATAATTATTATTTCAAGCACATTTAAGGAACATATTAGAATTCTGAACGAAGTGTATGAGAAGTTGAAAGGCGCTAATTTAACTATTAACATTTCAAAATGTGAGTTTTGTAAACCAGAGTTACAATATCTGGGATATATTGTGAATAAAGATGGTCTCCGAACTGACCCACCAAAAATTGACGCAATTGTAAATTTTCCTCAACCCAAGACAGCCACTGAAATAAAACGTTTCACCGGTATGTGCTCTTGGTATAGGCGTTTTGTTTTGGATTTTGCCACAATTATAGCAGCTATCAATGATTTATTAAAGGGAACGAGAAAATCGCAAGCGATTAAATGGACGGACGAGGCTCTTATTTCGTTTGAAAAAATTAAAGATGTTCTTACAAAGGCTCCTGTTTTAAGGAGTCCTGATTTTTCGAAAGTTTTTTCTTTACAATGTGACGCCTCAAATTACGGCGTTGGTTGTGTTTTAACTCGGGGAGAAGGAGACGAAGAACATGTAACTGCTTATGCTTCTCGCAGTTTAAATTCAGCAAAGAAAAATTATTCAGTCACAGAACGGGAACTTTTGGCGGTGTGTTTTGCTATTCAAAAATTCCGACCATATATTGAAGGAACTCATTTTAAGGTCATCACGGACCATCATTCTTTAATTTGGCTCCACAACTTAAAAGATCCTGCGGGACGTTTAGCTAGATGGAGTGGGAAACTCCAACAATTTGATTTCGAAGTTATCCACAGGAAGGGTAAATTGAATGTGGTACCAGATACATTATCCCGAGCTTCTAGTGGAGCTTATGCTATTAGTTCTTTAAATTTTTCTTTAGACGAGGTCGAGGATTGGTACAAAAACATGTTAAATAATATTAAGGAAAAGCCAGATTTATATCCCGATTGGAGAGTAGAAAATGATAAAATGTATAAGTTTATTCCGAATAATTTGAATATCAAAGCCAATTTAATTGAGTGGAAATTAGTAGTGCCGAAATCATGCCGTGCACAAATTTTAAAAGAATGCCATGATGATCCAGTTTCGGCCCATTTGGGTGTATTTAAAACATACACAAAAATCAAAGAGCTCTATTACTGGCCCAAAATGCGGTCATATATTTCTAAATACATTAGTAAATGTGTTACGTGCTGCCAAAGCAAATCCAGCACGTTCAACCATTATGGTTTTATGGTCAAAGAGAAAAAAGTTTCATTTCCGTTTCAATGTTTGTCCATTGATTTAATGGGGCCCTTTCCACGCTCGAAATTGGGGAATACTTACCTTTTAGTTGTTACTGACTGGTTTACAAAATTCACTTTATTGCATCCCATGCGCAGCGCTTCAACAAAACAAATTTGTAATTACCTGGAAAATTTTGTATTTTTGGTATATGGGGTACCTCAAATTTGTATGATAGATAATGGCCCTCAATTTAAAAGTAATTTATTTTCTAATCTCATGACAAATTATAAAATACCTTCGGTTTGGTTTAACGCCAGCTACCATCCTCAAGTTAATTATGTAGAACGCGTTAACAAGGTAATTGGAGCTGCCATTCGCAGTTACATTCAAGATTCTCAGAAGAATTGGGACGATAATATTCACAAAATTGCCCTTGCGCTTCGTAATGCTGTTCATGAATCCACAAAATATTCCCCAATATTTTTAGCTTTTGGACGCACGGTTCCTCTGACCGGAGAATTTTATAATAAATTAAAGGATTTAAATCCAGAGGATCTGGCAATTGATACTCGTGAACAATTGGTTCAAAACCTCAATGAATTATCGCCCATCTTTAAAGAAGTTCAGAAAAACATACATTTGGAGTATGAACGTAATACGCACTCTTACAATTTAAGGCGCAGACCATTAAATTTCAAAGTAGGGGATTTAGTGTGGAAGCGCAATTTTATATTATCAGATGCTTCTAAACATTTCAATAAAAAATTAGCCCCAAAGATCCTAGAAGCAAAGGTGATAGAAGTTTTAGGTTCTACCACTTATCGACTATCTTCCATGGACGGAAAACCGCTAGGGGTGTTCCACGTCCAAGACCTAAAACCTCACAATATTTTATTTTCCAATTTTTTATTTTTTCTTCCGTCAATTTTCTGAAAAGACTCAGTTGTCTTAAACATAATTGCGGTTGGATGTGTTAATTTCTACATTTATTTTTTCAATTTTCTTGAAATTCCTAAGAGCAATTTCAATTTTTCGAGGGGGGCTGTGTAACATACTGTTTTAATACGCTCTAATAGTTCTATTATTTCTAAAAATAGTTCTTTTCTAGTTTAATTTTAGCATTCTAATTATTAGAATGAAGGTCTTGTAGCATAAATATGTCTGCAATTGTAAGCGGCTGCAAGATCACCCAAGAGCGTCCTAGCGAAGTTCCAGGAAGATATAATCCAAGAGTTAATTAATTTTTCTAAAGGCACTTTATTTCAAAGGCACTAAACATGTCAGATTAGTTGCTATCTATGATTAGATGTCAATCATGTTCTAGGACCCTATTTATGTCTGGGTGGTCGGAAAAAATTTTTCAATTAGCGGAGTACTCAACTAAAAATTAGTTCCGAGATCTACTTGTGTGGCTATCTTAGTGCAATTGGCAGTTTAATTAATCTTAAAGATTTACGACCGGCGTATTCTAAGTCGAGTATGAGAGCTAAGAAAGGGGTTATTTTTCAATTAACTTAAATGTATATAAGGATGCCAGCCGGTGGTAATCGGGGTTGTTTATTTCCAGACGCGTTAGAGGTTAAAGCTGGTTGTTATTTGCCAGATTGGGTGAAGTGTTTTATTTCTTTGAAGTCAAGTGCGTGCTGTTATGTTCTAAGTTAATTATTTCTCTGAGTAAGTAATTAGTATATGTGGTATTACCATAAACTCAAGGCTGTGTTATGCAGCATAAGTCAGTTATTTGTTTAAATACAGTATTTGTCGACTTCCATAAAATACAACTCCGGGTTAAAGCTCAGTTCAAGTAAATTGATCCGTTAGATTATTGTTTTGGAGACCGCATCGTTTTAGAAGGGTATACTATTATATTGTGTTTCGACGGTGTCAGAGGCCGTTACTTTCTAGTTGCCGCTTGAAGCGAGCGGACGTGTTTTTGCCGAGCTCCCGCTTCAGCAATAACAGTAAGTTTTTATCTAGGGTTTATATTATTTATTGTTGTATTATTTTATTTGAAGCTTTGCTTTTTATTGTGTTTTATTTTTATAATTGTGTGCCATCAAATTTTAAATACAGGGCAGTAAAATAAAAATTTTAAAACAGAATTTAAACTAAATAAAAACTAAATAAATCGCGTCTTCTTTGTAATTTAAACCAAATCCGCGTTTTAAAATAATCTAAATAAATTTCGGGTTAATAAAACAAAGGTCTACTCAACTAATACTCAAAAACAATTTCGAAATAACTTAAAAAGGCATTTTAATAATAAATTTAAAATAAAATCCGCCTAAATCAAGTAAAAACCGGGTAAAACAACTAAAAGTGTGTGAATTTTTTATAGTGCGCGTATAATAAAATAATAACCAAAAACAAAAATCTAAGCCCTTTTAAATCAAATAAATAACTCAAAACTGTAAATTTTAAAACAATTTTAATATAAATTTTCCGTAATTTAAGTTCACGCGTATTTAAAAGTTCCTTTAAAATCGATTTTGGTGTAATTAAGCGGTGTAACAGTTACGGGTTGTGCTAGTTACCAAGCGATTAAGTGAAAGGTCATTTCCGGTTACCACATTCCGATTGCGCTCGACCTTATTTTGTTAATTACACATTTAAAAATAAAGTGTTCTTATTTATAAATTAGATATTTTAATATTTTGAAGTAATTAGTTTATTTAAATTTGATTTGGCGGTTTAAAATTTAAAATAAATAAATAGCGTTCTTTACGGTACATTTTAAATCGAGATATTTTTATTGCGTTAGGAAATTTATTTGATTCTAGTTGTTATTTTGACGCTTAGTGCTTGTTGTATTTTTGTTAAAATTTGATATTTAATTGGGCGGTTGAAGTTTTAATAAATACAAGGTTGTTTACGGTTCACCTTTAAACAAAACATTTTTATTGGACCAACGTTTTGCGTTCTTCTAGCGTCGTTCTTTTAGCGTCGTAACGGTTAGGACGTTTTTGAGCTGCGTTTTAGGTGTCATTTTATTGCTAGTTTTGTCAGCATGGTGGTCCACCGCGATGAGGAGCCGCTGCCCAGGAGGAAGAGGGCGATCGGTCGGAGTCTGCTAGGTCGGCGGCGGAGGGCGCTGTTGGGGAAACAGCTAAGGTAGTGCTAAAGGACTTCTTGTTAGAAACTCAGGAGGAGGTACAGGAGGTAGGGAAGGAGCCTGCGTCTGCGGCGGTCGTGTCTGAGGAGTCAGGGGCCTCCGTGGTGGTCGCGGCGCCAGAATTGCCCTCTACTTCGAGAGCCCAGCGCACGATGTCGACTAGCAGCAACGGTAGCGTTAATGCTAGCGACCTCGATGAGCTGGAACTCTTAAAGTTTAGGGTGAGGAAGGCGCACGCTGCCGTCTATGGGAAGGTGCCGACGACCTCCGCCACTATCGTCGTGGAGGATAGGAAGATGGTTCGGCACGCCGTGGATGATATCCGTGACGTGACGAACCAACTGATAGGTATGGTTAGGGCGCTGCGTCTTTGTTTAGATGGTTCAGGAGAGCAAGTGTTGTTGGGGAAGTCCGGCGGTGAATTCTGTCGTTTCAGGAGGCCAGAGTCAGGGTGCGTCGGTGCAGCGCAAGGTCTCCTACGCCGCTGCAGCTTCAGGATCTGCCCCTACGTTTGCTGTAAGGGTCGACGCCAGGCCAGGCCAGAAGGACGACGTGATGACGACCCTGAAGCAGAAGGTCGATCCCGCTCGAGATGGGTTTGTTGTTGTCGGAGCTCGTAGGACGCGCCGGGGCGGTGTCGTTGTGGAGTGCGCAGGTCGCGACGACGCCAAGAAACTGCAGTTGAAGGTCGGCGGGAACTGCAAGGAACTCGTGGCGAAGACCATCGAGAAGAAACGTCCACTGGTCGTTCTTCCGGGGTCGAAGCGGGGATGAAGGCTGAAGAGCTCGTGCGGTTGATTGCGAGCCAGAATCCCCGTTTCGGCGATTTGAAGCTAGAAGACCACCTGAGAGAAGTTCAGGTTTGGCGGAAAGGGCCCTAGAGATCCCTTCGCCAACGTAGTCTTCGAAGTGACCCCACACTTCGAAGACGTATATTAGCTGATGCTATTAACCTCAGGTGGCGAAGAGTATGGGCCCGGGACCACTTCTCGATGACCCAGTGTTACCGGTGCTACGAGTACGGCCATCGATCGATGGAGTGCAGGAGAAGGTACAGTGGTGCGGTAACTGTGCCGAGGTCGGGCATGAATTCAAGAATTGCCGGAAGGCAGTCCCTGCTGTGTGGTTTGCGCTAGGGCAAACGACAGAACTGGCGGTGGCGCGAAGGTCGATACGCGCCACGACGCCAAGTCGAGTAGATGCCCCACGATGCAACGTCTGAAGCACGCAATCACACGAAACATCGATTATGGACTGTGAAGATAAAACAAAGTCCATAAGAAGCAAGAAGATTAAATTCGCGCAACTAAATCTCGGGAAAGGTAGAGGGCAACAAATAACTTCGTAAAGTTATTCATCGAAAATAATATCGACATCGGGTTTATACAGGAACCGCACCTGTATGGCCACAAAATAACAGGTTTTGGGAGGGGTTACCGTCTTAAACGCGAATAGTGAACGACCGCGTAGCGGATAATAATAAATAATGGAACGTGCGCCGGAATTATATTAAATAATTTATCGAACGAGTTTGTAACGACGGCCGAAATCAAATCAGGGAAAATGCGTTCTATGTAATAAGCGTGTACCTCCCGCCGGTCGATTCCCGGCGGAAAATCCCAAACCGAAGACTTGATAAATGAAGTAGATAATATTATTCGTAAAATCGGCAGAAATAAAAATCTAGTCATTGGGGAGATTTTAATGCCAAGTCGCCACTATGGGGCAGCCCTATCGAAGACGATAGAGGCTCGCAGGTTGCTGATCTTTTACGGAATGGGATCTTAGTGTGATAAACACTAATGATTTACCTACGTTTGAGACGCATAGAGGCAGCAGTTTTATAGATATTACTGCAGTCTCGCACGAAATGTTAGAAACGATTTGTAATTGGAAATTAAGGTCGGACGAGGAAACGCTCTCTGATCATAAATTAATAACATGGGACGTTGAAACCAAAACAAGTGCAAACGAGCAGCTAACTGTATTTCCGCGGTTCTGTAATAAAAAGCAAATTGGGAGCGATTTAAACAAAAATTTGGCGAAAGTATCCTGTGCTCGAAAATGAGCTATTTAACTGCCGAGAGGCAGACGAAGTAGAAACACTCGCAAAAATTAAACGACGCGGTGGTAGACGCGTCGTCGTATTCCATGCCGAAAAGAAAACATTTAAAGACAGCGTACCCTGGTGGACCCGGGAACTAACCACCAAGCGGGCAGAAACGCGTAACCTAAGGCGCCGCTATCAACGCGCCTCGGGAGATATAAGAGAACAACGGAGAATAGAATATAATCAAAGTTACCGCGAATATAAAATATTAATAGAAGAAACGCGAACGAATAAATTTAAAGAATTCTGCACGCAAAACTCAGAGAAAGAACCTGGGGAACCGCATACCGCGTAATTAGAGGAAAACAACAAAAATCGCGCTCAGTAATATAAAGAAAACAAATGGCGAATACACGGAAGGTTTTAAAACCACAGCGGAATATTTACTAGAGAAATTTTTCCCATCGGATAATCCCGAGGGGATGAAGGGTCGCACGATTTAATACGTCGGGAAGCTGCAAAGGCGCAAGGAACAGGTGCCGATAAGGCAATCCTAGTTCACGAGGTCGTCAGGGCTCTTAGGAGGATGAACCCTAAGAAGGCACCGGGGCATGATGGAATCACTTCAGACGCAGCTCTGCAGGCGTGCCTGTTAGCCCCGTGTGTCTTTGTTGGGTTGTTTAATCTTTGTTTAGAAAGGGCGTTTTTCCGCGTTGCTGGAAAATCCAGAATGTGAAATTTATACCCAAACCTAAAAAGGCGGATGCGTCAGATCCGGGCAGCTATCGTCCAATTAGCTTGCTACCGGTGCTGGGGAAAGTTTTAGATCGCGTTATGACTACGCGTGTTGAACACCTAGTGCGAGACAGCGGCGGTTTTAATAACCGACAGTTTGGTTTCGTGGAGGGCAAGTCGACTATCGACGCGTTAGAGTTCGTTGTCGGGGAAATTAAGCAGGCAAGAGATGCCAAAGAGTACTGTGTCGTTGTTGCTTTGGACATTTCAGGAGCATTTGATGCTGCCTGGTGGCCATTAATCGTTTGCGAGTTAGATCGTAGGGGTTGTCCGCGAAACTTGATGTCTTTGGTCAAGAGCTATTTCTCGGGGCGATTAGCACAGGTTGAAATTCCGGGTGAAGTTCTGTCGCGTGAGGTGGAAAGGGATGCCCGCAAGGGTCATGTTCTGGTCCCACATTTTGAAGTTGTTGTATGAGAGCATCTTTAGGGTCAAGTTGCCCGCAGGATGCTCAATCGTCGGGTTTGCAGATGACACACTTTTAATTGTAAGATCGAGATTGTTAATGGATATGCGCACAAAACCGAACGAGGCGCTTAATAAATTACACGAATGGTCGCAGGCGGTAAAATTAAAATTTAACACGGCGAAGTCAGAGGCGCTTTATTTCGGCACGAAACCAGGACAGAGACCTCCTAGGTTAGAGCTAGGAGGAGAAAATCCGTTTAAAGATTGTATTACCTACCTCGGCGTCAAGATCGACAATAAATCAAATTGGAAAGCGCACGTACAATACGTAAAAAGTAAGGGCGGCGAAATATCAAATAAAATGATGGCGGCGGCTAAAATAAAGTGGGGTTTCAGGGCGAATCGCTGAGGACGGTTTATGCCGGAGCAATTGAGCCGGCAATACTGTACGCAGCTTCTGTATGGGCAGAAGGTTGTAAAGTCCGGGAGATGCGTCAATTGACGAGCGTACAACGCATAACCGCGGTAAAAGCGGCGAGGGCGTACAGGACCACCTCCACGGAGGCTGTCCTGGTGATCAGTAGGTCTCTCCCTATCGAATATGTCGTTAGGGAGATTAGAGATAGACGATTAATAAATATAGGAAAAGGGCGCGAAATTATCGAAGATCTTAATCTTGGTAATAGGGAAATTGCAAGAAAGATTGTTGTATCTGAGTTAGGGCACCCGGCTGATATTAGAGGGATCGAGTTTGTCGAAGGTGATGAGGACGCGATGGGTATCAGAATTTATACGGACGGTTCACGTATGGACGATGGGCAAGCAGGCGCAGGAAAGGGAGGTGTTTCGGTTTCAAACCAAACTCGCGAACTGGTGCACTATCTTCCAGTGCGAATTGGTAGCCATACGAGAGGCTATCGATTACGTAATAAACCATACGGGCAGAGACGAGTATTATATAATCAGTGATAGTAAATCGGCGCTAACGGCTTTAACAAACATGAACACCTCGACAGATCTCCAAGCGGACGTCTGGAGGATAGCGCGTACGGCGCTAGAGTTTCGACGTTTAAAGTTCTGTTGGGTCAGGTCGCACAATGGTAACGTAGGAAACGATAGGGCTGACGAATTAGCTAAAGAGGCCGCGACGGGCGACTTTAGAATATCACTTTCGTCGATACCGAGGTCTTTAATCAAAAGAAAGCTGCGCGAAAATCAATTCGACAATGGGAAGAGGTGGAACAACGCTGCCACGGGCAGGTTGACCCACAAATTCATACCGAGCATAGAAGCCAGAGGTAAGATCGAGGTTAAGCTCGATCACAAAATGGTGCAGTTGATAACAGGGCACGGCGCCCTGAAGGCGTATTTACAAAGGTTCGGTCTAACCAATAGCGACCGCTGCGAATGCGGTGAGGGCGCGGAAAGCGCAGAGCACGTGCTCTTCGACTGCCCGCTTGAGGCGGAAATCGAGGGTTGGCTGATAGCAAACTAGCTATCCTAGGTCTGGCATGGCCAAAGAGCCTAGAGGAAGTCGGGGAAGTGGTTAACCAGAAGGCGTTCTGGACAGCCTTAAAAGAATTCGCGGAAGGGTCGCGAGATTAGACAATCAATGACGACCGCGTGTAAAAATTCGGTGGGGTTGGTGGGAGGATTGAAAATTTTAGATTGACTTGGCGTGAGTAAGGATACGAGCATAACCAAAACCTGATATTAAAAAAAAAAAAAAAAAAAAAAGATAATTATACCAAAATGTCCAATATGCACGAGAAACCCCACTCCATTAATACAATCACTGCCTATCTTCATAATTATGTGCGGAAAATCGGGAATAAATAATACCAAATAAACAATAACAAATAAATCATAAACCCTCATTAAATTAAATCAATAAAGTAAACAAGGATAATAAAACAGAGTGCAACCGCGCATCCCCCAGGACTTGAAAGTGAAGTGATAGTGATAGTGATTGTGATCCCCAAAAACATTTAGTGCATACCCACCAGGACTTTAGCAGTGCACCCTGTCCCACCTTTAGAAGTAAGTTACAGACGACCAGATCTTCGGATGCTGGAGAATTTTATTATCGAGGTAAGACTTAAAATGTGGCGGCTGTACTGCACAAGCATTGATTTACATTAATTAGTAGTTTTGAAATAATTTAAGAAGCACGTTTGGTGTGTAAAGGCGCTAGCCGACATAATGCTTGTGCGAGTGCACCTGATAAATAGGGTGATGCTTTCGCTATTTTGTGCACTGCTATATGCTTAACGCTTATTAAACATTTATTTATATATTTACATAATTATATTTATTTATATTTTATATTTACACTTTATATTTATTTATATATAGCATGTATTATGTGGCTTATTTGTTTTGTTTGACGTTCTGTCGCCATTTTGGTTGCAGTATATATTTGGGAAGGACGAGCAGAATTGCGAAGATTGTAATCATAATGTAAATCAGTTAGGAACGATAGGAAAGCTAGGGATGGATTTAAATTGGTTAGCTAGATTTGGATAGTTTTAAGACGACCCTTCAGGTCGCACTGGTAAGCAGAACCGGCGTCTGCTATCCGGTATTACGGATCCCTCCCTTCTCATTTTGCTTGTTGATCGGGTACACTCGAAAGTCAGCGCTAGGGATACCATTATTTACAACCCTGTTTTTAGTTTTTGTTTTGTTTTTGTTCCAGTTTTTGTCAGATTTTTAGGTTTATTAGATTGTTAGAGTTTGTTAGGTTTGTTAGATTTTTAGGTTTGTTAGATTTTTATTTAGTTTTTATTTAGGGTGAATCAACTATGAAGTAAGAATAAATTAGGAGCACGACTATTTTTCGCGTTTAAACCCAATGTAGTACCTCCGGGTGGAGCATTGGGGACGTGGCCGCAAGTATAGCGGCCCTAATTCAAATTATAATGTCAGAGGCCGTTAATCGCTAAGCCACGAGACTACCTGAGCATGCAAAGCTCAGGTCAGGAGTCACTTTACGTTACTATTTGACCCTTGAGAAGGTCGTATTTTTCCTGGTGTTGATGACCCCGTGGTTAAAGGAGGGTCGTCGCCATAAGCAAGTTAAGTAGACTACGGTCGAATTAATTAATTATTGTATTGGGGTGGTTTCACCCAGAACTGTTATTAATATTCATAAAATAAGGATTTTAGTTTAGTTTAGTTAAGTTGTGTTTGTGCTAGCCGGAGACTTTAACAGATTAGCCCCTGTGAAGTGATTTATTTTCTGTCCTGCAATCTTGGTTCATCGCCCACGAACAAAGTGCGACGAGAGCTATTACCGCGATTGGTCCATGGGCCGTTTAATTCCCATGGTGGCGCCCTATTGTAAATATTGTTATTTACTGTATATTTTTGTTATGCATATGCAATTAGTTGAATTTCGTCTCAGTGTGTTTGTTTAATGAACCCTCCCTCTCACCGACTGCTGCAGCTTGCGAGGCAACGTCCCGAAACGTGAGAGTACGATAGTGCTAGAGGTCCTGCGATTTATTATTTATTGTTAATTGGATACTCTCACGCGGTAGGTAAATATTGAAATTACAGTTATCCTAACCTAAAGTATTAATCACTTTCAACAGAATTCCTATTCATTTATTAATTAACTTACTTTTCAAAATTTTTACCTATATTATTTTTCCTTTACAATTTTGTTTAGGGTCCCGGGTTTTGCTACACCACTGTTTGCCAGAATATAGTGAGGTCCATAGTTCCATGTTCAAAGTCACATTACGACCTCCTTAACTATTTTTGAGCTTAGTTTTTAGATGTTGTACTCACGCCTACGCTCATGCTTTCTTTCCATCGACCTGAAAATGATATTTCTGCATTAGGTTTTCCTAACACCTTAGTCTATTTTCCAACGCAACCAACTCGGGGTCTTACAATTTTTTAAAACAGGAAACGTGAGCTTGTTTTGTCATGGTGTTAGTATAGTATGGTCGTATGCAAGGTAGTATACAACGGAAGAAGAAATAACTCTAGCCATAGCGTCTAATCCAATGTGTTAAGACGTTTTAGCATGATCATGGTGACCAAATTTAGACAATCGACTCAGCTTGCACTTTATAATTTTTCTAGTATGAATGGGTTTTGATAGTTTACCAGCCGGAATTAAAAACAGACTAGAGCTACACCTCCGGCAGCCACCTTACTGTCGGAGGGTTGCGCACAAGAGAGTCCAAACGATAAAAAATTTAAATTAAAAGTTGTGACCGGTATTTTACAGTTCCAGAATGTGTAATACTTTCTAAGTCCGCAGGTTTTAGCAATTTTCCAAACACAATTACAGCTTTAACGTTGTACCTACACCTGTTATGTTTGCAAGAATGGAGAGATCTTTCTCAAAATTAAAAATTATCTTAGAAACTCCACTTCACAAGAATCTATTATATGATTTATTCCTCTTGGTAATAGAACATGATACTGGCAAAAACAAGATATCAATAATACAGTAACAGGGTTTGCAGTAGAACAGGCAAAAAAAAGAATTCGTGTATTAGATGTTGAGTGTCATTCTTGTAGTAGGATTTTTTACTGTGTCAAATTTTGAGGTGGATATTATTTTATGCGTTGAATAAATATATATTGTAGTTTTAATGCATTAATTTATAAGTTCCAATGTTTGTAATTTGGTTGTATAATAAGAAATTTGATTAAAAAAAAATATATTTATTTCTTCTTTACAGATACTGTAAATATAAAACACGGAAAAAGGGAATCGCAAAATTTTTTTAAAGTGGGGTGTGGAGTGTGGTGTGGTATCAATAATCGTATTTAGGCTGCTGATGCACTCAACGCATTTCTACCTCAACTGCATTTAATTTCCAAAAAAACAGAAACGCGTGATGTTCATTGATTGTCTAGTCAACATTCATAGTAGAAAATTTAGTTGTACGACCGTAAACTAAATATACGATTTGCACTTGCTCATTGGAATAATTTATTTGTTTATTTAATCGTATGACTAAGTCAGGACACGTAGTTGAATCTGGCCTTTGCCGTTATATGCAAAATAAAAGCTGCAAAAATTGTAACTGAATCGTATAGATTAAAGAAAACATGTTTGCGTTTTCACTTTTTTACCAATTTAGAATATTTTATAGAATTTGTTAATCTGTTAAACAAATTAAGTTTTTCAATTTAGCAAAATTTAAAAATTCCCTAAAAATAATACCCGTGTTTAACAAACAAGATAGTAAAAGTTTGTTAAACTCTAACGACATGGTACAAATATAATGTAAACATAAACTTTATTGTCTTGATTTATTACACCATTAGTCTAGCACGCGTTTTTATGATTTATATTTAAAAAACATGTGATTATTTACCGAACTAATAACAGAACATCATACTATTTCAGGTTTGCTCTAGTTACGACCTGTCCTAATTATACTAGTAGGTCAAAAGACGTTGAGATACATTTGGATACTTTTCACTTAGTAACTTATTGTCTTTGCTTGTACAGCCGTATTAGATGAGGTTAATAGCTAACTTTAATATTATTAAAGATAAAAAACTGTTTGCACGTTCGCCGACTACTTTTTGAGATCAATTCAGTAGGAAAATCAGAAATGAGCATTCTTTTTCTGTTTTGAATTTTAATCATTTAAACTTGTGCCACATAAACTGATTTCATTATTCCATTATCAAACACGCTTCTACTATACTCCGCTCCGAAAATATTATTTAACTACTACTCAAAGGGATTTGTTGTATCCAACTGCGGTCACTAGTCTCTTTTGCGTGGTACCGTTAACCGCAAATTCCTTGTTTGGGACGCAGTATATCATCCTACCAGTGTCGCCGCTCCGAGGTGTGTGTTTGTGTGTGTGTGTGTGTGTATGTGCATGCGTGCGCTTGTGTGTGTGTGTGCCTTACATTCGACCGTCCTGAGCCCAAAACGTGTTCGTCGGGGTTTCGTATGTGTGGCCTCTTTTTTGTTAGCATACAGAACCAATATTTTCAATTTACTAGCGCCCAAGGTTAAGCAGGACACACAGATTGGACAATTCTGCATTCAATACCTGGCACGCAAGGCCCCCACTGGGTTAATACTACATTTATTAATAAAAAGCACACGGGGCTTCATATGACCACAGAGTCAATCATACGTTTGCTAATACCAAGCACACTAGGCTTCAGATGACTTACAGGGTCAGTAATACTTTTGCTAATACCAATCACCCATGGCTTCAGTTTTCTACTTTCCTTTAAACATTTTGATAACGCACGGAGTAACCAGAATTCGACACTATGCACTTACCTGTAGAATTAACCACGTTGTGACAATGCTATGTGCAGGCATCAGTTCACAGAACTGTACGCGTATCTGTAAATAAAACAAAACAATAACTTGCAGAGCCACCTATATAAACAAAGCACCATATGGTGCACTAGACCCAAGAGAAAACGCGCTAGTTGCAATGTTTCTAACATATATAAAGTACAAAACAATGCTGCGACATGTACTGAATGTTTTTATCATAAAATAAAATAAGAGCATGCTATCGCTCGTGTAGTCTTCATGGCTACTTCATAAAGTCACTAACATATAAAGCATTGAAACGAAAAAAATACATCCAGTAAGGTTGGAAATCAATAATTTTAATTTAAGAACTGAGGGCGAAAAGGTGGTATACGCTTACTTGCCACTACTCCCTTAAACTTTCTTTTATCTTCTGTGAATGTAGCTACCCTATGGTAATCGTTGCCTAGAACTTTCATAACCTTTACTGGTTCAACGCTTCTAGAAACTATTTTCCCGCTTGCCAATACTAAAACTAAGGGTAATCGCTCCAAAAGAACGGTACCTCCTACTTTATACGTTTTCGAGTTTTATTTATCTTTGTCGAACCTTTTTTTTATTTTTAAAGCATTCTCATTACACCACTTCTTTGCCCATTTTCGTATCTCTTTCGCAAGAAATTTTTATTTCGTTATCGAGCTTTGGTCGAAAACCGTATAACAATTCACTTGGGGTAAGACCAGCGGTAGCATTTGGGATTCCGTTGTTCCCTTTTGCACCTTTAATAATGTGATCTCCTTGGATTGAAGCTGTTAATGATTCTAGAATCGTTCGGTTGGTCCTTTTCACCTAACCGGTACTCCTGGAGATGCTAGGGTATTTTTAATCTGTTTAATATTATGTGTATCACATAATTCCTTAAATATTTTGGCAGTCGAGGGCTTTTCCTCGATTAGTAATAACCCTTTAAGGAGGATGTACAGTTTAATTAACCTCACTAAAGTATCAAATGTATGCTGGCTGCCAGTATCAGGTCCTGTTTCAAGCCAAATAAATTTTCTGTCAATTATTACCAGTATTCGTGTGTTGCCATTTTCAGTTTTACAGAATGTGAGTAAATGATCCAAATGTAGTGTGCGAAACGGTTCGGCAATTTTACTAATCGGATGTAGGCTAATGCAGCGCTAACTTGTTGGTTTCTTTGAAACCACACAGTGGATAAAGTTTTAACGCATACGTGTACCATTTTACTACCAGACCTGTGTTCGATTACAAAATCATACTCCTGCATGAGCACCACTATTTACCAATTCGGGGTATAAGGTCCCCTTTTGCCAATGTAAAACGAACAGTGTCATGTAGGTGTATCATCACTTATCCCGCTACCCAAATACTCAGTTGAGTTTTCAAAAATTAACATTTTTGTAAATTAAGGGTCAAGCCAGCTTTGTCAAAAACGCACAATACCTTATCTAAATGTTCCAAAACTTCTTCTATGGTTTTAGATACGATCAGAATGTCGTCTAAATAAAGCAAAGCAAAATCGTGCCGAAATAGTCCCAGAACTTGATTTATAGCGCGAACTCGATGACAATATCATTGTTAATAGAATAACAAATACTGTTAATGATCCTTTTTTAAAATCCGGTGCAATTGCAGCAGGTTGTCAGAGTACTAACGAATTATTAAAATTTTTAATAACTAGTTGTGAACATGCGAAAGATAAGAAAGATACAGCGTGTAAAATCTACCGCAGACTATCATAAATTAAACAAAGTGCGCAGTAAAATAGACAGAGGTAGAGCGAATGTTGATAAGTTAAAGTGTTTCTTGTGTAGGCTAGCAGGACATAAAAATGCAGACTGTCCCAAGAACTTGTCGAGAAAAATGTGTAACTTTTGTAAGTGCTATAAAAAGAATAAGTCGCAACCGAGTTGTTCCCACAAAGTTATTAATAAAAAAGGTTCTATAGTTCATTCGATTTAATTTTAGGATGACCTCACCACTGGATAAAATGCGGCATTGCCAATGTTAGTTAAATTCTAATGAATTTAATGAAAGCTATACGAATATTCTTATTGGCAAGAGGAATTGGTGGCAACACCGTACAGAACCGCCAACCTTTATTGTGTTAAATGACAGTATCGTGCAAGCGCAATTCAAGGTATTTATTTGCATATTCACTACTACATTTGACGTCATCCTAAAGTGAAAGCAAATGGACTATAGTTAAACTGTAGTAAGGAGAAATATTTTAAATCCGCTGGAATTGATGGATAACTTTGTTCCGCTCACATAGATTTTGGCCGTTCCAGTGAAAGCATTAACGGTAACTAAAAGTGTACTAAAGTGATACACTAAAGATGTACTAAAGAAAGTACTTAGAGTATAACTGAATATGCACTAAATAAATGCCTTAAAAGTATTTATTTCACATTTATTCAAATTATTAAACATTATCATCTTCATGTTACTTTCAGATTGAGAATCGTATTGAAAAAACAAAGTCCAAATAAATATGGATAATTTTTTTTTTGTCTTTAAAACTAAATTATTTTATATCTATCTCGGGCAATATCTGGCGACTTTCAATTATAAAATCCTGTTCGCATGGTGTTATCTACTATGGTATGGAAGCTCACAGCTGATGTTCAATGTTTCGTGTACGCGAAGTACATAATTTACAAAAAAATATATAAATATATATATATATATATATATATATATATATATATATATATTTATATATATATGCTGTGACAACGCCTTGCTTTGAGGCGTTGCTGAAAGAGTGCTGTGAAAATGGCCGGGGTTGGTCGATAGTTAAAGGGTGCTGTGATACAGATACAACAATTTGTATAACTTGAAATTGTTCACTTACCTTCCCTTTTAACTTTGCTTGGCTAGCTCCACGGAATTGATGGAGTTTTCAACACAGCAATATCACAAGGCATTTATACATTATGAAATATTTTCTCTCGTACAAAAGCATTTACAATATCGTTTCTTTTAAACATAAAGTAATTTCTAAGAAGTACTTGATATATAACGAAATATTGTTCCTTACCTTATTTTAAATTTACAGAACTAAATTTATTCCTATGGATGGTTAGTTCAATTAAAACCATAAATTTAAAAACCACAAAAGCATTGTTTTGTTTATGGTAAAATACATATTGGAACGGAATATAGGTTCATAAATTATTTTAAAACACAAAAAGGGTAATCAAAATATTTATTTCTGAAAATTTTATATCATTTTAAGAAAGGTTTGAAATTATGAGGTAGATAACACTGACTTCATTAATATGCATCTCAAATGCAAGAGTGAATTTGATTAAGATTAATGTTACATGTTCGTACAATGTAAAAACCCAACGCTGATTAATGGAATTCACAAATACTAGGTTTCAGACGTAATTTCACATTTCAGTGCAATACAATGTATTCATTTTATATTTCCGAAAACAGAAGGAAACACGAGCATTAACATAGGTAAATCACATGATACCCCAAGTACTTTTCAGGATTAATTCCTTAATCCCAACAGGAACTCTGTACCATAACAAAAATCTTCGACTAAACGTAAGAAAAGGAGGGAATTAAATGACAATAATTGCATCTGACAAAAAATCAATCAATTGTCCACAGGCTGTTAAGTGGAAAACATCAAAATGTAGACGTACGCACGAATAGTAGAAAAGGGGGGTTGATGGTTGAGGAGGTGAAAATAAATACTGCTGAAGATGGAAATATAGATTTCCCGCAGGAAAAACACGACATACGACTAAATTTACTTGAACTTACGCTTGCGTGAGCAAGGTAAAGTGTTTAGATTCTTGAATTTATGGGATTATCGTCGTTGTGATCGGAGAAAGAGGTATTAGAACTTGTAGAGTTTATTCCTACATTAATTTGGAATTTTGTTATATGTTGAGATAAGAAAGCTTAGATAGTAGGAAAGTAAGCAGGGAATAAAAATATTGATGATTTCTAGAAATCTTCAAAAATAAAGATATATTTGGAATTAAAACAGTGAGTAATATATGAACTTTTAAGTTTAGATTTCTTAGTTTTTGACTTATAAATTGAAAATGTCAATTATTTGTATTTATGTATCAGAAAACTAAATAAAGTGAAAGTAATTGTTTTGTGGGACAGAGTGAGAAATTTAAGCATTTCGTTTAAGCAAATCACATTTGTATTTACGCTGAAATTACTTAATGTTATAGAGCTTAAGTCTAGGTTGAATTTTATTTGAATTAATTAAAAACTAGGGTAAACAGACGTAAGGAAATCCAGCTACCGCAGTAAGGCATTACATTTTTTATTTTTATTTAAACTAACAAAAATTTAATAAGTGCTTTAAGGTATTTTTCAGAAGGGTAACGTATATGGTGATAGAATTTAAGACACCAAAGTAAAGGAAACATATGCGGAATAACTTTCTTCCGTATAAGCAATAATATGGAAGGGATCACTGCGGCAGACGGTTTGGCACCCCATATGACAAAGAGAAAAACCTTTCACGGTTAGTGATTAGTGTAGCGTAGTTTTTCGTACTTCAACCATTTTACTTACTATTTTTATTTGGAATTTCTTTATTTTCTTTTATAGCTTTTTCCATAGAAATCCACTACCGTATCACTGCAGTTAGCCAACGCATCTTTATATTGTTACGGAGTTTCCACCCCTTCAGAGCAAATCAAAATTTATTAATCTAATAACGTTCATTTTACAACAACAAAATTTGTTACTGTTTTGCAATGGGTTTCTAATATTGCAAATTGTTCAACACAATACTTTTTGTAATGCCTTAAATTTCTTAGAAAATCTTGAAACTTTCTCAAGCTTCGTGTTTAGCAAATTTGTATTATTTTCCTTGGTGATATATGCTACAAAGTTTGTGTCTGTTCAGTCAAGAGTACATACATAATAAACTCTGTGTATATAATTTACCTCTTTCCTCAAGCAAATTTTATACCAGGCAACGATATAAAACACAATGCCGTGTACATATCGCATATTGCAATTAAATTGTGCATTTTACAAGCAAACCAAATTTAAAAGCAATTTCAGAAATTGAGCTTACGAAATGCTACTTCGTATCTCGGATTTGAAAATGTCCTTCTAGTAGACCGCAAATATCTTGTGGTGGGGCCGACTGTGTTCTGGAGTGAGGTATATTATTGGCAACTTATTAGTTTTCAGCGAATAAAAGTGCGGTTACGCGCCAAAAATCAAAACCGTAAGTTAATTTTGTATTTTTTTTGGCTCCTTGTTCTTAATCGAGATATCTTTAAACGGGTAAGTAGATTTTAATCAATGTTAAAACAAAAATAACTATTCGGCAGGTTTTTAATTAACTTATTTAGCTGTTTAGAACTTAAAAGTTAGCCTTCAGGTGCTTGCATGCTTTTTAGTCGTTTATCTAATACTATCTGTTCACAGAGATAAAAGGGTAATACATTACAATACATTTCGGGCCATTTCCGCTAATACCTTTCGCTTTCTATTTGGAGAGAAGAACAATTGTTTAAAATAGAAAAGCCTGCATGTAATCCCTTAATTAGCTAAACCGTTTGCTTTTCTAGAAACTGATAAGCTGAAATTAGAAATTACAAAGATTTCACGATTTGTTCAAGGTGTTTTATAACTAATTGAAAGTACCAAACGTGCACGAACCCCTTTACGAAATCTGGCAGCTAATAAAATAGCTCTGAGAAAGAAACACGGGGAAAACTGTAAATTTACTTAATGCGTTGTAGTTCTTCAGTAACTAAGTCCTGAAACATTGCCAGGCTGAAATTTATAAAATATTCAGAAAAGTTTTCAAACCAATAAATAAAATTATCTATTTATCTGTGCTTTGTACTATACAAGTGATCCACCAAAATACCTTATTATTAGTTTAGGGATTTCAAGAACTAGTAAATACTTCATTTAAATTGAGTAGCAGCCCAGTGAGTATTTTAGAAAACCACACAGATTTTTAATAATAACTTTAAAAACCAAAGCAATAGTTTTAAATGTTATTACGTTGAGAAAAGTTATTTCTATAAATTCTATAAAGAACCGCATTTAAAAAGGAATACAGTTTTCTCCTATGTAAATACGCATTTTGTCTAAAGCACATAGTTTTTTCTATGGAGCGATCTAAACAAATGGAAATCTGAAGATGCTAGATTGGAAGGCAAGGCAAAACATTCCACTAGTTTTCTATATCTAACGCGTATAGTGCGTCGAGCGCTCATGGTAGAATATCACACCATGACGACGTCTAAATCTTGGTTGCGGTCTTGAAATGGTTAAATTAATAATATTCAGAAACTCTCCAAAATCATTGTTTGGAAAAAATTGTTGCCGGCTCACTCCATAAATAAATGTCTTATTTTTACATATATTCAAAATACAATAATGACGAAAAAATCAAATAGCCACAAGTCTACAAACTTAATTTTTCATTTAAAGGTTTGCTTTGCTGAGCTACAACATTCATGAAACCATTGGAATCTATTATATTTAAGATACCTTTCTCAGCTAATATTAGCTTGAAGGTTACTAGATTTTCTTGCGAGATACTTGATCTTTGATTACTGTAATTGGTAAATTTGGATGTTGAAATAATCATTTTACATGACGTTTCCCAAGTCACATTTCACCTACTACGGACTACTGTTTTATTTACTCTGACGTGGTTAATCCAACAAATAGTGGTCGGTTTATACCTTATACATTCAAAAATGAACGTAACCTGCATATGACGTTAATATAACGCTACAACACCACTAATGTACTTGCAGGTTATACAAGAACGTCCAACTAATAGTTCGAAGACAAATAACGTTCTCTAGACGGTCGATGACTGACCGTATTGTTCAGTTTTTGAACAACTGCACGTCAACGTTGGTAGTAGTATAATTTTAATTACAAATTTTTAACCTCCAAATTAATTTTGCTTTAGTTGTTTTGTACATATACAAACAGATTTGGAATAATTGCGTATCTGTCAGTATGTATTCGACCCTATGCCTCACTTGTGATTTATATGTAATAAAAACCATTAAAATACGCAGGATATGTCGCTACCAGCAAGTCCATTAAACTTACTATTACCACAAGTCGATTCTTGTGTATTGGTTTGAACTAGAATTCTTATGCAGTGCAGTTTGTGCAATTGGTAAAAGCGTCTTGTAAATTTTGTTATTAATAGCCGAAATTAGTACACTTATTTGCTATATTTCATGCTGCATATATAGGTATGTCGCCATGACTTTTAACACAAATGTGCACGGCAATTGTATATGAAAACTTTAAAAATGTGAATTTTGCATTATTAGAAAAGATTAATATTTAAAAAATATAATTTTGTACTGACATGGGTTGTAAGAGATTTGCACTATTTCAATTATGTTAAGCAGTAAATATAATATCCATACATGTACTGCTATTATAATTGTCTTGGGGAAATATTTGATAATTTGTGGCCGCTTTAATTTTTGAACATATCTCGCCCAGTTTTATAGGTAAGGTGCTCTTTATTTAGATTTTCAAATTTGTCCGGAGACAAATTTCATTTGAAATAATATGCATATTCACTTCGTAAATAGAAGAATTAAAAAGTATATATATATATATATATATATATATATATATATATATATATTGCTATGATGATAGGGTTATTTAAGGGTATATAAAGTTACAGGGGAGGTATACTTCATGTGAACATCATAAGAATCAAGAAAATCCAACACTTAAATCATAAAAAGTACATAATTCGATCATTACGTAAAAAGTAAATTCCAATCACCTTGTATAAAATCAACAACTAACCACAATTAATAAAAGAAGGCTCATTCTGCAGTAACTTAAAAAAATTAATCAAAATAAATAATTCTGCAAGTTATTCAATAGATTTCTAAACATTTAAAACATTTTTAAGCGTAAAAAGCAAATACAAATCGCCTTGTATAAAATAAAAGGAAGCTCATTCTGTAATAACTGAACCACAGTTAGTAAAATAAATAACCCTAGGCGCAACTCAATTTATTTTAGAAACACTTAAAACACTTATAAACTTTAAATAAATACAAATTAGGCATATTTAACTGTGAAACAAATATCTTTCAAACTCGACGCATTGCGTAGGAAATAGAAGGCCATAAAATGCATAAAACAAACTTTAGAAAAACGAGCATATTTCATAACGCCATAAGGTTTAGATATTGGGGCAAAAGGCGTACGTGAAATTATAAATGTAAAAATTGCCACAATTATGTAAAACCCGGCATGGGTAAATAAAATATGGAATTTTAAGTTTTGGTATACGTACAGAATTAAATAGAAAATATATTAAATTTTTTTACGAAATTTATGTCTACGTAATGTTTCAAGCATAAATAACAACGCTTGTTAGCAAATCCCAATACAAAACGTTGAAATACGTGCAAAGTTAAATGCACAGGGTAAGCAATTTTGAATAAAACCCAACAGGTTAAGAGATAGGAGGCAGCGAACTTTGTCTATATAAAGAACCAAAACTGATAATATGGATTCGTTCTATTAACGACGCACGGCTGTACCAGTCTAGACGAATTTATTACGTGAATCTGAAGTTAAGTGAAGTCAAAAGTGACATATAATGAAATAAAGTAAAAATTCAAGTGAAAAATAGTAGAATAGAGAGTGAATTCCTAATTAGTGAAAATCTGCCGTTAGTATTAGAAACGTAAGTCTAAATTTAATTAAAGTAAACATAATATTTACCATTTATTAATTTAGTGCTCTAAGAAACTATCTGAGTGCGAATCTAAGAAATTCTTTAAATAATTATCTAAAAAATTATCAAAGTAATAATATAAATAAGGATTTAAGAATGATGTTAAACTAAATAAGCAACTAAAGGATTTACTAAAGAACGTCTACAAGTTATTGGAAAACTGTGGATTACTGGGTTAAAAGCCAAGTGAAGCGTCAACGACTAGAACTAATAATCGATTTCGGTCACAAAGTTTCCGTATGAGTCAACAGAAAGATACAAAGTCAGAATTTAAATTCATAATTTCTGGAATGTTGCATGTCTTATTTCAAATATTTTATAAGCATAAAACTCACATGTAATATAGATAATTTTTGTGTATAGTGTCAACAAACAAATCTTGGTTGGTACGTAAATATTAAGTTAAAAGGGGAATAGTTTTTTTGAACGTTCAACGAAGTTTTCAATATAAAACATAATTATTTTTGCTGGTTTAATTGCTTAAAATTTTGGTAGTGAACAAATTTAATAAGAATATTTATTTTCACATGATTTAAAAGTTTTTATAGCTAATAATATTACAAGGACGTAGAGTTATAAATTGTACATTTTCTTAGCCTATTATACAAAATTTGGCGAATTTCGTTTGTTTTATTCAGGTATATGAAGTATTAAAGGGAATGGGTAAATATTCCCTGTTATTGTCGTCGTTCACTCTGTGCAAGGTATAACTGAGGTAGTCGAGGCATAAATTTAATTGTGTTGATTTTAAAATTATTTTAGGTTATTGTAAAGGCACAGAGAGGTGGCGAGCAGCAAGCAACTTATCGTTAAATACACCGGGCGTTCGGCGATATATATATATATATATATATATATATATATATCTTAGTATAGTAACTGATTTGTTGTTAAAATACGTATCAATGCTTACTTCAATGCCATATTGTGGGAATATTTGAGGCTGCACGATCACGTTAGAAAAATATCCTAATTCGTGTATCTATCATGACTACTTCGGTCGAGTGCTAACGTTGAGCCGACTCAAAATTGATTCACCAAATAGGTATAGAAGTGGATCATTTGAAAGTCGCGTCACTGTTGCAATTCGACGTTAGTTGTGAAATACTAACGTCGTTGCAACGTTAAAATGCAGCTTGGGTTGTTACAGGTATAGGTAATAAAAATAAATATTTGTATGCTTGATGGAGTATAAAGTAAGTACGTTTAACATGTTATATCGAAACAATGTATTACAACAAAGGTGCTAAAAAGTCGAGAATCGAAAGGTACAATAATGACTTGATTAACCATGACTAACATACAGCATACAAAAGCAAATAATATAGAAAAGCCAGAATCTGATGGTAGAAGAATTACAAATTACGTAGAAAGATCATTCGACCAGGCAGAGGTTTCAGTTTAGTCGAAGTCTACAATAGAAAGATATTTATTGATATGTGAACAACTTGTTACCAATAAAATACCACTGTAATACAACCTAAGTTCAGTAGTACGAGTTATAATGTTCAGCAGTAACTAGTTGATCTTTTAGTGTCAGTTGCCATTTTAATACATTTATTATCATTTTGAAAGTAAAATATAAGGCAATAAAATGGCTATTTCTGAAATTTAGTCTAATTGATTTATGATTAGCGTAATAGTAATTTAATAATATGGTGCGAAAAAATACAATATACAATAAATATGTACTGTTCAGGTTTATTTAGCTAACTAGGTTTTCCAGTTCGCTACCAATCGCAAGTTTAAAACGATCAGGTATAGTAGAAACCACGAAAGAAGACCTCTACGTCATAGGTTCCTAACTCAATTCAAAACATACGTTTAAGATTATTTAAAAGCTTAACTAATACATATGATAAAGACAGTAATACAATTTGTACGTGTTTTAAATTAAGACATACGTGAACACGTTCATCTGGGAAAACGACAGAGACGAGTATGTGTCCGTATGTTTTGAACTTTATACTTAACAGACGAACCTTTGGTAAAATTATGGTCAACTAGACAAAATGTTAATTTTTCCGTAAAGCAAGGTTGAGAAAGTTATCGTACGGAGAAAGATTTCAATACAGCTGCCGTAAGTAGTTTATATTACAGTTATTGTGCGTTTCTATTCAGATCAATATATGTAACTCAATTTATAAAGATGCGTTTTATTTTAACTGAGTTCATTAAACTTGTAAAACAAGAGGACGCCAATTTAAAAATAGTTAAAGCAACTACCTCTATGAAAATAAAATATTATTGGCAACCATGCTTTAATACGGTTTGCATATGCGCGAAGCTTGACGGAAACTTCCTAGTCGGAATATTTATTGGGTATTAAAATTTTCAACTTAATTCATACGAATACAAACGATGACGCAGACGACTTTTTTCCTGGTTTCGACTATACCTAAGTATTGTTTCACTGACTTTACATTATGTGCAGGCGTACCATAGTGTTGAAATTGCTTTAGTCAGTAATGGATAGTAAGCGTTAATTCGTTCAAATATTATTCCAGTCAGTTTCTTAAAAATTTAAACAATTTTCAGTAGTCAAATTGTCATTGTAAAAGAAGGTCCAACTGTATTTCTACAAAATATTTCGCACCATCAATTAATACTGTTATGCTGATCTCTGGATTCACGAACAAGTTTTGATGTTGTTTGAGAATAGAATACTTTGTTTTGCCGATTGAATATTTTATTATTTGTGAATTTAGTCTCGTCAGTGAACATAACGGTCCTCCAAAAATATGAATTCTCATTATATTTATTAATATTACTAAAAATAAAGCCTTATCCATCTTTGATTATCTACTGGATACAATGGATTCGAAATGCAATAGTGACAGGGACAATATCTCCGACTTCTCAGAATACATATCACCGTTTCTTAAGAAGTAGCACAGTGGCTTGCAATTTCGGCAGTAAAACATTCTGGTTTATAGTTAACAAATGACAACACATTGGTTTCAATAGGTTCTTCATATTATCGTATATATATTTAGGCTTAGTAAATGCACAATTTGTCTTAAGATTATTTTCAAGTTACTATATATTCGATATTGGGGTATTTGTATAGGAAATTCTAACTGTAGATGGAAATAATCTAAAAACAAATTCAGTGATTTAAACAAGTAAAATTCATTGTTTAATATAATGGCTACTTAATACTTAAAATCAGTTTAAAGGTTAACTTCCTGAAGAATTTTCTCTTTGAAATGACGTAAAAAGAATTCACAACTTTTTACTCTATCTATCACATTAAATGAACCACAAGGCAAAATAGAAAGATTAAGAATTTCGTTATTTTAGTATAAAACTTTTGTTACATCCTGTATGTTAATTACCTCTTTATGGCTGAACTTGACTTTAAAAACTGCACCACCTTCCCAATTCAACCTTTTCTCTAATGTTACAAATAACCAAGTTACCCATATAACGTGCAAGAAATAGTACACAATGTTTATGTTTACAATTATGTCTGTATCATTATCATCAATAGGTCTTCAGTCCTGGAACTGGGTAGACGCGTACCTTCATTGTTTTCTATTCTGTACTAACCTGCACATTTCCCTAAAATTTTCAGTCTGCATCTTTCACAATCTGCATGCAATAATCTGATATAGGGCTACCTGTACCTCTTTTTACCTATCTATGCTCGTAATATATCCCTCACAAGTCCCCGAAAATACCTTAGAACGTATCCTGCCTTTCTATTTGTTCTTTTTTTTTGTTTTCCACAGTTATCTTTTTTCCCCTACAATTTCTATAACCTGTTTATTCTTAACTTTGTCTGTCCATGCTATCATCTTCATACATTTAAAGCACATTCCAAAAGGCTTCTACCGTTTTTGTCTGCTTCTCTTACTGTCCCTATTTCATAGACGTACTATGCTGTGCTCCACACATATGCTTTCTACAATTTTCTCCTTGTTTATATATTTGTTGTCTTCGAACATAGCGGCTAATGAGATATTATGAGGCATGGGTGGTATTATTATCTCTGTGATTTTAGGTGCTAGGACAATTTCTTGGTTAATATGATTGTTAGATGCAGTTCGGTTCCCCTTCTATTGTTTACAAATATATAGCCCATTTTCCTGTAGTGTGGAGGGGGTTAGGCAGCCTGCGGTTACCAAGATCCTCCAACACTCAAACATTTGTCGAATTAATAGTGTTCCAATATATTCTTTCGCACAATCAACATTAGTTGAAAATACTTAGGAACCAACCCCTGTAGTTGTTTACAATAATCATCAGATTTAAGTGCGGTTATTTTTTTCGTCATTAGGTTATCCGCCTTGAAACTGGTTGGACGCGTACCTTCACTTATTTCTATCCTGAGCTAGCCTACACTGTTCCCTGAAATTCCGACAGCATAGATGCTGCTCGAGTTCCCTTCTGTTGTTTCCTAATTATATGCCCTATTTCACCAAAATTCAGTGGTATATGAAGGGGGTTAAGCAGCCCGTGGCTACCAAGGACCCACCAACACGTAGACTTTGCCAAATTAATAGTTTTCCAGTAAATTCTTTCGCACAATTAACATTACTTAAGAGTTTTGCAAATCCAATACCTGTGGTTGCTTATAGTTTATCATCAGGTTTAAGAATAGTTATTTCTTTCGTCAAGAGGTTCTCCATCTTGCAATTGGCTGGACACGTATCTCCATTGACTTCATTCTGAGCTAGCCTGCACATTTCAATGAAATTCCCACAGCCTACATCTTTCACAATCTGTGTGCAATAGTCTATCCTAGGTCTACCTATATCTCTCTTTCTTCCTATCTCTGCTTCTTATATATTCCGTACTATTCCCTCATGCCTTAGTATGTGGTCTATCATACTATCTTTCCTATTTTTTACTGTTCTGCACATACCTCTTTCTTCCCCTTCTATTTCTAGTACCTATTTGTTCTCAACTTTGTCTGTTATGGTATCTTCATCATACGTCTATAGCACCAGATTGCAAAGGCTTCTATCTTTTTCCTGTCCGCTTCTCCTACTTTCAGCTTTCACAGCCGTACAGTGCTGTGCTCAACACATGTTTTAAAAAATGTTTTCCTTGTTTCTATGCTTGTTGTTTTTAAACACAGTAGTTGCGTTTTCTTGTTAAATATAGCCCGACATTGTGCTTCCTAGTTAACAGAAATCCTAAACCTCTTGTAAGTTCTCGTTACCTATTTGTATTCTAGTTTTTAATTTATTTTCCCCTCCTTTGCATACTAGTACCTTAATTTTATTTTTGTTAATTTTTATACCATATCTCTCTGTTAGAACTGTTTCCATTTCACTAATAACAGCTTCTAACTCTTTCTTGCTAGATGCTAATACAGCTTATCATCTGCAAATCTAAGCATATCAATATTTTGTCCCTGCATAGTAATTCCATGTCTTTTCGCATTTGACAGTATTCATTACCTCTTCGATGTGCAAGTTAAAAATTAATGGGCATGGGGCACATCCCTGTCTCGCTTTTTTCCTAAATTTACTTCTCTACGTTCCTGCTCTAATTCTATTACCGTTGTTTGGTCTTTGTGTAATCTATGTACTATCCGTCTATCCCTAAAACTCATTCCAATTTTTTTGAGTATTGTTTTTTCCATTATCACCCTCAGAGCTAAAATAGCCTCCCGTGTTCCGCTGTTTTGCCTAAACCCAAATCGATCTTCTCCTAGTATTTCTTGAGCTCGTTTTTCCATTCGTCTTTGTACAGTTCTAGTTAATATTTTTGACACGTGTGCTGTCAAACTTATCGTTCGAAAATTTTCACATCCGTCTTAGCCTCTCTTTTTTGGGATAGAGATTATGATGTTACGTCTGAAATTTTTGCGTATTTCGCCTGTCTCATACATATAGCTTACAAGTCAGAAGAGACGTTCTGTTCCTGCTCGTCCAGTGGCTTATAAAATTTCTGCTTGCACCTTATCTGTACCCAGTGCCTCACCATTTTTCAGACCCTGTAGTGCCAATTCAAACTCATCTTTAAGTATGGGATATCCCAAGTCGTCCTTTTCAATGTCTGATTGCTGTTCTGATGCTGTTATTTCCTCTCCTGCATGTAAATTCCCTATATGTTCTTGCCATCTATCCACTTTCTCTACATTTTCTATAATGACGTTTTCTCCTATACAGTTTTATATCCCTAAAATTCATTCTAATTAGTTTGTATGCTGCATCTGCCTTTTCTATTTCCATCTAAGTTTCTACTTTTTTGCACTTTTCATCAATCCATTTTATGGCTTTGTATTTCTGTTTCCCTGTTTCATCTGATCTATTTTTGTATTTTCGTCTTTCTTCTCTTAGATTAAGGATACTCTTTGTTATCCGTGGTTTTTCATTTTTTTTTGGTGTATGCCCCAGAATATCTCTGGCCGCCATGTTTAAGCTGAATTTAATGTTATTCCATTCTGTTTCTACTTCCTTAGTATACGAAGTTTTCCCGATATCTTTTAGCAATTTGTTTGACTTTTTGTCAAATCTTTCGTGGATATCTATATCTTTTAGTTTCTCAAAGTCAAAGTGTCTTTTTCCGTTTTTTTTCTTTAAATTTTTTAATTTAAGAGCGGCCTTTATAATTACGATGTTTTGATCGGTGTCTATATCTGCTTCTAGGCAGCTTCTACAGTTTTTTACTTTTTTCCTAAACCGTGGTCGAACAAGAATGTAATCAATCTATTTGATATCTTTTTGCATCTCCTGGCATCCTCCATGTGAATCGCCTTCTACCATGATATTGAAAGAATGTGTTTGTAATAGTTAAGTTGTTTTTGTCGCAAAATTCTACCAGCCTATTTCCCCTGTAATTTCTCGTGTCCTAACCAAATAAACCTATTACCGCTCCTCCCTCACCTACCGTTGCTTCAAAGGTCCTGTAATTATTAAATTTTCATGTTCTTTTACGTATCTTAGTATGTCTGCGATATCTTTGTAGATTGATTCTACCTCTTCCTTACTGTAACTGGAGGTGGGCATGTATACTTGTATTATCACTGTATTTACCAGTTTAAGTTCTAGTCTAACCATGAACACTCCTTTGTTCTTTTTAGGTAATTTTCTACACATTGTCCTATCTTTTTTCCCATAACTATCCCCACGCCCAAATTTTCTTCCTCTGATCCGGTATGAATTACTCTCCACTCCAAAATCTCCCGCCTCTGGCCAGCGAACTTTACTGATCCTTACTATGTCTAGTGCTAACCATTTCAATTTTCAAGTTCTCTAACTTACTTACTTGCTTTATGCTTCTGGCATTCGACGCCTCGACTCGCAGAATGTTCACGACATTCTTTATACTTTCCGATCACATCCCCGGAAGTAGACTCCTCCCGGAGATTCGAATGGGGAACTATTTTAATTCCGGAATATTTTACCACAGGGGATATCATAATCTTTAATAACAATTTGAATACGCAATGTACTTGGGAGATAAAGTGGTGCTTTCCCGTTGCCTTCCACATCATAGTAGTGTGTCTTAGAGTGCCATACTGACCCCTATGGTTTTTGCCTTTCTAAGTACCGAAGAAGCTGCTGCCCTCTTTCGGGGACCTGTCTTAGTCTGGTTCCTCACTAAAGACCCTACTTCTTTGGCTGGATTTGTAGTTTGGCTCTTTAGATCGTTCGAACGCGGAAGACACTCCACCCGTTCTAGTAATCTAGAACTTCTCCAAAGTGCTAGTCCATTCGGAATGTAATATGTATGTAACAATTATAATTTCTATCAGCTGCTTACTATTAAAATGTTATTTAAAGTTAATTTGATAATAAGTTACTCGAATAAGTTCCTATCAAAATATCATATGTGATGATCGTGTTTATGCATTAAGAAATTCAAAAATTACTTAAAAAGGGTAAATAGTTTATTGGCAGTTATTCGTACGGAAGCGATAAAACGCTATGGGGCCGCTCTATTCGTATGGAACACTTTTTACCATATCGAATTTAATAGTTTCGCAATTACAATTCTAAAAATTACACCCTTTTGATGTGGAATTGCAATGTAATTGCCACTCATTCTAGTTTGTCCTCACTAATCGATCACTCAATACGTCTACTTTCTAGAGCATTTTTATATTTTTAGTAATGATTAGGTTTCCTGAAATATACTGATACTGAACATATGAAGGATTAATATGTATTACCTATACCGCAAGTCATGTACTGATACGGTCCAGCCGATATACAAACTGACCGGATGCTAAACTCATATGCGATAATTATTGTATGATAACACAAAAATCATTCCACAGCAGTTTATAACACGAAACTTTTATTGTATTATTTTAAATAGTTCTTTTAGAGTTTTCACTTTCTATTTTCTACAATTTTAATTTTAATAATTTTTGTCCGTTCCAGCTCACTTATTACGACCCAACCAGAAAAATCCCGATAGGCCTTGAAACCAATCCGCAGCTGCACGCAGGAGAGTATAAAAAATCTACATCCGTTAGTCAATGGAAGGAAGTTACTAACGAAACAATTACTTATTAATCTCAAAAATACGAGTACACGCTAATAAACGTAAGGAGCTGGTTTCACGGTATAATCCACAAATGGCATTTGCATGACAATAATGATAACCAAATTACACATTTCATAAGCAAGTTAAATGTGAGAGCAATTTGAGAAAATGCTTTTACGTAATATTACTTGTTGTTTGGAAACCGAAAATGTTTATCCTAGTACGCCGGAAATATATTGTGGTGGGGCCGAGTGTCCTAGTGTGAGGGATATTATTGGCAAATTATTAGTTTTCAGCGTATAAAAGTGCCGCTAAGCGCTAAAGTCGAGAGCTTTTCAACACATGCGGAAGTTAATTTTGTGTTTGTCTTTAGGTCCTGATTCTACATTATTTTAATAGGTAAGCGCACTCTTTTAATCTAGAAACTTTTCGCTCCTTTCAAACGTAAAAAATTGCTAAATTTCTATTATATGTTTAGAAATTATTATTCTTTAGTGCTTGTGAGTACGAAAAACTTTTGCAAATATTATTAGGAGGTTGCATGTCTTTGAATTGTTTACGTAATGCATCTGTTTACGGAGATTTAACAAGTAAATCATTAAAATAGATTTCAAGCCACTTAACTTAATAGAAATCTGAAGAAGGTATCGGTCTTTTCAAGTTAGCGAACACTTCAATTTTAAAAAGCACGTATCTCCAAAGTTGAAATTGTTTTCTATTTAAGGGTGGTTAATATTCTAAGCACTTTCTACGTTGATTTCAAAAATTTTAGAAGCTTTGAAATTGGCTAAACCAAATAGTGGCTTAAAGTATTGTGTCAGATGTTGTTATAGGTGAAAATTTCCAAATTATTAAAGATAAATAGTTATTATGCCCTTTGGAAAATCACAGATCCCTAAAATTGTGTTCAAAATTTTATACTAAGTTATCACTTCTAGTTGATTTTACAAATGAACTATGAATGTCATATTTTACACATATATAATAAGTAAAATTTGAATACGAATGTAAATTGTAATAAAGTGGTGTTTTTGCCTTAATCATAGTAGTGTAACGTCTGTAATACAACATACTTGAATCCTATGATTTTGCCTATATACCACTGCTGCATGTACCTGTTATTTCTACAGCGATACTTTTTGGCTTTGTAGTTTACACAGATCGTTGAACGCAACACCATTTGAATCTAGATTATCGCTATATTCCAATGAATATGTAGTCCAATAATTTCTACAGCGTACAATTAAAATGTTGAATTTAAATGTTAACTTTGATGAATGCAGTTACTCGTAATAATTCCTGATGCAGCTAATATGCAGTAGGTGATGAAGTGATTATGCATTAAGTAAATGAAGAAAATTAATAAAACAGGGTAAATAGTTTAGGAAGTATTCGTAAAGATAAAACATAACTATTGTATGGCTTACATTCAAAGATTCTGCATTACGTTAATACTTATACTGAGTGGGTTTTCCCACTTTTAGAATCTCGGGGTGTCAAACCGCCTGTCACAGCAATTCTCTCCACGTTGTTTTTATACGAAATACTGTTATTCTGCATATAACTACATTGCTTTTGCTTTGGTCATAATAAAATGGAATTGTAATTCAAAACACTTCTTTCATATAAGATACCATCAGTTAGGTAGCTAGATGTCCACAAAACTGACTCTATCTAGTTTCTAAATAAATTGAAATAAAAATCAACATATACATAACTTCTATTAACAAAAAAATAACTTGAATATACATACAAATACATTTTCCTAAACACAAATTCTTACACTTTCTAGCCAAGTATTGCTAAAATAAATCCTAAAGAAAAATCATAAAAAAACTTAAACCTTTGGTATTGACAAAACCATTCTCCTCCTGACTTTCATATTTAATTATAAGACATTCATAAATTCTCAATTATCGGAAATGTTGTTCATAATAAACTAAAAAAATTGTTAAATACTACCTTTTTCTGTATCGTTTCATTACCCACTCCAAAATTACTAAGTTTTTAAACTAACCTAAATTTCATTAATAAATATTGTAGTTGAAATCACTAATTCGTCCAACTCAATAATTATTTTTACGCTTAAATCATTTCCTTATTACTTAAATAACAACCAATAAACATTGTAGTTCATAAAGACATAACTAAGGTTTTTATTCGTATAAACTACCTACTCATTGCGTAATTTGGGGGTATCAAAGAACACCAATGTTTGTTTGCAAACATCCCTTTAGCTTTTCAACAACAGACAGCCACCTTGCACTAAACAATGTTTCAATTTAATAAAGGGATGACTCATCCGGTTCTACTCCTTAGTTTTCAAACGCTTATCATGACATTATATCTTCGCGCGTACGTATTTCATATTTTGCATGTCGCTCACCGCGTTATCTCTCTTCGGGAATGCAATTACATTTTCTTGGAGCTTCAGTATCTCAACCTTACTACTAAACGAACATTATTTCAAGCTCTCATATAAAAACTGTTATTCAATCAACCCCAACTCTCACCACTGTTCTATTCGCACTTATCTCTACAATTTAATTTTAATTTATTACTTTTTCCAATTAACTTACTTCAAGTCTCAATCGGACGTAATTATTGTCCTTTAGTTCCTCTTATACTTCGTAAGACATAGATGGTTTTTATGTTATTGCACAATCTTACTACAGATTTTATGACAAATGGCACGCGAAAAGTTTGTATTATCATGTAATTTATCTAGATTTTTACTTTTACTGAAGCCACATAAATGCATACATTGTAATCTATTGTATGAAATAATTAAATCATCTCTGTAACCATACACCTATGTATTGTCATTGCGCAGCGTCTGGTTTGTTATATTGTATGAAGGTATATCTATGATTTCTTTTGTATTTGCGCTACGTAATATTAAAATTGTCACATTGCATGGAAGCTATTACACTAAAATTTCTAAAGCTCATATTTAGGATACATACATTAATATATCCACTGTTAATTAATAAATATAATCTTACGGCAAAAATGACATAATTTTCCTACCAACGTTTACAGTTATACAGTATTGCCCGAAATAAACAGTACTGAAATTGTAATTGTTTTGTATATTTAAAAAATACATATTATTGACACTTTATTATATGTTCTAAATGTGCACCTCCTTGTTCGAGACAGACTTCATAACGATGTTCTAAGTTTCTGGTCACGTTATTGAATAAGGGTTGTCTCAGGGCTGCGAGGAAGGCTCTAACGGCATCCTTTAATTCATCGATGGTTTGTGGTGCCCGTTTGAAAACGGCATTTTTAGCCATGCCCCAAATGTATGCGTCTGGAGGTGTGAGGTCTGGAGAATGTGAAGGATAAGGGAAGTCAGTAAATCGTGATATGAATTTGCTTGGAAAATGTTCTTGAAGAAATTGACGAATTGCGGCAGCAGTATGGCAAGTTGCCCCGTCCTGCTGAAAAAATTGGTTTCGAAATGCCAAGTTACGTGCACGACAGAATTGACGTAGATCAGGGATAAATCGTGTTAAAATTTGTCTGTACCTCTGTTGATTAAGTGTGACTTGCCTACCATTCTCTTCGATAAAGTACGGACCAATGATTCCGTGTCCGGAAACAGCACACCAGACACTCACTTTTCACTATGTAAAGGAACCTCTTGAACCTCATCGGGTCTGGCAAAGCCCAGAAATCGATTTGTGCGACGATTCACATAGCCTGACAAGTGAAAATGTGCTTCGTCTGAAAACCAAACATTTTCAAAATTCAGGTTTTCATACTGTAACGCGAGAATTCTGGCGCAATATTCCACTCTACTGCGATAATCCCGAGGATGTAGTTGTTGATGTACCTGAATAACATACGAAAATGTACCCAGCTCCTTCAGGATTCTTTGAAAGGAAGTTCTTTTAAATCAAGTTGTAACGCTGTCCTTGCCTGGCTGACTTTCGGATTTTCTAAGATTTGCTCAAAACACGTTCATGGTTATTGTTGTTGTTAACTGTCCTGGGACGCCCTGAGTTTCCTTTTCGTTGGCACAATACACTACCTGTATTTCTAAACTTTTCAATAACCTTCAAAATTACAGCATTACTTGAGAACGTTTATTAAACCTTTGTGGGAATTGATCAGACACGTATAGCAAACTTGCACCATTACGTCGGCTGATTCCGTATGAACGAAAATAATGCTCTACCAGAAACACTTTCTCCTCTGTACTTAACACCATTTTTAACAATTAGACCCTACTAATTACTTGTTTGAGGTTTACTTCACAGGTCTATACTAGCTAACTTGAGTGTGACAGCGCACGCATAAAAACACCGCCAACTTAGTTTCAGTACTGTTTATTTCGGGCAATACTGTACTTTGTTTACATTTTTGTGGCCACAGATAATTGACAATCCTTGATTTAGGTGTTCAAATATGTATTCAACAGAAATAAAACGATTACATTTGTAACGCAGGACATTGCGTTAAGGATCAATTAGATGGGAAACACAGTATTTGATCTTGAATGTGCTAATTTGTTATAGGAGCACCCTGTAAACATTTATTTCACATAACAGGATTTAAAAACCAATACTTGTAATTAATTCCGTATCATTATTCTAACTAAAGTAAAAACAACAAGTGTAATCGTTTTATTTCTGTAAATACATAAGAAACTTTAAAACTAGTTGTAAATTAATTTAAATAGGAAATTTGGAAGAAAATTCCATGTAATATGACATAAGTTTAATAGACATTGTCGTAATTATCATAGGGAAACTACGTATTTTGTTTTAACTAGACATTGACAAAGCAGAATACACACCTATAATATTTCAATGATGTAATACATTTATACCGTAGACTACAATATGTGCAATTGTAGGGTTTTACATATACAAGATTACAGATACACCTGCATAAATTACAATATTAGAGAGACTTCCTACGTGTTATTTGTCTTAAACGTAAACGCAATATTGTGCAATAAAATTAAACCCCGGATATAATCAAAGTAGAAGGGGAATTAAAAGAACAAAGCCAATTGAGATTGAACCAGCAGGACAGTTTTATAAAAACCTGTCACCTAAACACATCGAATGTCAAAATACAATAAGAGTCGGATCTAAATGCTAGATCCCATAGCGAGGTTAATTTAAGGGGGTTCGGACTTAATATAAGTGAATTGACTTGTAGAAAAATATGCTTGGGTAAAATTCGCATAGTGAGTTTTTATAGAGGTACGTATAGAGATCTAAGAAAAAATAGTATAATAATTGGCGGCAATTGACATGTAATATTAAATACTTCTGCAAGGGGCAGGGTGTATTCAATGCGTAATTGCGGATTCAATGTCAGAAAAGCGTTCTGAAACAAAGGGGTTGGAATCCCTGCATTAAATTGGAACTTTGTGAGTGTGTTTTGGAATTAGAGGGCTACTGTGTCTGGAACTTTACTAAATGATAAGTAATAATCTTGATGGTGGCTGGAAATTTTAGAATTGAGGAGTGAGTGCTTTTATGTAACGTTTTAGAGAACGGCATTGGGAATTTTTGAATGTTGATTGTGTATTTTGGTCGAAAGACGGTAATTGGGCAAAAGTGGTCGCTTTGCTAAACTGGTTGGTGATTTGATATGAGATATGCGAGAGTCGTTGGTGACGTTTGAGATTTTGAGGGTATTGAATGCGAGGTGTTTTTGGATGGAGACGGTGTTGTGTTGTAAGGTTGTTATTGAACCGTTTTCGTGTTTGGTGAAAAACATCTCCATTAGTTTGAAATTTGTTGGTGTTATAGTTGAATGAGAAAGCAGGAAAATGTAGAGATCTTACGATTTTGTTGAAGATTAGATTAAGTTTTTCTTTAATATCTTCTTTAAGGTTTAGTTCAACCGCACCTGGCCGGATTGCAGATTGGTTATTATTAGAAAACATATTTATATGTATACGTGAGTTATGTATCCCCCAATTGATATATGTATAAAGAAATAGAATAATTAGGAATTATTAGAAAGTGTAAAAAAAATGTTAAGTGAAGTGCAACAAAGTAAATACAAGGACAATTTATAAAAGTTTATTAACATTCATGAGAACGGATGCGCTACTTCGTAACGCATACGATAGGGACACTGCAAATGTCAGGTCACAGACAGTCAGGGACTGTGATTACTTAGAAATTAAGATTACAACATTGTAATTATGAATAGTATTAAGAATAAGTAGACATGAGATCTGCAAGTTCCCAAAGCCACGTGAAGGGGTAGGAAAATTATAAAAGGCCCGGGAGCTCAAGGACCCGGTTGTCAGTCAAAGTATTCAGCTTTAGCATTGCAGTTTGCTTAGACTATTCAAAATTAATTCTTTTTGAACCTAGAGTAAAATTAAATCTAGTTTTGTAAAATTCCATAATTAATGTCTGTTTTAAAAATAAATTTGTTAAGAAGTTTTGGAACTGGTTTTTAAAAATGCAGCTTCCAAGGCGCGAACCTTAACTGGCGTAGCCGTACGGATGTCAAAAGGTCACTAGGAAACCAAAATTCGAAGAACTGATGGTCTAGAATTGCAAATCCAAATTTGATAGAACCCTAACAGGAGTTGTAGGCGAAACAGGAATCGTTCAAACCCAACAAACCAAACAGAAGTTGGAGGCAAAACAAAAATCGTTCAAATTCAACAAAAGAAAACTTGGAGGAGATATAAGCATAGATTGAATCCAAAAACCGACGTGGAGGACGTACAAAATCGACAGAATCCATGAAATCGACAAAACAATTAATGTAAGTTTATTTTCTTAAACTAATTGAATTTTATTTTACGAATATTTGATATTTGGTAGTATAAGGGATTTTTTTTATAATTTTACTATTTATATATGTATATTGACTACTATTACTATTATTTTATGCAACTCAATAAAAATAATTGATTTATACACTAAGAGAATTATTTTCAAATTTATTTTTGTTTAAAAGATACCTATTAAAACTAGAGAACCAAAAAGACGTATTACATGCGCACTTGAGACAATTATTTTGAATTATCTGGCGCAATTTATAGAAACAAAACAAAAACAAATTTTTAATTAACAATACGAAATTAACTGGCGCACAAAATAATTTCAAAATACCAAAAACAGAACGAAATTAAATTACAATTTAATACCGAAAATCTTTGTATATAACGCAACTAAAAATATCAAAACGAATTATTCAAATACAACATTATCGCTTTCTATAAATAATAGAAACACCTTGCAATCTATTATTAACTTAAATTATTATTACGAGTTAAAACAAACAGAAATTCAAGACGCGAGTTTCATCATTGATTAAATCATTCACCTAGCGCAACGAATACAAAGCTACCAATACGAATATATCTAATTATAATTACTAAACAATACCATCCAAGAACGTTCATCAGAAACTATACAACTTATTTAAAAACGCATCGCGATATCTAAAATCAACTTAAGAAACCTATAAATAATCACGCTATTGAAAACGCGCATCGCAACTGTATAAAAGGTATAAATTACATTTATTCCGAACGAGACATTTAAAATTAAAATACTTCAGTAATTAACGACGCAAAGATTCATTCTCATACTCACTGAAAACAACACCTTTCAGAGAAGTATAAACATTATTGGACGTGACATTTTATAATTAACGAAATAAAAGACGCAATCTAAATATCACAAACTGAATAAAAATTTTCAAAAAGATTAAATAAAGTATAATTGTATATTTAATTATACCGAAGCATTCACGGAAACTGAATTACACCTACAGCAGACTAAAAACACATTATAATTAAAACAAGTTTATTGTATTAATATTAAAAGGAAAATTTTATGCAACTTTAAACAACACAAAAGACGAAACCTTGCAAACTTTATATTTAACACCTAAGTTGACGAGACGGGAAGCATCGTATACACAGTTATAAATTATACACACCTACGGGAAGGGATAAGTGTAACAGACAATTAAATCAGCAGAAATAAATTAAAAATAAGTTTTTACTGGCACAGAGCAAACAAAGTGAAATAAATTACCGCAAAATCACGTAGTCACATCGAAACCTTCAGGGATCAAACCTACGATAAAATTAATATTAGCGAAGTAAAAATAAACGTAATCAAGGCTACAGCCAGCAATCAGACGTTACCAAGCGTAAACCCCATAAAATTAATTACATCATTGTACAACTAAATACAATACAAGCAATTCAATTCTTTAAATAATCTATAACGACTCGAGCTAAAAATAGCAAGTAACCCGACGCAATCTAAATTAAAAATTAATAAATCCAAGCAAAGAATAACAATACAAACCACAAAACAAATTCCAATTTTTTACAAAGTTTAAAATTAAATAAAATTAAAACTAAATATCAATTGTTAGAACAACCCTCAGCCAAAATGAGTTCAGATATGAAGATTTATTTGGAAACGATTTCAACGTATAATGGCGATCAAGCTTAATTAGGGAATTATATCACCGCTTGTGAGCTCTTTTTGAAAACCTTCTATAAATCCGGTGACAACGAAAGAAACGTATTACTCCTACGCCTGCTTATTAGTAAACTAACCGGACGAGCACTAACATTAATTGACAGCCGGGACGATTTAGAAGATATAGAAAGATTAAGAGAAGTATTAGAAAGATTAAGAAAGGCACACTTTAAAGTACAATTAGATAAGAACGAATTTTTACAAAAAGAAGTAGCATTTTTAGGACATGTAATAACACCCCAAAAAGTCATGCCGAACTTCGATAAAACAAATGCAGTACTAAATTACCCCATACCAAAAACGAACAAAGAAACAAAAGGATTTTTAGGGATTAGTAGTTACTACCATAAATTTATTAAAGGTTATGCTCAAATAACCAAACCCCTGACAAATTGTTTAAAGAAAAAGAATAAAATTGAACGCACCCCAGAATTTATTAAAGCCGTAGATAAAATTAAAAGTATATTAACAAATCACCTCGTATTAAAATATCCCTACTTTTCAAAGCCATTCATATTAACGACAGACGCATCAAATATAGCATTAGGCGCAGTATTGAGCCAAGGAATAGTAGGCAACGATAAACCCATCAGCTACGTATCCAGGACCGTAAATAAAACAGAACAGAAATATAGTATGATAAAGAAAGAATTGTTAGCCATAATTTGGGCAACAAAGTATTTTAGACCATACCTATACGGACGAAAATTTTATATATACACCGATCATAGACCATTAGTATGGCTATGCAAACTTAAAGAACCTAATTCAAAATTACAACGATGGAGATTCAGACTAGAGGAATATGACTACGAGATAATATACAAAAAAGAAATTTATAATAATAACGCAGACACTCTAAGTAGAATATAGCTCAACGCACTGCAAACGGAATCAATTATAGGAAATGTAGACGAAACGGAAATCAGAGAAGATCCAGACGAAATGAACACCATACATTCAACACAAAACTAAGAGCCAGAAACCGCAATTAAAATTTTAAATAAAGCCATCGATATGAAACCAAATAAGTTTATAATTACCGAAGTTTTAACTAACCTCAAGCCTATAAAATATGCGAAAGTAGATAACAAAAAATATACCAAATTCAAATAACCAAAGACGACAATGAAGAACAAATAATTAAAATTCTAAAAAAATACACCCCCGAGAAAAAACGATCTTACTTTTACTTTAACACCGAAAACTTATATAAACGATTTTCAGAATTATATGTTAAATTATTTAATAACTTCGGCTCTGAAGTTATAAGATGCAGAAGAAAATTAATAACCAACAGAAGGAAAACCAACCATCATAGAATTAATAAAACCCTAAAGCAAATCATGAGACGTTACTATTTCAAGGACATTACAGAATTAACTACAGACTTTATTAATCAATATGAACTATGCGACAAAGCGAAATACGACAGGAAACCCCCAAAAATACCCTTAATGTGAACTAAAACACCTGACAAACTTTTTCAAAAATTACAAAATTACATCCCCTAATTGATATATGTATAAAGAAATAGAATAATTAGGAATTATTAGAAAGTGTAAAGAAAATGTTAAGTGAAGTGCAACAAAGTAAATACAAGGACAATTTATAAAAGTTTATTAACGTTCATGAGAACGGATGCGCTACTTTGTAACGCAGACGATAGGGACACTGCAGATGTCAGGTCACAGACAGTCAGGTACTGTGATTACTTAGAAATTAAGATTACAACATTGTAATTATGAATAGTATTAAGAATAAGCAGACATGAGATCTGCAAGTTCCCAAAGCCACGTGAGGGGTAGGAAAATTATAAAAGTCCCGGGAGCTCAAGAACCCATAGTCAGTCCCCGTAGTCAGTCAAAGTATTCAGCTTTAGCATTGCAGTTTGCTTAGGTTACTTAAAATAGTACCATTAATTCCTTTTGAACTTAGAGTAAAATTAAATCTAGTTTTGTAAAATTCCATAATTAATGTCTGTTTTGAAAATACATTTGTTAAGAAGCTTTGGAACTGGTTTTTAAAAAAGGCAGCTCCCAAGTCCCGAACCTTAACTCGTGTAATGAAATATATTTTTACGTTAATTGAATTAAATTTAGGGTTGATTTTTATTTCAGTTGTTTGTGGAATAGGTGTAAAGTCGGTAATTTGTAAAGAATCTTTAGGTATTCAAGTGTTGGTTATGTCTGGAAGAAGTATTTTAGTTTAACAGAGAAACTTGACGACCAAATGTAGAATATAACCAAAGTAAAGGAGTTTTATGCGGAGTAGCAGTCTTCCACATAGAAAATTAATTTTTGTATATGTTTTTAGAATATTCAAAACCACGACTTTTAAAATTTTAAACAAAGTAAAAATTTTATCAATTTTCTGGTTGTATTGGGTCTAGTTTCAGTACTGTTAAAATGGATGTTTGTGTATAGTAATTTCTTTACTAATTGTTTGAGATAACCACTATTATAGAGCGTGTATTCTAAAGTTTTAAGATTAGTTTTTTTAAATTGTGGTTCGGAGATTATTTATATTCTGTGTTTAAGTGCTAAAGCTGTATTTATTTTGTGGTTAAATGAATGATAGGAATAGTACTTAATGTATCTACCTGAGTTAGAAGGCTTTTTATAGTAATCAAATAGCAGTTTGTTGGATGGATCTCGGATGACAAAAGTATATTAATAAAGGAATCTTTCTTTCTTCTTCAAGTTCATATGTGAACTTTAAGTGTTTATTGAAATTATTGAAATGGTCTAAAATGTATTGTATTCTATCTGGTAGAGCAGAATAAATGAAATCATCAGAATATTTTACTAAAAATACCATATCGAAATCTAAATTAGGTAAAATTGATTTTAATAGATGATCCATAAGTATTTGCGCTATATGATAGGAGATAATGGGAAACCCATTGGAGTACTAAGTTTTTGTAGATAGAATACATTTTGAAAAAAATTTGCGGCGCATGTACGGCTCACAACCAAACTTGCGAACATTCTATTATTAAATATAGTTCACATTTACAATAAAAATTGAATTTAAGTTATAATTATTTTTTTAACAAAATCTTTCGTTGGTTGTAAAATTTCGACTTTATTGTCGAATAACTCGAAAAGTACATGAGATACCGAATAGTGTATAGCATATTCGTAATCAGCGTAAATTACTGAATAAGATTCGTATAATATATATATATATATATATATATATATATATATATATATATAATGTCAAAAATAACGACCTTTAATTTATATTCAAATAAGTTAGATAACGGGTTTATAGGTCTATGTTTCTTTATAGATTAAAACTCTTTGTCTTTAACCAAGCTTTCGACTTTAATTAAAATCTTCATCAGGGTGCTGCAGGAAATACAACGTAATACCTAACCATATCTCACAGAATACTAAGAATCTAATTGGACTTATGAATACAACTGATAAGAGTTTGCAAAAGAAGATTTATAATTTTAACAATAGGATTAAGAACACAGTTTTAAGTTTTGAGATTAAAATCACCATTGCTGAAATAAATCAATTAATGGATTCGATTCGTACCGTAAAACATACGCTCATTAATGTATTATCTAAAAATATTTTACTGAATTTTCTAATAGAGCAGATATGTCATTCAAGAGAATTTTCACCCTAGTAAAAAACCGTAATATTAATAAATTTAATATTTTAAAATCCACCACAATTACAAGTAAAATGTTCAAAAACAACAGTAAATGGTTACATAATCTAACTAACAAAATTATTCCAGAGGAGATCACCAATTTTCTATCTCTAGGACCAAAATTTGGGATATCGGCCGTTCCTCACAATTTGAATGTTAACAAGTTACTAGTAGATGTAGAAACAATTTTAGCATTATCACCATATGAAGACAGAGAGTTAAAACGGGCTCGTGTTACAAACATCATAACAAACTTTTTAAGAAGTAATCAAAAACTTTCAATAGAAACACATTTATTTAATAAGAGCAAACAATTTTTATCAAACCATCCAGATATTTTAATAACTAAATCTGATAAAGGTTCGGTTACTGTAATAATGTATAAAATGATTACGTTAAAAAGGTATGGAAATTGTTAACGACGCTACAGTCTATAAACCGTTAAAAGCAGATCCGACTTTCACTACACAAAAGAAAAATAATGAACTCATAAAAAGACTATACAATAATAATTGCATCAACAAAGAAACAAAAAAAGAACTATGCATTAACAATGCAGTAGCTCCCAAATTCTACGGATTGCCAAAGATCCACAAAAATGAAGTTCCTCTGAGACCCATTGTTTCTTCAATTAATACACCTACTTATAAACTTTCATCGTTTCTTGCAAATATCCTTGCAAAGTCCTTCTGCAATCAAAACAATTATAACACTATAGACTCTTTTTCCTTTGCCACAGAGTTCCAAAACTATCGCATTCCTGATGGTTTTGTTTTGATATCCCTAGATGTTGTTTCCCTTTTCACGAACATCCCTTTGAAACTGGCACTAGAAATTATTACAAGCAAGTGGGATATTATAAAACTTCATTGTGACTTCACTTTAGAACTATTTACTGAAACACTGTGTTTTATATTTCACAACACCTATTTCACTTTTAATAACAAATTTTATCTACAAGTTTTTGGAGCACCTATGGGTTCCCCACTTAGCCCTATCATTGCCACCATAATTATGGATTATCTTTTTGATGAAGTTATTCCCCACCTTCCCACTCCTCCAGCTTTTATTAAGAAGTATGTGGATGATGTCATCTGTGCAGTACCTGAAAACTTAGTTAACGAAACTTTAGCTATTTTTAATAACTTTAACAAGCACATACAATTCACCTTAGAAAGAGAACACGATAACACAATCTCATTTCTGGATATCAAACTAATCAGAAACACCGATAATATAATTATTTTAGATTGGTACAGAAAACCTACAAGTTCAGGAAGATATATTAATTACTTTTCTAATCATAGTATCAATCAAAAGATTAACACTTTTTTAGGTTTAAAAAATAGAATAACTAAAATCTCACAGCCATCCTTACTTTTTATAAATTTGCATTTGTTAACAGAAATTGCTATCAATAATGCTTTTCCTAAAAGTTTAACAAAAAAACTCATTTTCAACACAGTCCACAACAAAAAGCTTACCTCGAATATAACACCCTCTACCGATGTTACTTACAAAAAACTTCCTATGATAAAAAACTTAACTTTTAAATTAATAAATGTCCTACAGAATGACTCTGTCATAATTGCTAGATATAATCCTTCCACAATCAACCAGTTATTTCCTGTTATCAAAGACAGGACTCCTATGCTCAACAATTCCAATATCATTTATTCCATTCCTTGTAGGGACTGCGATAAGATCTATATTGGACAGTCTTCTCAATGGTTACGGTCCAGAATTGTTCAACATAGAAGTGACTGTAAAATAGGGAAAGATTCGTGTGCTTTAGCCTATCATTCAAAAAATATAATCACCAACCTGACTTTAATAAGGTTAATATTTTAGATACTGAAGTTAACTACAAAGGAGACTTTTCTTGAAATGACACATATCATAAACAACAATAATACCTTAAATTATAAATCGGATACAGACAATTTAAGTGCAATATATTCGTATATTTTAAAACTAGGTAATATACATAGAAACAATTATAGAATAAGAACATCAAATTAAACTATATATTTTTATCACCTTATCATTGTATTTTAACTTATAGTAACATCTGTCACCATTCAGTCATATAAAATTCAAAAAACTGTGACGACATACTTTTAGGTTTAATATGTTAGTTTACGTTTGTGTTTTATGATTTATATTTAAAATTTTTTTTTGTTACATTCCTGCTTTTGTACTTACACCAATACTCCAGTTTTGGTAAGTCATTTCATCTATAATATTTTAATGATGTTATAATATTGCAGCACCCTGATGAAGATTTTAATTAAAGTCGAAAGCTTGGTTAAAGACAAAGAGTCTTAATCTATAAAGAAACATAGACCTATAAACCCGTTATCTATCTTATTTGAATATATATATATATATATATATATATATATATTATAAAATCACGGAAACCCTGCGACGGACGACGGTGGCGACGACGGCGACGGCGGCGACGACGGCGACGGACAGACATTGAGATCCCCATTAACTAAACTAAATTTGGTTGGAAAACAAAATAGGTATTATTGAAAATCAGGGAGATGGAGGCAAGAAATAATGTTTTTGACAAGGTGGTATGTGGTCTGATTACATTCCAGTTTTTCGTGATTATCTCTACAGCCAAGTCTAGAGGTATGTTTGTATTAGAGAAGAAATAAGAAACATCTAATAAGGGTAAGATGTGGTTCTTAGATAACTGAAATTGACGGAATTAATTTACAAACGTAAATGAATCTTTGGTATTATATCCTTCTAAAGGAAACGGTGTTTGTAGAATTTTTGCAAAAAAGACTAAGTTAGACGTTGGTGTATTTACTGTAGAAATTATTGGTCGTATGGAAGGTTTTCTTTATGAACCTTTGGAAGTCCATAATATTTGCCAGGTATTGGCTTGGTATTGGAAAACTGTTTTTTTTGGGAATCTGTAATCAAATGTTTGGAATGTAACATCTTGATGTGGTCATTACATTTTTTCTGAATCATAAAAGTCGGATCTTTTTGAATTTGTTGATATGTGTGATCATCTTTTAGTATTTGTACAAATTTTTTAATGTAATCATTTTTATTTAGAATTACAATAGTTCCTTTATCAGCTTTTGTAATAATAAATCAGAATTTTCTTTAAGAAACTTTTTTACTTTGGTATATAATTTTGATTCTAAATTGCGATTAATTTTAGTTTTTAGATTACTAACAAAATTTGTATTACAATTTGTGGCCTTATCTCTTAAATTATTCTTTTCTTCTTGTAAAAGTTCATTGTTGTCTAGGGTGTTTTTGATATTAGCTAATTGTTTTCCCATGTTAATGTTATTGACGTTAATATTTAAACCGAACTTAGGCCCCAATGATAAAAAGTTATTTACGTCATTTGGTATTGCTTTATCACTTAAATTAACGATCCATTTACTATTATCTTTCAAAATTTTTTTGCCTTCCGTATTGTTATTATTTAGTAACTGAAACTTTATTAATAGAATCTGTTTTTGTTTTTCAAAAAACTTTTTATAGGACAAAACTTGTCTTCGTTTAAATTCTAAAAATGTCAGGTGTCAAAGATTCCTGAAGAAAATTTTTCAAAAAGATTAATTTTGTATTCCAAAAAGCCTAAATTGGAATGTGTAATTTCTATTTCACCATCTAGCATAGTAATATTAGACCTGGTTATAAATTTAGTGATCTTTTTGTTGACACGATGATTTGTGTGAGTTAATAAATCTCTCAATTTGTTGGTTTTATCAGTTATGTGACATGGGAAAATGCTTTGTTACTGCATCTTAGTAGAATGCTTCTCCTAGTATTTAGTTTTGCCATTGTTTGTGTGATGTTACTCCATTCTGTAATACTTAATATGTACTAGATTATACAATTCCCTCTTAGATATGTCTTCTTAATATGGACAAAATAAATACAGTTTTATCACTTAAACGCAGAATAGAAATAATCTCCGAACCACAATTTAAAAAAACTAATCTTAAAACTTTAGAATACACGCTCTATAATAATAATAATTGTTCATGCAATCAGATTTATGTAGGTAACAACACCCAGTGGTCTAAAAATAGACTTGCACAACATAAGTCAGATATAAAATTAGGAAAAAAGAATTGTGCTCTCTCTCAACATATCAATATAACCCAACACATCCCAAATTATAAAGAAATTGAAATTTTAGATTCTGAAAATAACTACAAAATGAGACCTTTTTCCGAAGCGTAGTATATACAAAATAAAGTTAATTTGAAGAACTTTAGACAGGACACTCAAAATCTACATTCAATATATTCTAATTTATATAGAATTACACAAAAAAACAATAGTTCACTAACACAGTTAAGATTCATATGCCCCATTTAAAATTTAAAATCAAGAGTTCCTGTTAGACTATTTGTCAAACTTAACAAATTCACATATATATATATATATATATATATATACACATACATATACAGGGTGAATGGTATCGTTCGTGCAAAAATGAAGTGGGAGATAGTACACTTAATTTGCAACAAAAATTGTTAATATGACCCCTGTCCTATCTCGATTGGTTTAGGAGATATGGTTTTTTTTAGTCTGTTTCTTAATAACGCAACTTTTTGCAATAAAAGTTAAATTTCTTGGCTTCTGCTGCAAATAACTAGATAAACAATCCGATTTTCATAAACTACATTAAATTTTCTATAAAAAACAACTATTTCGATTTTTTTAATTTTAAAAGAAACATTTACTATAAAGCATTAAAAGGTAAAAAATTACAAAGGACATTTTTTTAACAAAGTTTAAAGTAATATTACAACGAAATTATTTTATCTACAAATGAGCAAATGTCACAAAAACAACCTCACTTCATAAGGTTTCCAGCTGTGCGAAACACTTTCTATTTGATTTTTAATATATTAAATTATTGCCTTCGTAATGCCGGAAAAACCTTGTTCGATTATAAGATAATCAAGGCAGTGCGAATTGAAAACAAAAATGTACAGTAATTTTAAGAGCACAGATACATTCATAGCATGTGGTTGTCACATTGACAGTGTGAAGCATTGTCACTGATTAGACAGTTGTATTCATATAAATTTTTGATACGCACTAAATTACTATCTAAGATGCCTGCTCGTTATAGCAATAGAGAATATGCAGATATACATTTCATTTATGGTTTTTGTAATGGTAATGCTACAAGAGCACGGGAGGAATATCAACGTCGGTTCCCAAATCGTCCGATTCCCAGTCGCAACGTGTTTGCAAGAACGTACCAATGGCTCCTTGATGGAAGAGCATTTCAAGTACCTAATGAAAGGGGACGAGATCTGGACGTAGAAATTGACGAGTTTGTCTTGGATCGAGTGGAACAAGACCCTACAACTTCTACACGTCAAATTGCAAGAGGGGTTGTAGTTTCGCAATGGAAAGTAGTAGATGTTCTGCACAAGAATAATATTAGTCCTTTTCACTTTACACCTGTTCAAGCTCTGGAAGGCGGAGGCGAAGATTTCCAACGAAGATTGATGTTCTGTCGTTGGTTATTAGCACGGGATATTGAGGAGCGCCATTTTTTTCGAAAAATACTGTGGTCTGATGAGTTCCTCTTTACGCACGCCGGCGTTCTAAATCTCCACAATTATCACTATTATGCCGATGAAAACCCTCATGCAATAAGACAGAAATTGTTCCAACACAGATTCAACCTAAATGTGTGGGCGGCTGTGATAGGAAACACCCTTATTGGCCCCTATATTTTCGAAAGAAACCTCAATGGAGAAGTGTATTTGGACTTTCTTCAAAATCAACTACCCTATTGTTGGAAGATGTCCCTTTAGAAGTTCGTAGAGATATCATTTTCAACTTGACGGGACTCCACCTCATTACACACGTGGTGTCCGCCAGTTTTTAAACGAACAGTACGCAAGGTGGATTGGTAGAGGAGAACCGATTCCGTGGCCAGCAAGATCGCCTGACTTGAATCCCATGGATTACTTTGTATGGGGCTTTTAAAGAATACGTACACATTATAATTTGAATTAGGGCCGCTATACTTGCGGCCACGTCCCCAATGCTCCACCCGGAGGTACTACATTGAAGAATACGTACACAGCATGGAGGTAGTCAGTTTGGAAAATTTGAGACAAAGGCTCGAAAATGAATGTCAACTCTTAAGAGAGAAGCTATCTATGAGCGTGACCGTGGTAGGTATGCCGAAAAGAGCAAGAACCTGTATCAGGTGCGGTGATCAGCATTTTGATCAATACAAATAAAATTTAATTTATCAAATTATTGCCTCCGTAATACCGGGAAAACGTTGTGGGATCATTAGATAATCAAGGCAGTGGGCGAATTTTAATTCGAATTGGAAACAAATATTTGTTTCCATATTTCCATACTTGATAAATTAAAAATCAAATAGAAGGTGTTTCGCACTGCTAGAAACCTTATGAAGTGAGGTTGTTTTTGTGACATTTGCTGATTTCTAGATAAAATAATTTCGCTGTAATATTACTTTAAACTTTGTTAAAAAATTTTCCTTTGTAATTTTTTACCCTTTAATGCTTTATAATAAATGTTTCTTTTAAAATTAAAAAAATTGAAATAATTGTTTTTTATATGAAATTTAATGTAGTTTATGAAAATCGAATTGTTTATCTAGTTATTTACAGCAGAAGCCGAGAAATTTAACTTTTACTGCAAGAAGTTGCGTTATTAAGAAACAGACTAAAAAAAACCATAACTCCTAAACCAATCGAGATAGGACCAGGGTCAAATTAACAATTTTTGTTGCAAATTAAGTGTACTATCTCCCAGTTCATTTTTGCACGAACGATACCATTCACCCTGTATATGTATATACATATATATATATATATATATATATATATATATATAAATAATCTTAAAACTATCGCCTGTCTCCTTTTTATATGTGGAATTCAATAACCATTCTCTGTTCCTCATATCAAAGTTTTATCTGTCTTTGATAAAATCAACCACTCTAAATGATACACAAAGTACGTTCATCCTATTCCTATAAATACACAATCTTTTAATCTTTCTGTATTCTATCTCGTTCCTTGACTGTTTAACCGTCAAATACCTATCACGGAATAGAAATGTTATTTTGTGCACGTTTTCTGCTTGGATACGTAGAAATTTAGCGATGGCTATACTTGTTGACAACAATATTAACACAGCGCTACCCAGAAATTCTTCTAAAGCAACTTTCAAACTCGTAAACAAATACTAAGAACGTGTTATTTGTAGACCTTTTTTTATTCGAATTTACTAGAACCCGTAACCGTTAAGCTTGTTTCTTTTTTGCTATAATTAAGCTTTTGAAAGTTATACCAATGCTAAATCTTTTCACTAAAAATATGACAAAATACACAGCAATGTTTACACTTATAACAGCTGTTATTTATAACTGGTGTTTATGATTAAAGGATTATGCTTCCTATCATTTAAACATTGTGAAAGTTCTTTAAGAATATTTATACACGCTTTAAAAGACGTACTTAATGAAATCTATCATTATGATCTTTAATTACTACACTAGCGATTAGGAAAGCGTTTTAAAGTTTGATTAGTGTGTATCTACGTGCAGAAACTTGCAATAACTTATTAAATGGCTTATCTAATCAAAATTAACATACAATTTACACAGAAATATATATATATATATATATATATATATATTATAGTGGTTTTAAAAGATCAAAAATAAATATAAACGAAGCAATTTCAACACACCTTGTATAACGGAACAACCAGAAATTACGTGCGGAAATTATATTAGTTAATTCATTTTTAAGTATTTGGTATTAACGAAATTTTATAAATAATTAATGAAATTAATTAATAAGTAGGTGTGCAAAGAAATTAAATGCTAGAAGCCAATGCCATTAATTTATTAATTAATTTGAATTTAATTGAACGATTATTGAGGTATAATATGTATAAAAGCATTTAAAAACCCTGTAATACCAAGATGAGACGCGTTGCTAACGTACAAATATATCAAGTGTTATTTAAAATGTTACGATTGAACATCTGCGTATTTTTAAATGTCACGTTCTAATAAATTCTGTAGATAACCAACAAAGATTCTACGTATATTGTAAAATCGTCGCATGCGTTCTATAGAAAAACTAACGAAGGGGTTATTTAACGCACGTAGACAGTCCACGTGTATAAACAGTGAACAAACGAGGATATTGATTTTCAACCACTCAAACAAGGTGTGAATGAGACGTAGAAAACGTATAAATATGAGACCACAATAGTATAGGAGGGATTTAAGAAACGTCATTGGGTTTACGATTGGTGGATATGTTAGTTCGACTTGACATAGACACGAGGATAGTGTAGCGGAAGTTTCTTAAAATTTTATAACGAGGTACGGAAATTCGCAGATTTGAAATTGGGGTTGAGTGAAAAATTGTGAGAAGGTATTGTTGTGAGCGGGATTTCGGATAACTGGGGGCCTGGAGAGGTTACAGTCGAAAGATATATATACTCTAGAGAACTAGGACTCGCTCTCTTGTCTCTTGTCTTTTAACTTCGTGCCTTATTATTTCGATCGTCCCAAAGGCACGTATAAAAGTTGACACGAAGTTGTGAGTATTGACAAATCATTTTTAAGTGTATTGCTTAGTGGTAGCCTCTAAATTAATTTAAAACTCGGTTAGTGTGCCGAGATTATTTAATTGAGGTACCACCTATAATTTTAATCAACTCGTGTCGGGACATTAAGTAACGTAGATTACTGTGACATGAAATTTGGAATTTGGTTACACCGAAAAGAAGGCGTTGGCGGATCAGCTGAAATGGAAGTCGTCTAGTCATAGCGAGAAACGACCTGCACACCAGGGAGAAAATTTACATGGCATCATCTACAGAGCGGAGTTTCCAGGTAACGATTTAAAATTGTGATTTCTATAAACTGTAAATATTGGAGTAGAGTAGGAGAGTGTTTTCAAGGTAGTGTAAATTATTTGAGTATTGAACAGAATTTGTGTAAATAGCTCTATTACGGTATTCAACTAGAAATTGAAGGTGTCTAGAAAGCTTTTAAACGTTCCATCAGAACGTGAAATTTTGTGAAGAGTACATGACTTTGTTTTTTTTTGGTTTTAGAGTATACAAAGTAGAAGGGCATACATTAATTGGGTTATTATGAGCTCACCATACCCAACAGTTTACTTAGAGTATTAAAATAAATAAATAAATTATAGTAAAGGAATTTTGAGAAGGTATTATTCAAGGTCCATTTACTCCGAGTACATTTTATGTGTTTGATGATTTTAAAATTAAATACAGGACATTACAAAATAAAAATTACTGGAGTGTAACATGAACTATAAAATAATAATGAATTGCATTTGTAAATAGGAATAAATAAAAGATTGTTTGTTGTATTTTGTGATTTTATTGGGAGTGTGCGTGAATGATGGAATTATGAATGAATATAGCTATCCAAAGGAGGTCCAAATGAGCTAGCCGGAAGCAGTTGAAGAAGGCCATTCAACCGAGGAAGAGTCAAAAACGGGTAAGAATATTTTTTTTGTATAATTTAATTTTTGGAAAATCTTCTATTTTCGAATTTGAAAATTTTATAAATATTTTCGAATATATTTATTGTTGGTGTGGATATTACCCGAGTACCACGGCAATATATATATATATATATATGTATATATATATATATATATATATTAGGTGGTTAATTACAAAAGGTAAGTTGATAAATATTATCGTATTACAATGAATAAAATGAAATAATAACTTAGACTTTTATGCAAAGCCCAAATGATAATTTCAAATCAAGCTAGTAATTGAAAGATTGAAAATATAAGGTCTTAGACAGGACTTGAACCTGTATCCTGGTTTTGCCGGAACCATGCGTTTACCAATTACGCTACCGAGACGGGTGACGACAATTGGGAAATTTACAAATATAAATCGTGTACACAACTATACATAAACCTAACTTTCAAATACGTTTGGCATTTTTGTCAATCTTATCTGACATTGTCAAGATATGATTGACAAAAATGCCAAACGTAATTGAAAGTTTATTAATTGTGGTAAATAATACTCAGTTTAACGACAATAAATTTACACTCATCCTACATCAATCATGCAACAAAGTAACTGGGCTTATTTTCAACCTTTACTTTATACCCCAGGTAAAATACGAACTCATAGTAAACCTCTTTTTATATGCGTGCTAACAACGGCACTGCAATTTCCTAAAACCCTTTTACCTTTTACACAAATTATAATTTTCATTTGCAAGTGATATCATCAGATTATTACATAAAAATTTTCATTAAGTCCTTTTAAAAATTGGCTCATCCATTAAAATGTCTTTATAACCTAATAAACACACAAAATTACAAAAATAATCACCCAGAAAATCACCAACAAAAACAAACAAAAGTCTTATAAGTAGAGTTACTTGAATTTTGTTTCAAGTGCTCTCTACATGGACACCATCTCCAACGTGATGCTCCTTCTCGACTGCACGTCCAAATACTGTCTCCAGGTTCTTTATATAGACACCATCTCTAACGTGGTCTTCTTTCTAGACTGCACGTTCAGATACTGTCTCCAGGCGACCTCCTACCATCAAGAACACACCGTTTCTAGTTAAATTCGTTGCTGCAAGTGCACAGTACTACCGTGCTCTAGTGCATTTGCTGGTCCATCTATATATATATTCTCTGTACTCCGAGTACATACACCGCCTTCAAACACCCAGTACTAAAACTGTACTTACATACGTTATAATTTTGATTCTTTATAGCCAAAGATATAAAAAGCACCCACTCGAGCTAACTCAACTGGAATTTTACTCAATCATTTTACTATGTAGTAAGGTAGGCGATCGTAAGTAAGGACAAAAGAGAAAGGAGCGCTTTACCACTCCTACGGATTTATATCACCTTCAACCCTCCCATCAATTTCCAACACTCTTGTCGCACTTTTCTTGGTCTCCCACACAAATACGCCAACGGTCGAACGCTTCCACAAACAATCCTATTATCCTTGGCAAATTCTCCGTATTTTTACAGTACCGAGCTCAACCGTCTTTCAAATCCAGGAAATTTTCGCTCAAAACAAGCTCGATACTACGAAATCCATAATTGTCGTTTTAAGTTCTAGACTCTACGATACGGCGCTTGTAGACGCGTATATCTGTCGTTTCATTCACACTTATACACAGAATCTTCCATCTTATTTCATCTTTAAACATTATTCTCTCCGATGTTTTACCTAACCTCCGATATTGTCGTATAACCCATGCTTGCTTATTTCATGTAACCGTCGTGCTCTGTTATTAAAATCTTCCCAGATTTCTATACCATCACTGCTCGATTTATTCTGAAAACATAGCGTGCCTTCGTCCCGCTTCAATATCAAGCCTCCAGAATATATTCCTTTATCTCTATAAATCGATATTGTTTTTGTACGTGCTGTTTGCACCAGTGTTTCGTCCTCTTTAAATTATTTCCGCTAGTATTTGTTGACAAGATTTTATGTTTGTTATCTTTTTCCAACTATAAAGTTCTTAGAATCTATAACACATGCAACTTAATTAACGACTAACGCTTTAAATATGCTGAAAGCTTTTATTCTCTAAAATATTAAAACAAATGTTACTTCTGCCCAAATTGTAATGGATTATCTGTTAGAATCTGTCATAAGTGTACTGCCTTTTGACATGCCCTTTATAGTCAAATATGTAGATGACATTTTATGTTCCATTCCAGAACACTTGATCGAATATACTTTATATATTTTTAATAGCTTCAATACTAATTTGGTTTTCACTTTCGAAAAGAAATTAATTTCAGTATTCCTTTTCTAGATACGTTAGTCCTCAGATCTCCAATAAATACTTTATATTTTGACATTTACAAAACCTACTGACTCTGGTAGATACTTAAATTATCATTCTAACCATGCTTTTATTCATAAACTTAATACCATATTAGCTTTAAAATACCGTATTCAAAAATTAGCGAACCAAATTTACTTACAAACAACTTAAAAGAGTTGGAATATATTTTACTAAACAATGCATACCCAAAACCTCTTTTAAAGAAGTTTTATACTCCAATAATCTACAAACTTCATCAATAGACCGACCACTAGTTACAAATTTCAGAAAATTACCTTTTATTCAAAATTTAACCCTCAACTAACCAAAATCTTGAAACAACCTGATATTCTAATAGCTTATACTTATGAAAAATCAATAGATAGGTTATTCACTAAATTAAAAGATAACACCGAAAAAACATTATTCAGTAATGTTATTTACAATGTAGAATATAGTTGCAATAGAACTTATGTGGGTCAGTCAAAACAATGGCTAAAAATCTAATAACTCAACATAAAAGTGATGCCAGACTTGGTAAACTAAGTTGTGCTTTGTCATCAAATTTACATGCAACAAATCATACTGCTAAATTCGAAGTCACCAAAATTTTAGACACTGAAAACAACTACTACAAAAGACTATTCCTGGAATCTTTTCACATTCTACAACAACCTAAACCACTCAACAGTAAACAAGATACAAACAATTTAAATATAGTATATTCTTCGCTATATAAATTTAATAATATCCACTTTCCCAGACCGTTAATTTAGATTCCACTAATAAAACAAACATTTCGTTCCTAAAATCTTACCACCCCTTTTTTTTTAGGTTTCCTTCATATTTTCTAATTTCAAGTCAATTTCAATCGTTATACTTATCACTAACTAATAATTTTATAAAATTTACAACCTCATATTAGTTATTTAAGCTCTTTCTAAACGTTACAATTTGACATTATAGTTCTTATTTTACGAACGAGTGCATCCCAAGAAACCAACAGATCTATATATATATATATATATATATATATATATATATATATATATATATATATATTTATCAATAATGGACTGGATAGCATAAATATTTTAATGATAAGTTGTTTGTATATTGGGTATGAAGTCCAAGTAATAAAAGTTGGTGTAAAATTTAAAAGTTTATTTTATTATTCTTAACGTTTCGGCGACTATAGAATCTATGTGAGTCTTCTACATCTTGTTTGTTGTTTAAACATTGTTTTCTTTGTTGATGTGGTAAGATTCTAAGAACAATCTTGTTTTGTAATGTGGCTCCTTTTCTAATATTTCTGTTAAGAATGCGGGAGTATGTTTGGTTGTAAATACATGTGTGGAAAGTGCACATTTGTTGGGATTGCGTTTACAGTCGCTTCTATGTTGGGTTAGACGACTTCTTAACAGAAATATTAGAAAAGGAGCCACATTACAAAACAAGATTGTTCTTAGAATCTTACCACATCAACAAAGAAAAACAATGTTTAAACAACAAACAAGATGTAGAAGACTCACATAGATTCTATTCCACTCTATACAACTCAAATCACTTCAAATCCAGTAAACAACAGTAACTCCTTCATATGAAGATTACACTGATGTTATGTCCATGTTCTTGAAACACTCCTACATCATCATCTTCAACCATACCGAACCTTCATCATTTCAACTTTCAACATACAATATTTTAAGAAACTTACCTTCAAGTTCCATCTAAATTTATTTTAATTATCATGTTAGTCACATAATCATCTGTCATTTTCAAAAAAAAAATAATTTGACAATTATTAATTCTATATGGTGAGTGACTTATTCATATTCTATGTTATCTTTAATATACAACGCTTCCATTTGTAGATACTTTTGATAAAGGCGAAAAGAGTCGCCGAAACGTTAAGAATAATAAAAATAAACTTTTAAATTTTACACCAACTTTTATTACTTGGACTTCATACCCAATATACAAACAACTTTATATATATATATATATATATATATATATATATATATATATATATATATATATATATATGCACACAGAGAGTGAATGAGACCACCCGTATCAGTATTTTTTAAGGAACGGTGAGTCGTAGAAAGTTGTGATAAAAATTTATTATAAAAGTCATACTAAAGGATCGAATGGTGATATAATTATTTCTCAAAAAGTCAGCATCATGAGTAATTTTGTCCACAATGTCCAGAACTCCAAAATCTTAAATGGCACCATAAGTCGAAAACGTATTGTTCAAAGATTGTTAAAAAAGAAGAAAGTTTGTAGGAAAAATTGTTTTACTACTACCACACCTTTTAAGTAATATTCGATTAAAGTTATTAAATTTGAAATTTGTTGTAAACAAACAAAATCGAAAAGTCGGCTTTTAAAATCTAGCTACCGAATTAAACAATGTTACAAACACGTTTTAATGTCAATAATTCCATTTGTTGTATTAATCTATCGTCAAATCGCCCATTGTTTAAATTGATAACTTGTTAGTTAGTAATATCTGTTTGGGAACAGATTAAAGTTAAAAGTGAATTCCGTTGGAAAGTGAATTAACTCAACTTAAATTAATGAAATTATGCCTTCTTAAAATTTAGAAGCTTTCGATATGTTAATGGTTTTTGGTGAATGCAGAAAAAATTACAGAGCGGCTAAAAGAATGTATGCTGAAAGATATCCTCATCGTGCCCATCAATCTTTCCTAAAACCCTTTTACCTTTTACACAAATTATAATTTTCATTTGCAAGTGATATCATCAGATTATTACATAAAAATTTTCATTAAGTCCTTTTAAAAATTGGCTCATCCATTAAAATGTCTTTATAACCTAATAAACACACAAAATTACAAAAATAATCACCCAGAAAATCACCAACAAAAACAAACAAAAGTCTTATAAGTAGAGTTACTTGAATTTTGTTTCAAGTGCTCTCTACATGGACACCATCTCCAACGTGATGCTCCTTCTCGACTACACGTCCAAATACTGTCTCTAGGTTCTTTATATAGACACCATCTCTAACGTGGTCTTCTTTCTAGACTGCACGTTCAGATACTGTCTCCAGGTGACCTCCTACCATCAAGAACACACCGTTTCTAGTTAAATTCGTTGCTGCAAGTGCACAGTACTACCGTGTTCTAGTGCATTTGCTGGTCCATCTATATATATATTCTCTGTACTCCGAGTACATACACCGCCTTCAAACACCCAGTACTAAAACTGTACTTACATACGTTATAATTTTGATTCTTTATAGCCAAAGATATAAAAAGCACCCACTCGAGCTAACTCAACTGGAATTTTACTCAATCATTTTACTATGTAGTAAGGTAGGCGATCGTAAGTAAGGACAAAAGAGAAAGGAGCGCTTTACCACTCCCTACGGATTTATATCACCTTCAACCCTCCCATCAATTTCCAACACTCTTGTCGCACTTTTCTTGGTCTCCCCGCACAAATACGCCAACGGTCGAACGCTTCCACAAACAATCCTATTATCCTTGGCAAATTCTCCGTATTTTTACAGTACCGAGCTCAACCGTCTTTCAAATCCAGGAAATTTTCGCTCAAAACAAGCTCGATACTACGAAATCCATAATTGTCGTTTTAAGTTCTAGACTCTACGATACGGCGCTTGTAGACGCGTATATCTGTCGTTTCATTCACACTTATACACAGAATCTTCCATCTTATTTCATCTTTAAACATTATTCTCCCGATGTTTTACCTAACCTCCGATATTGTCGTATAACCCACGCTTGCTTATTTCATGTAACCGTCGTGCTCTGTTATTAAAATCTTCCCAGATTTCTATACCATCACTGCTCGATTTATTCTGAAAACATAGCGTGCCTTCGTCCCGCTTCAATATCAAGCCTCCAGAATATATTCCTTTATCTCTATAAATCGATATTGTTTTTGTACGTGCTGTTTGCACCAGTGTTTCGTCCTCTTTAAATTATTTCCGCTAGTATTTGTTGACAAGATTTTATGTTTGTTATCTTTTTCCAACTATAAAGTTCTTAGAATCTATAACACATGCAACTTATTTAACGACTAACGCTTTAAATATGCTGAAAGCTTTTATTCTCTAAAATATTAAAACAAATGTTACTTCTGCCCAAATTGTAATGGATTATCTGTTAGAATCTGTCATAAGTGTACTGCCTTTTGACATGCCCTTTATAGTCAAATATGTAGATGACATTTTATGTTCCATTCCAGAACACTTGATCGAATATACTTTATATATTTTTAATAGCTTCAATACTAATTTGGTTTTCACTTTCGAAAAAGAAATTAATTTCAGTATTCCTTTTCTAGATACGTTAGTCCTCAGATCTCCAATAAATACTTTATATTTTGACATTTACAAAACCTACTGACTCTGGTAGATACTTAAATTATCATTCTAACCATGCTTTTATTCATAAACTTAATACCATATTAGCTTTAAAATACCGTATTCAAAAATTAGCGAACCAAATTTACTTACAAACAACTTAAAAGAGTTGGAATATATTTTACTAAACAATGCATACCCAAAACCTCTTTTAAAGAAGTTTTTATACTCCAATAATCTACAAATTTCATCAATAGACCGACCACTAGTTACAAATTTCAGAAAATTACCTTTTATTCAAAATTTAACCCCTCAACTAACCAAAATCTTGAAACAACCTGATATTCTAATAGCTTATACTTATGAAAAATCAATAGATAGGTTATTCACTAAATTAAAAGATAACACCGAAAAAACATTATGCAGTAATGTTATTTATAAGGTAGAATGTAGTTGCAATAGAACTTATGTGGGTCAGTCAAAACAATGGCTAAAAAATCTAATAACTCAACATAAAAGTGATGCCAGACTTGGTAAACTAAGTTGTGCTTTGTCATCAAATTTACATGCAACAAATCACACTGCTAAATTCGAAGACACCAAAATTTTAGACATTGAAAACAACTACCACAAAAGACTATTCCTGGAATCTTTTCACATTCTACAACAACCTAACCCACTCAACAGCAAACAAGATACAAACAACTTAAATATAGTATATTCTTCGCTATATAAATTTAATAATATCCACTTTCCCAGACCGTTAATTTAGATTCCACTAATAAAACAAACATTTCGTTCCTAAAATCTTACCACCCCTTTTTTTTTAGGTTTCCTTCATATTTTCTAATTTCAAGTCAATTTCAATCGTTATACTTATCACTAACTAATAATTTTATAAAATTTACAACCTCATATTAGTTATTTAAGCTCTTTCTAAACGTTACAATTTGACATTATAGTTCTTATTTTACGAACGAGTGCATCCCAAGAAACCAACAGATCTATATATATATATATATATATATATATATATATATATATATATATATATATATTTATCAATAATGGACTGGATAGCATAAATATTTTAATGATAAGTTGTTTGTATATTGGGTATGAAGTCCAAGTAATAAAAGTTGGTGTAAAATTTAAAAGTTTATTTTATTATTCTTAACGTTTCGGCGACTATAGAATCTATGTGAGTCTTCTACATCTTGTTTGTTGTTTAAACATTGTTTTCTTTGTTGATGTGGTAAGATTCTAAGAACAATCTTGTTTTGTAATGTGGCTCCTTTTCTAATATTTCTGTTAAGAATGCGGGAGTATGTTTGGTTGTAAATACATGTGTGGAAAGTGCACATTTGTTGGGATTGCGTTTACAGTCGCTTCTATGTTGGGTTAGACGACTTCTTAACAGAAATATTAGAAAAGGAGCCACATTACAAAACAAGATTGTTCTTAGAATCTTACCACATCAACAAAGAAAAACAATGTTTAAACAACAAACAAGATGTAGAAGACTCACATAGATTCTATTCCACTCTATACAACTCAAATCACTTCAAATCCAGTAAACAACAGTAACTCCTTCATATGAAGATTACACTGATGTTATGTCCATGTTCTTGAAACACTCCTACATCATCATCTTCAACCATACCGAACCTTCATCATTTCAACTTTCAACATACAATATTTTAAGAAACTTACCTTCAAGTTCCATCTAAATTTATTTTAATTATCATGTTAGTCACATAATCATCTGTCATTTTCAAAAAAAAAATAATTTGACAATTATTAATTCTATATGGTGAGTGACTTATTCATATTCTATGTTATCTTTAATATACAACGCTTCCATTTGTAGATACTTTTGATAAAGGCGAAAAGAGACGCCGAAACGTTAAGAATAATAAAAATAAACTTTTAAATTTTACACCAACTTTTATTACTTGGACTTCATACCCAATATACAAACAACTAATATATATATATATATATATATATATATATATATATATATATATATATATATATATATATGCACACAGAGAGTGAATGAGACCACCCGTATCAGTATTTTTTTTAAGGAACGGTGAGTCGTAGAAAGTTGTGATAAAAAAATTTATTATAAAAGTCATACTAAAGGATCGAATGGTGATATAATTATTTCTCAAAAAAGTCAGCATCATGAGTAATTTTGTCCACAATGTCCAGAACTCCAAAATCTTAAATGGCACCATAAGTCGAAAAACGTATTGTTCAAAGATTGTTAAAAAAGAAGAAAGTTTGTAGGAAAAATTGTTTTACTACTACCACACCTTTTAAGTAATATTCGATTAAAGTTATTAAATTTGAAATTTGTTGTAAACAAACAAAATCGAAAAGTCGGCTTTTAAAATCTAGCTACCGAATTAAACAATGTTACAAACACGTTTTAATGTCAATAATTCCATTTGTTGTATTAATCTATCGTCAAATCGCCCATTGTTTAAATTGATAACTTGTTAGTTAGTAATATCTGTTTGGGAACAGATTAAAGTTAAAAGTGAATTCCGTTGGAAAGTGAATTAACTCAACTTAAATTAATGAAATTATGCCTTCTTAAAATTTAGAAGCTTTCGATATGTTAATGGTTTTTGGTGAATGCAGAAAAAATTACAGAGCGGCTAAAAGAATGTATGCTGAAAGATATCCTCATCGTGCCCATCAATCTTTCAATGTTTTTCGGAGATTGGCAGCAGTATTTGTACCACAAGGCAGGTGCAACCAACGTACAATCGCAAAAATAGAATTACAAGACATGTACGTAATAACAAGGAACCTGATATTCTCGCTGCAGTAATTGTTGATCCGCGTATTTCAACGAGATCACTTGCAAGAGATTCTGGAATTAGCCAATACTCCGTATGCAGAATTTTGAAGGATCACAAATTCCATCCATACCACATACACATGCACCAAGAATTAAGTTAGGATGATTTTCAAGGTTGAGTTATTTTTTGTAATTGGTTACTAAATAAAAGTCCCCTCTTTCCTAGGAGAGTTTTATGGACTGACGAAGCTAGTTAAAAGCACCGGAGAAGTCAATATTCACAATGCGCATTACTGGTCGCAAACAAATCCTCACTGGCTACAAACTATTGACAATCAACACCTTTGGAATGTTAATACGTGGTGTGGTATCCTTGGTGGATCTATCATAGGTCCTTATTTTTTCGAAGGAACTCTGAATAGAACACGATATGCCGAGTTTTTAGGTAACGAATCGATCGACTTACTGGAAAATTCCTCTCTTTTAATGCGAGCAACAACGTGGTTTCTGCAAAATGGCTGCCCAGCTTATTTTTCCATAGTTGCCAGGAACACGATAAATCAACTATTTCCTAATAGATGAATTAACAGAGGAAGTACAGTGGTATGACCTTACATGTGATTTTTTCCAATGCTCCACCCGACGGTACTACATTGGCCAGGAAGCGAGTGTTTTTTTACCTGGAAAATTTTGAAATTTTGCCGAATACTTGCTGTTCCAAGCAAGGTAGGGATCTTTAACGTGCGTGACAACACTCACACACGGGACCTCCATTTTACCTCTCATCCGAACAAGGGGTATTTTTGTGAAAACTGCTCGCCTAATAATTTTCAAGCGAACCGTGTTGGAATTCGAACCCGGGACCTTGGGCGTAGTAGTCACACACATACCACTACCAGTGGTGTGGCCGCCAAGATCACCAGATTGAACGCCTCTAGATTTTTTCCTTTGGGGTCGGATCAAAGATATTGTTTATAAAGAAAAACCAGCAACAAGAGATGATATGAAGCTGAGAATTCGGAGTGCTTGCCTTTAATTAAGTAATGAAGAAATACTTAGAGACACTGATAGTGTAACTAAAAGAGCTCAACAGCATTTAGAAGTAAATAGAAGACATTTTGAACACTTGTAGCTTTGCAATTTTGTTTGTTATCAACGAATTTTAAATTTAATAACTTTTTTCGAATATTACTTAAAAGGGGTGGTAGTAGTAAAATAATTTTTCCTACAAAACTTTCTTATTTTTAACGGTCTTTTGAACAATGCGTTTTCGACTTATGGTGCCATTTAAGATTTTAGAGTTCTGGACATTGTGGACAAAACTACTCGTGATGCTGACTATTTCGAGTAATAATAATATCACCATTTGATTCTTTAGTATGACTTTTATAATAAATTTTTTATCCCAACTCTCTACGATTCACCGTTCCTTAAATAATACTGATACGGGTGGCGTCATTCGACAATAAAATACTTCCTTAACAGTACATTTCTATTTCAATAATTACCCCAGATAAATTTTTTCTTCTAATTAAATCGGAGAAAGTTATTAGGTTTTACCGCATTTTTTACTTCAACCCTAGTTCAATATGAGCTCATAGTAAAACCTTAACTTTTTGTGCTAATTCTTGCACATCAATAATCAAAAAGACCCTTTACCTTGTACATAAGGCATATAGTACAAATGTCATAAATTCCTCCTTAACCTAAATTTCCACATAAAATACAGTAAAAATAACCCAACTTGAAAATTTCAATCCGTACCTCTTCCCCTATTTGTCTTTTTAGTTCATAAAATTATACCCCCAATGCACCAAGTCATTAAGCACCTATTTACACACATACACAACAAAAAGCATCAGTTACCTGGATTCCATGTTCACACACGGGCCAGCTATAATTGTATCAAGAACTGCTACATTCAGAAACACCTCAATCTGGAATGCTATAACCACTACTGCAAGCTGCAACCATATCACTAAGAAGACATCTCGTCTACTAATTTGATAGGGCATCCAAACTCCAAACTTCTTCTACTAATACCATAAATTGTTGGTAATCAACCAAACCAACCAAATACTGACATCAACTCCATTTCGAATTGCATACTTGGCACACTCCGTGCAAATTAAAATTAAACAGCTTTTACTTACATCGATTGGCGTACATTAATTGAACCTTTATACAAACGTAAAAGCATTTTAGCCTTGGAGCCGTCAGCGTACTCTTGTCAAAACATAAGAGCTCTAAGCTGGTTGAAAATTAAAAGAGCCCCATATCCATATCTGGCAGCTTATATTTAGTTCCTGCACGCCTAACAGCCTGCCCCAATTCCGCAAATTTCTTTCAACACAAACATTTGTACACAATTCTCAAAACCACTTCACTTCCAACGGCCACAGTTTTCCAAAATCTGTCTCTAGCCGACACGATTTTCTTCGAAAACACAAGTTTCAAGCTAACAAGAACACACCCGTATTAAATCGTTTTCGTCGTATTCAAACATCTCACTCCAATCACGTTGTGTATATCCAGACCAACTGACAAAAGTTACCGTTTAAACTACGCCTCCTTTGACACGTTTTATTTTCACCCCACTTATGCACATGCTATCGAATAATCTCTCTGTGTTACCTTGTTTAGCTTTGTTTGTATCGGACACAATAATTCACCTCAACTCAAGTTTTATATTGTTTATAAGAAGCTATAAATTTCTCTTTAGCTTCGCTAATTGAAGTCGGTAACAGGAATTGCTGTTGTTTGTGCAGTCCTAATCTACCCTATACAAGGAAAAATGCGACGGTTACATTTGTTTATAATTTAATAATACTAGGAAACTAGCTTCATCCAAAAAACGTTTAAAATGCTTTTAAACAAATAATTTAACCAACAACTTTGCTTTCATTTAACACTACCTGGCAACTACAACGGTTTGAAATGAACTAAAGCTTTTTAAAAAATGTTCCTACAATCTACATTTATTAAATACGAAACGCCATGCTTTTTATCTACATGAGTAATTATCTGTCAGAATCAAACTAAATTACATTTTAGCTTCTTGAAATTTTTTTGAAACAAATTAAATTCTAATTATTGACTTTAAAAACGCAGTCTCAACGTTGTTTGTTATTTTCACATGCTGAACCATAGAATAAATTTCCAAATGAATAATAAATACTCTTTTAACCCCTAAATATCGCAGTATATATAAAATATATATATATATATATATATATATATAATATATATATATGAAGTGATACTAGAAGTGCGTCGAGTTATTATGCTGCTAGCGTTAAAAATGCTGTAATATTATCGAATTCTTACAAAGATATCCTTTACGTTGAGTGCCAATTTTCTTTTGTTACTGTCCTCGTAGTCATCTCCTTTATCCAACAGTTGCAGAAGCTCCTAACTAAATAAAAAACCACTACCACGGCTATTCAGTAAGTAGAACACAACTCCTTTCAAAGTAAATTAGTATACTATATCTCACAAAAATCTTGAAATATAAATATTCACATTAAATACCAGTAATAAAGCAAAATGGATAAGCAGAGCAAAGCAAACCACATAAAATATTCAAAATCTGTCGAAGCATCAATTTACACTACTGTATATATTGAAAATTAATTTCTCAGGCTTAGAGCATTCTCACTTCCAATTACTTAAAACAGTACATGTGAACAAGAAACTTTGGTAAATTATTCTTCGTTATAAATTATTTCCTAAATAGAAGCTGAATTAATAAAAGGTTTTACCTACAAACTTATATTAAATAATTATTCGACACATAATGCACATTTTCAATTGTCCTTTATAGAAAACAAAAACTTATAAAATAATCTGACCTTTATTACAGTAGTCTTTATTATATCCAGATAAAGTTTTCTAATATAGACGTGTTACACAAGAATTGAAGCACAAACAAAGTTGCATAACTTGATATCCAGTTTAAATCTAAAACTCAAATTGGAATAGTTCTATTTAAGCAACTCCAAATTCAGACAATTACATTCAGTGAATGCATTACTTCTTAAAGAAGTGATTTTACATTTTTATTTAAAATTTTCTATCGGGGCAATAGAACCATTTAAGGTGAAAAGTGTAATATTTATAGAGGTGTCTAAAATTACTCCGAGGGGCATTTAAAAGTCCTAAGATCAATCCTTTTACCACGCGCATGCGTGCATGCGTGTATGCGTGCACGGGCGCATGCGTGCATGCGTGCATACGTGCATGCGTGCATGCGTGCATGCGTGTATGCATGCACGGGCGCATGCGTGCATGCGTGCGTGTGTGCATGCGTGTGTGCGTGCATGCGTGCGTGCGTGCATGCATGCATGCATGCGTACATGCGTGCGCGCGCGGGTGCGTGCGTGCGTGCGTTCGTGCGTGTGTGCGTGCGTGCGTGCGTGCGTGTGTGCGTGCTCGTTTACGTGAGTGGGAGCGTGTGTACGTCAGTGCGTGTGTACGTGTGTACGTACGTGCGTGCGTGCATGCGTACGTGCGTATGTGCGTATGTGCGTACGTGCGTACGTGTGTAAGTGCGTGCGTGTGTACGTGCGTACACGCGCACGTGCGTGCGTATGTACGTGCATGCGTACGTGTGCGCGTGCGCTCGTGCGTCCGTTCGTACGTACGTGTGTTTGTGCATGCGTTCGTGCGTGCGTGCGTGCGTAAGTGAGTGCGTGTGTTAGTGCGTCCTTGCGTGCATGTGTGCGTGCGGGCGTATGTGTGCGCGCACGTGCGTACGTGTATGCGTGCGTGCGTACGTGCGTGCGTGCGTACGTGCGTGCGTGACAATGAAATACGTTTGCTAGAACGGTGGTTAAAGATTTCAAACCTTACACAGGTTTGGGACAAAATAATCAAGTACTTGTGACGGGTGAGTTATTTTACCACGTAAACTGCGTGTAAGTATTGAATATTTCTTTGTAGTTGATGGTGACGGGTGATGGTTTTAGGGTCCTAAGTAATATACGGAAATGACTTGGATGAATACTGAGGTGGTATTAAGATTCCGTTATAATAAAAATGAAGTTAGTTCTTAGAATAAACAGGTCTGAAAGTATTAATTTGTAATTTGTAAAAATATTTTGGTTAAGTTTGAAGTGGAGTTTCATACATGATGTCGAGATTTCGTGTAAGACATGAAGAGTGAAAACAGCATTTTAAGAAAAGTCAGGACTGTCTTGTTTATAATGATCTGACATTTCTGATAATTATTTTAATTTGATATACTACTTTAAATTAAGGAGTGAAAGTGTTTTAACTTGCAATATATTTATTAATAATAGATTTTAAACTGGAAAAGGTTATCTAGGAATTTTGTTGGGATTATAAAATTAAATCAAATCAATTGTAATTGATTGGGTAGTGAAACAGTAAACAAGTACTGGAACGAATTCATCCAGGAATTTGAAAATTCAATGATTTAATAAGGAAGTTTGTATACTATGTCACTTTATGTTAGAAATTGAATCTTGTAATCAATAGTTTGAAAATTAAATTTTCCTTAATTGTGTTTGCTCAATACAAGTAGGGCATTTAAGTTAACTAGATATTATTAAATATTGACGAACTGGTTAAATTGAATCAGACTTGAGTGAATATAAAGTTAGTACATTATTCAATCTTATTGGACGTTAAATTAAAGGTTGAAACTGACCAAGGGTCTGCTACAGATGTAAGTAGTTAATAGTGGGGTTTAATTTAATGAGATGATAAATATTTAACAGATAAGTTTTATTTTTAAAAGTAGAGCGTTGTATTTTAAATGTTGACTAAATCTGTTTTAATATCAGGAACTTTACAACATAGGGGCATTTATAGATTATTGAAAAATGGTGTAGCTAGCCAAGGAAGAGTGTCGTGCTTTATGACTGTTGTTAGCTGGAAGTAGCATTCCAGGGGAATTTGAAATACTGAGTGTTGAGGTGTCACATCAAGTTGGGGGACTTTGATCAAAACAATTTTAGACCTGCTATAACACCAGATAGATTCGGAAGGAATCGTGGTAGCGGTATTCGTTATAAATGAAAGTGTACAAGGGAAAACATCCAGACAATTACAACAATGAACGGAGAGCAGATATGTGAACAAAAAAGACAGGGAGACAGAAAGAAATGTGAAAGTTCAACATATTACCACTGGATACCCAAATCATTGTGACCAATATCAAGTTGAAGTTTTCAAAGTACACCAGTCACATCATGAAGAAATAAAACGCGTTTTGTATATGTGGAAGAGATAGGTGTAAATTTGTTACAAATACTTATAAGTTTGTTGATAGCATTTTAGAAAATAAGTGGTTGAATAAAAAGAAATTGTCTTTCATTCATTTAGAGGTAGAAAACTCAATATATGTTGCTTTAGTAGAGAGTAGTTAGAATTTACATTAATAAAAGAGGAAGTTGTTCTTAAGCGCCAGAAACTACGGAAGAGTCGCATAAATTATTCATATAGTATTGGACAGCAGAAACTAAATAGAGTTAGCAGTATTAAAGATTTGGGCATTACTTTTGACTCTGCTCTCACATTTACTTTACATATTAATAAAGTTGTAAGTGCAGCATGTAAAACACTAGGATTCATCATTAGAAATTGCAAGGACTTTTTGAATGTAGAGTGTTTGAAAATATTCTATCAAGCTCTTGTTCGATCAAAGCTGGAATATTGCTGTATTGTCTGGTCGCCTATTTATGATCGCCATAAGTTAGCACTAGAGGGAGTTCAAAGAAAATTTCTAAAATTTTTGGTTTTTAAAGCTGAAGGTCGATATCCCAACAGAGGTTGTTGCCAAAACTACTTGTCCAACACATTCCTGTTACATTCCTTAGAGACTCGTAGGATTATGGCGGGTTTAATCTTTTTATATAGGCTGCTTCACAATGACATAGACTCACCTGAACTTGTTTCCTACATCTACTTACGTGTTCCAAGAACTACTTCTAGACAACACAAACTGTTTTACTCCATCCGCTAAAACAAAAGCGTTAATAAAGTCGCCTATATTCACGATGATTACTAGTTATAATTTTATTTGTGGAAACTGCGATATACATTTTGATACTATAAATTTTTAGTAGATGTTGCGCTTAATAAACTGCAACAAATGCATTGTTAAATTGAACTAATGTCAAATTTTCCTGTAACTGGGTTTATTACCTGTTGGAAAACAAATAAATAAATAAAATAAATAAATAAATAAATATTTAAAATAAGGACGGGAAATTTGTGGTCTTCAATGTAGAAGTTGTAAGTTATTGAAAGCATGTTATACATAAATGTATTTATTGGGAAAGAAAGAATAAATTAAGCTAAATTTGTGGTATCAGATGCGTAAGGCGGCTCCGTAGCGTAGTTGGTATGTGTGTGACTACTACGCCCAAGGTCTCGCGTTTGAATCCCGGCACGGTCCGCTTGAAAAAAGTTAGGCGAGCATTTTTCACAAAAATACCCCCTCGTTCGGATGAGAGGTAAAATGGAGGTCCCGTGTGTGAGTGTTGTCATGCACGTTAAAGATCCCTACCTTGCTTGGAACAGCAAGGGTTCGACAAAATTCCAAATTTTCCAGGTAAAAAAAACTCGCTTCCTGGCTAACGTAGTACCTTCGGGTGGAGCATTGGAAAATCACATGTAAGTTAGCAGATGCGTTGCAGTTAGATTTTATTATTGGACTGGATCTGTTAATGAGATTCGGTATTTTGATAAATGGTTTAGATAAGTGTGGCACTACATTGGCATAATGGTGACGTTGAGGTTACTGGATTAGATAACGATGGTAAGGAAGATTACATTGTAAAGAAGCATACAGAATTGTGGATGGATCTTAACAACAGATGGAGACGAATAGTTTAATTTATCATGAAAGTATTGGAATAAACGTTGATATGATTGAAATGCGAAAAGATATGGTTACATTAGGCTGTTTATTTGAAAAGGTGTTTGATAATGGGAGGATGAGTTCAAAATGAAAGTATAAGAAGAAAACTAGCAGAAATTGCTCGATGAATTATAGAATTATTTGATGATAGGGTAAGGTTTGCGACTCAGTATGTTGATAAACTAGAAGTGTTTGATGAAACTGGATCCTATACAAAAGTATACTCATTACCATACACTTTGGGAAGTGAGCTGAAAGAAAAAATTGATAGAATGCTTAAGAACGGTATAATAGACCTTCCAAGTTTACGTTCATAAATTCGTTGGTAGTGGCCCCAAAGACTGATAAGTCGGAAATCAGGTTATATTTGGATGCAAAGAACTATATCTGATCACCAGCCCACAATATGAACCACCACAATCGATGCATAATTTATTGTATAAAGTTTGTGAATGCAGTAAAATTTTTAGTAAATTAGATTTAAAAATTTTATTTCGGTTGACGCTCTTACGTAAGGAGAGTAGGAAATGTAGCGAAACTAAAAATTGGGAGATTTTAATTTTTCCCGTTTTTATTATGTTGTAATATATCGTACAACTTGGATATTCAATGACCTCTCGTGAACTCTTTATTACGATACATAATGCTATGATAATAGGGTTATTTAAGGTCATATAAGGTCACAAAGGAGGAATACTTTATGTAAATATCATAAACATCACGAAAACCAAACTTTTAAATCATCAAATGTACATAATTCGTTCATTATGCAAAAAGCAAATAGAAATCACCCTACATAAAATCCATAACAAGCTACAATTATTCAGGGAAGCTCATTTAGTAATAACTTCACCACATTCACAGAAATAAATAATTGCGGAAGCAATCCAATTATTTCTAGAACATTTAAAACATTTTTAAGCTTAAAATCAAATACAGGTTCAACATATTTGAAGAAAAATAACCGTGAAATGAAATTTCTTTCTAAGTCACAAAACGCATATAATTAATACCAGCTGGTATAGGCAAACATTTAAAAACAAGCATATTAGATAAAGTATGAATATTAAAGGTGATGGGGTACGTGCAATTTACAACGTACACAAAATAACATTTGTTAAACAAATCCCGCTAGAAATACGTGCGGTTTGGAACGTATAGAAAATGCCATGCTTAACAAAATAAGCATATGTAATTAAAATATAAAAATTAAAATTCCGATATACATGCAGTTTGAAACGTGCACGGAAGACCACTTGTTAATAATTCACTTTACAAAGTTGCGAGATACGTGACACTTCGAACGTATATATTTAGACCTGCTAAAATCTAACACCTTGCAGCTAACCATTGAAAGGCCCCTTCCGCGGACAAACGACTGATAGCGAGCTTTCAACCAATGAATACGCGTGGAACATTCGGGAAAGAATTTGTTTATAAAACTAACCAAAGCAGATAAAGGATATTCATTCCATAAACCATGCGCCAACTGTAATAATTAAAACAAGGTCATTACATAAATAAAATTTAGTGAAATGTATAAGTTGAAGAGATTGAAATATAATAAAAATTAATAATTTCAAGGTTGAAACAAGTGTGTATATAATTCTGCCGTTGAGATAAACGTAATTCTAAAATTAATTAATAAATAAAATCTTTGCAATTTATTAATTTAAGGCATTGGGTCACGACATTAATAATAAACTGGATTACGTCACTAATAACACATTTGATCACGACACTAATAATACACTGGATCACGACATTAATAATTAATACACAAAAGAACGACATTAATAATATACTAGAGCACGATGTTAATATTCCAACGAAAGCTCTAAGATTAATACTTTAAATTATTGGGCAGACGATTCCTAGTTGCTAGTAAATATTTCAAAGTACTGGATCAACATGCTAAGCTGCTGGTTAACGACTCCAAGCTACTAAACAAAAGACCGATTTGGAACAGGAAGCTCCAGCGAGAAAAACAGGACGAATATAAGATTAAGACTGTACTTTCCATTTATAGTATGTTACATTTATAATTTTAAATAATTTGTGTATTCGGAGGCGAGCTCTAAAAAGTTGCATGTGATTAATATTTTGGGTCAAAGTCAACAAAAATTTTGTTGGTACGTAAAATTATGCTTAAGAAAGGGAATATTTCTTTGAACCTAAAACGAAACTATTCGTGGTAAAAATACAATGTTTGTCTTATGCGGAGGTATTAAGTGTTGAAAAAGAGTGAGTAAATATTCTCTGTTATCATATCATCGTTCACTCTGTGCGGGTATCACTGAGCCAGTCGAAGCATAAATATAATTGTGTTAATTTTAAATTATTTTAAAGGCACAGAGATGTGGCGATCAGCAGGCAATTGATCGTTGTAGATCTGACGAAGGCGATATTGTAGCAATATATACATTTATATATATATATATATATATTTATGTATATATATATTATTATGTAAGGGGGGGGTACAAGGCTTCTAAGGGTAGATTTGTGTTAAAAGGGGTGTATGCCAAACAATAGGATTAATATATCAGATCTAATAATTTAAAAAACTATATTTTGCTGTACTTTACATATGCTAAAGTATGTACCATTTTAGTTTGAAACATATGTGCTAAAAGGTAGACAACATGACTTTATGACGTTGATATAATGCACGGTACTTAAGGTTTTATACTGAGTTGATAATTTATGAGCCAGTGAAAGTACATTTGCCGTCGGAAAACCGAACGCATTTATGGATATCTGCAACCAACAAAGCGTCCAGGTCGTGTGTAAATAATTTTGGTTTTTCTTTTAATAGAATCAACTTTTGGACGAATTGTAAAATCAAAATTAAAAGTGAATAGAAATATAAAAGGTTATTGGAGAGTTGTTAAGTGTTTTTGGACCAATAGTAGAAATTAAGAATATTATAAAGACTGTAGTGAAGGTATTTTGGACACGAAAGGAAAGACGAATTGTTATTGGATATTGTATGTTTTAGAATTGTAATTCAAGTAAGCTAAGGTTGTTGATCTTATCGCTAAGCGAAATAAATAAAAAAATTCTAATTTCGATTATGTTCAGATAAAGACGTGTTTTACAAAACCTGCGTTAAAAGTTGTACAAATATTTATTGAAATAAAAGTTGTTTGTGAATTAAAGAGTCTAATTTAGTAAAGTGAGAGTAATAAGAAGCATCGATAGTAAAGGCAACGAGTATTAAAGAAGATTTGGAGTGGTAAATAGTGCGACGGGAAAAGCGACGATTTATTTAGGTTTGAGCAAGATTGGTGTTGGATTTGGGAAGATTTGGTTTAACGGCAGTAGGAGATTTGAGTGGATATAGAAGGCAACGACAATATTGATAATTTTTTGGAGTGATTTGAGCAGATTAAAGGCAGAAGGACACCGTGTGGATATTAAAGGAATAGCAGGACAAGGATTGATTTAAAATAGGACGGCTGGATTAATTTGGATTGAGCAAGGAGAGGATTGATTGGAATACGAAGTAGGGAAACAGGAGAGCAGTATATTGCGAGGAAGAATTAACGCAGGGGAAGTAGATACAACGGTTTTTTTTAAATTCTAAATTGGGGTAAAATTATTTCAGATTTGGGGTCAACGAAATTGGTTAAGAACACCTGGAGGCGATACGCAGTGAACTACGATTGAGAATCCTTGTGAAGGTGCGTACGGTGTATACGATCTTGAGCCAGCAGTTTATAAGAAGTCCTTCAGCGCGGTATAATTCAGGTAAGTACCGTGAATATCTTAAAACGTCAAAATTAAAGTCATAAATAGTATACATAAATTAATTTGGCACCAAGCAACTTTGATCTGTTAAAATTTGGCATATATAGTAAATCAGTGCATTAAAAAAGTGGTAAAACAAACGAGTGTGCAGTTTGGTTGGGTAGTGCACATCTACTCACGATTGAACTCACGGTGAGTAGGTGAACGCCCTGAGATTAAGGTTTCATATAGTCGAGGCATAATATATAGTAAACAGAAAATAGATAACCAACCAAACGTTGCTAAAGCACCTCGAATAGAAGTCATTTATTGAATGCTAAAATAGGGACGACGACAAAAGTCGTGTAGCAAATTTTGTTTAAATAAATAAAGTAGTAAAGTTTATAATCACACATTTTTATATAAAAATAAAAATAAAAGGGTGGAGGGGTGGAGTAAACAAGCAAAAGTAAATAGTTAGGAAGGAGAATATATATACACACACACACGAGAGGTCATTGAAACGCAAATTCCACAAATAAATTCCTCCAAAGTATAAAAAAATGCGGAAAAAGTAAAACTTTCCGTAAATTCATAGTTCTGCCCTGTATAATACAAGCGTACTTTTATTCAATAAAATGCACGAGCAAAAAATGCAATTGCGCTTATATAAATAATCACCATGCATGATATAAGCGTATTTTAAATAAATAGCAAGTAACGTAAGTTGTATATGTAAAAATAATTAATTGTAAGGTACCGTAAAACGCATTTAATGCGAACACAAGTCAATTATTTTAAGATAAATACAAAACAACTCGTTTGTAATAAAAATGCACTTTCCGTGGATACAAATAAATAATTTCGTATTTTTTGAAACCCCAATTCTAACCCTAATAGGTGTATTAGAAACAGGTTTTTATGTAAAAGCAAATATTTTCTATAAAATGCAACCCCTTTTGCAATAAAAAACAATTAAAGTTTAAATTAATTACCCTTTAGGTTACATACATTTATTTTAAACAGAGAATTTTCTGGAATAGACGAGATTAGGAAAGATGCTTCGAGAGGAATTGAGAATAATACGTCAATTAGTATGGAGTCATTAATAAATAAACGTTTATTCCAAGAAGCGGCTCGAACAATAAAAAAAACCAGAAAATACATAAAATAACCAATAAAAATTGATTATCTTTCGCTTTAGTATGCGATGCGGCACAATAACCTTGAATTTTAAACAAAGGCGGGGCAGAGTGCGACACTAATAAGTGGAAAAGACTACTAGGTAATAAACGCCGTGATTTTATACGCTAATGAGTTTTCTAGGAATCCTTGCATCATAATGTCCCATACTATTCTACTACATTCTGGAAATAATTTGTATATATAAGAAGGCGTTGATTAAAACGGTCATTTATTCAGTGGATTCCTTAATTCGATCGCAAAATGTTATTTTGCTTTAAGTTGCGAGCCGTTGCTTTGCGAAGATAATATTTGAAGTATGCAGTAAGCATACTGTAATTTAATAATTACATTGCTACAATGAATATAGATGTGATGTTTTAAACGTTATTAAATTACAATGAAAAGGAAAAATTCTTCAATACAACGCTATTTTAAAAATTTTTTTAAATAATCGAAAGGAAGATTTAACCAAAAATGTACTTTGTTAGCTGCTATTTGAAACGAGGACTTTAAATATGGAGAACCTTGTAAACTGATTTGTACATCAATTTAAAATAAGAAAATATTTAATTACGGGTTGGATAAAGAAACGCTTTGTGGATTTTTGCAAGTATAGTTTTTTTGTAACTGTTATTTTGAATTTTGTCATTTAATTTAAAATAGTTTAAGATAGTCCTAATAATTTATTTTGTAAAGGATTTTTACTAGGAAGGTTTGTGTTCAGAGTTCGAAACACTCTGATCTATTAATTGATTATCCGTCAAGGATTTTTTGGCCAAACAAGCTTACAAACGTGGAAATAAACAAAGTCAAGTAAAATATCCATAAACGAAGAAATTTAGTTCTGTAAATTTAAAATAAGGTAAGGAACATTTTTATAATAATAAGTATTTTTTAGAAATTGTTTTATGTTTGAAAGAAACGATATTGTAAATATTCTATATGCTTTCGAATGAGAGAAAATATTTTATACTGTATAAATGCTTTAATAATGCTATGTTTGATTTCATTTTGAAAACTCCGTCAATTCTGTTGAGTTAACCAGGGAAAGTTAGAAAGGAAGGTAAGTGAACAACTTTATGTTTTACAAATTGCTGTATCTGTACCACAGCGCCCTTTTAATGACGCTCTCAACGCGGCATGACCACAGTACTGTTTCAGTGGCGCATATAACGCGAGGCGTTGTCACAGTACTTTTCTAGTGACGCTCCAACGTACGGCCCTTTTCACATGACTCTTCTAGTGACGCCTCAATGTGAGGCCATTTTCACATTAATATATATATATATACAGGTTTGTGGTGCTGCTCTTAGTTTGTAGCGTTAATGGTATGACTAATTTTTTCTGTTAAATGAGCTACACAATGCATTTTTGAATAACTATATGTGTGTTTTTCTTATTTTTGATTAATTGCATTGTTATAAGCTAAAGAAATTCTGTTTTTAAAAATTCCTTGTATTCAATCTTTAGGATAATTGTTTTTTATTAGTGCATTATATGTTTCTTTATTTCTGTATTGCTTCTAGTCTGCTGTTTGGATTAGTTAGCTTTATAGCGCGGTTAGAAGTATTTGAAATTATGTTCTTTTTTTGTTACAAGGGTTGTGCAGAATAAAAATTTAAGTAGCCGCCTGACTAAAAAGAATTTGTGTACCATTTCCTTAGTATTTTATTTTTATTTAAAGTTACGTCTAAAAAATTAATACCGTTTTTGTTTCCTTTTGTATTGTAAATTGAAGTTTTGAATGGAAAGAGTTAAATTGTTTAATTATTTCGGTTGTATTATGTTCGTCTACTGTAGTTATACAATCATCTATGTATCTTTTAAAAAATACAATATTAGAGTTTAGTGTAGGTATAATTGCTTTTTGTATATGTTCAAGTACTATTTGGGCAATAATGCTTGATATTGGAGAACCCATAGTCCAAGCTAAAATTTGTTTATAAAATTGAATTTTAAATTGGAAATTCGTGGAATTTAATGTTAAGTTTACAGCTACTGGAAACTCCTCAATGAGCAATGAAGTGTATAAATAGTATAAAATTAGTTAAAATCTTAACCAATTTTAACTAATTTTATACATGAAAATTCAAAACGTAAATGCAAAATTTGGCACGATTACATTAAATGTAAAAAATTCTTAGAAAATAAAAAAATATTGTAATAATAAAATCGGACAAAGATAACCTTACTGTAGCTATGTCCAAATTCGATCATATACATAAAATAATTACAATATTAAACGATCCAAAAATATATACACGAAACTAAAAAAGGATTCAAGCATTAGTATCTAAAACAATACTTTGAACGTAATTTAAAATTTAAAAGGTAAAAAATATATAACTGATAAGGAAGCAAAAATTTTAAATAATTATAGTAGTATAGCATCAGAATTCTATGCGTTATCCAAGATTCACAAAAATGGTTACCCAATTCGTCCGATAGTAGCTTGTAATAATTGCTCCACTTAATCATTATTTATATCAGAGATTCTTCAAAATCTATCGATGGTAAATATAATATTAAAGACACTTTTGAATTTGCAAGGTTTATTAATAATTTTCAAATACCAGAAAATTACATTCCAATGAGCTTAGACGTTATTTCTTTATTTACAAATATACCAAAATAACTAGCCTTACAAAATATTAATACTATTTAGACTAAAGCTGAACTAAATACCAAAATTGACCAAAACATGTTTTTAGAAATTATTGAATTTATATTTGAATCATCTAGTTATTTCTCATTCAACAACACATATTTCAAACAAATATTTGGCTGTCGAATGGGGTCAAACATAAGTCCAATGCTGATATAATAATGAATACATTACTTGATCAAGTCATGCTTAAATTATCCTGTCAGCTGCTTTTCATTAAAAAATTTGTAAATTATATGATTACAGCTATAGCTTTACAAATGAGATTTTAGACATTTTTAACAATTACAATCCATATATACAATTTACAGCTGAACTAGAAATAAATAACACATTACCACATCTCGATACTTTATTAATTAGCACAACAGAAAACAAAATCATCCTGGATTGGTACCATAAAACAATAAATTCTAATAGATATATCAACATTTATTCATTATTAAAATTAAGTTTATTTTAAAAATGAGACAACGTATAGAGAAAATTACTCATCCATCTTTACACCAAAAGAATTTAAATCCTTCTTTCTAAAATTTTGAAACAAAATAGTTATCGATCACGTTAATAAAAAATTTTTTACACAAAACATATTCGAAACTAAATAAAAATAACAACCAAAATAGCATTTATAAATCACTATCATACATAGAACACTTAATACGCGAAATAGTTAAAGTATTTAAAAACAAAGACATAAAAATTGCAAAGCGAAATATAATTTAAGCAATAAATCTATTTTCTAAAATAAAAGATAAAACACGAATCTTAAATCAGCAAAATATTATATATAAATTTAACTGTTTAAATTGCAATGCGTCATATATAGATCACACATCTCAAAATATACAACAACGAGTCAATCAACATAAAAGTGACATTAGAGTAAAACCTACAGCATGTACTCTATCTACACATGCTTTTACTAGAGACTGTCCAAGACCTTATATATTCCATCTTTCAATTACTAGCTCGATTTTGTCAAAAATGTCAAACGTAATTAAAAGTTAGGTTTGTGTATAGTTGTGTACACAATTTAAATTTGTAAATTTCTCAATTGTCGTCATCGTTCTCGGTGGCGTAATTGGTAAACGCATGGTTCCAGCAATACCGAGATACAAGTTCAAGTCCTGTACAAGATCTTATATTTTCCATCTTTCAATTACTAGTTCGATTTGAATTGGTAATTCAACTTTACATACAAAGTTGCGTTTTCATTTCATCTTAAAAACTATTAATATATATTAAGCATTCATTAGCATTCCAAATGTGGATTATTCTTCTCTATTAATATATATATATATATATATATATATATATATAAGAAATCTTTTTAAAATATTGAGCGTAAGTTATTTAGAATAGGGATGTTAATGTTTTTGGGATTATTTCACTCACAATAAAAAACCATACAACGTTAAATCATTTGTAATATTTCGTACGTTTCGGTGAATGATTCTCACCTTAATCATCGAACTACAAGAAAAAATTATTAAAGGTCAGCAATAACATATAACAGGCAAATACTTACAATTACTAGACAAAAGTTATAATAAGGTTTTTAACATAAGGTGTAGTATAAAAATATAATTAGCTAAATAATATTTAAAATTAAAACTTAAAAAATGGCTGGATTACATACTTCAAGTAATGTCACATTTCAATTGATTGACAGATGGAACAAAATAATTGAGCGAGTGTATATAAAAATGCGAGACAATCAATGTTTTTATGGTATAAACCTTGTTTTTAAGGAAAGTAATTCAAATATATAATAAAATTTTTTTACTACAATTGAGATGGTCTAAAACAGAAAAATTAAATAACAGGTTGTGATAATGGGGAAAGTAATAACCAAAAAAGTAAATCGTCTAACTACTAAAGTAGTGATAGCTAAATATTGAGCATTGATTGTAATGGTGGAATGTAGCAAATATTTAAGAAGCTGAAGTTGAGGAAAAGTGTTTTTGCATTCTAAATTTAAAAAAAAAAACCAGATCGGTATTTAGTATAATCAAAGCAAGTAAAAGACACTCTCAATGTAAGAACCAGTATGACAGTATAAAGTATAGATTTAAAGACAATAAAAATTTAAATTGTTAATCATGAATAGAATTTGGATTTTAAGAAAATGTAGAACAATTATTTGGCTTTGTAGTTGGAAGTATACAAATATGAATAAACAGCATACAAATTATTGATGTTCTCTTTCTGATTTATTGGTTTATTCTGTCGATTAATGTGAAATGATTCCAAAAACAGTCTTTTTTTGTAGTTGCTTTCAATGTCTATAATCTCTACATCATCATAGTTGATTTTATGACGTGTGTTATAAATGTGTAAAGAGAGAGCACAAGATGCCTTCCCTAATTTTGCATCGCTCTTATGTTGTGTAAGACAACTGCGAAGCCATTGTTTTGTTTGACCTACATACGAGGCTTTACAGCTACAATTAACCTTATATATTAAGTTGCTACGTAGAGCCTTGTTATTTTTTTTCCTTTAGTTGGGTAAACAAGTTTCCAACGGACTTTCCTTTAGTATTGATAATAACAATCTGAGGATGTTTTAAAGTTTTTATTAATAATGGTGAAAGGTTTGTTATATACTGTAGTTTTTTATAGATAAAATTTGTTGGTCTATTATGAATGGGTGGTATGAGTATATTGGAATATAACAATTTGGATATAAGTGGTCTTGGATAAGCATTGTTGATTAAAATATTTTCTAGTTCCTTTAGATTTTTATCAATGAAACATGGTTCACAAATAGAAACAATGCGGTGTTTAAGACCTAAGATTGTATTTATTTTTTGATGCATGCTATGGTTAGAGTGGTAATTCAAATATCTCCCTGAATTGCTTGGTTTTTTGTAAATATCAAAATTTATCTGGTTATTTTTATTGCGAATAACAAGGGTATCTAAAAATAGAATTGATTGGTTTGATTCTAATTCAGAAGTGAAATTAAGATGGTCATTATAATTGTTAAACTGCTGAAGAGTGGTCTGTAAATATTGTTCAGGAAGTGAACAAAGAATGTCATCAACATATTTGACGAGGAAAACCATCTGAAAAGGAAGGTTAGGTAAGACTATTTCTAGAAGATTATCCATAACTAACTGTGCAATAACAGGAGAAAGTGGTGATCCCATAGGGGTACCAAAAATTTGTAAATAAAATTTCGATTCAAAAATGAAATAAGTATTATTGAAGACGAGGTTAATTGATGTAATAAACAACTCAAGTGATAAATCACAGTTAGGTGATATGGTTTCCCATTTGTCTGTTATGATATCAATAACTAAAGAGAGCGGAATGTTAGTAAATAGAGAGTTAACATCAAGGGAAATAAGGACGTGATCAAGAGGTAACTGGAAATTACGGAACAGATTAACAAAATTAAAAGTATCTAATATATTATGGCCTGTAATTGGGAATGACTTTTGTAAAATGTTTGAGATAAAAGCAGAAAGAGCATATGTAGGTGTATTGATTGAAGAAATAATTGGTCTTAGAGGTATATCTGGTTTATGAATTTTTGGGAGACCATAATATTTGCCTGGAACGGAATTATTATTGCACAGTTAGTTATGGATAATCTTCTAGAAATAGTCTTACCTAACCTTCCTTTTCAGATGGTTTTCCTCGTCAAATATGTTGATGACATTCTTTGTTCACTTCCTGAACAATATTTACAGACCACTCTTCAGCAGTTTAACAATTATAATGACCATCTTAATTTCACTTCTGAATTAGAATCAAACCAATCAATTCCATTTTTAGATACCCTTGTTATTCGCAATAAAAATAACCAGATAAATTTTGATATTTACAAAAAACTAAGCAATTCAGGGAGATATTTGAATTACCACTCTAACCATAGCATGCATCAAAAAATAAATACAATCTTAGGTCTTAAACACCGCATTGTTTCTATTTGTGAACCATGTTTCATTGATAAAAATCTAAAGGAACTAGAAAATATTTTAATCAACAATGCTTATCCAAGACCACTTATATCCAAATTGTTATATTCCAATATACTCATACCACCCATACATAATAGACCAACAAATTTTATCTATAAAAAACTACAGTATATAACAAACCTTTCACCATTATTAATAAAACTTTAAAACATCCTCAGATTGTTATTATCAATACTAAAGGAAAGTCCGTTGGAAACTTGTTTACCCAACTAAAAGAAAAAACTAACAAGGCTCTACGTAGCAACTTAATATATAAGGTTAATTGTAGCTGTAAAGCCTCGTATGTAGGTCAAACAAAGCAATGGCTTCGCAGTCGTCTTACACAACATAAGAGCGATGCAAAATTAGGGAAGGCATCTTGTGCTCTCTTTACACATTTATAACACACGTCATAAAATCAACTATGATGATGTAGAGATTATAGACATTGAAAGCAACTACAAAAAAAGACTGTTTTTGGAATCATTTCACATTAATCGACAGAATAAACCAATAAATCAGAAAGAGAACATCAATAATTTGTATGCTGTTTATTCATATTTGTATACTTCCAACTACAAAGCCAAATAATTGTTCTACATTTTCTTAAAATCCAAATTCTATTCATGATTAACAATTTAAATTTTTATTGTCTTTAAATCTATACTTTATACTGTCATACTGGTTCTTACATTGAGAGTGTCTTTTACTTGCTTTGATTATACTAAATACCGATCTGGTTTTTTTTTTAAAAGTTAGAATGCGAAAACACTTTTCCTCAACTTCAGCTTCTTAAACATTTGCTACATTCCACCATTACAATCAATGCTCAATATTTAGCTATCACTACTTTAGTAATTAGACGATTTACTTTTTGGTTATTACTTTCCCCATTATCACAACCTGTTATTTAATTTTTCTGTTTTAGACCATCTCAATTGTAGTAAAAAAATTTTATATATTTGAATTACTTTCCTTAAAAACAAGGTTTATACCATAAAAACATTGATTGTCTCGCATTTTTATATACACTCGCTCCATTATTTTGTTCCATCTGTCAATCAATTGAAATGTGACATTACTTGAAGTATGTAATCCAGCCATTTTTTTAGTTTTAATTTTAAATATTATTTAGCTAATTATATTTTATACTACACCTTATGTTAAAACCTTATTATAACTTTTGTCTAGTAATTGTAAGTATTTGCCTGTTATATGTTATTGCTGACCTTTAATAATTTTTCTTGTAGTTCGATGATTAAGGTGAGAATCATTCACCGAAACGTACGAAATATTACAAATGATTTAACGTTGTATGGTTTTTATTGTGAGCGAAATAATCCCAAAATATTAACATACCTATTCTAAATAACTTACGCTCAATATTTTAAAAAGATTTCTTTTATATAAAAAATATGGGATTTTATCAAGATATACTTAGAGAACATGGAAAAGTTATGGTCAGTAATCTTAAAAATTTGGCAAATATCACAAAAAAGTTAGCTCATTTCCACAACAGAAAGGCGTTCCTAGAAAGATGTCGTAGAGAATATTTAATACCTAAACACATTCTGGATTCTACTAACTTTATGTCACGACTTATAGGTACTCATAACCAAAGGACTAACAGACAAGTCAATAATCTACAATGCAAGTTAGAAAGGTCTCTACTAAATTTAGAAATTAAGAACACTTATGCAGAAATAAAATTTTGGCAGTATCGACTTTGTCAAATCAAAGAAACTGTCAAAGTTGCCCTGCCCTACATATTTATACTAATTACAATAATAGACAATGCCTTTCCTACAACAAACAATTTATACATATTAGGAAATTATTATATAAGAAATTTAATAATTTGAAGTCAACCAAATGCAAGGTAAACAACTATTTATAGATAATAGTAAATGGATTTTTAACCAAAGTAATATTCACATCCCGGATGATATAAACAACTTCATATCTTTAGGTCCCAAATTTATTGTTAATTCCAGTGTAGCAGATATTAACATTGGACATTTATTAGCAGATGTCGAATCAATTCTTGACTCAACCGATATCACTCCACAAGAAAAAGCTAACAAAAGATGTCAAGTCGTAAATATTATAACAAATTTTATTCATAATCCTCTTAATAGGTATAATTCTGATAATGTAATTTTTTATAAGGTAAAGAAGTTTCTAAAGGACCATCCTGATATTTATATCACTAAAACAGATAAAGGTTCAGTTACAGTTATACTTGATAAAACATCCTATATAGATAAATCCAATCACTTACTAGATGATGCTGTGACATATAAAAAACTACAAAGAGATCCCACTTTCACGATTCAGAATACAGTCAATAATCACGTTAAATTGTTATTTAGAAAGGGCATGATCACAGCTGAACAAAAATCAATATTAGTTATCAATAATTCCGTTCCAGGCAAATATTATGGTCTCCCAAAAATTCATAAACCAGATATACCTCTAATACCAATTATTTCTTCAATCAATACACCTACATATGCTCTTTCTGCTTTTATCTCAAACATTTTACAAAAGTCATTCCCAATTACAGGCCATAATATATTAGATACTTTTAATTTTGTTAATCTGTTCCGTAATTTCCAGTTACCTCTTGATCACGTCCTTATTTCCCTTGATGTTAACTCTCTATTTACTAACATTCCGCTCTCTTTAGTTATTGATATCATAACAGACAAATGGGAAACCATATCACCTAACTGTGATTTATCACTTGAGTTGTTTATTACATCAATTAACCTCGTCTTCAATAATACTTATTTCATTTTTGAAACGAAATTTTATTTACAAATTTTTGGTACCCCTATGGGATCACCACTTTCTCCTGTTATTGCACAGTTAGTTATGGATAATCTTCTAGAAATAGTCTTGCCTAACCTTCCTTTTCAGATGGTTTTCCTCGTCAAATATGTTGATGACATTCTTTATTCACTTCCTGAACAATATTTACAGACCACTCTTCAGCAGTTTAACAATTATAATGACCATCTTAATTTCACTTCTGAATTAGAATCAAACCAATCAATTCCATTTTTAGATACCCTTGTTATTCGCAATAAAAATAACCAGATAAATTTTGATATTTACAAAAAACTAAGCAATTCAGGGAGATATTTGAATTACCACTCTAACCATAGCATGCATCAAAAAATAAATACAATCTTAGGTCTTAAACACCGCATTGTTTCTATTTGTGAACCATGTTTCATTGATAAAAATCTAAAGGAACTAGAAAATATTTTAATCAACAATGCTTATCCAAGACCACTTATATCCAAATTGTTATATTCCAATATACTCATACCACCCATACATAATAGACCAACAAATTTTATCTATAAAAAACTACAGTATATAACAAACCTTTCACCATTATTAATAAAAACTTTAAAACATCCTCAGATTGTTATTATCAATACTAAAGGAAAGTCCGTTGGAAACTTGTTTACCCAACTAAAAGAAAAAACTAACAAGGCTCTACGTAGCAACTTAATATATAAGGTTAATTGTAGCTGTAAAGCCTCGTATGTAGGTCAAACAAAACAATGGCTTCGCAGTCGTCTTACACAACATAAGAGCGATGCAAAATTAGGGAAGGCATCTTGTGCTCTCTCTTTACACATTTATAACACACGTCATAAAATCAACTATGATGATGTAGAGATTATAGACATTGAAAGCAACTACAAAAAAAGACTGTTTTTGGAATCATTTCACATTAATCGACAGAATAAACCAATAAATCAGAAAGAGAACATCAATAATTTGTATGCTGTTTATTCATATTTGTATACTTCCAACTACAAAGCCAAATAATTGTTCTACATTTTCTTAAAATCCAAATTCTATTCATGATTAACAATTTAAATTTTATTGTCTTTAAATCTATACTTTATACTGTCATACTGGTTCTTACATTGAGAGTGTCTTTTACTTGCTTTGATTATACTAAATACCGATCTGGTTTTTTTTTAAAAGTTAGAATGCGAAAACACTTTTCCTCAACTTCAGCTTCTTAAACATTTGCTACATTCCACCATTACAATCAATGCTCAATATTTAGCTATCACTACTTTAGTAATTAGACGATTTACTTTTTGGTTATTACTTTCCCCATTATCACAACCTGTTATTTAATTTTTCTGTTTTAGACCATCTCAATTGTAGTAAAAAAATTTTATATATTTGAATTACTTTCCTTAAAAACAAGGTTTATACCATAAAAACATTGATTGTCTCGCATTTTTATATACACTCGCTCCATTATTTTGTTCCATCTGTCAATCAATTGAAATGTGACATTACTTGAAGTATGTAATCTAGCCATTTTTTTAGTTTTAATTTTAAATATTATTTAGCTAATTATATTTTTATACTACACCTTATGTTAAAAACCTTATTATAACTTTTGTCTAGTAATTGTAAGTATTTGCCTGTTATATGTTATTGCTGACCTTTAATAATTTTTTCTTGTAGTTCGATGATTAAGGTGAGAATCATTCACCGAAACGTACGAAATATTACAAATGATTTAACGTTGTATGGTTTTTTATTGTGAGCGAAATAATCCCAAAAATATTAACATCCCTATTCTATATATATATATATATATATATATATATATATATATATATAATATAGGTAGTTTTTCGAACGGTAATAATATTTATAGATCTGCTGGTTGAATGGGATGCATTCGTTCGTAAAGTAAAAACTATTATGTCAAATTGTAACTTTTATTCTGACGTTACGGCATTAATATTTATGCCTTAATCATAGACTAAAATTTAATGAATTTAGTGTTATAAGGTTTAAAAACAGTTTAGCTAATCTACTTACATAATTACTATGACATACAGAACTTTTACGTATAAAAACTAATACAAAAATTACAGTTATGACTTCACAAATATTAAAACAACAACAAATATTTACAAAAGCTAACTATGTGTAAATTACTAATTTTAGCAAAATAAGAAATTACAGAAGAAAAATGTAGAAAGAACTTAAATTAACTAATATGAGGATGTCAATTTTATTAAATTATTAGTTAGTGATAAGTATAGTGATTGGAAAGTGACTTAAAAATAGAAAAATATGAAAGAAACGTAAAAAAAAGAAATGTAAGATTTTAGGAACGGAATGTTTGTTTATTAATGAAATCTAAATTAATAGTCTGTGAAAGTGGATATTATTAAATTTATATAGTGAAGAATTCACTATGTTTGTTGTTTGTATCTTGTTTGTTGTTGAGTGGATTAGGTTGTTGTAAAATGTGAAAAGATTCCAGGAATAGTCTTTTGTAGTAGTTGTCTTCAATGTCTAAAATCTTGGTGTCTTCGAATTTAGCAGTGTGTTTTGTTGCATGTAAATGTGATGACAAAGCACAACTTAGTTTACCTAGTCTGGCATCACTTTTATGTTGTGTTATTCGATTCTTTAACCATTGTTTAGACTGACCTACATAAGTTCTATTGCAAATACATTCTACTTTATAAATAATATTACTGCATAATGATTTCTCGGTTTTATCTTTTAATTTAGTGAATAACCTGTCTATTGATTTTTCATAGGTATAAGCTATTAGAATATCAGGTTGGTTCAGGATTTTAGTTAATTGAGGGGTTAAATTTTGAATAAAAGGTAATTTTCTGAATTTTGTAATTAGTGGTCGGTCTATTGGTCGGTCTATTGATGAAGTTTGTTGAATATTCAAATGATCTTCTTTCTTTTATAAATTCTCAAAAGATTTTTGATTACTCTTACAACTACTTCGATATAAATAGTAGAAAATGTCAAAGAATTCAAAATACAGTCTTATACTAATAAAAGAATCTAAATCTCTAACCTGTGTTTTCCCTGTATGATTCCGGGAATTGCATCTGTATGTTGGTGGTCGGCACTCCTGTATTGTTGCCAATTTGATTCTCTCTTACGGCTTCTCCCAGTTAATTCTTAGCGTAGCTTTCAGAATAATTACTTAATTTTTCTTGTATGCTCCCTTCGGTTTTTACCCAGATTTTTGTTTCGTTTAATTTAAAGTTTCTTTGGATTTTTGGAATTTTATTTGGAGTTTCTCCAGAGCTTATTTGGAAATTTAATTTGAAATTTAATTGAAGTCTAATTGGAGTCCCTCCAGGGCTGTTTTTTTAAAAGCAAACGGCCGTTTCGGTTGTATTAATCGGCACTTTACTTTGCACTTTGATTTCATTCAATTATTTATTTTTAATAAACTCACTTTGCGTAGTAATTTATGTTTCACTGACGTGGTTTGTGCCTTGGTTACAGAGATACTGCCTGTTTACAAGGTCCGCGTGCTATTTAAAAACCCCACCTACCCATCTTTCCTATTGGTCTTCATCGCGCGTTCGTTGATCGAGGCGTTGCACCTCGCTATCACAACATGACTCGTGTATTTTTCTAAATTTTTTGTTCTAGATTCTTGGTAAAACGCCTTATTTACACGTAGGAGTTCTATATTATGTAGCATATTTCGCAGAAAGTCCAAATTTCTATTGCATTTTGGTCACGTCGTCTTATTTGTGTTGGCTATAGTTCAAACTTTTATCTCATTACGGACTGTCTGTTATTTATTGTTTATTATTCCAAATATGTTGGATTTTATGAGAATGTACTGTCTATGGTCACGTATTAATATTTTCATAATAACGTATTTGAATGCGTTTGTTTATTTATGCGTTGATATTTTGAATGATGTGATTTTATAGCTAGAATGCCAGGTTGTTTACATTTATCGAATGCATGTTTATTTTGATAAAACCCGTTGCGTTGAAAACATTACTTTTGTTTGTTTCTATTTAATTTTAAACTTTTATGTTTAATTTAACGTTATTATGCTTGCTAAATATGATATGGTTATTGCAGAATAAGCTCCCCTTTTATGAATTAAATTAGTTATGGTTTATACACAGTGTGCTCCCTATTGGCTTTATGTAAAATTGTCGACTTACTCCTGTTTAGTGATGGAATTGTTTGGTTTTCTAAACGTTAATAATATTTACATGTATCTTACGACCCTTATGACTTAATCTACCCTTAAATTACCTTCTTATCATAGCATTTATATATATATATATATATATATATATATATATATATATATGCTATATGCATATCTATAACTTCATATTTCAATATTACGACTACCTTTAAATATTAGTATTTGGCTCTGCCGTTATGGTTATACATCGAGCTTATTAAAAGATAAAGGTTACTTACTTTCGATTGAAAGCTTTAAAAAATAAGCATTCATTACATGATGACTAGGAAATGAGAGCACATCCAGTTCAAACTGTTTTCGTAATTACGATTTGCAAAATAGCCTGTAAGTTGTTTAACTTGCATAAAACTCAAAGCTTTTGAAATAAATATCTTGACATTTTCCAAATTAACATTTGTAACTGATATAGTTGCTTGTTCAAATTTTACATGATAAAAATGTTTGGGTTGAATATCCTAACTACCGTGGAGTGTATATAAACAAATTGTTAGCAAGGAATGGCATTTATACCCTTTGTAATGTGTTCATTTCGCGACAGTGAAAACTCGAATAAACTACAAAGGAATAACCTTTAACCAGCTTCCATGAAAATTACAGATTGGTGACCTCACTATGTTTATATGCTTCAATAAATTTAGTACTATCTTTTCCTTCTCAACACAACACATTAGTAAAACTAATTTAATCATGTGAGCGTCATTAGGTTTGTTCGAGTTAATGTCAAACGTTTTATGAGTGATATCCGGTTATTTTGTTTTGCTACAACTACAATCTATAACGAGGGAAACAGGAACAATATCTGTTAAGATAGCCAGGGTTTTGTAATAAATAATGATATTTACACATAGTTGATTAATCTCGAATCTCGCTGGGCGTCCTTCAATTAGATGAATTTCGAAGTGTTTCGATTTCTTTATAACTCTACAGACTTTGGGTTTAATAAATCTGTTAGGCTAACTCACAGAGGATCAGAGAAAGAAAATTTAGATATGAGGATAATTTTGCGGAAAAGGATGGGACACTGTAGAAAACTACTAACAAAAGAATAAATAAGTATTCATGCTAAGATTGGAATATAAAACAGGAAATACATTAAAAATTCAAGTAAACATACCCACGCTTTATAAAAATATCGAAGACATTACTAAGCACGAAAATTTAACAATTACGGGAGATTTTAATGCAGTGGCAGGTGAGGGTATTGAAAAAGCGGTTGCAGGTTTATTGGGATTAGGCACGAGAAACAACAGGGGAAATAGGCTGTGTTAAAAACCATCACAAATCATAAACACATTATTTCAACATCATTCTAGAAGTCAATACACGTAGAAGGTGCCGAGAGATATTCATAACTGCCATATAGATCGCATTCTTGTTAGGCAGCGGTTTAGGAATCAAGTAAAATACCCAGAAGTAATATAGATACTAACTACAACATAGTAATCATGCAAGCCTTGCTCAACTTTAAAAATTTGTACAAAAATGAACGGAAGAAAGGCACAGTGACTTTGAGAAACTAAAATGTCAAGATACCCACATAGATTCGAGAAAAAGTAAAACGAATTGTTGAAAGACATCGGGGAAATTTCTGATACTAAGGAAGTAGAAACAGAATGGAATAGCATTAAATCCATCTTAGTCATGATATTCAGGGGTATAGACAAAAAGAAAATAAGGAACCAATAATATTCGGAATTTTACCGAGGGAATATGAAAATACAAAGCAGACCAAACAAAGCAACAAAACGGAGATACAAAGACATGAAAAGGAAAATTATTTGGAAATGCAGGAAACCTAAAGTAAAATGGATTGAGGAAAAGTGCAAAGAGGTGCAAAATAATATAGAAATAGGAAAGACGTACGAAGTATACAAACTAGTTAGAATAAATCTTAGGAATATATAATAGTATAGCAAAAATATAAGCGGCGAGAGAGGGGAACTAGAAGCACTAAAACAGGAATCAGACATTGAAGAAAATGACTTGGAATATCCTACACTTAAAGATGAGTTTGAACTAGCTTTAAAGGGTCTGAAAAATAATAAAGCACAGGGGGTAGTTAATGTGCAAGCAAAACGCTAAGAACCGCTGGCTTAGCAGCAACAGAAGATCTTTTCCAACGTGTACGGAATATGTATGAGAAAGGTAAAATACCCAAAGATTTTAAACGTAACACCATACGACTGACTATATCAGAAGAAAGATGTGCGAATAGATGTAAAAATTTTCGAACAATAAATTTGACAGATCACGTGTCAAAAATATTAGCTGTAACTGTACAAAGACAGATGGAAAGAGGGGCTGAAGACATAATAGGAAAAGATCAACTTGCGTTTAGGCGAAACAGGGGAACACGGGAGGTCATTCTAGGCTTAAGAGTCATAATGGAGAAATCAATAAGGAAGCGAGAAAACGTGCATATAGGATTTGGGAATCCGGAAAAAGCATTTGACATTGTAAAATAAAAAAAAATTTCAGAATATTGAAAAAGATTGGAATAAGTTATAGGGATAGACAGATAGTACAAAACTTATACAAACAGCAAGCAAATGTAGCCGAATTAAAGCTGGAAGGTAGAGAAATATATATTAGGAAAGGGGAGAAACAGGAATGTGCGCTATTCCTGTTAATTTTAAACTTGTATATCGAAGAGGCAATGACTACCGTCAAATGCAGAAAGGCATTATTGTGAAAGTACAAATGTTTATGAACCCGTGTGGGTCCGGAAATAGAATAACCCCATGGTACGACCTACCTGTCGTAAGAAGCGACTACAGCGGTCTAATACATACACACATACACACATACACTCTATACACAATCCATACCCACACACTTCATACACACACATACACACACACACACACACACACACACACACACACACTTCATAAACACACAGTTCTACTTGGTTCTCATTTCTTTCGTTTTCTTCTTGTACTTCTTTCACCCGTGTGTGTCCGGGAATAGAATAGCCCCATGGTACGACCTGCCTGTCGTAAGCGGTGACTACAGCGGTCCAACACATACACACGCACTTCATACACACACACACACACACACACACGTACTCATACATCAACATACACACACATACACTCTCTCACACACACACACATACTCATACATCAACACACACACACATACACACATGCACGCAGGCACATGCTCATACCACTCCTACATAACTACACGGGGATTATGTTTTATTTTCTTTTGTGCGATTCTTAGGGTTCTTTGATGGTTTTTGTACTTGTTGCTTGATGTTATTCTTTTTAATTTTTTTACATTTTTTTCTCGTTCCTTTCGTTCCACATTCCTGTCCTTTTTCAGGTGGCTGGTGTTACTTTCTGACGGTTTTCGTTCCAACTTGGTATATTTTTCGATCCACTTCCAGTTGTAGGTGCTTTCTAGTTCATTTTTTCTTTTCTTCGGAAACCACAACTTAGTCGACTTTAGGACTAGTTAGCATTTTAGCATTTCTTTTTTTTGGTTCTTCGGTTGTTGCGATTCCTGGTTACCACAACTTGTAGTACATCGTTTCTTTTACTAGCGTTTTACCTCTCTTCCTCCTCCTTTGCGTACTTGAGGCTTAACCCTTGGGTCCTATTTTGGCTTGTACTGTTGGTTTTCTTCCTCGTTCTTTTTCTTACTTTGGTTTTTTTGCGAGAAACCAATTTCTTCTCTTGAGATTGAAGACTTTGTTTCTTCTGAGAAACATCCGTCCTTTGACGACTCTGTAGTGTTGATGCCGTTTCATCTTAGTCCTCGTTGATAATTTATTACCCGTCCAGTACTTTGGTTCTTCGAACTGGATGAGAGCTCTTTTATTTTTGGGTGGTTCTCTTTTTTTGGTTTCTTTTGTTTTCGTAAACGAATTTTTTTTAGATTTTAAGCATATTTTTTTATGTTTGGTTTTCTTTCGGTACTGCTCACTCCCGCACTTTAACTTTCCTTCCCCGACCTGTTAATTGTGCTGGGGGGGATTTGCAACGTTCATTTACGGCCGAGGAATTAAAAACCACATCGATTCCGTTTCTACTCTTCCATACGTCAGTAACATCTTATATATTTTACCTGTTTATAATAAATACGCTTGCTAATAATTTTTAATTTTAAACCATCTACTCTAAAGCGACGAGTTACGCTATAAATTCTACAGTTGGGTCTTTGTTTTGAGTATCCGTTACACACTACTATTGCGTAAAATTAATCCTTATACTGCTACGACCGAAAGAGTCGTTGAAATTGTGTATTGTATTAATTGATAAAACTTGGGTCGAGTTTTCTAATCTCCTTTTTGGTATGTTGATAACGAGAGGATTGAAGCTTGAATTCTTGTTATTTAAAACAATCTTCAATTTGATTCTGTAGTTCGTCCTCATGTGTATTTTTCTAAATTACTCGTTTTATTACTCCAAGAGCGATGCACGTTTTTCTTTTATGAGAGGTGTAGACTTTTGATTTATCGCTCTTAGCTGGAGGCTAAATTATTGTACGTAGGCCGATTATTCTCCTTATGTAGAACCAACTGCGCTGGTATGTATTCCGCTGTTGCTGGGAGTGTCGCAGCGCTCAACTTCTGTCGACCGTGGTGACGTTACACCTGGACCCCAGCACCCGGACGCTTCGCTGACTCACCTCCGTGGATGCAAGGGGGACACGATAGTAGCTGGCACTTAGAGGTAAGTTGTGTTAGTGTTCCAATATATCGCGAGCACCTCCTTTCTTCGTACTTTTGTTGGCCGTGCGTCACTGCTGCTCCATAGTACTTCACTACATGATTATTAGAATTTGTTCGACTGTAAATAATTTTTTTTTACTTTAACACTCTGGTACTATGAGCAAGCATATCAGTAATTTTTCTTTTCTTTCTTTTATTAATGAATACTAAATGTCAAACAAAATGCGCACTTTGTACGTAAATTTCTAAAATTTGTTCTTTAAAGTACAACTTTTTTTTTTGTTGATGCAAACCGAATTCTTTTTTTACTAGTGTTTACTGTAAATAGAAAATCGATGACGGTGTATTTTTGTGTATTGCTAGGAATTCCCCCTTCTCAGCATTGGTAGTTAGCCCGGTATTTCTACGTTTCTTGTGTTCTGTCTCTTCATCGTGATTCGTGGGGGTCCGCATTTTAAATATCCTTTCTATTTCTATCTGACCCGTACGCTGCATAACACAGCAACTTACATGGCTGTTGGATGTAGCGATATATAATGCATGACAACACTACCGAGCACAAAACCAGGACATCACATATCTGAATTTTCGCAGAAAAATAGTGCAAGTATATCTTAGAAGGTATGCCATTCAACCAAAGGGACCAGGTAGAAATCCTTCTCTTGCAAAGATGGAAGACCTGCATTTTGACCGACTGGATCATTTTATTTAAAAGATTCTAAATCAAAATGGAAGGAGATGTGCAGGTGTCAAATGCAACACTAAAGCTCGAACGCAATGCCAAGAATGCAACATTGGATTATGTGTAGATTGCTTCATGATTTACCACAGGCAGTAGTTAATTCAATTATCGAACGATGTGCATTCTGGACAAAGCTAACACAATAGAAACAGTTAAATTTGAATTACACTTAGTTTTTCTAAATTAAATTGCATGTGTTTTTTAGTATTTGTAAAAAATATTGTGTTGCTCTCATTAATGCCTAGTGTGCCATTTAAGGTACGGAGCTTAACGGGCAGTTGGAATATAATACAAACATTTTGTGGTGTTACTACCTTTTATATACATATCTAAGCAGGTTTGATGAGAAAAAGTATTGTAACTAAAAGAAATAGTAACCTGGGCACTATGGGTTAACGATTCGCTATTGGTTGGTTGATTGATACAATGTTTGGAGAGAAAAAAGAATATCTAACCAACGCATTGAAAATAAACAAATGAACCGTTATCAACTATAACATTAGTGGACTTTCTAAAAAGATACTACACTTAATGTTAGAACTTGGTCGACAGGAATTAATGCGTTTCTAGCTTAATAGTAGCAAATAATTTTGTCTGGTATTAGGGAAGTAGTTTATTTTCACCTAAGTTGCCATGGAATAGTTTTTAAATTTTGTGTGGCAATGTCATCGTTTTCATCATTTCGGAGATTAGAAGAAGTCACCGGTTAGTTGTTTGCATTCAAGTATAGAGGGCAGATGGGAAATGTTGTGTATTTATTAATACACCGTGATTCGCGTATAATTCAAGCATTTTGTTTGTTATTTTGCAGAGAATAAACCTCCAATCTGACAAGATGCAACCATAGCAAAACCGGTTATTGACTCTTCTCTTTGTAAAATAACCAACATTTTAATTATCGTTCACAATGATTGAACTACTTTCCTAATACCAGACAAAATTGTTTGTTAATCTACGCCTTAACTGCTGAATTATTTTCTTCCTAACTAAAATTTTTGCGCGTTTCGTTATAACCACACTCTTGATGCACAGTTTTCTTCAACTTGTCGTTTTAACGTGCGATTAACAAGAGCTTTGCGGCAAACTTGTTTCTTATTTAAAAATTTGTAGTTCATAGTACATTGTCGATGAATTTATTAATTCTGTAGCGATAAAAATAGACCAAGTTAATTTAGTTTTTAAAAGTCATGTTTATTGCCTGGCTAGTTCATTTGAAACGTAAATAAATTTTATTTAAATTCCCACCTCAAAAGGTCACTGCTGCTTTCAGGCGACTTTCTGCTCCGCCAAACGTCAAACAGCCAAATCTCTGATTTGACAATGGCCTGATTTCTGCTAGTAATAAATAAAAACGATTCTTTAATTCAAGTGCAAATTTTAAAACAACGAAATTGCGAACAAATGAAATCCTTTATATTCGAATTTCGAAACTAGATGATATTAAACAACAGCTACAGATAAGGTTAGTAAATATCAAGCCTTATTACCCTAATTTATGAGAAAACCTATTATAAATCTCTTCACCGTCTTGTTATTTACAAGCATCATTGCAAAAATAGATACGAAAACTAGAATAGACTATTAGTAGTATATGTAACTCCTACACCTTGAAAATTCTGCGTACGATATCAGCAGGTTTTTTTGCTTGAGCGTTATAACCGTTTTGACAGTATCTTAATACTGCTCGTTGCAATACGACTTCTAGTTCTTTGGTAACTAAACGTATATTAAGTAACTTCTTTTTTAATTTTAATTTAGAAGTAAGTTAGCTGCAAAGAACCATTTGTATAGCAAGTTGGAAGCGACATACAGGTCAATATCAAGTAAGTCTTGATAATAGTTCTTTTTATAAATTAATGAAAAACACCGTGGCCCCTAAAATAATAAGTTTTTGTTTTAATTTTTTTTATTCTCATAGCTTGAAAGTCTTTGCTGGTACGAATTTCTGTATGTTTGGTGCTGTTATTAGTCTAATTTAGTAAATGTTTTATCTAATGTATACGATATACGTTTCATTTTTATAACATAATTTGTAGATGAAAAGTGTATGAAATGTGTTACATAATGTTCGCCAAAGATCGCTTTATTGCAGAATAATTCGCGACTTAAAATATAATTTTTAACAAGCGATAAAAAGGAGTGTTGTACCGACTAAATTTAGTTGTTCGTAATTTATTATTTTTCACGTTACTGATTTGAATTTTTCAACGCATTTAATATATTGGTCGTAAGAAAACGAATTATAAAAATTTAGTATTTCCTACGCTTTGTAAAAGACGTCCTTTTGATAATGGGTTAATATGCAATATTAATTTTATTTTATTTTTGGTGCACCAAAGGACATAGGCGTAATTGAACGAGAACGGAAAGTTATAAATTTTAATACGCCTGGTGCTAGACGTTTAGTTATTAGTTTCAATTATACCTGTTTATTGCTTGAAATATGAATTCGGTAGCATTTTGACACATCTGGGTGCCAGAAACTGCCGTGAAAGATTTTTTCAGAAACCATTAGGTAGTTGCTGAAAGTAACGTAGGCACCAAGATTTGTCCTAAAATCAAGTAGGGTAATGATACAGAGCATTTGAGAGTATTTTGGTTGTAACAAAATACAATTGGCTTAAACTTTGCACCCTGAGTTATAAAGCCATGTATTCTCAGCGACATTAATAAAATTGTTTTAACTCCACTTTGTTTGATATCCTAAACATTTCAAAACATTTAATACCCATAGAACGAAAATATTTTGATTAAATGTTTACGACCTAAGCTACAAAAATATATATCATGATTGAAGCACTTTAGTTTCTGAAGTCCTTTTAAAACCACGCATTTATACACACGCGTATTTTTTAGATACCCGTATGCAAATATGGATCAAAAACAAGCGCATACAAACAAAAACATGAACTTGTACATAAATGCCACTCATGAAACATGGATTCTGGCCTCACATTATGGACCATATGCAGAAAAATTTGGTAGTACGCTGGCGACATTTAGGCATGTTGACACAGATAAATACACACACGTACACAGTAGACAAATCTGTACGCTATCGTTCGCCTATTAAACAAAAGAAATATAAACACATATACATGAAAGTGCAAAAAAGCATTGTAAAATCTAATACAATTGTAATAAATTCTACAAAAATTTGTGGTTTCATATGAACTAAGGACAAATTATTGTAATAATCACTATAGTTTTGTTGGGAATTATTATATGATTTGTAACGTTAGTGCATAAATTATGCATACATTGGTATATGGGAAGATATTTATCAATTTTAGCTAGTTTAGGAACCGTAGTTAGAAAGAATATGAACAATTTTATAGAGGCTGAGTAGTTTAAAATTTACCGCTAAGACTATTGCAACATATTGTTAAACCAATGTACCGAAATACATAATAAAATACTTAGAACAATCCTTTACAGCTAACAATTAAAACTGAACTTTACTATAAACTTATCAGATTCCATAAACGCCAACATATTTTTCATGACGAATTATCCTACAAACGTGGAATGGAAAATATTCTCAGGTATTGCAAAATTATCAAAACCATCATAAAATAAAATAATTCAAACGCACAGAGACCAAACCCAATTGCACAGATATGGTAGTAAATAAAAAGTGTAGAAAGACAGGTGCAATGTAGCCATGTACCAAACAACTCCTGACCGTAACCACAAAGTTTAATGCAAGTCGCACGAACGCTATGAAATACAACTTAACCTAAGCCCCCGGGGACATTATAACTTATATATACCATTAAATCATAATAGTGGGGAATAGTCAAACATAATCGATCAGTTTTGAATTTTTAACGGCTAGAAATCAACCAAATTGAGCAAACTACAATTACGGCGGTATACATTCAGGTTTGCTAACGAAAAGCCTACAAATGCTTTTGCAAATGCGGAATTTAAATAACAGTCACTTTGTGAAAGTGAGCTGAACTAAAGGAAAGTTTTGATTTACAATAGTTGGATTAAAGGATTACTTATTGATCCCAGAAGTTAATCCTTCTTTGGAAAAGGGTGGTTAAACCTTACATTCTAACCAGAAATTGGTTGGTGATAAGATTTTTAACTTTCCAACTGTTTATATTTTGTTGATATATATTGCATTATTCACAAATAATTTATTAGTATTCAGGCGTTTGCGGGGTGCACGCTTAGTATAAAGCAAAATGTTCTAGAAATAAGTATCACAACTGTTTTCATAAAAATTTACTTAGACAGTCAAATTTGTCATATACGCAATTTGGTCAAAATTATGGTTAGTATAGTTTTTTTGTGTTGGTGGTTCATTTTCGTATTTGTTAATACAGGTTAACTAAAAACCTTGCCTTATTTTTATTCTTGCTTAGATTAAAGCAACAGAGGAAGTCCGCATAAACAGGGTTCTATCAGCATGTCGAGATCAAAAATAATTTTTTAGTTGTGTTGTAGATTACTCAAGACTCAAAGACCAGTGTGAGGTGGGTTCACACTCAGCTATTTATTATTGGACTGAAAATTCAAAGACACTTTCCGGGTAGGTGTCAGTGTCATAATTGTATACGCCTACAAGAATCACAGTTGTTATCATTGAATTCACACCTCGCCACTAAGTTAGCTGGGACTTTATTGGTTAAGTTTCTAGGGTAAAATTCGTAGATTACTAGCGTCATATTAACACGCAACAGGCTCACCAACATACTTACATTTAAAAATTTTAAATTGCAGGCAATACAATGTTAAATTCTAATTTTCAAAATTTGTATTTGCTGTCAATTGTAATATTTACAATTTTTACCATTTTATATTTTACCGATTACAAATTAAAGTTTTAAATTGTAATTCCAATTATTTTAAATAGTAATCGTTAGAAATTTGCATCGTAATCCTTATAATTGTAAATTGTAACTGCTAATAGCCATGCAGCTAGTGATTGAAAAATGTAGTGATTTTATACAGAATGCCTTTTTAGGGTTTTGAACACTAGGTATGGCTATTGATTAAAGGTATAAATTAGAAAATGCCGCCGGGGTCTTATAATTCAAAATTGAATTCTCGTTTGCATTCAGATCATTCTTTTTGAATGATTGAGTATCCAGTATGCCGTTTACAATAAATGAAAGTTGATTGAAGAAAAAGGTAGGGCTAAAAGCCATCGTCATACGTGAAGCGCAGGTTCTACGGGCGTACATCAACCCTTGTACATTTAACAAAAAATAATAAATTTTTGGTGATCGCATCCACTATGCTCTTTCAAAATTAAGAAGTATACACTAAAAATACACAAAAACCAATACCAATCACAGACAATTATACAATCATTTAAAAATTGCCTAAAAATGTACACTAGTTTGTCGATGAAAAAATAGTTGGATCCATGCGACGAGTATGCTCTTTGGTTTTCTGTATTTTATAATGTAAATGTTTCATTTTCAAAAGGATATAGTAGATACGTATTTTAAGAATAGTTACTTTTGGATACGCATACAAGGATCATGTATGTGTTTATATTCTGCACTACACGTATGCCGATGGCTTTCCGCAGCATTTTTTTTAAATCAACTTTTATTTTTTGTAAGTGGCACACTAGATATACGATCATTCTAAATTAATATTCAATTTTGCAATATAGAACCCCGACTGCACCTTCTAATTTCTATCACATATTAATCAGCTCGTAGGTAATGGGAATACTATATTCCTCCTCAACACATTTTCTCTCACTATCTGCATGTCTATAGGGGTACCTGTTGAATAATAGCCACACACAATCGTTCTAGAAATTTCACCTTGTATAAAATTTACAACTTAGTAAATTATTTTTCATATTAAATAACAACCTGTAATTTACGAGTTTTAACTAGCCATTAATTTCGGCATCTGTGTTAGCTAGTATTTGAATTATTACTTATTTCAATTTGTGTTAATAGTATGTAATGCAAACAGATTTGGGAGTTGTAACTTACCTTTTGGTCCCTCTGATATAACCTTAGTATTACCAGTAAATATGGAGTGTCCGAGAATATAGACAATGCTTCAGATAGATGTAAACGACCCCACTTACCGTACCAACGACTAGTTTGGGATTCAATTTACGGAAGAGCACGTGTTTGGGCCAGAGATGAAATGGGTCACCAAAAAAGTGACCCATGACCCAGTGACCCAAGACCCATTGACTCACTGACCCAAACTGACCCGGTGACCCAAATGGACCCGGTGACCCAAATTGACCCGGCGACCCAAATTGACCATGTACCTAAGATGGTTTACGCTTATCAAATATTGTCTCGACAAAATACTGTATTTATTTTAAATAATCACATAAAATGTAAGCAATCGCACTAAAAATAAGAAAGACTTATAGTATATAAATACAAATTATATTATGAACCTACGTAATAGAAGAAGGTTACATCACTTCTGAGTTTATGATGACTCGGCTATATTTTTAAAATTCCGTTTTTTAAAGATCCTGAAACAATAAGTACGAGAAAACATACGTGTACGGGAAGAGCATTTACTTTATATTGGAAGATATTATGGATTTACTTATGCAGGTTATTACATTTCAAAGCGAAATTGAGGGGCGGCCAAAAAATATTTGCCTACCGGCAGCAAATTTCAAAAGCCAGCTTTGGGAAGAGGGGGTGCAACCTAAGGAAAACTTAACAAAATCGCAACTCGTAATACGCGTTTCTTATAATTTTAACCATAGTATTTGCTTTATGACTCTACCTCTCGGAGATTTACAAAAGTATATATAACAATCAAGGTGATGCCTACTGCTACAAATTACCAAAGTAATGAAATGTTATGAAAATAAAGAAAGAATATTTAGATTTTTTACCACAAACTACATCAGTAAAAGACAATTCTATTGGCAAACTAATTTAGGTGTTTATACTTGATACTATGACGATTACTAACCCTGATGTTAGTTCTTAAGTGTCATTGTTTTTTTAAGTCCAACTACAATCCAGAATGATGCAAATTTTGAAATCTTATAGTATTATTGCTACAATAGTGAAAACAGAAGCTAGAAACAGAAAATTTTAAATTTATTAAGATTATAACATACAAAATTCTATAAGTTTATAACACCGCATTGTGTGCCACAGCACGTTTCTTTGAAAAAATTTAAAAATGCATTTTCATATTAAAAGAAAAGTGCTGTACTCTTATCGCATTATAAATTATTGTGGTGCTTACTTGAAATTCATAAAATGAGTGCAAGTAAGTAACTGAACCAATCACTTTATCTATAATTTTGTGAACGTACTTAATAAACTGACTTGAAGGTTCACTAAACTATGGCTTTAACTAGAGAAAGCCAATCTTTTATTAATTTGGATCACTGGATCAATTTCGATCACCGGGTCAATTTAGGTTACCGGATCAATTTGGGTCGCCGGATCAATTTGGGTCGCCGGGTCAATTTGCGCCGCCGGGTCAATTTGGGTCACCGAGTCAATTTGGGTCGATACACATGACCCATTGACCCGGTGACCCAACAAAACAGTGACCACTTGGACCCACTGACCCACTTGACCCATGACCCATTTCATCTCTGGTTTGGGCATGGGTTGATTATGGTAACTCAAAATTGAGAAGGAAATTGGGTGACACCGGATTGATCAATCTTGAGGGGAGATATAGAAACTCTTTGATAATCAACTCAAAACCCACAAATAAATTATTAATAGTATACTACAAATATATTCCTAAACAGTCTGGGTACAAATGCACTACAACTTAATGTCTGCGTTGACTCTACAAACAAAGTCACGCAATTAAATTTATTTTGTCTTTTAATTGCAATACAGTTACTCTATTAATTTATGAGTTTCTCAACAAAAAAAAATATTTCGTATATCGCTTTCATTTATAAACAAAAAGACAATCTACCTATACGCTATAATGGTAAAATCAAAGTTTTTATTTACAAGTTAAGAGTTCAAATAATCAAATCCGCTTCCTAATTCATAAATTCAAGTTTATTTAAAATATAATTTAAGTTCATCTAAAATTAGTTTCACTTGGAAACAATCTAAAAATTTTATCATATGGATTTACTAAAACCCAAACATCAGTACTGGTATTTGTTCACATATGTTTACTTTCTCTAAAATATGTCAACTGAGAAACAAATACTTCACATATAAATTATTTATGGAAATATTTATAACAATCAATTTATAAAATATGAAAGAATAACACACACGAACTGTTAAATTGAATCCAAGTATGTTTCTCAACAAAATAAACATATGGGTTTTACAATTAGAACAATTTAAGGTAAATCACGCGCATGCACTATCTCCATGTATGAAAACGAAATTTCCATTAAATGCAAAACCAAGGTATGATTAAATTGCAACGGAATTATCATTAAACAATTTTCTTTATTATGTTTGTAACTATTAATTTTTTGATAACTTCAAGATCATTCATTTATAGGTTAAAAGACTAAAACATCCATTGCGGGCATATTAATTTCGGCATAAAAATTCACCTTGAATCCAATTCTTAACAAAAAAAAAATTCGGGTACCTTATCGTACCTCTGCAAAACACTATCGAGGACGGAAATTACACATCTTCTACCAGCTGTTTAACGACAAGTACAATTAACATCAAACTTCTAACCTTTTCTTTTCAAACATGTACCTGTTATGAACGTTATCTTCAAATAAACGAGCTAGACCAAATTTATAAAACCTTCTAGAGCTACAACACTTGTTTTATTTCTTCATATCAAACGTAACTAAATTGTAATATTTTTATTAACCAGATTAAATACCAATGTTCATAGTTAAATATATTCTTACGTTTGCTGAAAGAATTTCATTTAGTTTTTGTTTTGCATTTGGTAGGACAGGTTTAAGAAATTATGTATCGTTAATGCAGTACAACTGGCTAATTTGTTAACTTAAGTTTTTTACTACTACAACGTATTTTGTCATTATTCTGTTAAAAACCAGCAGGAAATTTGTTCAATTTAGGAAAATACCTTAAAGGTACTAATGAAAATCAGTATGCATTAATATGTAACACAAAAGAATGAATTTTGTATCCAGTTTTATAGTATAAGTATTAGTTTTAAATGTTCGGGTATCATACTCTCCGACCGATTTGTGATGTCAGTGTGACGACAAACAATACTTAAGCTCAATTAAATGACGTACCCTTGATATTGGATGGCTATTTGTTTTCCGTTATCACAAGAATTGCTATGGTTGAAAAACCAGGTGACACTTGCAGACATTATTTAATTCTAGTTTTCGTGCATGTGAGCTCTCATACAAAGAGACCCTTTATATTTCAATTTTTTCTTTTTAAAGCATTGATGCAATTTTTGCGCCTCTGGTTGCACAAAGTTTTAGTTTTAATATTAGGAATAGGGCATTTTTATAACTTGAAAGGAAAAGCTTTATTTTTCTATCATTATCATTACTATGATGAAATTGCGGTTTTGGGTTCCAACGTATTGTAGGAGGATAATCTACAATTTTATTGTATCTATTCGTTTATGCACTCTCTTTCTCATGCCAAAGAAATGTGTGGATATCACGTGTTAGGTACAGTACCTACACCTGAAAATTTTTGTTCTTACTTAATTAAATCTTAAACGATTATTTGGGTGCTTATGAACAATTTCGACCCATTAAAATTTCCGCTTTGTTTATCTTACATAGCATTATTAATTTTATGCAAAAAGTAGGGCAACTCTACTTACGCGTCGTTTATAAGTAATTAAATTTAAAGTATATTCGTGTTGTTTTAAAAACGCTATGAGCGGTTCTCCTGAAGAGACATTGACCGGATTCTTCCTGTGTTGACAGTAGTTCCGTAAGTTTGTTGTACAAGTTATCGCGGAACAGTTAGTTCGTTTGTGAAAAATTAGAAACATCGTATCCTCTTCGATAAAAAGAGTATAATTTATGTAATGTTTAGTGAAACAATGAAGTGAAATCGTAAAAATTATGGGACTAGTGGATCTGTTTTTTTCTGCTACACCCTTGACAGATGTCATTGATATTCTAAATTTTAAAAAACCCTCTTTTTTGTTTACAATTCAGAATTGTTATACTTTTAACTAGGCAATTTTAATATCTACAAGTGAATGCTTGGCACCTTTTCGTTGGAGATAACTAAATCTGCGTGTTGATATTTTTCTATTTAGTCAAGTGGATAATTCTAAATATTCAAAATAACAGTATGACGTACCATGTGTCACAACAGATGTCGACTACAAAAAGTTGCTGTGATCCAACCGTTACTTATAAGAACCTTCAAGATGCAGATATGTCATGATAAACTGTAAAGCTTCCTGCTTCTTTTCAGCATCGTTTTGCTAACCTTTCTCACTAAAAATTGAGCCTAGGTTCTTTTTCTGAAAGTTTATAAGTTTTCTCATTGCACAATTGGAGATATTGCAATGTGAAATTAAACTTACTCCGCTCCAATCGACGAAAGTGCTACGGTAACAGCTGTTATTGGTTTAGTATTTATTATATAATAATTCAGCATTGATTGTCCCAAAAATATTTTATATACGTTAGACCATTGTTAGGTGAGACGTTATTTCCTTATAATATTTTTTCAGCGGCAGGGAGAAATGCAGTTTAGCCTGTCGCCGATTCTCTTTGATTGTTGGAACCATTCAAGTAACTAATTTTTGTTGTTTTGCGTAGATTTGGTGTATTATGTAAATTCTCGGGAATGTTTTAGATAAACGGTATTTGGTTTCCTTTATATAACATGTTGTTTTATTAATGTTGGTTCTGTAAATAAATTTCCTTTTTTGAGGCTTCCTTTTTGTTCTGTTTAAGCCATCCCACTCTACGACTTTTCAGCTAGCACGTCATTCTTTGGATTTGCCTTAATTTTGTTGCGGTACTCGGTGCGCGCTAATTGCTTTGTTTACTTTACTTTTTCTTTCTTGTCCGCACGAATTACCGTAACACACATTTAGCTAATGAGAAGCGTTTTTATGGTGAGAACAATAACGGGTTCATAGGAAGTACACGTTTTAAACGGCAATTAACCGTCAACTACCGTACAATCTTGGTGTATTATACGCGAGTAGGCGTTAAGTGCAGCAAATTGTACATTTTGCATTTCTCTGCAATTCCTTCAAATAACTTAATGCCTGATGTTCTCTAAAAATGTAGGTTCAACGAATTTTGCTATAAGAATCTGAGCCGAATATAAGAAACGGACCTGTACAAACCCCTGATCTACCTGAATACGTCAGCGGCGATTTTTAACTGGAAGTGATGATCGTAGGATGTCTTAGACTACATTTGATTTTTCAATGCTCTACTCGAAGGTACTACATTAGCCAGAGAGCGAGTTCTTTTACGTGGAAAATTTTTGAACTCTTACGAACCCTTGCTGTTTCAAGCAAGATAAGGATTTTTAACGTGCGTGATAACCCTCACACACGGGACCTACATTTTACCCCTAATCCGGATGAGCGCGTATTTTTGTGAAAAATGCTCGCCTCAGATTTTTCAAACCAACCGCGTCGGGATTCGAACCCTGGATACTAGACTTTTAGCATAGTAGTCACACCCGAACCAACTATGCCACGGAGCCGCCTGCCTAGCTACAGCCATTAAACAAGGTAAGCCTCTTGCGTATTTCTTAGTTGCTTCCTGGCATGTAAATATATAACCGTTTGATAGCAATAAATTGTGATCACATTTGGAGCGTAATAAATTATACCATGGGTTAACGTAATAAGTGACGCCAACTGATAACTTACTAATTTCATTGCAGGTTTTTAAAAATCTAAACATATGACTTTATAAAGGCGGGAGGGTGGCAAATGGTTGAAAAGACAAGAAAGTGTGTGGGTATGCGGCCTGCGTTCAGGCAGTTACAATTTTATAAATTAAGCTCATGTATGCTATTGATTTTAAATGTTGCAGTACGGGAATTTTGCGTGGCAATACTACTGCCAACTGAGTAAATATTAGGTGCATGTCACTCGAGAATAATTTTCATCACGTATATCTAGTTTTTATCGGATAGTTTAATTTGCTTACACCTCATCCATCCACTCAAATGTGTTGAATATAAACACATCCAGATTTATAATCAATGCGCTGAAATGTCAGATTTAATACAATTTTTTAGTAGGATTGATACGAAACAAATATAACTGACTATAAATAATAAGAAAATTTGAACTATTTCGTGGTCAGCGTTAAATGTGTTTATGATTTGAATATAGCGCCAACAATATATGAGTTAAAAATATTCTGTCTTTTTGTATTAAATATCCATCTTCCCAACAAATACTAATATAAATGGCAAGCGATTTAACTTAGTTTACTCCCATGTTTATGCCATTTAATTAAAAAGCTCCTACGATATAAGCTCGGTAATAATTCTTATTTTTAAACCTATCCTATATCTGAATAAAATATTAAATTAATTAATATCGATTGATAAATTTTCTAGAAAATGAAATTTGTGAATTTACTTAATCACAATTAGTTAATAACAAAATGTAAATTGCCTCAGTTCAATCACAATTACTCTGCCTAGACATTTATGTTAAAATTAATTCTATAAGGGGTTACATACTAAACCATGCCCGTAAATTGCTATAGCTAGCAAATGATTCTATATAATTCTAAGTTATTTTCAAAATTTTTGATAAACTTTTCCAAATGATCTTAACACTATCTATCCTTCAGGGTTATTCTTGCGATTGCTCACAGACCGATAAAAATCTATTACTTTTGTAATAGATTTATTTACTAGCCTAAGCATGTCAACTTTATGGGAACATTAAGGCAAACACTTAAAATCTAACCGCACTTTAATGATTATTCTAATGTTTTTCGCTTCCTTTGTCGGAAGAGTGTAAAGCCCTCGTGAGAGGTAAGAATAATAATTATGAAGTCAATTTTTAGGTGTATAGACGAAACAATCTTTATTAAAGCTTTGACTTATTGCCGACTTTATTTTATTTTTGAAGTAATTATCGACTTAGAATGGTACACATTAACGGTTTGTCGTGAACTTTTAACACTATATTTGCTAAATGTTACAATACCTTTTTAAATATATTAAAAAGGAATTATTAAACTTAATTTGCTAAAAATTGTTACTGAAATAGTGAATTTTACTAGAATGTTTTAGACAGAAATTTGTGTGAGAAATTACAAACTAACCTTGAATTAAAAAAGTTATTATTATACTAGGAAGAAAATGTCTATTAATAACTACTACAATATTTCAAACACAAAATTGAAGAATTTAGTGATTGAATAATAAAGTTTAGATTGAGTACGAAACCCACAAACACTGTTTTAGCACGGTTTACATGCCAACAACTCAGTACGAGGATGAGGAAGTAGAAAACGCATACCAGGATATAAATAGTATAGTGAGAAAAGTAAAGGGAGATGAGAATTTAATAGTTATGCGCGATTTTAATGCGTCAGTAGGAGAAGGTAGTGAGGGAAAAATGGTAGGAAAATTTGGGTATGGTAGACGAAATGATAGAGGAGAAAGATTAGTTGAGTTTTGCCAGGAACTTAGATTAGTGACTGTAAACAACCTCTTCGAACAACATGTTAGAAGAAGATATACCGCCAGGTGATAGGGCTAGATACCAAATAGATTATATTTTAGTTAAAAAAATATTTAGAAACCAAGTTGAAAATCGTCGTAGTTATCCAGGGGCTGACATATATAGCGATCATAACTTAGTTAAAATGAAGTGTAATCTAAAATTGAAAAAATTGACAAAAGCTAAAAGAGAGGGATGGGATCTAGGTAAGCTTAATGATAGTGAGGTAAAAGAGGAATATAAACAAGTATTAGATAATAAGATCAAAGAGGTAAGGTAGAAAATAGATTAATAGAAATAAAAAGAGCTGTACATGATACAGCAACACAGACTATAGGTAAGAAAAAAGTAAAAGCAAGAAAACCCTGGGTAACAAAAGAGATATTAGATTTAATAGAGAATAGAAGAAAGCTTAAAGCTTTCAGAGAATTGGATAGTGAAAGTAAGCAAAAATATAATACAGTTAGAAATATGAGTGTAGAAAAGCTAGAAATAAATGGATGGAGGAGAATTGTAAGGGAATACAAGATGATTTTAGAGTAGGTAAGACACACAGGGCTTACACGGCAGTTGAAAAGTTTTTCGGGTAAGATAGGAAAACATAGAAAAGTATTAAGGATGAGAATAATGAGCTTCTAATAAATAAAGTTGAGATAGCAGATAGATGGAAAAAATATTTAGAAGATTTATATAAGGGAGACGATATGAATGAGTTAGAGAACAGCTAAGACGAGGATGCAGAAATAGGGTTTTCAATATTAAGAGAAGGATTTGATAGAGCTGCTAGGGATCTTAAAATAAACAAAGCGCCTGCGATAGACGATATACCTGTTTATTTACATTTCCAATGCTTCACCCGTAAGTACTACATTGGATAGACGATATACCCCTTCATTTACATTTCCAATGCTCCACCCAAAGGTACTACATTGGCCAGGAGGCGAGTTTTTTGTTGCCTGGAAATTTAGAATTTTGCCGAACCCTTGCCGTTCCAGGCAAGGTAGGGATCTTTAACGTGCGTGACAACACTCACACACGGGACCTCCATTTAACCTCTCATCCGAACGAGGGCGTAATTTTTGTGAAAAATGCTCACCTGCCATTTTTCAAGCGGTCGACCGTGTCGGGATTTGAACCCAGGACCATGGGATCCGTAGTCTTACGCTTACTACATTGATCCACGGCGACGCCCAGACGATATACCCGTTCATTTACATTTCCAATGCTCCACCTGTAGGTACTACATTGGCCAGGAGGCGAGTTTTTTGTTGCCTGGAAATTTAGAATTTTGCCAAACCCTTGCCGTTCCATGCAAGGTAGGGATCTTTAACGTGCGTGACAACACTCACACACGGGACCTCCATTTAACCTCTCATCCGAACGAGGGCGTAATATTTGTGAAAAATGCTCACCTGCCATTTTTCAAGCAGTCGGCCGTGTCGGGATTTGAACCCGGGACCTTGGGATCCGTAGCCTTACGCTTACTACATTGATCCACGGCGACGCCCAGACGATATACCCGCAGAATTAATAAAATATGCGTCAGAAAACTTTAGACGGATTATAGGAACTATAGGAACTAGTAAAGGTAATATATGACATAAGTGAGGTCCCAATAGATTTCAAAAAAAAAAAAATTATTATCCCAATCTCAAAAAAAGTCAGGAGCTGGATAGTTGTGAGAATTTTAGAACGGCTAGTTTAACTTTCCACGCTTCCAAAATACTAACAATAATAATTAAAAATAGAGTAGAAACTTTGACTGAGAATTATTTAGGCGAAGACCAATATGGTTTTCGTAAAGACAGAGGGACTAGAGAACCGATACTAATGATTAGGGTATTATCGAAAAAAGGTTACAAAAAAATAAAAAAACTCATTTCGCGTTTGTAGATTTAGAAAAAACATTTGATAGGGTTAATTGGATTGTTATGTTCAGGGTTTTGCAAAAAATATAAACTTCTCATAGGAATCGAAGAATTATTTACAATCTATATAAAAACCAAATTGTAGTAATTAGATTTGATGAAATAGAAAAGGAAGCTAAGATTAGAAATGGTGTTAGAGAAGGCTGTAGACTATCTCCCTTGATTTTTAATGTTTATATTGAGGAAGCTTTAAACTTACCTAGAGAGAGAAAAGAGATAGATATAAGTGTACATGGACAGAAAATAGACACGTTTCGTTTTGCAGATGATATAGCCATTATAGCAGAGTCTAGAAAAGAGTTAGGAGAGCTTTTAAATATTTTGGATGAGATGCTACAGAGTAACTATAGTATGAGAATTAACTCAGGAATCATCATCATTTTGTTTTCGACCTTACTTAAGGTAAGTTTGACGCAGCTTTTACTTCTTCTCTATTGTGTGCTAATCTAAAAAGTTCTATATACCCTTCACAACTTAAATTTCTAATAATTTGACTAATATAGCTTGGTCTAAGTCTTCCTATACTCTTCTATCGTTTTCTTATCTACCTGGCTCTACATAGATATTAGCAACCTAATGGTTGGAAAGACAAAGATGATGACAAGTGAGCTACAGCCTAGTTCTAAACCAAAATTAAAGATAGGTAATACCGAGTTACAGGAGGTAGATGAATTTTGCTATTTAGGTAGTATAATTACAAAGGACGGACGTTGCAGAAGGGATATAGTAGCTAGAATAGCTCAAACTAGAAAAATGTTTTTAAGAAAGAAAGACTTACTAATAGCTAATAGTATTAATTTATAATAGAAAAAGTTTCTTAAAGTCGTACGTATGAAGCGATCTATTATACGGTAGTAAGACTTGGACAATTAAAGTGATAGATAAAAAAAATAGAAGCTTTTGAAACTTGGTGTTATAGGAGAATGTTAAAGATTAGTTGGACAGATAGAGTAACAAATGAGGAAGTTTATAGAAGGATAGGTGAGGAACCCTGTATGTGGAAACAATTAAAGGTCAGGAGAGATAGAACGATAGGGCACCAGTTAAAACATGAGAGAGACTATTTAGTAAGGTCTTAGATTATAGACTACCAAATAAAAATAGAGTAGAAAGACCTAGACAAAACTATATTAGTCGAATTATTAGAGATTTAGGTAGTGAAGAGTATGTAGACTTCTTTAGACTAGCTCAGTTAACTAAATGTCACCATGATATAACTCACAATTAGTTAGCGGTCTGGCATGTTGAAAGCTACTTGTTGCTTAAGCCTTACCATAACATATAATTTATTAAACGTCACCATGACATAACTCAAAATTAGTTAGCGGTCTGTCATGTTGGCAGCAATTCGCTGCTTAAGCCTTACCATAACATATAACTTAATAAACGTCTCCATGAAAGAACTCACAATTAGTTAGCGGTCTGGCATGTTGGTAGCGATTCGTTGCTTAAGTCTTACCATAACATAGAATTTAATATACGTCACCATAACATTACTCACAATTAGTTAGCGGTCTGACATGTTGGCAGCGATTCGCTGCTTAAGCCTTACCATAACATATAATTTAGGTCTTTTCTTTTTTGGAGGGGATTACCAGGTAATATTTTATATCCTTGTAAATGGGAATCATGTAAATATGTTGGAGTTCTTTAACAACCATCAGGTTGCTAATATCTATGTAGAGCTGGTAGATATGAAAAAGATAGAAGAGTATAGGAAGACCTAGATCAAGCTATATTAGTCGAATTATTAGAAATTTAGGTTGTGAAGAGTATGTAGAACATTTTATATTAGCACAGAATAGAAAAGAAGTTAGAGCTGCGTCAAACCGACTTTAAGTAAGATCGAAAACAAAATGATAATGATCAAAATTGTAGTAAAATCGTATAGTCTAGTTTTCCAGTGTACGTAGCTAATAATTGCTAATGCGCATATGCAGATTTATACGTTTGGTGGCTTGTTCACACGAACACATACATACGCGCACTCAAGAACACGCATACTAATACAGAGTTCAACTATTTACAGTGGCTCACGGTTTTGCACGTCAGCATATGCATACGGATGTGTAAGTAATCAATTATACACTCCTTACCTCACGCGCCATTGAAGTAACCACACACACCCCTATAACGTAACGTGTTTGGGTGTATATAAACACTAAACACATTTACTAAAGTATGCAAACATTTATGACCGTTCACACTCACACATACACACACATCCGCGCGCGCGCGCATGCTCACAATTATTTCAATATTTTTCTATATAATTCTAATTTTGGGTACCGATAACAAATTTTCTGTTAGCTGTTGTCGTTAGCATTTTGACTTAGTTGAAAATAATTTAGTATTTAATATCATTTTCGAAGGTTATCGCAACATAAAAATAGCAATTGCGTCATGCATTATAAAACATGTTACTAAATTTAAACGAAAACCTTTTTATGGGGCTATTAACAAATTATAAAAAATTAATTGCTCCATTTGATTTCTGTTACTGCTGCAACAAAATCAAGTCAGTCTATTAGTGATTTAGAAAATGTCTAACATTTATTAATTTAATAACGTTGATCTCAACTTGAATATTTGAATATACCACTATGAATATGGAAAGAAGTTGCGATTTTGTAATCATATATTTACTGAAATAATGATGTGCTAACACATAATATTTGTTGGATGTTGTCTTTTAAGGATACATTTGACATACAAAGAAACGTTGGATACAATCCCAGATATTGTTGTCAAGTGGGCGATAGTTCTAAATTAATATTTAAAGGAATTCAACAATTTAGGATGTCTGCATAATAAACTACTATAAGATTATGCGATATTTATGCTAAATTTCAACCATTTATAATTGCTTTTATGTACATAATTATATAAAAAAGTTGCAAAACAAGATATTAAAAAATTTTGTTTAACAAATATTCAGATAAAAGAAGCAAGATTTTAGTTGTATTGCTAAAGTTTTTTCAAGAGTGCTCGTATTCTAGCCAACTCCTCTTTGCACCAAGCAGCAACGTTTTAAGCAGGCAAGTAAACTTCTCATTTCTTTTACTTTTAAATGCACTTTCAAAACCGCATAATATGAAGAAATATTCTCATTTCATTGTGAATTGTTAGAAAATAACATTCTTACAAAACACATACTCAATGACCTAAAACAGCTGTGGCGTACCTTTCTGTATGAGAGTGCCACATATACATTATCTTTTTGTTTAACGCCAAATGTTCTACATTGGATTCATATGACATAGTTTTAAGCAATGTACATGCATCGCCGTATTCATCAGTCAGCTTCTTTTTATAACTACTTTTTATAAAATCTATTTCGAAAAATAGCATAAGTTGAAGAAAAAATAGACAGTGCTCCTGTTTCTATCTTTTTTAAACATTTCAAATTTTTTCTATTTCATATTCTGCGCTCTGTTTAATTGTGTCCAATAACCGATCATTTTTAATTGCTTCCATTGTTTTCCTAAATCGACAAATTATTGATTTCATATTGAACTAGACTGAAAATCAGCTAATGGTATTTCTGAATCTTTGAAATTGAGCCCTTAAAAAATACATTGAGTTTCTCTACTCCGGTGGTATCAAGATACAGAATAAATTTTGATGTTTCTGCAAATTGTCTGAAATCTTGAAACCTTGAGAGAATGTATTGCTTATCGCCTGAATTATTGCAAAAAATTCTTGCGTCATTTTAACTGGATCTAGTTTTTCATGAGTTTTTAAAACAAATAGAATTTTTTGTATTTGAGACACTTAAATGTGCTATAAATAACATCATGATTGAAAACTTGTAATTTATCTGCAAATGCTTTAATTAAATCGAACATAACAATAACTGTCGTATTAAAACCTTGCAACTTAACACTTAATTTAGTCAGTAAAAAACATTAATTTTCAAAGACAATCGACATCCAGTAACTAATTACATTTTCCCCTAATTTTTCATTTTGAAAAAAAGTCCACATTTATCTAAACAGTTCACGAATCTTTAAAGAATTTTTTTTGCGATTTAGCCATCGTATATTGTTGTACAGAAGTAGATCATTATAGGCCAAGTTTATACCTCATGTATTGATTCCATAAATTTTGTTTTAACTAAAGCACATGCAGATATAAAATTCACCACTTTTATTATAACACTCATAACGTCTTCTAAAAACCTGAGATCAGTCTTAATGTATAAAACCCGCTAGTGTATTATATAGTAAAAACCAAGAACTAAACGACTGATTTGTTTACTACATAAACCGAGGAAACACTATTCCTTTCCATTCATACCATATGCGCCAAAAGTAGTAGTTGAAACCATTTAGTTTAAATAAATTTTCTCTCTAATATGATCCCCAGCACAATAACGAATGAAAATTGCTAAACCAGTTGACTCCACGCTATAGAAATGTTTATCAAGACGGAAAAACACAAATTCGAAAAAATTTATATCGGTTATTTGCCAGTAAATTACATTTTTAACCAAGTTTAGCATTCTGTTTTTCACCGTATTTCTAGCCAAGGCAAATCTTCCATTCTCGGAATAACCTATACCTTATTTTTAAAAGAGATGTACAATACAACCAAGTTCCTTCAAGTATTCCCTGTCACCAAAAAGTTTTCTTGGTTATGAAATTAGATTGGAAACAACAAAACTAGGAAAGGTTGTATTTGAAGGAATACTGAGAAATTTTATTAGGGATGTCGACTGCATACTTTTATTTCTAGTTCTGTCGTTATAATTCCCTCTTTTTCGCCTTGCGTTTCTCATGGAGCAACATATCGTCTGTCTCATTATGAAATTTCATTGAGCATGGCCTGCATACAACTGTCCAGGAACATTGCATTATTTCCTTTAATAAGCATCCCAATTTTGTAATTCTCTGCTGCTTGTTTTTAATAGTATTCGTTTTTTTTTATTTTCCACTAACCATGTTGGGTAGACTAAAACAAATTTACGAAAATCGATAACGAAATTCTTTAAATATTTCAAAAACCTTCACTTTAATGTATGTTTACATTAACTACTTTTAAAATTAAGCTACAAAGCAATAGTATTACGCAGTCTACTGACAGAATAAATACTCTTATCACAACCAAATTTCAAACTCAACAGTACACACTCTCTATCAACACGCCCCAATACATATCACATTGCAAAGAAATTATTGTAAATAGAAAACTTATGAAAGCATAATCCGATGCACGTGAATCGTGCAATAAAGGTTAGAGTAATTTGTTAAATTACGGACAAAATACCAATTAAAAAAATGCCGTGCGAATTGTCGGTCTCGTTTTCTCGGAAGGCATTCTTTGTTTTCGCGCATTTTTCCCTTTTTGAATATAATGTTCCCACCATGTCACAATTGAAGGGGAAAGTGGATAAAAGTGTAAAGTGACATAATTAACATTTTGAGATATTTGAGTGCAAAGTACTTTTGATGTTACTTTTATACGATTAGATCACCTTTTGAAATGTGCATTACTATATGTCTAAAGTAGTTTATTTTCTTGTCGTACAATAAAATAAGAATATTTTTCATTATTTACTTCTTCTTGAAATATTTATGTAGTTAGCACCTTTATCTATATAATTAAGAAACATAGTCGAACTCATTTTTTTTCTAGACAAAGGAATTGTCTAGTAAAACATACTATTAAAATGTAGTAAACGTTTTATAATGTGCGCAATATGATAGAGCTAGAAACGAGAACAAAGGGATTTCAGATGTTCTTACTTAATATTTGTTCTAGGAACTACTTGGATTCATCTAAAATGAAACTATATTGCTTTTCTAAGTCGCACAGCTTTTCATCTGTTGCTTCAATACATTTTCGCCCAAGTAGTCGCGGTATCGTAACACCTGTGGATCTAGTTATTTGAGATTTACTTTTAAAAGGATCAGCTTCCTTAAAAGTATGTATTCATCGAAACGGTCTTTGTACAAATAAGAACCGTACTCACCTACCCTTATTCATTTTATGCAATCAATCTCTGAACTTGACAATCTCCTTACGAGATTTTTCTATCGTGCTATTAGCTTTCAATTTTTTGGTAATGTATCAATTTTATGTGATTGTGTTTGTAGGTCTCAGCAATGATGTTCCGATACTCCTGTGGGGTATATATTGTCTCATGTTTACGAAGAACTTTCCCTATTTGACCAATGTACTAGTCACAGTCCAAAAAAGTATGTCCAACTTCGGGGAATTTATGATCAATGATTTTGAACAAGCCTTTAATAACAAATACTTGTACACAAAGATCAATGGAAAATTCTTGTTTTGACCTGCACAAAAATTAGTCCAAAATATTATATAATTCTTACGTTTTAGTAGTTTGTCAAACTCAGTTAACGCCATAATGGAGTAGCAAATCTCATTGTTCCTCTTTTTCGCTACAGCTTCAGCCTAAGTATTATAAGTACTTCGTTCTTGTCCGTTAGTGATAATGTGAATACCAAGGTTGTAGAACCATAATTGATGTAAGTAGAATGCCTTTAATTTAGTTAGCTTTGGCAATGGCATTGCCTGTTGTAAATCAAATGTTCAATAAACAATGCTATCATCTTCCTTTGCCTCTACAAGTCATCGCAGGTATCTGAATCGCAAGCACTAAACGTATCGCTTCGTGGCAAATCAAATGATAGATTAAATTCAGTTGAATATACTTTTGAATAAAAGCTCCTTTTTACTTTAAACCTTTGTGAAAGATTATCTGCTTCACACTGTTCTAAATATATGATCTGCATTATTGAAATACTCAAAAGTGGCTACAGGTATTGTCATTGGAGGTTGATGTTGCGAGTATAACTCTGTGCTCCTTTATAAACTCTCGTACCTCTGTGTCAATTCTTTTATGCTGATTTTTATAAAACCCACGTTGATTATTGGGTGGTGTACATAACCCACCCTTTATATGAGATTGAATTAATAGCACTTTCATTTTTCCAATCTGAAACGAAGAAAAAAGCACAATTTTACAAACTTTTGTTTATTTTCCAGAGCACGTTACAAAATACTTGAAAGACACTGATCTATTTTTTGTAGATGCCTTGTGATATTTTACAGACCCTTTACAACGCTTTTCAAAAGTAAAGCATTTTTAGCATTAACAACTAGTTTATAAAAACTAGAAAAAATGTTTTCCCTTTCTACCTTATTAAATTGAGCACTACATTGGAGTCTGCATTCTTCATTGCACAAGCATAAAGGTAAAGTAGCCTTTTTTAAGGTACAATTATACCTTTCTGTGAAATATTGCTTTTGCTGTCTCCTTAGAATAGCTGTTTTTCTTATCTACCATGCTTGTTCATTACTTTGCCCGTTCCTTGTATTGTTTTTCTTAAAAGAAAATGTTTTTTCTTTTTCCAGTCGGTACCATATTAGACTTTTCTACTTTCTTAATATTAATTAATCTAGTACTTCTACATCAGGCCTGCTTCCATTACTCTTAGTAGGTTCTTCGATATTAGTAAAGTTTTCTTTTTCGTAACTCTCATTTTCGGACGATGATTTGGAATATATTCATCTCATTCGTTACTGAATGTGTCAGAAAGCAGGATGTCATACACTCATCGGAAGACAGATTTTAAGTAATCTCCTACTCTCTTACGATGTTCAAATCTGTAACATAATCATAATTTAAGTTTAGAGTATGATTTATTAGGTGATTAAATATTAATATTAAGTATATTTTGTAAGATGCATTTTATTCAGAAATACAATATCTTCTGCTATGGCTTGCTACTTTTTTTTTGCTTATTTTCATTACTCATGGGACTATGATTATCCACAACACGTTACTCTTCAAACTGAACCTATTATTTACATTATCCTCTGGAAATCCTCCTTCATCAAGTTCAATAAACAAAAGCCTTTTTAAGTTTTCTTCTTCTTTTTCATTTTTATGGTCTTAAAGAATAATGATAATTAGACTTTAAAAGTAAATAATTGTTGTACTTGTAAGTGTATACACAGTAAAACATATACCTACTCTACCGTTTAGAACGTGCCGTTTTTTTTCAAAAATTTTGAGGTTATCGTGTGTTCTTACTTCTTTTTCACTTTCAGTATTAGATTTTCCTATCGCATTACCATTATATGAATTTGTTGCCAAATTAACTAGCATTTTCTCCCGTGTAAACCGCCTGCCCCTTCATTCATTCCCATTCAGAAATTTTCGTTACGCCATTGCTCAAATTTAATATTCCATGACTAGATGCGCCTTAAAATCTTGAAATCTAATATTTTTCATTGTAAAATGAGAATACAATTTGAAAATCGATAACGTGGCAGAAAAATTATTACATGTACCACCTGTGCCACGCGTGCCATAGGTTCGCCACCGTTGACCTAGAGGAAAAATAGCTAATAGTAAAGTAATTTTTATTAAAGGAAAAACTACTGTGGACCAATAAATTATTACAATAGCACAATTAGAAAACTATGTATTTAATTTTCAATTTTTCGAAAGTTAAGGTTTAATTATGAAATTTAAATACTTGATAGTCCATGCGTAAAATTATTTACTGAAATAATGATGTCCTAACACATATTTGTAGGATGTTATATTTTTTTAAAAATACATCTGACATACAAAGAGTAGTCCGTTGGATACAGTCCCAGATATTGGTTGTCAAGTGGACGACAGTTCTACATTAATATTTAAAGAATTGCAGGGCTTGGATGTCTGCATCATAAACTATTACATTATGCGATATTTATGCTAATTTTCATCCATTTATAATTACTTTTATGTATACTATTATATAAAAAGTTGCAAAACAAGATATCAAAAAATTTTTGTTTAACAAATATACAGATAAAAGAAGCAACATTTTAGTTGTATTACGAAAGTTCTTTTCAAGAGTGCTCGTACTTTAGCCAACTCCTCTGCGCCAAGCAGCAATTTTTTAAACAAGCAGGTAAACTTCTAATTTATTTTTTAAATTTTTATGCATTTTTAAAACTTCATAATATAAAGAAATTTTCTCGTTACATTGTGAATTGAACAACTATAATAATATTATTACAAAACACATAATCAATTATCTAAAGACAAGGTAGCTCACAGTAAAGTTATTTTTATTATAGGACAAACAACTGCAAACCGATAAACTATTACAATAGTTTAAATGAGAAAACTATTTAAGAGATGTGTTAATTAACACATAGATCGTTTATAACGCATATAATTGTAGTACCAAAAGTTGTCAGTCCATGCGCAAAATGATTTGCTGTTTACTCATCTATGTTTGAAATATATTTTCTGGCCAAAAAAGTATGTAAACAGTAGGTTACGGGGAAAGCGAACGTTACGGTATAAATTTATATTTGTTCAGAAGGAGTGGGGACACCAAAACAATTTTAGGGTGAATCGGCTATAAAAAGAAAATAATAAAGAAGATACATACTCTTTCTATTGACACATTTAAGGGGCGTCAAACCGTCTTGTCTAAGCAATCCCTTCGATATTTTCCCTATACGAAAAACGGTTATTCCATATAGGTTTCCTTTACTTTTGCTTTCTTAAGTTTATCACATTTTACATATTCTACCGTACCTTAAAAGCACTTGTTAATTTTTTTCGTTCTAAAGAAATTTTTAATATATTTCTCAAATAAGACTCTGCTACGTACCTAGACGCAGCCGGAAGAAACAGAAACACCAGGCTAACTACCAACTGCGGAGAGCGGGGGGATTTACCAACATACCAATAAAACAAAAAAAATAAAATATATCTCCCACGATTATCTATTAACACATAAAAATCAATAAAGGGTTCTGTACAAACAAGCAAAAGGAAAATTAAGCGTTACTATTTTACAGCCAACAATTATATTCTACGGACAATTTAGAAATTTAGCTACGAATTGCGCATCTCGTATTTACACAAAATAAAATTAATCAGTAGCAAATAAAAAATGTGAGAGCTTTTGTCAAATGTTTTTAAATTTTTACCTAATAATTTTTGTAAAGTAACTAAGTAATAAAGCGAATAAACATTCTTTTGACACGCATCCTTAAAAATATTACATCACACATGTAGAGCGATAATATCGAATCGTAGCAACAATCAATATTTCTACAATGTGACGTTTCTTGTCACGTCACTACACCAACCGTTGATACAGAATATGCCATTGCCGCACACAAAAGAAAACAAGTTGCATACCTGTCGGTGTCCTGATACTTAGCTCACAAGCCGTCGGGGTTGAGTCATCATAGAAACGCCATGGTCGTCAGCATACATTTACTCTGCTACAATTATTGCAGCAGCAGTCTACGGACAAAAGTAGTTATTCTACATAAAGAAAAAACTTGATTTACATAAAGGAAGAACCCATTTGGCCTCCAGCAATACACGCAGGACTGTAATTGGCAAAACAACAATATACGCCCATTGTTTTTAAAGTGATAGAACGAGTAATGTAGAACATATTTCGTCGCACGGGCTGCAGAACCAAATTCAGAATAAATTTAAATGACACCCATTCGAAATCCAAACATCCATGTTATCGAAACGCAATTCAAGTTGGAAAACACGGTTTTATCGTAGAATACTGCGCGACCTTATTTTAACAAGTCGTTACTTTCTCACAATAGAGAAGATCCATTATACGCGGTTGTAATGTTGAACAAATTGAAGGTTGCCTAAAAACAGGCTATGATCTATTTAATTATAGCATAATAAACTTTACGTTTCAAAGCAAATAGATTTATATTAAGGAATTATTCGAAGGCGTATTTATTGCAGAAAAATTAAATATACAGGATGTAAACTATTTAATTGTAACCTAAACTTGTCGTTTTTAAAATAAAAGGGATTTGAGTTGAAAATTATTGGACCGCGTATTGATTATTAACCGGTAAAAATGTACGGGATGTTCAAAATAAACGTAACAACTCCATCACCGGGGCGGCTGGATATCCTTCCACAAGTTTATCTATATACCTAGTTCATAAATAAGTTCAAATAACGTTTAATTAAATTTCACTTCCATTAAGACTACATAATTGCAATACGAATACAAATATTTCCTAAAAAAAAATAATTTCCTAACATTAAACTTGACAGAAATTACAAAATAAATGCTAAAGAAGAACATTAAGTTCATCAATAATACTACCACACCATTGGTTCAATTTCCAATATCAATATGAATGACATGCTAAACCCATTGCTGGAAATGCCATAATTAACAGTACTTTGAAAACATAGTTTAATATCAGCTTTTCCTTTCTATAAATCAATTGACCATTAAAAATACTTTAAAATTAATACACATCAATTTCCTAATTTTTCGAAATGTTCACACTTTATTTTTCGATATTATTATACTTAAATTTAAAACAAACGAGTTCCATTGCTGTTCCATAGTCGAACAAAATAATCGTTTTCGCATTCTGTTAACTTCCTACTATGTAGATACCAACTATTTACATTTAAAATCCACAGTAAATAATTATAAATGAAAAACAAAACGGTTCATATTTTACATGTGGTATAATTTCCAGTTTATCTCTAGAATTTATGGATGTGCAGAATCAGCTGCCTTTTATTGTTTTCGTTTTAACAGCAGCTCCTTAAACACAAAACAAACCCTATCTCTTCAGCTGACTAGCAGGCATATAAGCTCTTTCTTGCCGATCTCCATACCAGTTTCCAAGTCCCCATGCACGGACTAATATTTCTTGCTGACGCTTATAACCGAAGTTAATCAAAACTGGCGCATCAAATTTTATCCTTTCAGCAAAATTCACACTTACAACTTAAGGCTATTTTACTTTCAACCTAGTTGGCTTTTTCAGGTTTAGTCATTATATAGCGTTGTCTACTTCTGGTAATGTATGTTAACCGCCATCACAGTTTTGTTCACACAATATAACACACTTGATCTATGCTTAACAAAAGGATATTGCACGAAAACTGTCCATTTGCAATTTATCTTTCTATGGAAACGCATGTGCAGTGTCTTATCACGCTCAGACTTGTTTTTATTTGCTGTTTCGAAATAAGTCTTTGGCTAGATTATTAAGTTCACAATGTATTTAAAAGAAATAATGTCGTACCTTGTTATACGAATTATTCTTACAGAAACAAAATTTTGAAGTGACATGCTTGATTAACATTTATTGTTCGTAAAACCTTAATATACCGGGTACAAACATGTTTAATTTGTCTATCCAAATTTAATATTTATATTTTTTTATCTAGTTTACGTTTGAAGTCACACAAACGCATTACAATTTGAAAAACGACACCCAATAGTTTCGCAAAACAAATTATATCAGAAAGCAGAGCATGTACTATTTATTGCAAATTCATTTTATAAACAACGTTATAAAATTTTTTTTAAATACTAGAAAATTTATACTTAATTATGCGAAATAGCTTTGTTGTTGTAAGACTCAACATATATTTACTTACTGCACCACATGCCAGAAATAATTTTTTACCTCTAGATCATGATACACTAACATGTAGCTTTTAATTATCCATAGTAGTTTTTGTTTTAATTTTTTACATAAAATACTTAATTGTACATTTTGATATTATATCAATCTATAGAACTGCAAGCCGCGCTGATCTTCCATGATAAAGAAAATAATATATTTTCGAAAACTTGAATAGTTGTAAGAAGATTGTTTTAGATTCGGGTCCAATCTGACAGACTCCTGTATATTTGTTAATTATATATATATATATATATATATATATATATAATGCTATGCTATGATAGTAGGGTTATATAGGGGTATATAGAGCCATAAGGGTCGCTCACTACAAGTAAATAGTACTAAAATCAAGAAACTTAAACAATTTCATCATGAAAAGTACATAATTCGCAAAGTATGCAAAAAGCAAACATTTAACACACTGTATAAGGATCACATTTAACTTTAATTAATGCAGGAAAGCTCGTCCTTCGATAACTCAACCACATTCAGTAAGATAAATAACTCTGTACACAATCAAACTTATTTTAAACCAGAAAAGCATTCATAAATTCTAAATAAATACGCACTAAAAGCATCGAAAGCTAGAAATCATGATATGAATTCTGTTAAAATTAAACACGCAATAGTGCAAAGAAATAACAAAGCTTTCCCGCAATAAACGCACATTTCAAAACAAATACGTTTCGGAAACGCAGGATGTAAATAAACGCATTTTATTTTAGGTCATTATAGAAATTACGCCTACGTGATTTTTAACATGGAGTAAATTCAAAACCCAAAACATTATCTTGACAAACATAAAGCCGTAAGTTTGTCTATGTGAGAAGTAGAGTTAAAAGTTTCTACAACAAAACAAAACAGACGGGTGAAAGAACAAATCCACTATATAGAACTTGAATACTACGTGCCCGATAGCATTGTTTCGGCGGGTTATTATCAAATTCATACCTGAGAAAACCCAAAGTATTGACAATATCCTATAGCATGCCTTATATTTTGTCAGATGGAGGCGTTGCTTTATATATCACTTAAATTTGATAAACAAGCAGTCTTCCTTCAACCTGAGTACGCTTCACATAAGTTTAAATTAAAAATCTACGTAAAGTAAACATAGAAAAATTAAATAATTATATTTCGCGAAACTCGTGATAGAAAAATTTTGAAATTAAAAATAGTAGCGAAAAATATACAAGAGAATTTTGTCGTTATCTGGAAAACGTAAGTGAAAGCTTATTAATTAAATATAATTTGAATATTTATAATTTAGGATTCTAGGCATAACTCTAGGAAAATCTAAGTAGAAATTAAAGTGGAACTTTAGATTGGTACATAAATTTAAATTTGCAAATAAATTCGAATTTAAACCGATAAAAAATTGCATAAAAATATTGGTTTGCATTTACGCATCGGAGCACAAAACGAAGGATAGTTCTAAGAATTAGATGGGTGTTTGGCCCAGCCGTACTATAAAATCAGCAAGCGATCTTAACTGAAAGCAATCCCGGGGTATATGTCAAAGGCACGCAGTAGCAGATCCAAGAATAAAGACACGCAAGGAAAACTACAGGTGAGAACATTATTTAAATAACAAAATGCATTATTTTCTTTTTTTATTAAACATTTACTATTTCATTATACCAGAATATTTATGTAAAGGGTCATCAAAAATCTCTTTATACGTGAAAATTTACGTAAAAGGGAAAGTCATTAAACGTTCAAGGGTATTTCCAATAGTATACAGTGCCATTTTTGCTGGCTTTAAACTAACTAGAGGAAGCTATAATTTTGGAATAAACAAATTAATATTATTATTATTTTGATTCAGGAATTTATTTTGTCGAATAGTGAATCATATTAAGCTGTAAAGTGTATACATTTTTTTTGTCATTATACAAATCTTGGTCAATTTCGTTTGTCTCAATCAAGTAGGAAAGTATTAGATAAAAAGCGGGGTAAATTCTTTGTCATCGTAACGTCGTGCACTTTGTGTGAATTAGACTGAGCTAGTCGAGGCATATTTAATTTTAGGTTATTTTAGGACATAAAGCGTTGGCGGGCAGTAGGAAACTAAACGTTCATTACATCGGTGTGCGACGTTATCATAGCGTTATCATAGCAAATCTATTCTAGCCCATCGCTTGGGTCGCCAAATTTACTTTCTTCTATGTTCTAGCCCCACGTTGTCGGCGACAATTAACATTCTGGTATGTTACACGAGCCTCGGCTCTGTGTCCAAAAATAACCTATAATTTAAATATGCCTTGACTAGCTCAGTCTAATCCACACAGAGTGTACAATGTTACGATAACAAAGAATTTACCGCTCTTTTTATCTAATACTTTTCTACTTGAATGAGACAAACGAAATTGACCAAGATTTGTATAATGACAAAGAAAAAATATATACACTTTACAGCTTAATATGATTCACTATTCGACAAAATAAACCTCTAAATAAAAATAATAATAATATCAATTTGTTTATATCCCCAAGATTATAGTTCCCTTTAGTTAGTTTAAAACCAGCACAAATGACACTGTATACTATTGGAAATACCCTTGAATGTTCAATGACTTTTCCCTTTTTACGTAAATTTTCACGTATAAAAAGACTTTTGATGACCCTGTGCATAAATATTCTGATATAAGAAAATAATGCTTTATGTTATTTAAATAATGTTCTGACCTGTAGCTTTCCTTGCATGTCTTTTTGTGCTGCTTACCAGTACACCTGGATTGCTTTCAGTTGAGTTCACTTGTTGATTTTATAGTACGGCTGGGCCAAACATTCGTATAATTCTTAGAACTATTCTTCGTTTTGTGCTCTGATGCGTAGATGCAAACCAATATTTTTATGCAATTTTAGATCGATTTAAATTCGGATTTATTTATAAATTTAGATTTATGTACCAATCTAGAGTTTTACTTTAATTTCTACTTAGATTTTCCTAGGGTTACGCCTATAGCTCTAAATTATAAATATTAAAATTATGTTTAACTAATAAACTTTCACTTACGTTTTCCAGTTAACGGCAAAACTTTTCTCGTATATTTTTCACTATTACTTTAATTTCAAAATTTTTTTATCACGACTCTCAGAAAATATAATTATTTAATTTTTCTATGTTCACTTCACGTAGATTTTTAATTTGAACTGATGTAGTTTTTATTTTTTATGTTTTACATACTATTAACCAATATGGCTCTATATCCATAAATAAAATTTCTTGAGACGCTTATTGTTTAAACTGTAAGCGTATGAAGTACAAATTTTTCGTTTTATTATTTTTCCAAAAATGTTGGTGTCAATCGTTTAAAAAAGTTCAAAGTTAAATAAGTTGAAATCAATTTTTTAGAACTAATTTTGACAAAATAATGGATATTTTTAAACATCTATTACGGCAGAAACATCTGGTAACTGTGAAACTACTTACTTACGTTTGTGCTTATATAACTAAGCCCATGAAAATGATTACTTAATTCTGTCATCTTGACTTTTTGCGCAAACGTAGAAACCTGCATTCTTCTTACGCTAGAACGACGTATACTATACCTCGACAAAATGCTTATGTTGAGTGAGCATGTAGAGAATATTGAAGCTGCTATTAGAGAGTGCGCTGAACATTACCGGAACCGTAAAACATTAGAAAATTGGAAGATAGGTTCGTAACAGTAATACGTGATAGAGGCCGACTAAAAGGTGCAACGAAGATTTGGCAGAAAGGGTTTACTTGGTGAATGAAAACCCCGGAATTTCAACTAGAAAAATTGAAAACATAACTGTAGTTTACGGTGTTTTAGTTAATTGAATTCTGCTCCAAGAGCATTTTCACCCTTTTCATTTTACAAAAACACAGGTTTAATTAGAGGAAGATTTTCACGTTTGTGTTAATTTTTGTAAATGACTTTTGTCGGTTTTAGAAAGGGCTCCTAATATTACAGAAAAAGTTTTCTGGCAAAACGAAGCAATTCTTTTGAGAAGCGGCTATTTTAATCAATACCCTATGTATTTCTATTTGGTGGAAAACCCACAAACAAACTATGAATCTTCACACCAACATTACTTTTCGGTCAATGTGTTGACAGATATTATAAGAAATTGATTTGTAGGCCTGATATTTTAACTGAATAGATCAAACGTAGTCATTTGGCTAAAGAAAGGAACATCTGGATACAATTAAATGAGGCCTCGGTTCACTTACATGCCGGTGTTCGACAGTGGTTAAATTAACACTTCCAAATGACTGAATTGGTAGATGTGGTATTGTTAATTGGCCAACCAGGCCGCCTGAAATGACTTCCTCGATTTTACCTCTGGGAACATGTAAAATCCAATATCTACAAAGCAGCCGTACAAAACGAAGATATTTTAAGAAAAGGGATACAACACGCGTAGTTCATTTTTAACATTGCAATATTGGTTAGTGCGGTCAAATTATAGGTCAGATTGAACGGAACAATGTAGACGCGACATTCACATACAGGAAGTGCATAGCAGCTACATTTGAACGAAACAATGCATGCATCAACGCACAAAGAAGTGTGTGACAGTTACAAAGAACACTTAAAGACACTATAAATTCTTAAAGGAGTACATTCATGAAAGCTAAATTGAACAAATCTACAATTTTCTCCTTTGCATTTAGAACAGTTCAGTAAAATTGAATTAATCAGTTCAACTTCAACTTTTGATCCGAGTACTGTTTAGGTTATGATGTTGTGATTATGAAATAAATTAGATTACATGTTATAATAAATACATTTATGCGATATAAATTATTGGAGTTAGTGCTTGACATAAATTAACAATTAGTAATTGGTAATAATTAAAATAGTAGCTCTTCGTTTGGTAGTGCATCATCGTAATTAAGAAGATAATGTATTGTCGCTTTAAGGAAGAACATTGCTAGCGATCAACTTGGAATAAATTGTTCGTAGTACATTAGTGTTTCACTGTGCTTACGAGTGAACAGGCTCGTGTAATCGGTTAATAAAGGACTGTGATTAAAGTAGTCTCGTTACCGTATCAACATGAAGTTATTTTATCATGTAAATATCAACGTTACTTTACAATCTTTTGCGAAAACTATTTATGTTAGGAGTTATATCTTTTGCGTTAGTTGAAGGTAGTCTCGTTTGACTGCAGTGTACCTATGTAACACAATTTTTCATTAATGAAAACGACTTTACCACTCGTTCCGTGAGAAACTGTTACAATAAGAGTGTCTGTTATATATCAATTTTATATTTTTACAAAAACTGCCGCTTTACAAACAATTTTTACGTTAGAAATCTCCAGAAGCCACAAAGTCAATTCAGATTGTTAGAAAAGATGCTTTGATGTCTATGATGAGATTATCAAGCAAACAATCGAGTCACTTGAGCTGTATGAAAAGGTTATATTGTGATATGGCAGAAAACCATTAACCTTCAAGAGCTTGTTACGTTTATTTTTCAACATAAATTAAATACCCTTTTTCTCCTGGTTGTCATTACCCGCTCGAATAAATTTCATTTATTCTTAAATTCTTTAGTAATACCCTATGTTGTGTACCTGTTCAGAATAATCTTGCTTTAACATAATTTTATCTCAAATCCATTTTGCTATTAAAACAAAAATTTATTCGATAAATTAAATAGTTAATACCTTGTTTTAGGTATCCATTACTTTGTTAAACATTCTGATAACGTATAATTGCTTTTTCTGGTGTTTTCCATCTAATGACTTGTCAAAATAATGGACCCTACTATTATTTGATAGCGTGTTTTCCAGTTTGCTAATCGCGCTTTGATAACGCGAGGATTGCAGTTCGAACTCGTGTTATTTTTGAACCAATTTTTAATTTGATTCTGCAGCTTGTGCGTTAAAATATTTTCTACATTACTCGTCCCAGTACTTCAAAAGCGATGCACGTTTTTTGTTCGACAAGCAGGAGGTATCTTGCGTGTATCGATCTTAGCTGGAGACCAAATTAGTTCTTTTATATAGGCCCAACTGTTATTTGCCACAGATCAACTGCCGTTGTCTGTAGATCGCTAGTGCCGTTATGGTAACAGGGTAAATAGATCCCAACCACCGTGACGATGCGATGCTGATTCACTCCCGATGGTGTGCAAGCTAAGTATCCCGACACATATAGGTATACAACTTGTTTTCTTTTGTGTATATCAAGGGCATATTCCTTATCAGCGTTTGGTGTAGTTACGTGATAAGAAACGTGACACTGTAGGACTATTGTTTGTTGCTGCGAAGCAATATTATCGCTCTACAGGTGTGATGCACCATTGTTAAAAATGTTTAACAAAAGTTCCCACACGCTTATACTTTTTTCTACGGATTAGTTCATTTTACAAAAGATATGAAGTAAAATTTAAAAAAATGTTTGACAAAAGTTATCACACGTTAATTCCTTTCTACTGATTAGTTTATTTTACGAAAGATATTATGTGCAATTTTAAAAACGCTTCACAAAAGCTCTCACATGTTTATTTTCTACTGATTAGGTTTATTTTGTGTTAAATACGCGATGCGCACTTTGCATCTAAAGTACTAAATTTTTCGTATCACATAATTGTTTGCTTTGAAATAGTAACGCTTAATTTATTTTTTTTTGCTTATTTGTACAGAAACCTTTATTTATTCTTATTGTTAATAGATAATCGTGGGCGACGTGTTTTTTATGTTTTTTGGTATGTAGGTGAATCCCGCACTCTCCGCGTTTGGTAGTTAGTCTGGTATTTACGTTTCTTCCGGCTACGTCTAGGTACATAGCAAACTTCAGACATTTGTGACGTTGCTTTGAAATGTTTACCATCATATTTAATTTTAATAGTCCTGTATTAGTAAATCCCACTAATAGGGTTAGGTTATTTCTTTTAAGACATATAATTTTTATCCTACATGCACCTTTGATCTAAAAAAGGATTATTTCTGTATCTTATATTGTTCATACCCAAATGCTCTTAAATTCATTACGTCGATTTTTAAGATGAAGAAACGATGTCATGGCTGCTTTGTATTCTAAAATTATTAGAGTTATATGATTAAGTTGTTTTAATTAATAATGTATCCCGCTGGCGCCTATCACCTCATCGTCTGGATACGAAGATGTTCACACGCAATATTGTGCTGATTAAAGAAAATGAGAAATTTTTTCTCTGGTTCTAGTTAATTTTTTGTAAGTTAATTTTACACGTATTAGATGGAGAGAAAGCAACACAAAGTAATTTCACATTGCAGTTCCAAGTCATCTGTCCGAATTCTGCGGATGTTATCTCGAATAGTAATATGGAAGGAAGAATCTTTTGCAAAGAGCACTTTGCTTTTAACATTCAAAGAAATAATATATAACCTCAGTAGGTTAGTTAACCATCAAGAAGATATCGAACCGATTAAGGCAGTTAGTCAATGAAGTTCGGATAGTATCCTATCAGGTTGGCTGCTTTTAATTTTAGAGACAACTTAGTTCTCATTAAATTGACAACTTCATGTTGGTGTTAGATAAAAGCATACTGATTCAGAATATCTAATTTTCCTTATGAAGTTTTAAGAGGATCTGGTAAAGACAAAATACGTTTAAGGGATAAAGTTTTTTATTGCTGTCCGAGTTATCTACAGTCAAAATTTACTCACCTGGTATTTAGTATTAAAATTTCTGAAACTGTAACCCACAGTTACTGTAAATAAATGGGTATTTATAATTAATTGCATGAAATTTATAAACCTATCCACAGTACGTTCTTATTATTAAGTTAAGGATTTAGATAGTAATTTTGTTTGCCGAAAACATTTTCCATTCTGCTAAGTAATTTTTGATATATGTAATTTTTAAGTTTTGGTTAAGAATGTCTATCATGTACCTTTAATGAAAACATAAATCTGTAATAGAGTAAAGATTTTTTAATATGGGTGTTTTCACAACTAAAGTGCCATTACCTAGAGGCGTGGATACAATCAGGTAATTTAACATTTAATTTACCAAAACTTCCTTTCATCTAGCAGTTTTAAATAGTTATATTAGTATTCTTATGGTTAACAATAATATTGTACTTAATGAGTTCTCATGTGAATTTTAGGCCAGAATCACTTTTTGACATGAGTTTTGCATCCTCTTCTTATTCTTTCTTGGGGTTTTTCCTAGAAAATTCCGTACTTTCAGATTAGGTGAAGTCTAAGATACTTCCAGATTAAGACATATTTTACACAATATAACATTCCGTGACCTTTTTTAAACCACCCGTCTCACTGAGTTAGTCGGCAATCATTCTTGTTAGTACAGTCGAGATTTACGGTACTTTACTAAGACAGGTTTTACCAGAGTACTTCAACGAGCTTTTCTGGGGATCATCGGCTAGAATTTCTGGGGCCAAACAGATTCACAGTAGTTAAATATTAGTCAGCTGTGACTGCATAGGTTTGACAGTTTTATAGCACACGTTAAACAACTAATCTAGACGAATACGTTGTGCAAACTCTTTTTATAACTTGTCGTTTTTATATTTGTGGGCGTTGGGTCACTTTTGTGGATCCACACACCATACTCTGGGCGATAAGGTGCGTCGTAAAATGGCATGCAGGTTTCGTTTCTTGACTTAATGATCTCTCGTCTTCTAACATTTCTATGGGTTACTGGCTAGTGGTGACAAGTGTTGTTTACTAAAAGTCTTGTAATCTGAAGACCAATCGATATATGACCTTTTGATCTTACACTCTTTGTGTACGGTTTTCAATCGTTAAGACTTACAAAAATGTTATCTACACTTTAAACTGTGACTGATCAATTATTAGACTAAACATTTTTAGCAATGCAATAGGTTTAGCCACTTCTTTACGATAAGCATCATAGGGAGAATGTTAAACTCCGGAAACCAGTAGCAAGGTATAGTTTTTATAGCTGTTGATGTACCCATTCGGTTTTACTTACACAATGTTAGATTCATGATGTTACTACTGAAAAACTCCACTGTTCTGAAAAATTTAAACTATTTTTATTTTCAAAGTAGTTAGTACCAAATTAAATAATATGCAACTTATATTTTGTACATCTGTAAGTTGGAATTAAGTAAAAGCTTAAGCTATTCACAATAAGTGTGTGGAGTCGAATGCGAAGATAACTATTTTATTCCCATGACCTTTGGGTTACTCAACTGGGTACGACTATCGTGAAACTATTACTCTAGCTAGTGATTTGTTAGCGGTTTAGCTATCCATAACATTCTTTATTTACACTATAAAAGTGGTTAAATCTTAGATAGCAATCAACTGAGAGTAGATAACAGAAATGCACTTTTTTTTCGGTAGTTTGGTTTCGTTGACAAAGGTTCAGGTCAATCTCATTAACTATCCCGGAGCCAAAGACTCGGATTTTAAAAACATTTATAATTTTTTACCAATCGTGTCTTATATTTTCGTTGTAGAATTTGCGATTTTAATTTAGCTCTTTGTTTTGCGTTAAAGTGTATCTTCCTTTATTAATGATCTCCATGTGCAAGTGCGTCTGCAACTGTGCACCTGTGTGTATGTGTCGTGCGTGCGTGAGTGCTTGCGTGTGTATAGGTGCTGTGTGTATATGTGTTACGCGCGCATGCGTGTGCATATATGTGGGTGCGTGCGTGCGTGCCTACATGCGGATTAGGTGCGTCGGTAAGAGAGTAGAAATATCTAAACTATAATTTCATCTTATTAATAACGATTGTCAAATTACAAATCAACCTGCTCTATGCCACTGCCTTCGTGCTTATTCTTAAAAACTATTACACATCAGCCATGAACACGAACGCTCTTAAATCAGTCGAAACGCCAAAACTTGACCATATAAGATTTAATTGAAAAATTTGTAATTGGAAGTTAAGTTAAGAAAAATCATGGTGCATCTGGATTTTGTTAAAATCTGAGCGTTCTTTAACTTTACTTCTTTGATATTCACTATGCAGACCCAAGTGGCAGTCTGTTGCAACACGGTATATACGTCTCAGTCATGAAAAGGTACCTTTGGACGATTCTCCCTTATTCTAAAGTCGAATCAGAGTAGCAGTTCCTGGTTTCGACACTTTGTTTTAAAAATTGGAGGTTAATATTTGTAAAAATCCAACTTAATAGTATCTTAGAATATGGAAGTTGTAGTTGGTGTAAGCTGTGTGGGATATATAAAGGAAATTTTATCATTTCTGATAATTTGGTGCAGAAGGGTTTCTTACGTTCTGAATTGACGTTGTTAAGTTCCACTTCGTATTTACTGCCTTCTTACTTTAAAGACTATTTCAGTTTTTACCTATTAAAACATACGAGTTGCTACAATTTTATTATCTCAAGTCCGCTCTGTTAGGCAGTCAACTGTGCTCGTCCTTTTATTTACGTTTATCAGTTCGGGTTAGCCCTGTTAGGCAACCAACATTGCTTGACCCTTACTTAATTTACGATTTTACTTGTTTACATTCTTTCTGGTCCCTATCAAAGGATGCATTTTTACTAATTAGGAATTTCCTGAATGTTACTTGTTTAATAGTAACTAGGTAAAGCAGCTGTGTTATCTTTGAAAAATATCATCTGCTCAAATTTATTTCTATTTTGCATAAAATTTCCATGATTATTTCTTTAGAAAACAATTGTATAGCTACCTTGGTCGAACGAGTTCACTAGATAATTAGCGGTATTTCCTGTTGGTCCTTCTATTCTAAATAAAATAAAGTCCGATTGCACTTACAAATCCTTAAGATGAAAAATGTATTTTTTTTACGTGACCGGTAGGTAATTGAAGAATGATATTCCTTTAATAGAAATGTTAATATATTTAATCCGTTTTGTAACCACTATTCTTCCGTTTTTCAAACTAATGTTTGTTTGGTCGTACTATAGAAACGTGCTTTATCATTACAACACATTTTGTCTGGTTCCCGTATAGTATGTAGATCAAGTTAGAATGAAATAGGCAGCTGTCTTTGCTCTTCCGTAATTCTATTACATACCATACTTGCTTACTGGCATTTCCTATTTCTATTCATATTTACTGGCTATCAGCTATTGTTTAGCTCTTAGGGGTTTTCTCAGGATTAATTCTTTTGTTGCTTTAGTTGGTCGTTTCGTGTTGTTATAACGCAGGTACACTAGAATTTAGCTTAAGGTCTCGGTTTATGTCGGGTATAGTAGTTCCCCTTCATTGGTTGCGAAATATTTTGTCGCTATTCTGTTATTTAAAATGGCGGATTGTAAGATGGATATCTATCAGCTTCGTAAAGACGAACTCCCATTTGAGTTATTGATTCGTAAAGTTGCTCTCCCGTGGAAACTATGGATAGGGTTGCTTACGGCCGTTGCAAAACATGAAACCACTTGCTCTAGCCCTTTGCTACCTCACACCTTAAACCAAATGAGCAACTCACTATTATTGCCGGAAAAGTCATCGAACTACAGTCCCACTTGCAGAAATCTGACAATCCTTTCACAATCCATAGCTATCGAACGCTCCATGTGTGGAAAAGAATTAACCTTCTTGTACTAGGTACTTTATCGCCTAAATAATTAGAAGTACGTACTAAACTTTTTGCCAAAATTCTTCGCGTACTAAATATTTTGAATTCCCGTTCTTCTAGGGAAGTCGAAAACCTTGGTAATTTTTTGTCAAAATCACTTTCAGTCAATGACAACGCCAGCGACGAAAGATTTGAGACCGCTGCTCCTTCGAACACCTCTTGGAATACTTCTTCTCAAACTTCAAATTTCAAATCTATATAGATGGCGAAATGGCATTTGAAATTTTTCGGAGACCCTAAGATACTGACGGTCCATAATTTTCTGGAAGTGGGAGAGCTTCGATGAGCCCGAAACGTATCTGAATCCAAATAGTTGGAAACGCGGTGGACTTGTTTGAATCTAAACCCCTCTTCTTGCACAGTAGTAATCGCATCGCTTTTCTAACTGGAGATCATTATCCAGTCTATTAATACAGCATTTCGGGCCTCTCGACTTTAAACGTTAGCTGCTCCATGACACCTTGGACGAATTCAAACTCCTTCTGTGGAATATTTATTCTGAATGGGTGCCATGTTTCGGCGTTATGGTTGTATGCCCGACGACGTGCAACTGGACGTCGTCCTCCTAAATGTGTCTCCATTTTATCTAACCCAATTACCCAAGTTGTATTCTTTATCAGGATTGGAAAAAGAATTTCTAAAACTTGAGCGTAGGAAAGTCAGGGTTGAGAGTTGTGTGTCTCTTAGTCAGAATCTGCACTCAGTAGTGAAATTAGACTTTACTTTTTGGCCGTCGACCACTACGAAAAATACCGTTGCCCCATGATTGGTTGAATACTAACCGTGCGACATCTACTTATAAAACTAAATACCTTCCTGTTGCTACTCATGCATTAACGCCTTCCAAACCGGTGATATGTTTTAATTGTGATCAAGCCGAACACATTTCTCTTTCTTGTGTCCGTCTGCAGATCGGTTATTGCTACGATAGTGGTTGCACGAGAGTCAACCGATCTAACCGTTCCAAATGTAAACATTCGTTAAACCGACGGTAGGGTCTTTAAATCGAGTCTTAGGTCTTATCCTTTCGTTACTCTCGGATTTTCCATTTCCTGATCTCAACTATCAATCCAGTTTTGTGTTAAATTTTATGTGTGCGAAAGTTCGTGGCGACGACCATCCTTATCTGTGCATTCAAATTTTTTGTATTCCTTTCACAGATCTTTTAGACTCCGAAGCCCCCGTACTTTTCTTGGGCTTCCCGGCTATCATCGCTTGCGTTTTTTCTCCTTTATTCTTTAACTCTTTCCTTTTCCCCTCTGTACTATTGCTGACAACTCTAAATATACCATCATAGGTTTACTTCCTACAACTCTTCACAATTTGGTCACTACTATGGATGCCTTTGTAATTCCTGAAGTTCCCACCAGCTCAGCTTTGATCTCTACAATGTGTCCCAAATTTCTGCAACGGCTTATGAACTTTTTTTCCCCTTCCTTTTTAGCTACCATCACTTCCGATTCTACTCACGTCATTTCCGAACTTACTTCCGAGCAAAAACTTTGTTTAGACTTCCAAACTACTGCCGCTTCTTCTAAGCAATCTACTGGCCTAGGTTGTACTACTTTAGTACATCATCATATTCGTACTTCGGCAGAACCTACCAAACAACGGTATTATTGTCTATCTCCTACTCTTCTTAAAGTTGCTCATTCCGTATTTGACAAAATGTCCCGCCTCGTAGTCGTTGGACCATCTACCAGTCCGTGGTTAAAAAAAATGCCACCTTAACTTGATCTACACACACTACGGTAGCCTGACAAAATATGTTGTAACGATACAGCAAGTTTCTGTAATACGACCAAGCTTCTTTGCTATTCTCTGCACTTCTATATACTTAATGTATTTAGATATTTATATATTTACATTTTATACCCGTATTGTACGTTTATATATCTTATTGTTCGGTCGCTTGAATTGTTTTGTTTGGCGTTTTGTCAGTTTTTATCATGTTATTTATAGAAGATAAGATTGAAATTAGAATAACTCAGTTAGGGAACGATAATGAACGTTAGGAACAAATTTAGGTTGAAGCTAGAATAAATTACTTAGACTAAGGCGGACGATATTTTAAATTTTTACAATAGAAACAAATAGCTGGATAAGCTATTAATAAATTTGGTGTATGCTTAGAAATTCCAATCAATTAATACATACTAATTTAGCTAGATTTGGATAGTTTTAAGTCGACCGTTCATGTTGTACGGGTAAGTAGCCGGCGGCTGCTATTTTGTATTACGGATCCTTCCACTTTTTTTCTTTTTGCGGTTGTGATGCTGATCAGACAGAGTCTAAAGTCAATGCGATGGATAACATTATTTAAACATTAACTTTAGTTTTAGTTTATAACTTATATTTAACAACTAATTAATTTTGAAGTCAGATTTATATTAAGCACGTAAGTATTCGCGTTTAAACTCAATGTAGTACCTTCGGGTGGTGCATTGGGGACGTGGCCGTAAGTGTAGCGGTCGTTACTCAAATTATACGGCAGGACAAAGCAAACAATAATTTAAAGAACCAAAGCATATTGGTTACGAACGAGGCTGAATATATTAATATTTCTATTAAAGGAATAATGGCCTTCAATTACCTACTGGTCACATAAAAAAAGAAATCACGTTTTTCACCATAAGGATTTGTAACTGTAGTGCAACTTTATTTTATTTAGCATAGAAGAACCAACGCGTACTAGCGCTAAATATCTAATGAACTCATTTAACCAATGTAGTTATAAAATTATATTCTAAAGAAATAATCTCGAAAATTCTATACAAAATAGAAATTAATTTGAGCATACGCTTATCTTCCAACATGCCTAGGTAAGGGACCAGAAAGGATCTAAACAAGTGAGTTTGTGAATTAGAAAGGTGCGAGTAACGTTGGTTGCTTAACGTAGCTAATCTTGCTACGGTATACCGAGCGGAGAAGGAAGAGAGCAGCAAATTCAACATAGGTATTCTGCACCCATTACTATAACATAAAAAGGAAAGGAATAATGCCGTGCTAACTAACTAGCCGTTGAGTTGGAAATCGTAGAAAAGAAGAAAAAGGAAAAACCCTTAAGGTCGATTCGCCCTGGAGGATTATACACAGTACTTAAGATTGAAGTTTTTTATATTTTTCACCTCCGAATATTCACCTTAATGTTCAACTTTTTCAATTATGGTATTTATTGAATGATTCGGTCTTTGATGCAGTCTCTCGCTAAAAAAAATGACGAATAAGGTCACAGCGCCTTCGTTTGTTGCCATGTATATAACGCAAACAAAATAATCAATTTCTTACCGTAGCAATCCACCAATTTAAACGTTTTCCTTCATTTCTTGTTCTGTCTGTTGTTGTAGGATTAAAACTTCTTGGTAACATTGGCCATCATGTCACATCTCATTTAAAATTGTTTTTATGTTTAAACCTGCAAGCAAGCACTTGTTTATGTAAAAATTACTAAAATTCTCGGTACAACATAAGATAAACAAACGATAAAGAAAAATACAACTTTTGTCTTATAAAGTGAATCAGAACTTTTAATAAAATTCACGAATCCCATATCGAACAACAAACATCTAACAAGACTTGATATCTTTACTTTTTACTTCAAAGGTATCCAGGTACATAGATAAGAAACCAGAAAATATAAATTTAAACGTGCAGAGCTTAAATTATATAAACAACGAATAAAGTTGGTTACCTATCTACGCGCTTGAATTTATAGATATGTAGTAAAGTAAGTTTAAATGAGTAGGAACTGAAAGGGTTTTTTAAGTAATGAGGTGGTACATTTTTTAATTATTAAATGCAAAATAATAACCTGAACTGATAAGAATAAAAAAAGGACAAGCGCAGTTGGCTGCTTAACTGAAGGAGCTTGAAATAATAAAAGTGTATCAACCCGTATGGTCAAATAAGTAGAAACCGAAATGATTTTTAAAGTAAGGAGGCAGTAAATTTTCAAATGAGGAATAGAGCGTAACAAATCTTCCCCAACAAAATTAAAAGGACTGTGCAGCAAGCAAAGCAAGAAACCAACCATCGAAACAACAGCACAAACAGAAAGGGAAGTCATATAAGACCAACAGAACAGGACCAAAGAGAGTAGAAAAGAGCACAGAAAATCTATTCGTTTCGAAGTTTCAAAGTACCGCACAAAGCCAAAGATGCAGATGACCACAGGATAAGGAAAGTAAAAGATAGCAACAACTATGACAAACAGGGAATGGCATCAATATTGCAAAGGTCCTGGAACGACGGAAATCTCTAATTAGGACACAGTAAAGTTTTCAAAATTTAGGAAAGGAATTGGTTTCTAGCATAAATAAAACGAAAAGTAGGAAACGAAACGAGGAAGAAAACCAACAGCACAAGCCAAAACGAGAAAATAATTGGCAACCTCAAAGTATGTCAGAGAACGTCAAAAAACCTAGATTAAAAAAATGTCTGTACTTCATGCTGTGGCAAAAAAGAATCCTATCAAACGGACAATCGAAGTAAAAAATAGCTAAATAAACTGAAAAGTTAAATAAGTCGTAGTTTTCGAAGAAAAAAAAAGAAGTTAAAGAAACATACCGCAGGAAGAGGTTCGAAAATTAAATTACGACAGTATGAGGATTGTCAGTAAAAAAACAGCCAAAGGAAAGGGAGAGAATGTGGAACAATAGGAATGCAGAAGCAAAACTAAAATTCAAAAAATACTAAGAAACAGTATATTCGAAAAAAAGAGGACAAAAAATTCAACCGGGTGTAGTAATGGTTGAGCATGCGTGTGTGCGCGTTTATATCTACTTCTGTGTGTATGTGTGTATGAAGAGTGTTGAGAGTGTATTGAGAGTGTGTTAGATCGCTTTTGTGGCCTCTAACGACAGGCAGATGTAGCGTGGAGCTATTGTAATCGGGGCTCACTCGGAAAGAATACAAAGCTGTTACAAGAAAGTAAATTCATAATCTAAAGTTAACAAAAAGTACGATAATGGATGGACGAAAATAGAAAGAAATAAACGAGAATTTGGATGCCAGAGCATTCATACAGGGAAGTACTAAAATTATCGGCGAAAACACAACTTCGATAATTCTGCATGAAACGAAAATCTACAAAAAATACCTATGAAACGGAAAAGGAACAATAAAGCGGACCAGACAAAAAGTGTAATAACGATAAAGTTTTTAGGGTACGCTCAAGCAAACATTAGTTAAAATTCGAAGAATATAGGGCTGAAAATATTAACATTATTATTAAAAGAATATCACCATTCAATTACCTACCAATCACGTAAACAGAGAAAACATGATTTTTGTCATAAGGATTTGTGGTAATCAGACTTTGTTTTATTTAACATTTACTGAAGCTAGCACTAAATATATAGTAAACTTGTTCATCCAATGTAGTTATTAAATCGTTTTCTGAAGAAATAACCACTGAAATTTCATATAGAACAGAAATTAATATAAGCATATGCTTATCTTTTAAAGAACACAGCTGCTATATCTAATTACCATTAAACTTGCAGCATTCAGTAAATTCCTAATTAGTAGAAATACCTGCCTTGATCACGGATCAAAAAGAATCTAAACAATTGAACGGCGAGTACGTTGGTTACCTAACGGTGTTAACCTGAAGTGATAAGAGTAAATAAAAGAACGAGCACAGTTGGATGCCTAACTGAGCGGCCGTGAAGTAGAAACTGAAATGGTTTTTAAAGTAAGGAGGCAGCAAGTTTTCAAATACTGAATGGAACTTAACAAAGTTAAGTACCTAAATTAATTTTACTCTATAAAGATGAACTGATGTAACAGTAGATAATACAACGGCTAGCTTTCAGAGGTGCGGGGTGGGTTATGTATAAACAAATGCAAATCTTTTTAGGGTTTTATAGGTTGTAGCACTATTACTAAATAGTTTGGCACCTTACTTAGAAGATCCTTAACTCTCCATTTAATTAAATCTTTGAGTGCCAATCCACCCTGATTTTAGTTTCCTTAAAAGATAGGTATTACAAAAAACGATTTAGTTGTTCTTATTGCAGTAGAAATTGATAAAGCCTTATGTACTAGCTTCTCAGCTTACACTAATTTAAAATAATAACAAAAACTTCAAACTATTTACCTAACTTATGTTATCAAACATGAATAACACAGTATATAACAAACAACAAAAACTAAGCTCTGTCCCTTATTGATGCGTGCATCTAAATGGAAAAAACAAGTTAAATTTGTCGATTATAAATATCCAATCAAATTAACTTGTATATGTGAAGTATACGGATAAAACTGAGGTGCTTTTTCTTATAAGAATTTCTTGTTTACAATACGCTTTAATTAAGTGTGTGCTAACGTAAAAGTCTTCTTATTAATACAGTTTGCAATATAGTTTAATTAAGTGTACCCGCGTAAAGATGCTGTTATTAATAAGTTTTATCAAATCGTATGATTACAACGAATCACAATTATTAAATATACAACAGCATCAAATGTGTAGCAGGTGGAAAGCAAAATTCAATAACTTACAGGCCTCCGAACAAACTTTTTAGTGTAGGATTTTTTTGGTAGTAGGTAATCCAATACTCCAACTAATCGTCGAATGAAAGCTTCCAACACATCGGCACGTTTCCCTGCAGTACATTTAATTTCGCGTTTTTAGTAGCGCTTGGGAACTTCTTTCTAACAATCTCGGAGTTTAATACCGTACATGAATTACCATTTTAATCAATCTCTAACACACACGACAATGGTTGCAGGTCGATCGAGTTCGAAGCTCTATAACTGAACGTGAAAAATTGAATCTCCACTCTATAATTATCTCTCGGTTTTATATGTTTTTCGTCTCATATCCATCGCACGTTATATTTCGTTTTTACGGCGTTGTGCGTCTAACTGCTGTCCTAAGGTCAAGGTCAATGTTGTTCCTTTGTGTAATCTGTTATTTGTTCTGTAGCTTTTGAAAGCGGCATGTTTATTTATATTCGCGCCGCATTTTTTTATGACGAAAATTTATGATTTTATGACTAGTAGAATAATATACTATGGTGGCATTTTTGAATTCGCGTGAATGTGTACAAATAAGTCTTCTTCTTTTGACGGTTATTTATCTAGATCTATCTGTATTTTTTAAATTTAATACGAAGAATGTAAAGTCCCGAATTTTATTGCTGGTTCCATAAAAAACTGGTGCTTTACTATTTTCTTTCTTTATCCTAATTTAATATTATATTGGAATAGCTGTGTTATTAAAATACACTACGTAATGTTCTATAAGTAATTTAGGTTTCTATCGTGCTAAAAGCTCATGTAACTAACTGAAATTCCTGAATTGTTTTCTACTACCCAATGTTTGCTAAAATAACGCACTAACGTTATATGCCCAATTCTTTTTAAGTGGTACAGTGTAAAGATATGTGCAATTCGTACCAGTTAAATTAATAACTTAAAAAGATAATATTGTACTTACTTGATTGTACTGTAGTTTGGGACTTGTGTATATCACTGAAAAAACCAACCACCGAATGGACAATACGTCGAAAGAGATCAGTGGACAAAACGCCGGATCTGGCCAAAATGCCAAAACGCATTGGTGGACCAAACGCCGAATCTGGTCAAAATGACAAATCGTATAAAACGACGCTGCATAGGTCAGGCTTGTCGAATCGAAACCGAAGTGCCAGTTTTCCTTAATATGCCGACTGGGTATACCAAACGTGGCTAAAACGCTAAAACAATTCTTTGAACACAACGCCCCATGTGGTCAAAACGTCGAAACAATCTTTGGACATATCTACAAACGTAGTCAAGGCGTCGAAATTTATTATGAATTTATACAGTAAACGACAAAAAATAAATAAGTTTCGATACTAAACTATTATTTATATCTCAGTAAACTTTTGAATGAGTCCATTCCGTTTCTCAAAATAGAACTATTATATAATTAATACAATCAGCGCTTACTTAGTGAAATCCCGTTGCAATGAATGAATAAAGAGACAATTTTTTAAAATCCCACTTTTACTAACGTCTTCTGCTACGTTCGGTGGTATGTTCGAAGAAAGTCAATGTAGTACCTTCGGGTGGAACATTGGAAAATCACATGTAAGGTATGTCCAAAGAACTAATTTCGGCGATTTGGCTGCGATCGGTGATATATCCAAAGAACTTGTTTAGGCGTTTTGACCACGTTCAGCGATGTGTCTAAAGACTTATTTCGGTGTTTTGGCTATGTTCGGTACATTCGATCGGCAAATTAAAGAAAATTGAGTGTTAGGTTTCGACGCCACAATCCCGACATATACAGCGACGTTTTATACGATTCGGCGTTTTGACCAGATTCGGCATTTTGTCTGTCCACCGATGTGTTTCGACGTTTTACCAGAACCGCGTTTTGTCCACCGATTTCTTTCGGAGTTTTTTACAAGTTTTTGGCATTTTGTTCATTCGGCGATCTGTCTATTCAGAGATTTGTTATACATTTTGTAGTCTCCTATTTAAAAAAAAACGAGAATTTTTTTGCGTACCAAGAAATTTTTCTATGCTGCCACTAATGAATGCAGGGCGGCCAACGACGAGTAAACAATTAATTATCGAACTGTTTCAACTATTTTGGGTAAGTGATTCGTGGTTTTAATTTTTATTTGGAAATAACATGCGTCAATGAAAAGAATGCAATTTTATTTCTTGATAATAGTTAGAAATTTTAGAAAGGACAATGCAAGACCCTTTAATTTTATTCTCATAGACAATTTAGCTCTCAGCGTGTGTTTATTTGATATATTTTTACGGTCTTAGAGAAATTTTGAAGTATTTGTAGAAAGATTGTTTCCAAATTGAATTCTATTTTCATTATTCAGAATTTTCACCTCAATATAACAAAACCCTTCTACGTGTCCTGACAGTCAGTCACACTAAGATCGTGTTTGTAGAACTTCTATTAGTAATAATTGCGGTTTAATATTGATTGAATTAAAATTGGCCTAATTATTGAGATAACATTCTATTAAACCATATAATGATTGTTCTATTGATTACGACTATATGATGCGCACTTTCCAGTTGTGATACTTAATGGAAAAGTGCTGATTTTCAAAAATTTTATTCTTCTTGGTACGCTTCATTAAAAGGCTGCGTTGCGTGATTGTAACATTACACGCGTGATATTATTTATTGAAATCAATAACTTAATTAATAAAATTTGATGGAAGTTTTATTTCTATAAATATGAGCTACACTTTATAGAACTGAATTCGATAACAGCGTACGAGTACAAAAGTTTGTTAACGGAACTGATCCTTTCAATAGTTCCCTATTCGAACTCGAATACAGCGTACAATTCCGTTACTAAAATGTCAACATTTGATTTCAGAATGTTTCAACAATGGGGATATAGCACAGCGAATGGTAAGTTAAAATATACATACATTACATGTCTTAATGCTTAGTATTGTTAGTATTTAACATATATAGTGCTTCCAATAATTAGTATAGTTGTTTTGCTGTAAATTTGTTTTGTCACAAGTGAATACTTTTATTTGTATGCAAGCATATACAATGTCATTGTCCTTATCTTTAGAAACCGAACATAAGGCTAAGTCCAAAAATATAATAGGCAGCACTTAACTATGTCAATTTATGGAAGCTACTGATAGTCGTTATTAAGCAACTAATTGCAGTAAAGACGTTTTTTAATAGTGTACAAAGAAAATAATATTATAATAAACGGTACGGTTAAGTTATAAAGTAATCTTCGTAAAGCAATTGGTTAAAATATTCTTCACTAACATTATGTTAATACTCTGCTAGTGAGGTTATTTCGTGGTTTTCAAATACTGTAGTAATTAATTCCAGCTTTCAATTGTGTGTGCTTAGGAACATTGTAATGTGTCTTTTGTAGTCCGTCATAATTCTTTTGATAACTATCGATGTACTTTGACTTTGACATAATCTTTATTCAGCATCAATTTACAATTTTAACCCTAAATCTAATGGAATACTTTTAAAATTATTGAAATTATAATAATACAATTAAATCTAACTAACGGGAATATAAATATATACTTAAGATATTTTAACTAGGGATGGACTCCGGCCGGGCCGGGCCGGGCTTTTAATAAGCCCGACCCGGCCCGACGCAGAAAAGTGACCGGCCCGGCCCGAGGCCCGACCCTAAGTGAAAACTAACGTGAATGAGAAGATATTTTTTCAGTTGTGTTCAACAAGTAACTACTTCGCAATTAATTTTAGTGGCAGCCAACATAAAAACTGTAACTCTATTGATGTTTATTTAATCTAATATAAACCAACGGCTATATAGCAGATATATTTAAAGCATTGTTGCTATCGGTGATGAATCTCTACAAATTCGCATTTTGAATCAGTTTTAAGTGAGAGTTTTTAGGTTTTAGATTTAATGGTATTCAAACTCATTTTAATCGTCTTGTTTAATTCTGCAAAAAGTTTCGAAAAATTCCCAGATATAATTTATGAGAGGTATGAAATTTTATTTGAGGATTGACAGGGAAAACCCTAACAAAACCTAATCAAAATTAATATAAAAGTTTTTAGTTTTTTTAATAAGAGTTCTCTACAACAAACTGGAAACTGCTCAAGCAAGTAAAGTAGAATAAGTAGTAAATCAGTTTTTGATGGTTGAATAGCGTGAGCGAGAGGAACAAATGTGCAGGTACAAATTGGTGTAGGTAAGGTACCTATTTGGCATTTTAGTGAGGTAACCTTTCACTTTCGTTTAAATACAATTGAGAAAAGTTCAACGAACAAGCATAGTACCATCACCTGCATCATAATCCCTGTGATGTTATATGGAAGAAATACTATTGATTGATTGGGGAGGATTAAGGAGTTGATATAAATTGATAAAGATATGCAAATTATGATGAAGGACCAATTGCTTTTGTAGCAATAACGATAATGGTGGAGCGGTTATGTAATAACTAAAAACAACTACAAACTAATTAAGGAAGGGTATAAATACCTTAAGTCCTGTGCCGCTGTGGGCAATGAACTTCACACACAAAAGCTTTTTTACGGAGAACCAGTAACACGCACGAATCGGTGTCGGTCTCGCTTTCAAAAGCTCTAATACAACCGGCTTCTGCAAGGGTTCAAAGGCGACTCGCTTCTGTAAAGGCTCGAGTACGACTGTCTTCGCGCACTCACTTTATGCACTGTTACTGTCGGTATATAAAATGTTTCACTGAAAACTGTAGGATGCACGCACAAAGTATTTATTGTCACCAATTCCAATAAATGTTCGATGATGACGTAACATACCGCCCACCAAATTCATAGAATTTTGAAAAGGAGGGAAGTAGGTTGGGTGAAGGAAATCACATGGGATTTGACCTTGCTAGGAGAACAGGTAACGAAATATAAGGTGGTACACTACAGCGAGCGATATTACCAACTATGCAAAAAAATTAAAATATATATGTAAATAAGCAAATATGTAAAAATAATATACTACTATACATGTAGGAAATGTGTATATACATCTAAACATAAAATAAAATTAAAATACCGGTAGCGGCGCTAGTTTGACCAAAGGTCGTTTTAATGTGCCATGTGCAGTTTTGATCTGGGTAATACGTGCTGCCGGTAGGTCTCCCATAGGAGGAGTTACCAGGAACGGTTTGGTACGAAAACATCTATGACATGATGATAAATAATTTCCGATTGAATTTTTAATAGAAAGGATCCAGAAATTCTGTTGGATAAGATACGCTGTGGTATTAACACCGGGATGGTAATACCTTTCATGAGTTGACCGAATGATAAGTTCGGTTAATCGGTGCCGCTGAGGCAATAACGCAGGAAACTTTTCGGAATAGGAAAGCGAAGAATGTGTCAAGCGCCCACCTACTCTTAAGATGTTTTGTGGATCAACAAATGGAGAAAGATTTCGCAAGCTTTTAGGTAACTTACGGTTTGCCTTGATCGAAGCTATTTCCTTTGAAAATGTAACATTTTGTACATGCCGAACGATAATCATGAGAGCATTGTGTAATTCAATGTCTGTTAAGGGACCCGTATGACGTTGAGCCATGGGTTTAGAAAATCTATAAATGTAAGCCACGATACCTTGGATTTTATATAACGATGAAAACGACTTAGTAAAATGTCAATGACGTTTGGATCTGTTTGAGCGACAAATGTTAGGATCTTCTTTTCCGTAGTTACCTCAGCAATTGAGGTTGACAATGTTGGTTGAGGCGGCCACGAGTCACTAGGGTAGTGAAGCCATTCAGGCCCCGCCCACCATAGCGAACATGAAATAACCGCGCTTGGCATTAATCCCCGAGATGCAGGATCAGCCGGATTATGCGAAGATTTAATATAAAACCATCGGCTAGGTGCAATGATTTCTTGAATGTGGCTAACACGGTTTGCCACAAAAGTTTTCCAACGAAAAGGTGGAGAACGTATCCAAGTGAGAGCGACCGTAGAATCACTCCACGCTGAAACATCGGAGATTTCAATCAAGCCTTGATAAGACCGAATGGTAAAAGAAAGTAAATCGGTTAATAAAACGGCGGCACATAATTCCAAACGTGGAATTGAAATGCGCTTAATTGGAGCTACCTTTGTTTTAGCGGTTACAAATTGTACAGTTATTTCTCCAGTAGTTTGATTTATAAACTGGAAATACACTACCGCTGCATACCCTACCTCGCTAGCATCGCAAAACCCATGCAAATGACAAGTAAAAGGATCCGAAGGGGGTAAACAACGTGGTAACTTTAGTGACGATAATAACGGCAACTCTTCTTGGTATTGCTGCCATTGAGACGAAATGTCTGCTGGTGGGATGTCATCCCAATTTAAACCTAACATCCACAGATGCTGGATTAGGCGTTTTGCAAAAAGTGTTAGTGGGGCTAAAAATCCTAATGGATCATATATTCTGGCAACTTGTGAAAGTATGTTGCGCTTTGTACATATTGGGTTTAATGGTTTAACCCGAAATGAGAAAATATCTTCTGTAGGTGACCATTGAAGACCTAATATTTTTATTGAATCGTCCGAATCGAAATCGAGAGAAGTATATTGGCAAAAATCTGACGGAATGCCTTCCAAAATAGAAACTGAATTAGAACTCCATTTTCGAAGTTCAAACCCAGCCGAATGTAAAAGTCGAATAAGTTGATCTTTAATTTCGCGGGCCGATTGTATAGAATCTCCAACGGCGACGAAATCATCAATATATAGATTTGACCGTATAGCGTCAGCGGCTAACGGAAACCTTTTGCCTTCGTCAATGGCTAATTGCTGAAGAGTTTTTAATGCTAAATAAGGCGATGACTTAATACCGTAGGTCACTGTATGAAGCTGATATGTCTGGATGGGTTCTTCTGCGGAGAACCGCCAAACAATTAATTGAAACTTTCGATGTTCTTCGGTAACCAAAATTTGTCGATACATTTGGCGAACATCACAAGTAAAAACGAAACGATGAGTACGAAATTTCAGTAAGATTGACGAAATGTCGTTTTGGAGACTAGGTCCAGCCAATTGAGTGTCATTAAGTGACACGTTGTTTTTAGCCTTTGCAGAGGCGTCAAAAACCACACGAATTTTTGAAGTATGACCTTCTTCTTTAAACACAGGGTGATGGGGTAAAAAATAATTATCGTTCCCAACGGGCGGAGAATCGAGTAATGCCATATGACCCGCATCAAGATAGTCCTGCATGAAATTGTTGTATTGGGCGCGTAGCTCCGGTTGAGCATGCAATTTGCGCTCCAACGAAAATAGTCTTTTTTTAGCCATCTCAAAGCAATTATCTAAAACGAGCAAAGTATCGTTGAACGGTAACGCAACAATAAAACGACCGCTAGGGTCACGAGAAAACGTGTTTTCAAAAATCAAATCTGCCTTTTCTTCTTCTGGAGAAGTATAAGGCTTGGATGGCAGTTCTTCTATCTCCCAAAACCGCCTTAGGGTCTGGTCGATGGGATCTTCTACAGAAGTAAAAATGCTTGGACAGTATCAGACTGCAAGCTTTTTGTGGGACCAAGAATAGTCCAACCAAAAATTGTATTTATGGCGGCAGGCTGAAGAAATTTGCCATGTATAACACCGCCATTGACGATGAACGGATAAACATCTGCTCCAAGGAGCATGTCAATGGTTCCTGGGGAGTTCCAGGTCGGGTCTGCAAAGTGCAGGCCGCATAAGTGTTCCCAATTATTAGGAACTTCAACGCTAGGTAATTTGCCAGATATTGACGAAAGCACAAAAGTTGTGACTTCTAGAGATTTTTCAGAGTCTAACATAGAACGAATGGTGCAGCTGACGGCACCCCTATTGACTGCTGAAGTTGTCTGCCCAAGTCCATAAATCGGAACTTGAGAACGTATGCGTGGAAGCCAAAGTTTGCTCACGCAATCGTCTCGAATAAAGCTAGCTTGGGAACCAGGATCTAAGAGTACTCTGATCGGTTTGTATCTACCAGAACGATCTTGAACTTCCACGACAGCAGTGGAGAGTAAGACAGTAACCCCAAGATTTGAATTCGTCTGTGAAGACAAAACATTTGCCGGAATAGGAGAGGCTGACTGCGTCCTATTGGCATTTTTATGCATGTGTGTAGCGATCGGTTCAGCTGAACGGCTAGAAGCAGGTTGCGGTTCAAAATGTAGCAAGGTATGATGCGGCTTGGCGCAAGTTCGACAGGAATTATAAGATTTGCATTGCATGGACGCATGGTCTGTTCGTAAGCAATTTAAACAGAGGCGTAAGCGTTTGACAATGTCGAAACGTTCCGTCGGAGTTTTCTTTAGAAACGATTGACATCTGTAAATTAAGTGATTGCCCTTGCAAGAAGGACAATGGTGCGAAAATGAATTCTTTGAGTCACTGGAGCTACTTGTGTGTCCAGTGAGACTACGTTAGAAGAAACTCTTGGTTTAAACTGAAACGCTGAGGATTTCTTAGGCACTGATGTGTGAGATGTATGGACAGTCGTCGAATAAGAAACAGGTGCGGTTGAAGAAAAGGTTTCCAACGCTGCACATTGTTGGGTTAAAAAATATCTCAAATCCTCGAAATTAGGTATTTGCTTCGGATCCGATTGGAGTTCGAAGCGTTTTCTAGTGAACGGATCGAGTTTTTCTAAAAGCAAATCGACTAGAATAAAGTTCCAATGTTCAGTGGGAAACTTTAAGTTAGTTAGAACAGCAAGGTTCTCTGAAAACAATCAATAAGTGCCCTAAGTTTCTTAGGGTCTTCTGATTTTAAAGGTGGAAAGTCTTTCATTGCTTTCCAATGCAAAGTTGCCAATAAACGCGGGTTGCTAAATCGCTCACGCAAGGCGTTATAGGAAATAATAAAATTATCCCCCGAAATGGGTACAGATTTAACGATTCTTAAAGACTCCCCGCTACAACAATTAATAAGGTGATTTAATTTTTCGATATTGGACAGCGACGCGTTATTATATACCAGACTGTCAAATAAATCGATGAAAGATGAGAATTGGGTTACCTCATTATTAAAACTTGGGAGTTTTAACGGTACCAATTTTGATACCGTGCTGCTTGGAGCATTTTCGATGATTTGTGGTGCTTTCATTTCTTGCATCGTTTCGAGATGCAGCAGTATGCAAAAATAAGCGGAGTCTACTTCTTTCCGTACAGCGTTGTAATTTAATGATTCTACCTCGTCACATGAAGCTAAGACGTCAACTAAAGTTTTATTGAAATTTGCATAAAGGTCATGTACTGCCCTTGTTTGAATAAGGAACAACGTTTTTAAACTTGGGTCACTTTGAATAGCGTTACTAAGCTAAAACATTTCTATAATACGTGTTTTCAGTAATTGGAGTTCTACCACATGTGCCTTCTTTGGAGCCATAGTGACTGTTATTTGAAAGGCCTACAATAAAATGTTGTAAAACGGTACCGCTCAAGATGTACACTGAGAAATATTAAAATATTATGAGTTGTTCAAAGCACGAAAAGGTAAGACAGCGTATAAACCAATAAATCACGTTTTATGACCATTAGCCTGCAATGTGGGCTTAAAACGAGACGTCGAAAACAAGGGTTTGTCAAACAAAGCGTGAAGATAAGATGTACAGCTTAACAACCCTGGCGGTTACGGTCGGCCTTTACTTCAAAGCTCACAGAAACGTGGTTTTAACGTATTTGCCGAAAGATGCAGCTTCTGCAACTTTATTACCCTGCAAATGTGTTCAATATTTTAGGTTTACAAACCGAGCAGGTTTGTGTGTAATACAAAAACGTGCAATGGCTTTTAAATGCAAATCAAATCCCTTTACCTTTCTTGTTTAAGAAGTATAAGGCGACTATAATTTTCAGGTTGCTGTACTTTATACCGCTAAAATAAATTTAAAACTGAAAACTGACAAATTTTATATTATGGATTTGTTTGTAATTAAAACGCTTGCTGGTTTCAATTACGGCGAAATCACTTAATTTAGTCTAACGAAAGTATGTAGCTAATATTATACATATTTTAACCCGCTAAATATGGAGCTTCAACACAAATTTAAAACTACATCATTAATTAATTAAAAAGCTCGCTGGAATGCAAAATAATATTTAATTTAGGACATGCGTACACCATAGACTGGTGAATCCGGCTCGAAGGACCAATGATTGATTGGGGAGGATTAAGGAGTTGATATAAATTGATAAAGATATGCAAATTATGATGAAGGACCAATTGCTTTTGTAGCAATAACGATAATGGTGGAGCGGTTATGTAATAACTAAAAACAACTACAAACTAATTAAGGAAGGGTATAAATACCTTAAGTCCTGTGCCGCTGTGGGCAATGAACTTCACACACAAAAGCTTTTTTACGGAGAACCAGTAACACGCACGAATCGGTGTCGGTCTCGCTTTCAAAAGCTCTAATACAACCGGCTTCTGCAAGGGTTCAAAGGCGACTCGCTTCTGTAAAGGCTCGAGTACGACTGTCTTCACGCACTCACTTTATGCACTGTTACTGTCGGTATATAAAATGTTTCACTGAAAACTGTAGGATGCACGCACAAAGTATTTATTGTCACCAATTCCAATAAATGTTCGATGATGACGTAACAACTATTATTTATCTGAGACCTGAAGGGTTGGACACCTTGGAGAAACTATAACAACTGTTGTTTTTATTCTAAATTTGTGTTATTGAATAAGTGTGGGCACATATATTATTTTTGGCATATATGCCAATAAAAATTACTTTCCTAAATTTTTTAAGCAATAAAAAATATATTGCTACGTACATAGACGTAGCTGGAAGAAACGTCAATACCAGGCTAACTACAAGACGCGCAGAGTGGGGGGATTCGCCTGCATATCAAAGAATAAAAAAAAACACGTTACCCAAGATAATCTATTTACAATATGAATAAATAAAGGATTCTGTACAAAACAAGCAAAAGAAATAAATTAAGCATTACTATTTCAAAGCAAACAATTATGTGAAACGAACAATTTAGTACTTTAGATACGAAGTGCGCATCTCGTATTTTACACAAAATCAAATTAATCAGTAGAAAATAAACATGTGAGACCTTTTGTCAAACGTTTTTAAAATTGCACATAATACTATTTATAAAATAAACTAATCAGTAGAAAAGAATTAACGGGTGAAAGCTTTGGTCAAACATACTTTTAAATTGTGCATAATACCGTTTGTAAAATAAACTAATCAGTAGAAAAGAATAAGCGTGTGGGAACTTTTGTCAAACATTTTTTTTACAATGGTACATCACACCTGTAGAGCGATAATATCGATTCGCAGTAACAAACAATAGCCCTACAGTATCACGTTCCTTATCACGTAACTACACACAACGCTGATTTTGAATATGCCCTTGATATACAAAAAAAAAACAATTTGTATATCGGTATGTGTCAGGATACTTAACTTGCACGCCCTCGGAAGTGAATCAGCACCGTATCGCCACGGTCGTCGGGATCTATTTACCCTGTTACCATAACGACACTAGCGATCTACAGGCAATGGCAGTTGATCTGTGGCAAAGAACAGTTGGGCCTACATAGAGAAAGAACCAATTTGACCTCCAGCTAAGAGTGATACACGCAAGATACCTTCTACTTGTCGAACAAAAAAACGTGCATCGCTGTAAAAAATATTTCAACGCACAAGCTGCAGAATCAAATTAAAAATTGGTTCAAATAACAAGAGTTCAAACTGCAATCCTTGCGTTATCAAAGCGCGATTAGCAAATTGGAAAACACGCTATCAACTAATAGTAGGATCCATTATCTGGCAAGTTTTTAGATGGGAAGCACAAAAGAACGCAATTATACGTTATCGGAATGTTTAACGAATTAACGGATACTTAAAACAAGGTATCGACTATTTAATTTATCGAATAAATCTTCGTTTTCAATAGATTTGAAAGAAGTGTTCAGATTCCCTGTACTATTGTAACGAGGTAAAAAATACACGATGAGGTTTTGAATAGAAACAGAAGCTAGGTGAATGAAAAACGAATTACCAAAAAAAAGGGCGTATTTGAATCTATCGTCGAACATAAACGTAACAATATACCTGCGGTTAATTTGTAAACAATAAAATATGTAATTCATCCCAATAAACTGATTATGATAATGCAATTTTTTCCTCTTCATTGATGTCGATGTAAAGTTTAGTTTGGATGCCATTTGAAAACATCTTAACTTTTGTAGATAATTTATATCTATAGTTCCTCTATACGCAAACACCTTATTTTGACATTTTGAATTCTTAATTATAAGAATCAGTAAATATTATGCCTACCTTTGACTGGTGCATCTTCCTTTAGAGTCTTCTGCAAATAAAATGTGTCCTTATTGGGTCCGGTCTAGTCAGCATTTGCAAATAAAATTTTATATTCACTTTCATGAACTGATTTTAAATGACGTTATAAATTGGTGGTGCGTAAAAATTTAATTTTGAATTCCCCTGCCTTTTTTCTTTTTACACAACAAACAAGATGAAGTTTTTGTATCATTTGAAATAACACCAAACTCAAAAAAATGTTTAAATTTGCTGCGGGATGTCGACCCGGTTGTCATATCAAAATGTAGGTTTGTTTGACTATTGGCAGCGTTATTACCACTTTCATTGGGATTATAATTAGGGTGTTTCACGCTGTCGTCACTATCAAAGTCTGACATGATAGTTTTTATATCAAACAACACTATCATGTATGAAGTAGATAAATATTATTTTATTTGTTACTTATTTGTTATACTCGGTAGTCTATATACTATACTAGAAATAAGTGTTATTATTAAATTCAAATAAAGGCGGCCTTGAATATAAAGTTGTCATCGACGAACTGAGACTGAGAGACCTGAGCAAAATTCTTAGAAATCTAAGGAACTACAATTAACAATTCCTAGGAAGTACAATTACCATAAAAACCAACTGTTTTCTACACGGACTTGCATCTGCACTGAAAATATTGTGTACAAAATGTACGAAGGATTATAAGGAATGGGCACATCCAGCTTTTCGGTAAACTACCAATTTGGTGAAGATACGCGATGTTTTTAAACAACTTTATCACATTTTTAACTTGTAGCTATAAAACTATAAATTTAAACTACGAACGCTATTACAGATAACATGTGGCTGCAAAATTTGCGCATATAAAACAGGGGTATAATTTTATGAGGTGAGTAAATCAACAGGCAATTTTTGTAAAAAGGGTCGACAGTAAATCCTACAATAAATTGAAAATAGAAATTTGTTGCAAGAATGCATTGACATCGGTTGGACTTTTATGTAAATTGAGTGTACGCTTAATGTACCTTATTACCTTATCATAAATTTGCGTCCGCTTTATCCTCTTCTTTCTACTTCAAAGAATTTCACTAAAATTACCTACTTGATATTAGAGAGATATTGCAAACTTATTCCAAATAGACTTTATTAAAAGAATCTCTAAATAAATTATCCTTTATTAAAAGTTTGCATCCAATTTAAAAGAGTGTTATTGCACGTGTTTTTTCCTTTACTCTTTATTTTGACATATATGATTAGAATTCTATATCTGTAGGTTATGTTTTAAAAGTGAATAAAGAATTAATCTCTTTTGTGATAAGGTGACCTATAATACATGTTTAACTATATTGGAAACGATCAAAAAAATTGTATTCACACAAAGTTGAACCTTTTTTATTATTTGAGTTTTTATTTCCCACTGATTCGATAACATTTGTATGTGTTGTGAAAAAGTTTTCACGGAATACTCTTCGATTTCACTTCAAGACACTGTTTTTTACTTCTTCCCAAGCATATTGCATATCCGTTTTTAAAAGGATTTTTACACCTTATTTCGAGGAAAAGCATTACAGAGCAGCATCCTCGTATTTAGAGCGTTGACGTTTTATATCCTTTTCGTGTTATAAACATGGACATTATATCTCTAAATTTAATTCCGGAAACAGCACTACAAAGACCCATATAATTTCACAATATTTATACAGAAAGCAGACAATTAAATGTAAGTTTGTACGTTAGCCATTTGGTATATGTCATAATTAAGGCACCCTAAATAAAAGCATTCCTTGCCTGTATTTAAACAAAACAAAGGTGTCCTGCATTTTAATAAAGTACAAACATTAAAGGCGTGTAAATTGCGCATGTGTAAATGTCAAATAAGGGAAAACTTTATTAAAAAATTGGTAAAAGGTACATTGCAATAACTCTCTAGTGTTTCATGCGGTATACATAAACTATACACGCGATTGATAATATCGACATTCGCCGCATGATTGAAATTTGAAGTATATACATATACATAATATAAATCGTGCAAACTTTTGAATTATGAATAAATCACCTACTTTGATGTTCCTGGGTATTTTTAACTTGCCTAAAGTACAACATGCTGAACATTAAATAGGACTAGAAAAAATATTCGGGATAAGAAGTGAGTTATAATATCATGTCTCCTTTACACTAAACAAGACGAAAAGTGATTATTAATGGGTTCATGAAGACACTTCGTGAAAATATAATTAAGAACGTTTACTTACTCAATGTGAGACAGAAGTGATACGACGGTGGAATATCCACTCGTGCGTTTTTCGGCCCGAAAAGTTCGGGCCGGCCCGAATCGTTTGCCCCAGCCCGGCCCGAAAAAAGAAAGGCCCGGCCCGGCCCCGGCCCAAATAAAGTAGTCAACGGCCCGGCCCGGATTCGAGCCCGAAATCGGGGCGGGCCCGGGCCGGGCCGGTCCGAAAGCCCGAGCCCGAGGCCATCCCTAATTTTAACAATACTTAGATCTAGCTGAGAGATAACTGGTTATTTATGCTGTCCAAATGACAACTTACTTAACACATTCGCTGCGAACATTGAAAAGCAACTTTCACCAGAAACCAAATTATTTCTTTTCAATTCGTATTTAAAAAATTGTTAAATAGCTTCTAATCCACTTTGTTATGAATCGCTAATAAATTTTTGGATTGCTTTGGACATTTCAAAATTTCACGCACCGGCGCGTGATTGGCATTGGATATTAAATTTCATTCTGAACTGCCAATCACGCGCCTGTGCCGATGATTAAATTATTAATATTGATTCAAAAAATAGTATACTTCACAAATACAAATATAAAAATAAAGACATCATATGAAAAGTAAAAAACTGTTCTTATCATCATGTACAAAAACATGACAAAGTGCGAAACAAACATCCTCTAAAGACAAACCGAGCCCGAAATAAACTAAGCACGTTTTTGCTGCTACGCTTTTTACTCCCACACCTCTAGTCGTTTCCATAACGCACTCATCGTCATATGTCACTCTATTGGGCTTTTTAATTCAAAACTTAAATTAAAAATATATAGTATATCACTTTTGGGTTATAGTTGCACAAACTAAACAATAACGGGGTGCACCTGGACAAAAGTTGCAAACGTAGATGGTATCTACTCGGTTTACTTTAGCATAACATTTTGAACAGTGCTTTCTTGAAACCTTCCTAGATACTCCTTCATCTCTTATTGACAAAATAGGTTGTTCTTGTTTTAGAGCAGAAAAAAGAGCCGTGGGCTCCTTGAAACTTTTTAACAATTTCGAAATAATTTCCAATCGAAAATCGTACATGGTCATCTATCTTCTAGAATAATTATTAAACAATTGATGTGTATTGATGATTATTAATTGCAAAAGATGAATAAAATTTTATTAGGTCATGTAATTGTTTTTCTTTCACACGTGTAGTTTGTCAGCATTTGATTCTAATGATTAACCACAAACAAACTGATTATATTGAACTATCGGCAATGGTTTCACTTTTTGTTTCTTGTGTCTGGTATAGACCTGTACCATTTTATTAGTATATTCGTTAGAGATATATGTCACTTTCCTTTTATCCTTCCATGAGCAATTAATATCCCATTAGTATATTTATCAATTGCCTCCACCTTTTTTCAGTTTTTGTGAACTTAAAGCTGCTGGAAAATGTTTACGTCCCGTACGTAAGATGCCGGTGCAATGCGTTTTTCTTTCGCAGAGTTTTCTTGTAAGTTCGTAACTATAGTAATAATTGTCCATGAATACACTATGTCTGACACAATTTTCATGCTGTAAATTCATCAGAACTTTTTGTGTATGACATTTTTCACCGCTCTCATCTAACATTCCAGTGTAAACTAAAAACTTTATAATAATTCTAGTGTGCGTTGCTCGGATGTACAATTTGATTCCATATTTATGGCGCTTGTTTTTGATGTACTGACAAAAAACAAGTCGCCGGCGCCACAAAATTATGGACTCGTCAAGACTGAGTTCTCTTCCAGGATAATAAATTGAATTCATTCTGTTATTAAAAAATTTATTACGTCTTGAATTTTATATAATCGATCCTATGGCACTACTTCTCTTTCTTCAGACTTTTTTACAAAATGTAAAGTACGCATTATAAGAAGGAAACGATTTCTACTAATGTTTTTCGAAAAATTTCCTAAACTAAATAAGGGATCGGTTTTCCAGTAATCCTGGAGTCTGTCAATTTTTATGTGACCCATATGTAACAGTTTCCATAAGAACACTAATAATTCTTCAACATTTAGATTTTTTCAAGCGTTATTCTAGATTTCGTTTATGTTTGTAGAAGAAAAATAGTTCTACAACATATCGGATTGTTTCTTGTTTTACTTCGTTTAGCAAATCATCGTGCAATATATGTCGAAAGAAATCTATCGGTTCATCACCAGATGCAGAAATAATTGACTATTCTTTTTTGATAAAAGGAAAATGTTTCATCGAGATTACATAATATCCCCACATAGTAATTTCTTGAGCAGACTGAACTTCTACTGGATTTTGTACGGGACAGTCTGTTGATGTGTTGTAATATAAATAAATTCATCCTCGTTTTCGCCTTCATTTTTGCTACTTTCTTGAACTGAAACGTTACCCGATGGCAAATAATCGTCATCAGTATCACTACGAGGAAAATCCTGTTCATTGCTGAAAAATCCGATAAACATCGATCCGCAAACTTTTCAAGTTCTTGTTTGGGTAGTGACCGAATATAGTCTCATTTCATACTTTTAGATCTTGAGGAGCCAGCTTACTGATCTCTATTATCTGTCATAATTAAACTTCTTTTGATCCCAATGCAATATAAAAAAACAAAACAAAACTGGACACCACGGCGCTAAAACTTTGTTAAATACCTTAGGTCAATGCCTATGCAACATACCGTGTTCAATTCTAACGCCACACTAAACCAAAGTAATATAAAACACATAAAGTACACGCTCGCGCGTGATCGGCGTTGACTTATATCGCATCATTACGCTCTAGTGCGCGATTGGCTGTGAACGTGTTTAAAATATATTATTTTACAAATTAAGTAAGCTAACCTAAAGCTACTGTCCTCGGTTGCGGTGCCTCATCGGGGGTGGGGTCTCATCGTAATTCACTGCTGTCCTGATGAGGGGGTTGCCGTGAAGAGACATTGGTCGAAGGTCTTCCTTGCAGCTATGTTGATGAATTCCAAGATCGATACGATGTTGACTTCGGAGTGGACCTGCTAGTTCCTTATGTACTTACGTCGAGTGACATGTGTAGATTCTTGTAATGAACGGTTTTTAGGCTCTTTATGGGGGACTTGGCTACGTAGCCCCACTGCGTAGGTCAGGGTCGGTCTGGTAGAGTCTGATTTTGTTGGCGGTGTAGCGCTTCTCCTGTTGAGTAGCGTGTACAAGCTGGCCATTGCTATGTTGACTCTGGTGGTGCTGCTGGCAATGTGGACCTTCCATATAAATGAGTAGAAATAGAAATAGGGCTAGGTAGGATAGCTAGTTTAGAAGTTATACATGTATACTCGGTTTCCGGCTGCCGGTGGTCGGGGTACATGTGTCGTAGAACTCACCAATTCAGCTCCCGATTTTCGACTGCCTATGGTCGACAGGTGAAAAGACATGATAAAGTTTAGCTTAGGTGTTAGGTTAAGGTTGCAAACTTTAGGTCTTCAGTCAGGTATTGTTTGTTCATAACATTTATGTTTTTCCGATTCCTGGTTCTCCGAAGTCTAGAAACTTGTGCCGTAAGGTCCACAACACAGTCCTTAGTCTCTGACAATCCGAGACGAAAGCTGTGAAGCTTTTATTTCCCTATATTTAAGTACACCAGCCACAAAAATAAGAAAAACACCTTAAATAAAAACAGCAGTGCAGTACATATAAGTTTAGTCCTTTGTCCTAGGTATTATATAAAAAATAAACGCCTTTGTTTGTCTGTTCCACGTGAGTCTTCGATGGCTACTTCAAAGTACTTGGAATGGCCTTGTTGAAGAGCACAACGTCCTTGTCTGGTTGGAGTTTCTTCCCGATCGTCAAAAACATGACACTGATCTTGTCCGGGTTGACGTTGATCAGCTATGTTTGGAACCATCACTCCAAGGCGGTGGCTGATTCCTGAAATTTTTATCACTAACCAGTGGAATAATGAACTGGTGGGTTCGGCAGTGTCGTTGTTGCAAAGAGACATGTGGGCGTGGCTAGTTTTCATCATGTCACGAGTGAACAGCGAGTAGAGCAGTGGTATCGGAAACTAGCTCTGAGGCACACCGTCTTTCATCCAGCGGGCTAAAGAACGGGAGCAGCCTATGTTCACTTAGAATTTTTTTATGGTCCAGAAACGACGTGATGAGTCTTACCAGTCATTGGTGAATGTCCAACATTAGCAGCTTGTAGAGAAGTCCCTGACGCTACGCTCGGATGGTTTTGAAAACTTTAAGAAGAATGACGCAGGCCAACTAATACTTGTTGAATCCATCAATGACAAACTCCGCGAACCACAGAATTTGGTGGATGATGGAATGGACTAAGAACTGTTCGTTGGAAATACATTCTCGCTGTTTGACTTTGCCCCGTAGCCATTCAAGTACGGCACCCTTCGCTAACTTGCCGAGAACCGGTAGTAGGTTGATGTGGTGGTACTTCTGCGGAAATATCGCAGATTTCCCAAGCTTCTGTATTAAAACTACGTCTGCGCACTTCCATGGTTCAAGGAAATGCCACAGACGTAATATGGCATTAAGTATGGCCAGTAGCATGTTTTTCTACTTACCAAAAATAGTTTGACGGCTTTGGTTGCAATGCCGTCGGAACTTGGAGCCTTCCGGATTTTCGTCCTTCTAACGACTTCGTCTAACTCATGTAACGTTTCGGGGGCAAGTTTTGGTTGTATTGGTCTTCTAGGCAATGTTTGACTGTTCTGTTGACGTTCTTCGCCCAGTCTAGGTCCGTTTCGGCGTAGTTTAGGTTATACTGCCATTCCAGATGACCTGCAAAAGTTTCGGCTTTGTCTTCTTCTATGTAGGCCATTTGGTTCTCTTCGTGAATCTTCACCATCCTCCAGAATGAATGGTTATCTTCTTCGATAGACTCAACCTCTTTTCTGCACCGCTCTTTCTGATGTTCTTGTTTTGCTCTGGTTTTGTAGGTCATCTGGATCACAGGACCGTTGGTAGTCCTTCGTGGCAAGGTTCTTCTCCCTGACGAATTACCCTATGTCGTCTAGAATCTACGAGTGCTATCTGCGAAGCATCGTTATCTTGGTCGATTCATCGATGTGCATTGCCGAATGAAATTTCCTTAGTTTTGAGTATTTATTATTAAAAAAATAATCAAAATAGTTGATTACAAATAAGCTCTCTCTTGTGACTACTAATAATTTATTGACAGCAAAGTGATCTACTCTGGTTCCATGTCAAAACATAAAACTTCCCTACTACCTACAGTTTTGTATTTTTTTAGTTATATACATTCCCCCCACTTTTTGAATACTGGTTGGAGTTCGTTCCACTCAGATAGTAAGTATTGAGATCGATAAGTTGACGGTGTTTAACTGTCTGGTGAGCAACACAAGTTGAGCAACACAGGTTGGGCAAGTTGACGATTCTGGATTAGTGGTTCACTTCTTTAGTTCTATTTTGAAAAAAACGTAACTGTTTATTGGTTATGACACCCATTATTATCTAACTTGATCATTTCTGTAAGATTGCATAGGTATATTTTTTTAGCAGAATACGCCATTATTTCTCGTTAAAAGTCATAAATAAGTAGATTTTCCTAAGTACGAGGGTGGCGATTAAATAATCAGGCACCGCATCCTCCACTGCGCAACCTCGTCGGCTGAGGTTGTAATTGGAATGTCATTGATATTGATACCTACCAAGCATCGATTCATAGTTCTGTCTCTCTATTTGCTTTAGTTTGTTATCGAGTGTCAGATGTGGCGGGCACAGCTGCGTAGTAGTGCCGCGATCATGATTGATATAAAAATCGCCAGCTCACAATGATCTATCTACAACGCACTTTTTAGCGGACAACGGATTTTTGTGCTTTCTCGTCGTCCGTATTTGCGAGATCTCACACTGTATGACTTCCATCTATTTACAAAAGTGAAAGGTGGACTGAATAGTATTCATTTTCAGTCCGTTCAACAAGTCAAACAAAAACGGCAGTGTTGAGGAAGAAACTGAGAATTGATGAGGTACATCAGTGTTTTGAACAATGGAAGATACGTATGCAGCGGTTTCAAATAATTTTGAGTGACACTTAACACTACATGTTACACCAATTTAGAAATGGTCTCGGTGGCTTAATTGAAAAACGCATGGTCCCAGAAAGACTAAGCTGCAGATTCAAGTCCTGTCCAAGACTTTATATTTTCCATCTTACAATTACTAGCTCGATTTGAAATGGTCAATTGGGTTTTGTATCAAAGTCAAGTTATTATTTCATCTTATTCATTGTAATACGTTAGTATTTATCAACTTACCTCGTTTAAAAAAACTACCTAGAATATTTATATATTTAATACTTTGCTTATAGTCGTAATTTTGAGCGTTGTTTTCTGTCTATACTGACATAAGTCAAAAATTTGACAATGTCAGATATAATTGACAAAATTGCTAAACGTAATTGAAAGTTAGGTTTATGTACTGTTGTGTACACGATTTGGATTTGTAAATTTTCCGATTATTGCCATCGGTCTCGGTGGCGTAATTGGTAAACGCATAGTCCCCGATGACTATAATTGGAAAATTTACAAATCTAAATCGGTAGCGTAATTTGTTCCGGCAAAACTGAGATGTAGGTTCCAATCCTGTCCAAAACCTAATTTTTTCCTTTTTTCAATTACTAGCTCTATTTGAACTGATCATTTGGGCATTGCATTCTTAATAAACATTTATTTAACATATTCTAGGACTATGGAACTATCATAAAAACTATATTAAATGTAATAAGGTTTTAATACTTGATTATAGAGGGCAACCATATGATACTTGGCAGCTTTTGTTTCCTTATGTTGCAAATTTGTTTCTTAAATGTAAATATTAGATTATTTTGCTATGGTTATTAAAGGCACATTTATATTAGTTAGTTATTATTTTTACATACGAAAGTATCTCGGTAAACAAAATTTGAGGGAAAAACTTTGTTTTAGGAACCCACATATAAACTTGCAGGGGAGGCAGATCTGGCCTTTATATTTGAATCACTGTAAATTCCGTTAATTATTTAAAGACCTACGATTTGGACATCGTATAAAAGTGATTATTAGATATTTCGTCCATCGTGAAATGTAAAATATAACTCTTTTTGTTAGACTAAACTTTTAACATCTCAGGCTTATACAACTTGATCTTTGTAGTTGCTCGCTTGAACATAGAGTGAAACTAGATTCGAAATAATTCAGTAATATTGAACAAAAATTTTCTAACAACATCAAGCAATGAGAATTCTTTATATACACGTTAAAGTCGTGATTTGTCCAATAATAAAATTTATTAATCGCTTATTGTATGGTTTTTTATGCGAGTACACATCTTTTACTGTGGGGATCTAGATGTACGCGAGTGGCTATGGTAAACTCTTGAAACCCTCAGAGGTTCACCTAGATATTATTATTTATTTTGTTACTATTTTGAGACGCAAAATACTGTTTTAATTTATATTATACTAGCTTGTCTTTATTTCAGGCATATCACGTTGATTGTCAATCTTTTGTTGTTAGATATACTTACCTTAAGATACCTACACCATTCCTAAGGTCATAACAATTAGTGGATAATCGGATGTGGTGGCATCTAATTTTAATCTTATCACGTCTTGGTTTTACTGTGAACCCCCTGCTCATCACTCTAACGCTGGAGTAAAGATCAGAACTAGAAAATAGTCTTTTATCATCTTAACCCCGGGCAAAGATCAGTTTCAATTGAAACAGTTAAAATTCGGAACTTTGGATATTTTATTATTTAACATAGCCTTCCTAAATTAATGCATTTAATATAGCGATTCTGCAACGTCTCTAATCCTTAAAAAATATTCTTCTTTATCTGTAAACCAGCTCTTCATAGCATCTATTACCTCTTCGTTACACAAAAATTTATGTCCATTTAAATTTGTTCAATTGCGGGAGCAACTAGTAGTCTGAGAGGGCTAAATCGTGGAATAAAGTGGGTGTTCCGGTAATTCGGGTATTAAATCAAGAATTGAATTCAAGTAATGAGCGATTTGTGTGCAGATCCAAGTCCTACAAAAAAACACCTTTCACCTTTCACCACGTCTTGTTTCTTTAATGCTTTCTGTCAGGTTGGTTAGTAGTTGAGAAAAATGTTCTTCAGTGGTGGTTTTTACGTAATCTATCGTAATTATTCCACAAGTATCCCAAAAAACTAAAGCAAGAGCTTTTTAGCTGATTTTTAAACTTCATGATGTCTCCACTCGATCGATTGCTGTTTTGTTTCTGAACCATAGGAATAGACCTGTTCCATTCAAAGCTACAAGACTGTTCAAAAAATCCGAATCTTCTTCAAAACGGACACATATTGAACGTGATGATTTCAGATTTTAGTTTGTGTTCGGTGTTCAAGTATTTAGAAATCAATTTTTCAGATATTCTTGTCATATCTAAATCGACATGAGGTATATGATGGACGCGTTTTTGTGAAATCTTTAGCGCCTCAGTTATATGTTTCAACCCAACTCGAATCATATCATGTCATGCACTGCAATATTTTCGCGTGCAGGTACCGAAATCGATGTTCATCGTCGCTTCCCATCTTCGACGGAAAGTTTTCCTCTTTTGAATGACGCAAACCAATTTTTCACAGTCGCATATGTTGCGCATTGATGGCCAAGTGTATTAAGCATATCTACGTAAATATCCTCATCACATAGCCCCTTTTAAAACAGATACTGGATGATGGTTAATACACTAATTTATTGATTTTCACATTTGTATTCGACATGCTTTGTTTCAAAATTTGCTGCACATCAATGCTTCAACGATTTGAAGTAAGATCTCACAGTGGCGGTTTTAATAAGTCATCATTCGTTGCCATAGTAACAAGATTTCGTTTTGTTTTAGGAAAATGACCTAGGCTAACTTGATATCAGAACCCCTCGTATTATATGACTTTTTATTTAGTTTCATAAAACAACAAATTATTTCTTGTGATTGTTTATTGTATTGAAGTTTTCTGCTTGAGAAATTCTAGAACGCACGAAGTTTAGTATTCGGCGTAAAATCAATAATAAAACATTTCTTGATTAAAAAGCTGCCACCTTCAGTTTTCGTAAACGATGGAAGATTCTTCAAGATAAAAGTAGATTGTAGTAAATGCGACGCAACAATTACTATTAATACAAATTTTGTTATATTTTGTTTGACATAAATCTTATCTTTTTGTGTCGCTTGGCTTGAAAATTAGATCACTATCAAACATTACATCACGCAACAATACAAACATAACTTTGTCATTTTCTTTCATTACCGTAACTCCGCTATCTTTACCGTTAAACGTTCTAAACGCAATTATCGGAATGGATTAGAATAATGATGTACAAACTGAATTGTAAAATGTATTGAATATAAGGATGGCCCATTGAAGAGGTTTGTGTAGTAAGGAAAATGGTGAGGACACAGCAAAAGATACTCTCTGCTCCAGAAAGGAAATGAAAACGTAAGACAATACTATCTTTCGGTTCCTATGCGAGTTACATTTTGGGCCTTGGGAGCGGTCTTTTTAAAAATTTCTTCCAAAACTTCTTGTAACAAATTTTATTTATTAAACAGAATTTAATATGGAATTTTGACAAACTTGTATAAATTAAACTAAGTCGAAATAAAATAATAATTGAATTAATATTAAGGCGAGTAGCCTAAGCAAACGGCAATGTTAAAGCTGAAATACTCAAGACTGACTGATGGTCTTGGGGCTCCCGGGGTATTTATGTTGTTCCTGCCCCTCACATGTCTGTGGGAGCTTGCAGAGCTCATGTCTACTTATTTCGTAATTCTATTCATTATACAATGTAACAATCTTAATTCCTAAGTGATCGCGGTTTCTTAACCGTCTGTGACCTGCACCTGCAGTATCAATTACTCTCTGGAATACAATGAATTACATTCGTTCTCACAATTTGCTTGTGAACTTTTAATAACCTTTCTGATTTATCCTTGAATTTACAATGTTGCATATAACTTAAGTTTCTTTATAATTCCTATTTATTTGTACACATATAGATTGGGGGATACATAACTTGCGTTGCTGTGATAAATTCGCTGTTAATGATTTCCCCATATTACCATTATATTCATTGAAAATTTCAATGACAAAATAATTAACACAGAAATCGATTTTTGTTTCTTTTTTGAGTTTGTGCTTGTAGCGTGAGGTGCTCATGCGATTTTAGATAAAAGTGTCGTCAGTAATTGTTTATGGAAAACAAGTATATGAAACATAGGAGATTCTTCATTAGATCTTTCACAAATATTCTGCAAATTTTTGGAGATATGCGACTTTACTACAAAATTGCCATTCTTAAATTTTTATAAAAGCATCTAACCCGCAATAAATACCACAATACAATAGGACGGTTTGAAATGGAATTATTCCAGCTTTCGCAAACCAAACCTTTGGTACTTTAAGCTAGTGTTTTTTTTTTTAGGCCGCAGTAGTTCTTCTGGCAATTATCATAAAAAGAAATGTGAAACAACTATTTTAGAACTCTTGTATTATCCAACTAATGAACTGCCTGTTTCATAAGGCGTGGGCGAGAGAAAATTGGTAAACGTTTTAAGAGTATTAGCATCAATCTTAAGTATAATATAAGCGCACTTCTTTGCCACTAAAAGAAGCCGTGCATTACACATATGACAGACACAATTATGGGAGAGAGCAAAAAGATCACAAAACGGATTTAAACTTAAAAGCCCAAATTTTAAATTAATTTATTTCACTCTTTGATGATTACTTAGTAAAAGCGAGTTTCAATCATAATATAAATGCAAAACTATTTAGTACATCCATATCAATATTTTTGCATTTGCAAAACCATAAAGAAGGTAATCGCGACCTTTAATCATTTTTCGTGTGTGTATAATATCAAAAATAAACTATTTATTCTTGTTAAAAATAACACTTTATGAGTTTTAAATACTAATCTAAAACATTCGTTATTCAGAAACGAATGCGTCACGTTTACTATCAAATGTTTTTAAAAACCATTAAATAGCCAATTATGATTAAACGCCCTATTCAAGGAACTCGCGTGAACATTAAAATGCAATAAAAATAGATAAGAATTATTTTATAGGTTTCCATGTAACAATAAGATATAATAAGACGCGACCATTAAGCTCGTGCATTAGACAAGAACAAATGACACGTTTTACCATAAAAAAATCATAAATTTGACACTAATTGGATCGTTGAAGCGCGAAAGAGGTGTGAATTCTTGGAAATATTACCTCAATCAACGATGACTAAAATTCGAGAATATAATGAAATAATGACGTAATGAGATTATTTTCTATATAAACAGAAGTATTTAACGTTCAATATTCCATTTATTGTACGAGATTGACCATGTAAGTTTGAGTAAATATTCATTCGCGCTTGATCCTTGCTAAAGCGAAGCAATATGTATCGTTGAGCAAAGATCGACAATATAGAGTTGCAATAAAACGTATGTTTTAAATAAGTTTACGATATGAGATTTATACGTTTGAGTGGTTCCAAACGTAGAAGTTATCAAATGCAATTATTTGATGAAGCATCATGGTTTTTGTAAAAATGCTAAAATGATTAAACATTCTTTGATATAAGAGCTATTCTAAAGTTAATTAATTAAAAATACAAGATGCAGTTATTTGCTGAGATTTAAAATGAAAATGGAAGGATTTAAAATCGTTGATTGAAATTTCCAAGGAAATTTGGGTAAGCGCTCTTCGACAATAGCCATAAGTATAAAATTTTGGATTTCTTTGTTTGTTAGTTGATAAGAATATTTTATTATTATGTATTTTAAATTAGAACTATATCGCATTTTTTTTTCTAATTGTAAAGCGGATGGTTTGGAGGGAAATTTGCGGTCGAAGTTTGTAGCATTTCGACCCTTAATCAACTATCTGTGGAGGGTGTTTGATCAAACACACTTACAAGCGTGGTAATAAGAGATAGGCAAATTAACCAGCTATAAATTAAAGAGGATTGTGTACTTCATAACAAAGATTAGACAAGGAATTCAAACGCTAACTTCAGAATCACTAACACTCTGAGGTAATTTGTCAACTACGTTGCAATAACTGTTACCATCTTTGTACTTTGAGTAAACTTTCTCCGCGCCTGAAACTTCAAATTCGTCTAAAATCACGCCATTTAATTCTGCACAGTGACGCAGTCCATTTTCAGAATCTGGGTTTTGCACAAATACAGACTTTTTCTTGACCTTTTCTAGGAATTAAACCACTCATAGTTTTTAAAATAGTTTTTATTTACGTTTCGATCCATGACATAGGATCGTTGTCGATGTATTCAAACCAGATACATCAAACGTTAATAAATCAAAGTCTCACCTTTAATTTATGTCATAATTGTCAAAACTAAAATTTTTATTATTTTTGACAACGATCCTAGGTCATGGATCGAAACGTAAATATAGACGATTTTAATAACTATGAGTGGTTTAATTGCCAAAGAAAATCATGATAAATACAAAACAAACCAGAACAAATATACAGGGAATATTTTTAAGCACGGACGCTTATTTCGCATATAATCCATAATAGACAAATTATCCAAACTAAAGTACGATCCGCGAATTACACACTATTAGAAATGTATCTTTACCCACCACGCACTTTCTATTAACTGCAATCCCAGACTAATCCAAATAGAATTAATATTACTATGAGGGATACGCTTGCGTACTATAAGCAGGTTGGATTCTACAAAGAACACGGTATATAACTACTATAGCTCGTGACACCGAAAGGCAAAAAAAGCCAAACTCTTGTTTGGAGTATGTGGAACCCCGCATATTAACAAACCGCTTGCCGCTAAGTTTTTGAATATTTCCAAACAGAAGATTCGGATTACTGTTACATTTATACTAAAGAAGTTCTAGAGACTAATAGTCACAAAAATCTTAAACACATATTAAACTACTCTAAAAAGAATGCGAGGTGTATTTGACCTAGGCGACTACGTAGAACAGGCAGGTTCGCGCATGACTGCTGATTACAAGGTCCAGGGTTTACGTCTCGACGTACCGCTTGAAAAATATTAGGTGAACATTTTTCATAAAAATACGCCCCCGTTCGGATCAGAGGTAAAATGCAGGTTTTGTGTGTGTATTGTCATGCACGTTAAAGATCCCTGCTTAGCTTGGAATAGCAAGGGTGCGGCAAAATTCAAAATTTATAGGTAAAAACACTCCACTTCTACTTGAGCAGACCTATGCATCCCAGGGTAAATAGAAAATTCGTAATATTTTATACGTAGGTATTGCTAAAATTTGGCGAGAAAACCTACAAAAAAGCAAATCCAAAATCAGATTAAAAACCCACACTGGGTAAAGGTTTTTTATAGGCATTTAAATACGAACAGAAATTATTGAAGGAACTGGGTGATAGGTATGTGTCAAAACCCGATTTGTCCAATGTAACGTCCACAGCACCTACCATAAAAAGCAATTGTTACGGGTGGTTTCTGTATAAAGATATCTTTGAATATAATTATATCAAGCTCAAGTTCAGAGAATAAATTACTAGGAACTATCCTTAACCATTGCTAGTAACTTGGTATAAGATGCATTGATTTTATAAACAAATGTCATACTTACCTCCAGGTTATGCCCTATTATTACTAATTTAAGTACTGCCTCCGCATAGAATATTTTATTGGACGAAAAAGAATTTTTCCAGAAAGGTTGGAATGACGTGATTGTAGTATTTATTATCTTAGTATGTTTTGATTTGTAATTGATTCATCTTGTATCTAGTTGTACTGCAATGTCTTGTTGACATAAGGACAAATAGCAATAATTGTGTTCATATTTATACGTTTGAAATTTAAGCTGATTAAAGCACTAATTCTCTAAAAGGTGTATTTCATTACAATTTAATCAGCTTAAATTTCAAACGTATAAATATGAACACAATTATTGCTGTTTGTACTTGTCAACAAGATATTACAGTACAACTACATACAAGATGAATCAACAACAAATCAAATCATACTAAGATAATAAATACTACATTTTTCCCTTTTAGTTAATTCTTACATTACGTAATCACCTAACTTTAGGGGAATCTTTTTACTTTTAGAAGAGCTTCTTAAAGTACCATTAGAAAAGTCGGGGGATTTTGGAAAATCCGTCAAGATATCAGTCTCATCCTTTTTGTAAGAAGAGTTTCTAAAGATTGAGGTTTTCACTCTATTACTAGTTTCTGGATACGGTGTAATCTCAAGCCTAGGAGTCTCGGGAGTCTCTAAACTCCGCTCGAGACCATTCTTTGGTGTGGGAATATTTCTTTCTTCTGAGTAATTTAGTTCAGTTTTATTTAAAAACTGATGTTCCCTCGAGGGGCTAGATGTTTCAAGAAATCTGTGGAGTCTTTGCCATCTTCATGTTGAATAAAACCGTATTCAGGATTGGCCTGGATAAGTTCAACCTCTTCTACTAAAGGGTCCTATTTGCTTCTTCTAAAGCTTTTCGTTAAGAATACCTTCTGTGGAAGCGTTAATCACGAAGGAATAGAAGTGCCGGAACAAGAGCTTCGTTCATACTTGAACAACCTTTCGTGGGGACTGCAGTTAGTAGCGGTACAAAACAAACAACGAATTGAATGTAAAGCGTCTGGAAAAACTATTTCCCATTGAGATTCTTTCAGATTTTGAGTTCTCAGAGCAAGATTATCAGCTTTCCAAATAGTACCATAATATTTTTCTACCTGGCAATTTCCTTCAGGGTTGTAACGGATAGTCCTACTAGTGGCTATCCCTCGCGTACGAGGGAAAGAGCTTCCTCTATCCGAATGAATATAAAATGGCAGCCCTAGAAAGCAGCATAGTTTACCTAGGCATTAAATAACAGTTGATGAACTGAGATTTGGAAAAGGAAATGCAAATAGGAATCTAGAGCATTCATCCACAATAGTTAATATATATTTGTTATTTGTCGAACTTCGCAAAGGCCCTTTAAAATCGATGTTGAGCCTTTCTAGAGGGTTCGTAGCTTTGATAAGATGGGCATAATCATTCTTGTAGATTCTTGGCTTAAGTTCTGTGCAAATAGGGCATTCAGATATCATTTCTTTAATTTATTTTAGAGAATAAGGTAAATTTCTGTTTCGCACAAAATGGAACATTCTTGTTATACCTAGATGACACAGTGCTTCGTGTAGTTCAAAAAGGCGATTTTTTACTGCTTCACAAATACGAGAAAAAGCATCAGCTACTATGTTCGATTTTCCGTGGTGGTAGAATACTACATCACTCAATAAGTCCGTAGGATGATACATTGATGGCGTTGCTATGTAATAATCCATATGATTTGTAGGAAGTACTAACCTTAAAAAGATATCTGTCAAAATTTCATGACAATCCGACGATTAGTTTACAAGTTACAGAGGTTCAAGTGACGATACTTTTGAGTTTTTCAAAAAAATGAATTCCAAGCAATTTCGCGTGTTGATTTATCATTGCTTTTTGATGGGTAAAAATACCATCGCAGCCAAAGCATGGCTTGATAAGTGTTATCCGGGCTCTGCTCCATCGAGGCAAACGGTGGAGAAGTGGTTTGCTGATTTTAAACGTGGCCGTACAGACACTGACGATGCTGAACGCTCTGGAAGGCCAATAGAGGTGGTTACACCGGAAAACATCAAAAAAGTCCACCGAATCGTTTTGGAAAACAGAAAAGTGAAATTGCGTGAGATAGCTGACACCTTGAAGATATCAGAAGGCAGTGTGCACACTATTTTGCATGAACATTTGTCCATGAGAAAGCTGTTCTCAAAGTGGGTGCCGCGTTTGCTCACAGTGGACCAAAAACAACAACGTGTCGATGATTCTGAGAGCTGTTTGGAGCTGTTCAACCGGAATAAAAGGACTTTTGCGTCGGTATGTGACAATGGATGAAACATGGATCCACCACCACACTCCAGAGTCTAATCGGCAGTCAGCTGAGTGGACTGCAGCCGGAGAACCACGTCCAAAGCGACCAAAATCGCAAAAGTCGGCTGGTAAGGTTTTGGCGTCTGTATTTTGGGATGCGCACGGAATTTTGTACATCGACTATCTTGAAAAAGGAAGAAGAATCAACAGCGAATACTACATGGCATTATTAGTGCGTTTGAAGGAAGAAATTGCCAAAAAACGGCCACACATGAAGAAGAAAAAAATTCTCTTTCACCAAGATCTTGCACCGTGTCACAAGTCGATCGCAACGATGGCCAAATTGCACCAATTGGGCTTCGAATTGCTCCCACCCACCGTATTCTCCAGATTTGGCCCCCAGCGACTACTACCTGTTCGCAGACCTGAAAAAAATGCTCGCCGGAAAAAAATTTGGCTCGGATGAAGAGGTGATCGCTGAAACTGAAGCTTATTTTGAGGCCAAAGACGAATTGTTTTACAAAAAAGGTATCGAAATGCTAGAACGGCGTTGGACTGATTGTATCACTCTTGAAGGAATGTATGTTGATGAATAAAATCGAATTTTGCCAAAAAAATGTGTTTTTCTTAGTTATCCTACGGACTTATTGAGTGATGTGTTATGTCGTATCTATAGCTAGTTAGTTCTAATCGCCATCTTAGTATTTTTTTATTCTTAATTTTGCTTTTATGCTTATAATGAAACATAAACGAAACTGATTCTTGATCTGTTAATAGCTTAAAATGTCTGTTAGCTAGAAAATGCATCCATTTTCTTAATGATTCCACAATCGCGTAAGCGTCTTTTTCAATCGCAGAATGTCTTTGTTCTGATTCTGAACGGGTCCTTGAAAAAAATGTAACTGTCCGAGATTTTTGCGTTAAAGTTGCCTCAATAGCAAAATCAGAAGCGTCAGTTTCTACCACTAAAGCATCCTCATCTTGAATAGTCCACAATAGAGAATCCGCTATGTCTCTTTTAAGGTTTCAAAATCAATAACAGCATTTTGCATAAGTGGAAACTTACTAGATTGAACCATTTTATTTTGTCAGAAAAATTCTTTATCACCTTGAATAATGTGAAAACATTCCAATGGCACGTTCTAAAGCAACATAATTACTTGGGATTGGCAATTCAAGTAAAGGTTGCAGTCTCGAAAGATCTGTTTTTAAGGTTTTTTTTTATCCTGTAACCTAGTAAATTTATAGAGTTTAAAGAAAACTTTCACTTTTTCATTTAGAGTAAGATTATTTTTTCTCACGACATCCAAAAACGAGCGTAAATTTGTATCGTGAGCCTTTGAGTTTCCCCACAGATGGTTACATCGTCTAAATAGGCAAAGGCATCCTGTAACTTTTCAGTCCTAATGATGGAACTAATGACGCGTTGGAAGCAGGACACTCCATTTGTCACCTCAAACGGTATGCGACAAAATTGATAAAGCTGGCTGACCGCTTCAAAAGCTGTAAATTGTTTATCTTGCTTACAAATAGGCACCTGATGATATGCAGATCTTAAATCGATGGTACTAGAAACCGAGTATCTAGCTACTTCTGCTACCATTTGTTCAATGTTAGGTAACGGATAAGCATCTAACATTGTAAACTTATTTATAGTTTGCGAGTAATCAATTACTAGACGCTTCTTATGAGCTTGGTGTCTTGTAACTAACACTTGGGCCCGCCAGGATGATAAACTTTCTTCGATAATTTCCTCTTTCAATAGATTCTGTTCTTCAAGCTTAATGAAAGAAAGCCCGATCCTCTTCAGAATATTTTGTAGATTTTGTCGCTATGGACTTGCAGTCAGCGATTATGTTTCTAAATAACGAAAGAGCCAGCAATTTTGCAGCTGCAAGATCACATATTTTGATTAATGGTTTTGGTCCCCCAAAGATAGCGTCTATTTGCGAGTGTAGTTTAAATATATCGTGTCCGACGATAAGATCCGTACATAAGTTAGGGAGCACGATTATTTTAGTATTCGAATAAGCAAATTCTTCAAGTACTAAGTTTACCATGCAAAATCCTTTAATAGCGGCATAAAGCATACTCGTAGTCATAGAAACCCGGCTAGAACAGTCATACATTTTAATTCTATTATTCAAAGCAAAGTCGTAATTAAGAAAACTTTTAGAGCTTTCAGTATCTATGAGCGTTTTAGCTTGAGGGCTTTCTATTTTAGCATTAACAATCGCTTTGGACAAACACTGAGGAAAAGCGGCTGAGATAGTAGCAATTGCAGCGTTTGATGATAAAGAATGGGCTTTTGAGGTAGATTTCAATTTCATGCACGCTTTGGAAAAATGCCCCCGCTTTTTACAATAGTTGCAGTCTTGATTCTTAGCGGGGCATTTAGATCGAAAGTGTCTAGGAAGTCCACAGAAATAGCACTTCTGAGAACTGATCGCGGCCGGAGTCGAATCATTGAGATACTGGGACGGACTACCGACATGAGCGATATTTCGTTCAGGAACGTTATTTTACTTTATTTTGTTTTCTGAAGGTTTTACCAAGAAGGCGTTGAACGATGTCGATGTACATCCAGAGTCTCTCGAATAAATTTCAGAATGTTTTTGTGCTTTTTCCATCGATCTAGACTTACTTACTGCCACTTCTAGAGTTAACGTTGTGTTTTCGAGTAATCTCTGTCTTATTTGAGTTAAAGACAGGCCGTTAATAAATGCATCTCGCATGGAATCGTTTCTGTTTTCTTCAGCGCTTACAGCTTTAAATTTACATTCTTTACTGAGGAGCTTAATGGATTGTAGAAACTGATCAATATTTTCGTCTATCTGTTGTTTTCGAGTAACTAGGGCATACCTTACAAACACTTCATTACTCTGTTTAACATAGATAGTATTTAGAGTTTGAATGGCTTCATCGAATTTTTTGCAATCACTTATACACTCAAACACAATGTGGGAAATATGATTAGCCATAAGCTTTAGTTTTTGGTCTTCCGTAAATTTTTCTTTAGTTTCAGCCGTTTCCAAAAAATTCGTGAAAGTTCTGATCCAATGCGTCTATTTCTTTGACGCATTAACCGCATTAAGATCGGTTTCAAATCTTTCGGGTAGAAAGTTTTTATCCATAATTTAAGCCGATTAAATTGTAGTGAAATACACCTGTGAGTTAGTTGAAGACGTCGCTCGTTAATTATTATATAGAAATGAATTTCTTGCTAGTACAAATGCTTTGATATTCAATATTCTTCGGTACTAAGTAACTACTTTAAGTTTTAACTGTTTATAATGACATTTTTGATTCAACGAGTTTATCATAAGATATATCTGTATTCAAATCTTCAGAGAAAAATTAATTTCCGCGTGAGCAACTTTATGTTGTAATGCCAAATTGGTTAAAAATAAATGCTTTAGTATTTAAACATGCTTTATCTATAGATTTTGAATACGCCAACGCTTTAGCAGTCTTCTTTAAAAATAGTTAACACGAACCATATCTTTTAAATTATATAAAGAATTTATAGTTTTTTTCAAAACCCACTCGCAACAAAAACAATTTATTCAGTTTCAGTACACTAATAAGTTTTCGGTTGTAGATGTATAGTAATTGTTCAATCAAACTTAACAAAATTAATATATCGACACCTGTGCGCTATTGTAAGTTTTAAAAGACTCTTGTGAAAAAAGCAAATTATATTCGATAGACTTTAGACAGAAATCAGAAATGACAACATAACACTGCTTGCATCTACTTGTGAATTCGACTCTTTTGCATAGTAATTCTGAGGTAACAGTTTGTTTTCCAAGTGTATCTCTACCAAGTATTAATACAGCAACGTTAAAACTAAAAGCAATAATTTCGAGTAGATCAGAATCGTTATTTAATAATTTAGGAAAATTGTCCAGTGATACACTGGTCGGAATAGGTTATTTAATTAATTTTAACTAATTTCAAGTTTTTGTGTATTATCAAATTGCACAATTCAGAATTTGCGACGCAACAAGCAATATGTTAAGATGCAAAAGAATTATTTAATAGGCATTACAGTGCGCAATACATTTGCGAATAAAATGTTGAAAATATCTAATAATGAAATAAAAATGTTCTCCATTATCGCAATCATTTCAAAACATTATCTTGTAACCTTTATCCGGAGATTAATTTTTAATTTGTTTATTAATTCAGCTTTTATTTAAACAAAACAATCTCTTCATATCGACAGAGTTTATCGTTACTGTAATTAGAAAAAATTTATAACTCCACACCAGAACGAGTTTAAATCCTACATTTTAATATAAATGAAATAAGTAACAGAAACGTATCATTTTACCTTTAAAATTAGTATATTGTACAACGAGCCTGGAATGATGCCCATTTCTCACGAGTATGATAAATTGCAGCACGAGCTGAAAGCGAGTGCTGCAAATCATACGAGTGAGATGTGGGCATTCCATGCGTGTTGTACACTATACTTTTTATACGACTGTAGTACGTACTTTTTAAATGTGATACCTCTTTTGTTAATATTATAAAATACATGGTAAGTATAGGAGTATACATTTTATTAATATCATAAGTTTATTATCGTTTGCGAATATACATAAATTCAAAGAAAAGTACAAATTTATCATAATAAAAGTAAATAAATTGATTTAAGTTTAGTTTTTAGATTCATTATTATTAACAATATTAAAGGTTACATTGAAATTATTAAACGTCATTGTAGAAGGTGTTTTCCCAAAACTAAATTTTCTTGACGTTGGAAGATTCTTGTCTTTGGACGTTGATGGAACATTGATGTACTATCAATTGAATTTTGTATTATGTTGCCTACATTCAACTTATTTGTTAAAGAATCGGCTATATAGTTTTCTGCGACTGATGTTGATTTCCAGCCACCGTGCCTTTTTAAAGATGTTATATCTTCTCCAGCATCTACAAGAATAGTGGCGGAAGATCTCCGGAAGCAATGACCAGTATATAATTCCGGATTGGGTAGTTTTAAATACGTTGCAATTTGCTTTCCCATAGCACCAAATTTATTGATACCCACTTTCTGTGTGGTGCATTTTCTTTTCTGATAATTTAAGAAAAAACTAGGATCGCAAACATTTGATGGACGTAGATTCCAGTATTTTTGTGATTTCATAAAATTACTCGTTATCGTAAAGCTGCGTATAATTTTTGTTTTCGTGTCGGGAACTGTAACTAATATCGCAGAACCCAATTCCGTGAAATGAGTAATCTTCATCTGATGTAATCCTGTCTGCGGCAAGCACCCATAATTCCCATAATTAATGCAGTCTGTAACAATATAAAAATAGCTATAGACACGCATTATTCTCCTAAGTTAATATTACATACTTTTGTCAGAAGAAACTGTTGATCCGGAGCCTCAGTAATAAATTTATTTATTTCCTCTGTTGTAAAAATTTTTGATTTTTTTGATTTATAACCGCTTGACTTCCGTTTGAGAAACGCTCTTAATTTTCCATACTTTAATATATCTACATTATGATGGATGGTGAGACTTGTTCTCAACATAGAATAATGCGTCCACAATGTCGGAGATTTATACTTATTAGATAATTCATTAAAGTACGCAATTAAAACATTTTCAGAATAAGGTGTTGTCTTTTGATCTCTTCGCTAATCTATAAACGATTTATAAGCAGTCTCATATTTTTTTTTGGAAATTTCCGGTAATAAATTTAATGTAGTTGCATTTGCAGCTTCCACAATATTTGGAGGCGTCGGTTCTAGTTCGCTTTCACTATCACTAGCCATTTTTTAAAGACTTTGCAAATACTTTAAAATTTTAAACGCTTTCACAGTATGAAATTATTTATTTGACATTTGTTGGTTTATTATTTGTTTCATAGCCCACCTTTGAAAACTCGGCCGTCATTGGAAATAAGATGCAAGTGCAGAGCTACTTGATTAATAGAAATATAAGCGCAACCGTGCAAATTGAACATTCCCGCACTGGTTGCTTAGCAACTTGCCTAGCAACGAGTGCGGGAATAAAAACCTGTATAGAATGTAGTAAAATAGTAGTAAAATAGTAAAATAGTATATTGTACAACGAGCATGGAATGATGCCCATTTCTCACGAGTGTGATAAATTGCAGCACGAGCTGAAAGCGAGTGCTGAAAATCATACGAGTGAGAAATGGGCATTCCATGCGTGTTGTACACTATACTTTTTCTACGACTGTAGTACGTACTTTTTAAATGTGATACGAGTGCTGGAATAAAAACCTGTATAATATGTAGTAGATGTCTCTATCAAAAACACACCTAAAATAGGCTCGTTCCAAAACAGTCGTAGAAAAACATTTTTAAAGGGGTTTGTAAGAAGTAAATCTAATTTTAATCATTTTTGACAAAATTATAGGAGTTGCGAGGTTTTCACTAAGTGTTGGAGATACAGGTTTTTTTTAATACTATACCAGGTGTAATTACATTAGCGAAAGGTAAAAATACATAGTATTTATTTCAAAGTATTTTTTATTATTACAAACCAGTTTGAGTATAAAATTACAAAAAATAACGTCACTCACAGCTTTTTAGATATATTGTAGTTACGCCACAAACGGAATGTTGTCATATAAAACGTGATAATCTCTTTCTAAGACAGACTTCAACTCCTGCACGCCATCATATTTTTTTCTTTTGATTTTAACCTTTCGTTATAGAAAACAGAGCAGAGAAAGGAAATAGGAAAGGTAGAGGTACACCTAAATTTGACTATAGCATACAGATAGTGAAAGAGCTAGTCTGTGGTAAATCTTTTCCAGCCATCTAAGAAGTTTAACTTGAACTGTATATTACCATTAGGTACCGTACTCCACAGCACGAGATGATCTAACACCCATTCCTGGCCTAACACTATTATAAAATAGATATGTATCTAAACAATTAAACAAATCATGATGTGTATATCCAACAGAATAAGCTTTAGATTTTCTAGTCACATAATCAGCATCAACATTAATTTTTTTGTTCTTCAACTTATGTTCAGTTATGGGATGTATGGTATCAAATTATATTTAGGTATGCCCAACCTCGAAGTATTTTTGTTCAATTATTATTTTCTTAGTGGTAGAGGTGTATAAGAGTGCATTTGAAACGTTGCAGCTTCAGTTCTGATTAGACAATCTATCGCCGAAAAGAATTGTCATCTTCTTTCATTCGGGCAAAAAAAGATATGCCAAGACAAAATGTGAAATAGTTCTGCCAGACTCATTTAAAATTAAGCTACTCTAGGTTTCATTCCATAGGAAACATTACCAATTTTTAAATTTTAGTCAAAAATTGTAATACAAACTAGATATGGTTGACCTAGGAGTAAGCATTGTGTGAGTAAGTCATTTTGATCCCCTCTTGTCAGTATTTTCTCCATTCTAATTTCTTGTCTTCGAAGAATGTGGGCTTTGTAAGTAACTACATCCAAATTATCACTTTTGTAGGCTCACGCCCAGCACTCAAATCTTTTTTGGTTGAAACAATCCTAATTTCATTCTGCAAAAATATTTGAAAAATTACAGCAAGAAAGTGCAGTTGTATCATCCTTTGGACACTAGTCTTTCACATAGAACAGGTATAGTTGATGCTTAGAGTTCTAATTTGGTTCCACATAATTTGCTACGTACCTAGATGTAGCCGAAAAAAACGTAAATACCAGGCTAACTACCAAACGCGCAGAGTGGTGGGATTTACCTAAATACCAAAAAAACAAAACAAAAAAAAACACGTCGCCCACGATTATCTATTAACAATAAAAGTAAATAAAGGATTCTGTACAAACAAGCAAAAAAATAAATTAAGCGTTACTATTTCAAAGCAAACAATTATGTGATACAAATAATGTAGTACTTTAGATACGAAATGCGCATACACAAAATAAAACTAATCAGTAAAAATAAACATGTGAGAGCTTTTGTCAAGCGTTTTTAAAATTGAACATTATACCTTTTGTAAAATTAACTAATAAGTAGAAAGGAATAAGCGTGTGGGAACTTTTGTCAAACATTTTTAACAATGGTACATCACACCTGTAGAGCGATAATATCGATTCTCAGCAACAAACAATAGTCCTACAGTGTCACGTTTCTTATCACGTAACTACACCAGACGCTGATAAGGAATATGCCCTTGATATACACAAAAGAAAACAAATTGTATACCTGTATGTGTCGGCATACTTAGCCTGCACGCCTTCGGGAGCGAATCAGCACCGCATCGCCACGGTCGTTGGGATCTATTTATCCTGTTACCATAATGGCAATAGCGATCTACAGGCAACGGCAGTTGATCTGTGGCAAAGAACAGTTGGGTCTACATAAAAAAGAACCAATTTGGCTTTCAGCTAAGAGCTAAAAAAAAAATCTGATTAGGATAGGTTACTGCGGAAAAACTCTAATGTAAAAAATATTTCAACGCACAAGCTGCAGAATCAAATTAAAAATTGGTTTAAATAACACGAGTTTGAACGGCAATCCTCGCGTTATTAAAGCGCTATCAAATATTAGTAGGATTTATTGTTCCGAGAAGTCTGTAGATGAGAAACACAAGAGAAAGCAATTATACGTTATCGGAATGTTTAACAAATTAACGGATACCTAAAACAAAGTATTGACTATTTATTTTATCGAATAAATTTTCATTTTAAAAGCTAAATGGATTTGAGTTAAAATTATGTTAAAGAAGGCTTATTCTGAACAGGTACACTATATAGGGTATCGTTGGAGAATTTAAGAGTAGAAATGGAATTTATTCGAGTAGGTAATGATTTAATCAGGGAAAAAACGGTATTTAATTTATGTTGAAAAATAAACGTAACAAATCTCCCCCTGCAAAATTAACAGATCGGGGTAGGAAAACCAAAATCCAGGAATGGACAGGATCCAAAAAAGCCCCAAACAAAACTAAAAAGAAAAAAAATCGCTACAAACTAAAAGAACGTTCGTTACGGAAACAACAAAAACATCGAAAAAAAAAGAGAAACCCCAAAATAACAACAAGACCGACCACAACAGGTTCCGGATAGAAAAGAAAACAGAAACTGACATCAAACAAAATCCGGCTCGAAGAACTAATAATAGAAAGAGAGAAAGAGAAAAAAGGTAGAAAGGAATGAAAGACGGGTAATAAGCAATCAAGGACTTAGGTGGAACGGCCTCAGCACTACGGGATTGTCTAAGGACGGATGTTTCCCAGAAGGAACAGTGCAGTCATCAACATCAAGAGAAGAATAGGTGCAAGGAAGAAAACCAACAGTGCAAACTAAAACAGGGCCCAAAAGTCAAACCTCAAGTAAACGGACAACAAGGAGAACGAGAGCAAGAGGGGAGAGCGCTAGTAAAGTGAAACGATGTATTACCAACTGTGGTAACCAAAACCGAAGAATCAAAGAAAAGAAATGCTAACTAGAGCTAAAGTCGACTAAGTCGTGGTTTCAAAAAATGAAAAACGGACCTACCACAGGAAGTGGATCGAAAAATACACCAAGTCGGCACGAAGACCGACAGAAAGTAACATCAGCCACTGGATAAAGACGAGGAGTGTGAAACGAAAGAAACGAGAAAAAAGAAAAACCAAAAAGGATAACACAAACCAACAAGTACAAGAACCACAAAAAACCTAAGAATCGCACAAAAGCAAATAAAACAGAATCCCAGTGTAGTTATGTATAAGTATGTGTGTGCGTGTGTGTAAATGTGTTTGTGTGTATTTGGGTGTGTTGTTGATGTACGAGTAGGTGAGTGTATGTGTGTGTGCGAATGAACGGTGTGTGTGTATGAAGTGTGCATGTATAAAGTATGCGTGTGTGTAAGTGTTGGCCCGCTGTAGTTGCCTCTTACTACGGGCAGGTCGAACCGTAGGACTATTCTATTCCCGGACCCACACGGGTGCAAGGAGTACAAGGAGGAAACGAAGGAAAGAGAACCAAGTAGAACTTGTTTATGAAGTGTGTGGGTGTGTGTGTGTGAGTGTGAAATGTGTGCGTATGGATTGGACGTGTATGAATTGTGTGCGTGTATGCGTGTGTGTATGTCTGTGTATGTATTGGATCGCTGTAGTCGCCTCTTACGACAGGCAGGTCGTACGGTGGGACTATTCTATTCCCGCACCCACACGGGTGTTGGGGTACAAGAACAGAACGAAAAAGGAGAAACAAACAGTAATTCGTGTGTTTATGAAGCGTGTGCGTGTATGTTTGTATGAAGTGTGTGTGTGTGTGTGTTTATGTGTGTGTATGTGGGACCGCTGTAGTCGCCTTTTACGACAGGCTGGTCATACCGTGGGACTATTCTATTCCCGGACCCACACGAGTTCAAGGAGTACAAGGAGAAAACGAAAGAAAGGAGAACCAAATAGAACTGTGTGTGTATGAAGTGTGTGGGTATAAATTGGACGTGTATAAAGTGTGTGTGTGTATATGTTGGACCACTGTAGTCGCCTTTTAAGATAGGCAGGTCGTAACGTGGAACTATTTTATTCTTGGTCCCACGTTGGGCGCCAGAATTCATGCTACGTACCTAGACGTAGCCGGAGCAACGTCAGTACCAGGCTAACTACCAAACGCGGAGAGTGGGGGGATTCGTCTAAATACCAAAAAAAGAAAACAAAAAACACACGTCGCCCACGATTATCTATTAACAAGAAAATAGATAAAGGATTCCGTAGAAACAAGCAAAAGAAATAAATTAAACGTTATTATTTCAAAGCAAACAATTATGTGATACGAACAATGTAGTACTTTAGATACGAAGTGCGCATCTCGTATTTTACACAAAATAAAACTATTCAGTACAAAATAAACATGTGAGAGCTTTTGTCAAGCGTTTTTAAAATTGCAGATAATATCTTTTGTAAAATAAACTAATCAGCAGAAAAAAATTAACGTGTGAGAGCTTTTGTCTAACATTTTTTAAATTTTACATCATATCTTTTGTAAAATGAACTAATCAGTACAAAAGAATAAGCGTGTGGGAACTTTTGTCAAACACTTTTAACAATGGCACATCACACCTGTAGAGCGATAATATCGATCCTCAGCAACAAACAATAGTCCTACAGTGTCACGTTTCTAATCACGTAACTACACCAAACGCTGATAAGGAATATGCCCTTGATATACACAAAAAAAACAAATTTTATACCTGTATGTGTCGGGATACTTAGCCTGCTCGCAATCGGGAGTGAATCAGCACCGCATCGCCAGGGTCGTTGGGATCTATTTACCCTGTTACCATACGGCAATAGCAATCTACAGTCAATGGCAGTTGATCTGTGGCAAAGAACAGTTGGGCCTACATAAAAAGAACCGATTTTGCCTCCAGCTAAAAGCTAAAAAGAGAATCTGATTAGGATGGGTAAGCGCGGAGAAACGCAAGATACCTCCTACTTGTCGAACAAAAAAACGTACATCGCTCTTGATGTACTGGGACGAGTAATGTAGATAATATTTCAACGCACAAGCTGAAGAATAAAACTGAAAATTGGTTCAAATAACACGAGTTTGAACGACAATCCTTCGTTATCAAGACGCGATTAGCAAACTCGAAAACACGCTATGAAGTAATAGTAGGATCCATTATTCCGACTAGTCTGTAGATGGAAAACACAAAAGGAAGCAATTGTACATTATCGGAATGTTTAACAAATTAGCGGATACCTAAAACAAGATATTGACTATTTAATTTATCGAATAAATTTTCGTTTTAAAAGCAAAATGGATTTGATGTATAGTTATGTTAAAGCGGACTTATTCTGATCAGGTACACTATATAGGGTATTGTTGGAGTGTTTAAGAGTAGAAATGGAATTTATTTGAGCTGGTAAATGACTTAACCAGGAAAAAAAAGGGTATTTAATTTATGTTGAAAAATAAACGTAACAAATTCTCCCCCAGCAAAATTAACAGGTCGTTAAGTTTTCCGAAAATAATGCGATTCTATTTATCATAAAGCGAAAAGTAAACCTCAAGGTTTTTTGACTTTTTTAGGCATGTGATATTAATTGTTGTCATCTGCACGAGTATCAATGCTGTTAGCGTCATTGTCAGTTTTATAATTTTTGTCTTCATTGTGTCAGTTTAAAGCTATCTACTCTCTTACCGATAAAGTATTTAAGAATATGGTTTTGCAAGCACGTACAATGGAGTTTCCTTTTTTTTTAAATAGCATTCAATAAACCACTTTCTTCTGATCTTTGTGATTTCATTTGTATCACTCGGTCTCGCTGTTACAGATTTTTTGTAAGAAATTCTACATACAATTTATCAGCTTGCCACTAGTTGCCAACACTCATCAAAGTTATTATTTCCGTCTTTTTTCTGACAACAAAGCACATTGCAACTTGCTGTTCTCTTTTTCATTGCATTTGCAACACAACGTTTTACATCATGCTTTCATTTCCCATCTTTTGTTTTATTTTAACGTTGTATGATTTACCTAATTTTTGTAAAATTTTCCACTCATTAACTTTTCTAACGCTGTGGTAACTAGATGTCTTTTGTTATGAGTGCGTTTGATAGGCCCATCTTCCTAAACCATTCGGTCATAGTCATGATTAGATTTTGCTTCTTGATGATCTGTGATCTCTGCACGAAGCTTGCAAGAGTCCTGAATTAGTTATTTGGGCTCAACATACAGACGTCCGGTTCAGTTGGTAACACATTAATTTTGTCTCCATCAAAACATAAATTTCATTTGTTATATTTGTGTAAGGACTATTAGAATCATGAGAGTTTATGACGATTAGTATCATGATATCAACAACATTATCATCAGAGAGTGAGTGTTTATTAATTTGTTCGTAACTTACAATACATTTTCGATTATTTATAATCAGTTGAGAATTATCTGCAGTATCTTAGTCTTTCAAGCTTATGTATATTGCAATTAATGTTGTCTGAAGTATATTCACTACGCGAGTTACGTTTCGGGCCTTGGGAGCGGTGTTTTTAAAAACTTCTCCAAAAACTTCGTAACAATTTATTTACTTAAACAGAAATTAATATGGAATTTTCACAACTTGGTATTAATTATTCTTAGCCGAAAATAAAGTATTAATTGAACTAATATGAGTCGCCTAAGCAAACTGCAATGTTAAAGCTGAATACTTTGACTGACTGCCTGGTCTTGGGGCTCCCGGGGTTTTTATATTGTCCCTGCCTTTCACAATTCTGTGGGAACTTGCAAAGCTTATGTCTGCTTATTTCTAAATACTATTCATAACTACATTGTAACAATCTTACTTTCTAGGTAATCACGGTATCTTAACTGTCTGTGACCTGCCACCTGCAGTGTCACTATCGTCTGGAATACATTGTATTGCATCCGTTCTTATGAACTGTTAATAACCTTTATTAATTATCCTTGAATTACATTGTTGTATTCGACTTAATAATTTCTTAATGATTTCAAATAATTTCCTATTAGATTCTATTTTGTAATACATACATAAAAATTGGAGAATATATAACTCGCGTTAATTAGAATGTGCTATCCTCATTAACGAAATACAATTGTGGTAATATATCAATGGTAGATTCCTACAGAGCCATTTGTACTAGCAGTTTTCCTCTTGACATCATTCTGAAAGTAAAATAAATAATATTATTGCTGTTGAACAAAAATGATTCAATAGTAGCTCCAACAACCACGGCTATAGCGTATGTCTAAGCTATGTTATGGACAGCTCCTTAGACTTTGTTATTTTTAAATGGAAAATATTTCTTATTACTAATACCTGTGTATAAGAATAAACTCATTTATTGCATTTTTATTAGTTCTACAGCAAAAAAGTTCGCAGAAGAATCCCGTGACTGCTTGCAAGATAAAACAACTTTTTAGGCAAATAATAAAACTTAAAGGCAGTCACTAAAAGATATTCCTGAATACTACTTTATGACACATTATAGTCGTAAGTTTGAAGAAAACAATAATAACTATTAACACTGTAAACAAAAGGACAAACCCAGTCGCATAGCAACTAGTCAATATAAATCGAAGCAGTTACCAGTTTGTCATTAGGTAAATATAATTTAGGAGTAAAAAGGTTTGCTATATTACTTACTACAAAATGAGTAAGCTTTTTGCAGTTACGAGGTTTACCATCCAAAATAGAGTATCTGTTACTTTACATATCGGCAAAAAAAAATTAAGTTAAAAAATGGGGGTTGCTAATTACAATGACGATATATTCATTCTAGAAAAAATAACGTTGAGCAAAGGGAGAACCAATTTTAGTTTCTGTTCTGTACGCTATCATCATCTTACCGATTCCGTTAAGTTATAGAAAGTGACTAATTCTCGTATCAGGTCCTTTTTAACTACAATAGTAATATTTTTATTTTCCTTAACCAATTCTAAAACATCATTATTACTACCGCCATTTGATCAACTGGTCTTTAGCATTCCCCTAGAGCTTTACATTATGATAGCCTTTATAACCTCCGAGCTTCTTCCTTACTAAACGTCTACGTTTCGCAACGGCATACTGCTATACTCCACACATAAGCTTTCTGCTGCCATTATAGTCTTAAATACTTGAATGTAAAAGGCTTCCTTTTCTGAGTCGCGCAGATTTTAATGCTAACATAGTTCTTCCGCCAATGATGGTACAACACGCTAAGCATACTAGGCGCTTGACTTATACTTGTATTTCTAATTTTTTATTACATTTAATTATCTTTGACCGAATTTTATTTTATTTCAAAACTTGAGACTCTATCTAATGCTCGTTTCGTTCTATTTGATTTACTTTTAAGTTCTATCTGTTTCTTCAATTATGATGCCTATTTTTTAATTTCTTTTATGTCATATATGTCTTACTCCATATGTATGCTCAATTGGATTGAGCGATAAGCACATCCCTTTTGTACACTAACATTAGTTTATATATGTTATCCCGTTATTTGCTTCTGTTACTGTGTTTGTAACCAATATGAATTTATATCACAGTTTGTTATCAAAGTGATAATATCATATTAATTTCTAGAAGTACCCTTCGCCTTTGATAAAAATTAACAGTTACTATTTTTAGAAATAAAAAAGATTATATGGCAGAATTTTAAAATAAATTGGTAAGTAAGTTTCGAAGCATTATAAAAACTTTAAATATAAAATAAATGTAGAACAACATACGTTGATCCATATGATTTTATGAACTTTTGGCCTCGTTCTGAGATGCACCATTTATCTACTAAAATTCTTCCTTTTTGCAGATACAGGGTATAATGTAAAAGCATGTAATGCATGAGTGAAATTTTCTATTCTTATGTATTCTCATTTACCAGATTTTTAATATTCACGGGAGGCGTACAAATTTTTATAGAAGATATTTATCTTTCGGCACTGTTTCAGAACACATGTTTATTGTATTGGACAATTATGTTTAAAATTACAGTATAAAAATATGCGTTCACATAGCGACTGATTTATATATTTTTACAATATAAAATTAACGAATCACTAAAATAGATTTTATGTCAAGTATGAATATTTATGGCTACCTAAAACTGTTTGATGAAGCTTTAGCAAAGTATTAGTTTTATTTAAAGAACACTAAACACTAATAGTTATTTTGGCATGACATCCCAAAATTTGTAAACTGCTGTTGATAAATATTTCTTGGCATTGATTGATATAGTTCTAATTTTGTCTTAATGTCGAACAAGTGTAATGGAATTTATCACGGTTCAGCATTCTTGACTAAGATTGATGTGATTTTCTACATGCTCTGGCATTACTACGGAATTATGAAATAACTAAACCCAAACAAATACTGTAATAAAATTTTATTCACAAGTATTATTTAGCTTTTACGAGGTAGTAATTGTTACATAAGCTTGTAAATTTATTTTGAACACCAAAAGATCAATTTTTATTATGCTCTTAAGAAAGAAATTAACGTTAATTTTATTATACTTTATAAAAGCACTATTAGCCCAGGAAAACAAATCCACCTTTGAACTAAACCGATCATAGAATTTTTTACAAGAAAATATATTTTGTGTGGCTTATAAGCATTTTAAACGGCTAGTTAATATCGCTGATATGATTCGGTGTATGGTACCAAAGATCATACTGACGTCAACTGACTTTCAGACAATTTTAAACTATACTTATTATTATTATCTGACATTTGAGAACTAAATTTGTTAATAAGATACTTGATATTGACTCTCAAAGTTCAAATAAATATTATTTCATAACTGAAGTCTTCTGGAATTTTTTTTTGTTTGTTTTCGACCTAACTTAAGATCGCTTTGACGCAGATCTAACTTCTGTTCTATTCTGTGCTAATCTAAAAAGTTCTACATACCCTTCACAACCTAAATTTCTAATAATTTGGCTAATATAGCTTGGTCTAGGTCTTACTATACTCTTGTATCTTTTTCCTATCTACTTGACTCTACATAGATATTAGCAACCTGATGGTTGTTAAAGAACTCTATCATGTTTGTATGATTCCCATTTATAAGAAAATGAAATATTACCTGGTTATCCCCTCCAAAAAGGAAAAGTGTTATAAAACTATATGTTATGGTAAGCAACAATCGCTGCCAAACATGCCAGGCAGCTAATTAATTGTGAGTTATGTTATGGAGATGTTTATTAAGTTATATGTTATGGTAAGGCTTAAGCAACAAATCGCTACCAACATACAAGACCGCTAACTAATTGTGTTTTCATTTATTTTTTTGTTTTTGAATTTACTTAAGGTCGGTTTGACGCAGCTCTAAATTCTTTTTTATTCTGAGCCAGTCCAAAAAAGTCCACATACCCTTCACAACCTAAATCTCAAATAATTTGACTAATGTAGCTTTGTCTAGGTCTTCCTACTCTATTTTTATTTGGTAGTTTATAATCTAAGACCTTACTAAATAATCCCTCAAGTCTTAACTGGTGCCCTATCATTCTATCCCCTGACTTTTAATTGTTTCCACATACAGGGTTCCTCACCTATCATTCTATAAACTTTTCATTTGTTGTTCTATCTGTCCAACTAAGCTTTAACATTCTCCTACAACACCAAGTTTTAAAAACTTTTATCTTTTTCTTACTCTACCTCTTTAATTGTCTTAGTCGCACTACCGTATAATAAAACGCACCATACGTACGACTTTAAGAAACTTTTTTTATTACGTAAACTAATACTATTAGCTATTAGTAAGTCTTCTGGAAATATATTAACAACAAATAACTTTCCGCTAGAATACTTGATAGAGGTATTTTACTTTAAGAGGAACTCGTCGTTTGACAGATTGCGTAGGAATGTAATAGTAGTGGCATAGTTGACTTATTATGATAGTATATAAGAGAACGTTTTATATATATATATATATATATATATATATATATATATATATATATATATATATATTGATATGATAACGCTGCACGTCGATGTAATTATTTAAATAGTCTTCTTCTGACCACCACCGCTCTGTGTATTTTAATCTCCTAAAATTTTAAATCTGCCTCGGAGAGCCCAGTTTAATTCACATAGAGTACACAACGTTACGATAATCAAATAGTTTACCTCTTTTTCCCTAAAACTTTATCTGATTTGAATGATAAAAGGAAGTCGATTAATATTTGTATAATGAAAAAAGAAAAATGATTTACACTTCACAGCTTAATCTGTTTGACTGTCTGTTAAAATTAGCCCCTGAATCAAATAACAATAAATTTTAAATTGTTTATCTCCAAAAATTAAAGCTCCTTTTTCTTATTTTAAAGCCAGCAAAATGTCGTTTGTACTCTACTGGAAATTTCTCTGAACGTTCAAGATTTTCCCTTGTTTACGAAATTTTTCAAGTATAAAATAAATTTTTGATGACTCCTTACATAAAATATTCAAGATTAAAATATGTTCAAAAATACTAGTAGAAAATAATGCCTTAATATGATCAATGTTTAAATATAATAACTAGTAAATAATGTCTTATGCAAGATAGTTCTGACCTGTAGTTTTCCTTGAGCGCCTTTCAGCTGCGTGCCGTGAATCAGTACCCCAATATTGCCTTCAGTTGAGTTGCTTAGTCTCCTAGTTCTACCTCGTTTAATGTGATCTGCATTAAATTTTTATAACGTTGTAATTTCCTTGAATTTTCGTATCATCTCTTAGACTTGGAATTATTGTACTATCACTTAGTTTTCGAATTTTTGTACTGTTCCTTAGGGTGTCCTTAGATTTATGTACTTAGAGTATTGTACTTGGATTTATCCTTAGAACCCTGAGTTATACATATTTTATCTAAATTAATTAATAAATTTCTACTTATGTTTTCTAGCAAACGGCCAGGCTTGTCTCATATATTTTCACTATAATTATTTCAAGATATTTTATAATATCACTTTTCACAAAATTTTTATTGTTTAATTCCGCTTATCAATCTTTCACATTATATAACCTACGCCGCATTTAAAGTAATTGGTTTATCTGAGCTCTTGTTCAAAGTGTATGACCCACCATCGGTTGTTTTGGATATTCTTGGTTTTTATAGGTTTATCACTGATATTGCCTTATAGAAACGACCCATTGATCACGTAGGTGCTCGTATATTTCTGGTTTGTATTTATTTTATAGCATTTTGATGTTATTACAGGAATTTCTAATTCGCTATGGCACGTAATTTTACTTATGGCTTTGTTTGTCAAGATAATACTTTTGGGATCTGCACTAACTTCATGTAGAAAATCACGTAGACCAAGTGACGTAAATTAACATATTGCTGTTTAATTTTTGCGTTCCGAAACGTATTTATTTCGAAAGATGCGTTTCTTATCAGGACATTAGGTTATCTGCTTTCATTATTGCTTGTTTAATGTGAATTGTATTATGATTTTCTAGGTTTTTACTACATTTACCGCTAATTGATTTATAATTTATGAGTACTTTTAGTTTAAGACAAGTTTGATTGAGTGTAGAGTTATTTCTTTTGCTGAATGTGCGTTTATTGTTGAATGATATGCTACTCGGCATTAATTAAAGTCAATTGCGATCCTTATACAGGGTGTTAAATGTTTGTTCTTTGCACAATATACAAATTACGTATATTTAATGCTAAATAATTGCGGTTTTCTAACTCCTAGTACTATTTACATGTTGATAATAACTTATAGTAGAAAAAAATTGTGCATAATCAATTAAATTATATTTTAAAATCGTTAGTAAAATAGCCTCAATATCTCTGATAATACTGATATGGTAAGGATATTTTGTGAAATTCGGTAAGTAGTGATAGAATAGGTTTAATTGAGTTGTTTTTTATCTCATTGTAGTATTTTGGAAACATATTGTTTAAGATTGCTGGTAACGGCGTGTCATATTAATCATCTAATCAGTGGCTGATCTAGCTTTTATCCCGCTCTGGACAAGATAAGTATTTGCCGCTCTTCAAAATGCGTTGCGTGTCAAGTTTTTTGTCTAAATTTTTGGTTAAACCGTCTGTTACGTCATCATCGAACAATTCGGTATTTGTGAAAATAAATACTTTGTGCGTGCATCCTGCAGTTTGAGTGAAACATTATATACCGACAGTGGAAGTGCGTTGAAGAACACAGTCGCATCCGAACCCTTGCAGAAGCCGGTTGTATGAGAGTTTTTGAAAGCGACACCGACATCACCCGGTCGAGCGTGTTACTGGTGGTCCGTCGAAAGCTTTTGTGTGTGAACTTTATTGCCCACAGCGGCACAGGATAAAAGGTATTTATACCCTTTATTAAGTAGTTTGGTGTAGTTGTTTTTTAATTATTACATAACCGCTCCACCGTCATCGTTATTGCTACAAAAGCAATTGGTCCTTCCCTATAATAGCATATTTATATCATCTCCTTAATCCTCCACTAGCCACCGTCTAAACGTTAAGAGTTTGTGTTAAATTATAATGGTTTTGAAAAATAGGTTTTGTGGGTATACATTTTTGATTTCCTCGTACATTAAATAAAAATGTGATTTTAGGAATTTCATGTTTATTTTTCAAAATATTAAAAGAATAAGTATAAAGTAAAGAATCTTGCATCGCTATTATGTAAAAATATAAAGCAGCTGAATTTACAGCGGAATAATAATAAAATAACAAAAATCTGTTTATAACGAAACAAAAAAGGAAAATCAATGTATAGTTATTTACCTACTTATTTTATAAATATATACCTACATTAAGCATAAAAAATTAAAGCAAAAACTAAAAGGATTATTTTTGAAATTTCAATACGTTTAAGTTTAAAATGCTTTTCTTCTAACTTTTATTTCAGCAAAATCTTTAATAATATCTTTTAAATCTAATTCTACTATAGTTCTTGCAATTTTAAACCGCCTTTCGTCATCAATATTTGTGATGTCATATATTGGCGCCGTTGCCACTATCAAAGTATCAATTCCTCGTAACTACAATGACGCTATAGGTACAATATAGATTTTGCATTTATTTAGTAATTGGTGACGGAATGTGGTTTGTTACTTTTTAAAAGGTAACTTGTAAAATGATTTTATACAGACAAAATTGCAGTCTAAGCTGTTTAGCTTAATAATAATTGTTATTATATGGGAATTTGTACTTGTGAGCTTACTTTTAATATAATTGAATGTTTTTAATGTGTTTTATATTTTTAATTAAATAGCCATTCGCATGTTATACCGGGCACGTAATAATAGCCATCAATAGTCAGGACTTCCAGAGGTTTTGTTTATTAAACTAAAGTAAGAGGACGAACAGTTATGAAAATTTGTTTTAAGGTTTGCCGGATGTTAAACAACCCAACACAATATTGTGAAAACTAGCTGGTATTTGGGAACTGTTGAAATTGCTAGATTTAGACACTACTGATAATGTGTAATTCAAACCCAGGACCATCATTGTTAAATCTACTTTGTTAAATCTAACTTTTAAGGTCATACAACAAATGTAAAGCAGCTTCTACACGCTAAAATAGAATTAATGAACTACAAATTAAAGTAAATAATTAAATTACCTCGCAAACTGCCGTCACAGGAATAAATGGACCACCGTTATCTCGTTCTTGTTCAAAAAACGCTATCAAACTAGATACAAGTAGCTTCCCTCTGCTTCCTAAACGTGAACAGGACATGGTTGATTCACTCAAACAAAAATGATGTTAGTCTGTTCTGAAAAGAACAATTTTAAATGCAAGCAAGAATAACACAAAATGCGCGACAAAAATTATGCAAAAGGTTAATGACAAGAATTAAGAACGCCAACGAAAATCTAACATAACCAATACATGTAATATTAGTTGTCAACAAATGCCTCAAATGAACGCCGTAACATTGAAAAATTTGCAAACCGAGAAGGAAACTTATTTCTGGAGTTAGAATAACACAAGAATATCAATTGTAGTTGATATGGCTTGACATCATTTGTGACGAAAGTGGTTTTAGAAATTGCAAGAACTATATACATCATATTCTACCCAATCATTGCCAACCCACTTAAATAAGCTTTTATTGATTTTAATTTTAAGAGGCTTCTACACCACTGTCGACTGTTATTGGTAAAGTTAACAAGATTCTAAGAGGAATATTTATATTATGTTCAGAACTCAATTCAGTAATAAATTCTAAAACTTCTTGAGCAGCTTGCTTTTATGCAGAAGATTACAGACAAATAATAATATATCTACAAGATCTAGTCAATTAGTATCTGATGATTCTTGATCGGTTAAGATCACTTCCAAATCTTTACCATGAGCTATTAATCCCTCTTTGCGCATGTCTCATAACCCGTAGATATCACAGAGAAATGCAAAATAGCTACTATGCTCACGGATTTAAGTAAATATAGGATTGTGTGAGTTTTGCAGTATCTATGACATGAAAAAAAATTAATCTCGTATTTTTCTCTGGGATCTACTATGGGTGCATCTCGATTTTCATAATCAAACTGTCTCTTCTTAGACCTTACTCAAATTCTAGGTGCAGTACTAAAGCTTGCCTCAGAGCCAACATCATTGGCTAATTCTTTGGCATATACAAGCACTTGGTTGAAAAATTCATCTGAGCGAGAATTTTAGAAAAAATCGTTGGCAGTTTTTAATAAATACATTACAGAACCTAAATCAAAGTCATCTCTCTACATTAATTTAGTAACAGGATTTCTGTTCAAAATGTTATACCAAATAACAATCAAGCATAAAAATTAATTATTTAATGTTATTCAATAAACCAGATGCTTCATTCAGCTCGTGCGAAAACATCCATATCGGAATCTTCATATATGCTCACCAACGCATCATAAATATGATCAATTTGATATTTTAATGGTTTAATTGGATCTATAAGACTTTTCTACCTTGTGTTAGTTAGCGATTTTAATGTTAAGCCAACATATGTTTCAAAAGAATAAACCATCGCAAAGGTGGCATAAAAAGACTTAAAAATTTTGAACAATAGTAAAAAGCTTCCTCCCTCTAATGAAGAATTTCCTATATTATTCACCGTAAGACTTAATGAATGATTTCTGCGTGGGATATAAAAAACACGAGAATTTAATTCCTTATCCTAACGTGAACACCAGCACGGGATCCTTTCATATTAGACCCATTGTCATACCCTTGACCCTTCATACTCTGCATAGGCCATTCCAATTTATCCAGTTTTGTTAGGAGAACTTCAGTTAATATCGAATCTGTAGATTTTTCAATTAGGATAAATCCTAGAGAACTTTTCTTCATTATAACCTCTATTCTGTTTTCGAGTTGTAATCGGGAGTGCAGTCTAAGATAATAGAATAATATTTCAACTTTTTAGCTTTTTGAATAACATGACATTTAATTTTTTCTGATATTAAACTAATCACTTCATCCTGAATAGTTTTTTTTAGGTAAGTTGCTGAACTTTACATTTTTTTTTGTACAACTTGGCGAGCGCGCTTTTTCGTAATAAGATCAAATTCTGCAAGTAGTTCAATTAATTTTAACAAATTCTCTTTATTATGTTTGTATAGTTTTTTGTGGTTTGAGATAACTTCATTCTTTGGCTAAGTTCAAACCATGTTTTTTACCTTTCAAGTCGTTTTTGAAGTTTCGTGTGATTCAAAAATTTCACTAATGTGCCTCCAGTTATTGTGAACTTCTTTAGATAGACTAGATTCACATACGTTAAGAATTTTGCAACAAAAATAAAAAACTACATTTTTTGTTTAGGGTAATGCAAGCCAACCTCTTAGAACTAATTCGCCGTTATTAAGACTTCGTTTATAGCGTCCTGTGTCGTCACACGGAAAATATAATCATACAGAGGATTTGGTGGAACAATTTTAGTAGAAACATTCTTTCTTGATCTCTTAAATTATGAGGCCAGGTAGTTGGATCGGAAGTCAATATTTTTTCAGGGTTTGAAGGTTTGGGTGTAGATTTAGAACTAAAAACCGTTGGCGAGAGCATCGGCGGCTGGTCGTATGAGGCAAGTGAACCGCCGCCTCACCTTTAATTTTATATATCTTCTTTTCAGTCATAAAGAAAAATTCTATTACAACTTGTACAAACGTCTTCTAAACAATTTTTGGTCAAATATATCATAATTCGATTAATAATCAATATTATATAATGAACGTTTGTAATACAAAATTCATTTCTTAATTCGTGCACGATTTCTGCCAATACAAATTTATCTGAGGCGTTATAAAGTGCGCCACACTTATTTGACCATCTCCATGCATCCAAAGCTACATTATACGCGAGCGCGATGCGTCCTAGCGGTTATCTCTATACATCAACCAACACTTTATACTCGGGTACTGAGGCTCTCTCATCGTTGCCTCTCGGATCTTTGTAATCATAATAACGACAGCAGCAGCTGCGGGATGGCTGGAAATGCTGGATACTTAAAGGAAGTTAGTCAGTCAATGATCGGTAGGGATGATGAGTGTCAGACTTTGTAATAGTTGTTAAACTGCACAAAAAGTCGAAAATCAAACATATGTGAATGTTAAATATATAATTTTCTATTATTATAAAAGCTTAAACTTAGGTACTAGTGCAATCATTAACCACGTAGTGGTTCCATAGTTTTAACAGCTGACGTTGACAAGTTGGAATTAGTTGTTGGTTTCATTTTAAATTATTGTATTGTTTGAAAGCTGTGTTTTGTAAAAACCTAGTTGGGTTAATTCTTCAATAGTGAATTGATGAACCGGGTTAACATTTGTACGTTTGGTGCTTTATGCCTCAAATAGAATACATTACACAGAGTTTAAGTGTTTACTGTTTAGTGTTCTTGTTCCTTATTTAGTACTTTATTTCTCATGAATAGTGGTTAATCTTAATCTATATAAACAAAACTGATTGTTATAATATAATTCAAATTGTGTAATATCGTTATATTGTTCCAATTTGGATTGATTTCAAATTTCGGCACAGGGTTATGTATCCCTTACATGATATTCTATTATCTTTATTTGAAACGCCTTTTTCAGTGCGCGGTGAGTTAGAAAACGGCAAATTTTATTTATGCGCCCGACTCCTCCACTAAACATAGTTAGTACTGATAATCGACAAGGTCGAAGTTTTAATAGAACTTTTCAGTTATCGTGGTATGAAACCTACAAATGAATTTGCGGAAGTACATATAAACAGAGTCTATATTGTTGGTCGTGCGTTTTGTTATCAAATGTCAATAACAGCTAGACTTGCGGTAAAGGTTTTTGATATTTAAAAAACATTTCGCGTAGTGCAAAATGCATGAATGTTCTAAAGATCATATAAAAATTTTGTTGGTTTCAAACGACTTCAACAAAATCGAACGAGTATACTAGATGCACTTCAGGAACATGCTGGTTTAAATAAAATTATATATAACGAAAATGTCCGAAAAATAGGTTGTTGCTAACTTATTTAATTGATACTACCATACTTTTGGGTAAACAAGAATTGGCTTTTCGGGGTCATGATGAATCTTCACAATCGCTATATCGTGGAAATTTTAAAGAAGTTTTGAATGTTTGATTAAGCGAAATGCAAAAGTATCAGAGCACCTATCAAAATGAGCCAAATCTTCACCGACCAGTCAAAACAATTCAAAATGAATTAATATCATGCATTGAAGATTTTCTAAACGAGAACATTTCCCAAGAAATAGCAGCTAGTCCTTTCTTTGCTTTAGTATCTGATGATGCTACTGACATTGCAGACAAATCTCAGTGTGCGATAACTCTTCGATTTGTTACTCGAGATTGTAAATTAAAAGAACAGTTTATGGAATTTTTGATGTAAGTAGTGATAGCACCGCCAGTGCTCTCTTCGAAGTAGTTCAGGGTGTTTTAAACCCATTTAGTTATAAAGAAAAGTTAGTTGCCCAATCTTACGACGGTGCCAGTGTTATGGCTGGCGAGCTAAATGGACTCCAGGCAAAAGTTAAGTCAATTGCACCCTATGCTCTTTTACCCATTGCTGTGCTCACCGGTTAAACCTCGTTTTACAACAAGGTACACAAAATATTCCGCAGAGTAGAATTTTTCTCTACTTTATCAGGTATACCAAGTTTTTCCATCATTCACCTAAAAGATCAGTAATATTAGATCATATTGTTGGTAAACGTGTGCCACGAGCAGCGGAAACCAGGTGGTATGCAAGATCAAAATTTTGAACATTGTCGCAAGCGAATAGGACAAGTTCGTAAAAGTTTTCGAAGCAATAGTAAATGATCCGACCTCGGGAGCCGAATCCATTCGTGCAGCTAAGGGATTTCTTAACCACTTTAGTGAATTTGAATTAACTATTTTAACTTTTATTTACCGCGAAATTTTTAATATTACTGATCTCCTTTTAAAATTTTACAGACTAAAGTTTTAAATGTAATATATTGTTCGCAACAAATAAATACAGCTTGCGTCCGAATTACCGAATTAAGAAACGAAGGCAAATTTTTGGAATGTTTTCGGCGTGTCAGAAATTTAACAGAGTTACCTAATCGGCGCGGAACAACATCTGAGCAAGAGATATTTCAAAAATACAACATTCTGCATTACGAAATTTTAGACTGCATTAGTCTGCAACTTAATACACGGTTTTCGGATCTCAATAGCTTAGAATTTCTCGCTTTATTTTATCACTCTAAGTATGAATTCTATACTACCAAACTTCCTAAAAAATCTCTGCAATCTCTATTTGAGACTTATCCAAATATTTTGATAGAGATGGACTTATTAATGAACTTTGTGTTTTTATAGAGACGAGCAGTTTAAAATTCAGATTTATATACGACCCTTAAAATACTTTCTTGTGACTTTGATGATATATTTTGCCAGATTCAAAAAGTTTTACAATTAATTTTAACGATTCCTGCTACAAGTGTTTCAGTTGAAAGAAATTTCTCGTGTCTAAAACGCATAAAGTCATACTTAAGAAATACGATGAGTCAAGAGCGGCTTAGTGGATTAAGTTTAATGTCTATAGAAAAGGAACAATAAGCGAATTAAGTAAAATCCAGATTTTTATGAAAATGTAATCGATAAATTTGCAAAACTGAAAGACCGTAGAATACATTTGACTTATCAAACTTAATTTGCTTATAGTTAATAGTATAGCTATGCAAACTAAGGCTATTAGAATCACTTTTGTAAGCTTTTCGTTTCAATAATTACTCTTGATTCCCAATGAATTAAAGGAATAATAAGAAAAAGCACCTCTTAGATAACCTAGAGATTCATTTGTATTAAATGTAGAGTTTCTAAATAGACTCATTTTGAGCCTCACCTCTTGTTCAGGTCACGAGCCGCCACTGGGCGAGAGACTACTGGTGGTTTTCGTTGCTTATGTGGAAGCAACTGAAAAAGCAGTCTTCCGACAAAGGTAACTGTTGGCTTACTTGTGCTTCGATGTTGTCAAAAGTTTCAGATCTTTGGGATTGGTCATTTCGTACTAAAAAAGAATCTAAAAATCCTGCTTGTTTCTGCAGTTCTGTTTCCTTTTCTAATTTTCTTTTTTTATATTGATAACCAGAGAGCCGCTTCCTTCCTTCAGATATTCTGTAAATAGAATTTCGATAATAACACTAAAGAATTTGAGGTGAACGGTTTTTATATTAGCATTTTTAGATTTTTGAAATGATATATAAACGTAAATTTGTTTAATTTTTAAAACAATGTAATAGTAAATTGTATACCCAGTAGCAAAAGTTTGACATTCTTGGCTTGCGCCTCGACAAGCACCACGGAGTCCGAGAATATTGTTTTTTCTACGTGGTATACATACTATTTTTCCGCAAATCGTTAACAATTGTTAGAAAGATGACAAAAATTTAAATCTTATTTAATTTCAAAATGTCATATGATTAAGTTTACTCATACACATCAATGGTACAGTGAAATTCTTTGTAGAATTTGTTGCGTATCTATGGAAGCAACGATATTAAATTATCAAATTTGGCGCATTCAAATATCACAGAATAGTATATTGCATAACAAGAATGGCAGGAAGCGTACTACGTACGAGCGGAAATATTACGTACGAGTTGCGTAGCTAAGAGTAAAGTAATTCCTAGAGGGCGTGACGTATTCATGGGTGGGTAGTAAAAATTTTTACCGGCCATGGTTAAATGTTTTGATGCTTATAGCTGAAACCAAATTTAAACAACAGAATGCTAATAGAAAAGCAAGTTAATCTGTGACCCAATTGCGTTTAAATCAAAACATAGTAAATTACAAAATAAAATCCAAACCTCTGTTTCTGGCCGTTTTCTTCGCATTTCAGTACATGGCGGCATCCATGAACATGGAGAAGATATATAACTATTAAACGAGTTTCTGCCATGTTTGATCAAAGCAATGTTACCAGTATCCCTCAGAGCTCAAATATTTTTTCCGATGTAGCTACACTGGTGGGTATATTAGCAAGAGAAAGTATTTTCATGGAATTATTTGTAAACTGAACCAATTTTGTCTGGAACTTCAGCTGTTAAATTTTTCCATAGATTTCGATATAGCTCTGCTTCTCCACATATATTTGGGTAAACATACGATTGGAATTCATTCTCTAACTTGGGCAGAAGTTCAGCAATATCCTTTAAATTTTCTCGCAGGTCCATGATTTCTTCGTTGTTAGCTGATTTGGGAATCAAAATATTAAAATCAAAACAAGGAGATTACTTTTCTTGAATCGCGTGTATATTCTTCAATTATTTCGTCAACCAGAAGGATGAATGTTGTATTCCTGAAATATCATTTACATATCTCAACGTTGAGGTTTGTTGTTTGTGGAATAGCAATTGGAGTTTCAAGTTTGTTAGCAGTGTTGGTAATCTCGTTAAAAATAGTAAAAAAGCTTTCTTGTACTTTAAAGTTGTAATGCTTGCATTAATTAGAGTATGTATCATTTCGATCGGTGAACTAACTTTGAAACTCAAACTAACTGTTGTGCTTAGAAGTTCTAACAAACAATAGAGACTTATTTAAAAACTGCCGAATCAGCAGAGCATTTTAAAGATGTGCCCTGTTGGATGATGATTCTGAATTAGCTATTACCGACAAACACTCAACAATACTTGTTAAAACACGTCCGTACTACAGTATTGACTGATGACTCTCTACTTATCGAGATTCACATATTGACGTCAATTTTTCGTCGTTTATTGATTTCAGAACATCCGATCTTTCAGAAGATGCATTGAAAAAAGTGATAAGTTTATGGTAGGTAATCTAAAGGTCCTTGTGCTGTTTGTGGATGAGCTTGTGGTAATGCTGTTTCTTATAGTCTTCTGTCAGCCGTGTAAGGTAATGCAAGGTTATTGATTAAGGTCAAGTTTGTGGTAGTTCTTCTTGCTCTTTGTAGCCTAGGTCAAATTAATGAGTGTGCATCGTGCGGTAGTGAGTTTAGGTGTCCACCGCGTCGATGCTCGTTTGATGTGGTGTTTCTGTGGGATGGAGTTAGTGACTGAAGTGGTGATGTTTTGAATGAATCATTTGGCTAGAAAATGGAAGTTGAATCGCGTGAACGATGAAGTGTGAAGAGCGGGGGCGTCATTTTTGCCAAGTAGTCTAAGTATAGAGTCCAGTCTGCTATGCGTGTGTTATAAGCTGGTGCATTGTGGTGAGTTCTAAGTGGGAGGTTGAAGAGGATTTCAAATTTAATAGGATTATTGTCGCCAACTTGTTGGATGTGGAGACATTCCAGAAAAAGAATTAGTCGGCGGCGGAAGGGGTATTAAATTGGTGATGTAAAGATTTCCAAGTGGCAATAAGGGATGGATAATTCTTGATGGGAAGGTAATGGTGGTGAATACAATTTTCCAGCAGTGTTTCGTTTTCGTCGGGGTCTTCGATCAACCGTAAAGTTGACTACCATTAACATCAAAAGCTAAGATGGTCGGTTGGTTGCCAATTTTAGTTAGGATCCGGTTCAATTGATGTAAGTAACTGTTGATGTACTTCCTGTATTAGAAGTAAGCGGAGATTAAAAAAATGGTACCTGTTTTCCAATGGAGTTCAATTACTGTCATTTTAAGGAGTTGAGAAGAAACAAAGTAAGATGCGTTCAGGTGCGGATCGGATATGATAATCGCGAAGGTATGATTTGGATCCGAAGGTTTTGTATATGGGATTTTATTGTGGAATTGGTGGTTTTGGAGGGTGTGAGACAGTTCTAGGGCAGCTGCGCGGAAATGTTGGAAATTTATTTGAATGGCTTGTAATATAGGGTGGGAATGGTGTGGATCTAGTGCTGTCTTTTTAAGCGGTATCTAGAACTTGTAGTCACTGCTTAATTTTGTCATGTGTAAAGATTGCTTGTAGATTGGTAGAGGAATAGTTGTGGGAGCGGTTGATTCGGAAGCATTTGTTAAAAATGGAAGCGGTAGTGTGCGCATTATGGCAGCGTTTGATGAATCGGCTAGCGGGTAAACATCCACAGGCTGCTAGGGAGTGACAGAATTTTGCCGAATGGCTGAACCACGGTCAGTTGTAACATAGAGTGACTGCTACGAGGTGGCTGATTACGTATGATTTGTAGCCGATAAAAATATGGGAGTTTATCGTGAGGATGGATCTAAGTTTGGTAAAACGTTCAGGATTAATTTATTACAGTATTCAGTTTTGGTACGGCGGTTGGCTACGGATAATTCGAATCTAAAGGTGTCTTATGAAATCAATGTGCATAAGGTGTTCTGCGGGTATATGTAATTTAAGACGTAAGCGGTTGCAATATCCTTATCTAAGTCAAGAATCATCAGTTGAATTGACTTGAGGTTAGGGAGATAAATGTTACAGGAGTTTTGTGTAAGGGAAGAAACTGGATCGATATCAGTGAGTTTATGTATTCCGATGGTGATGGATGATTTGGTGGGGCGAATGCTTTGTATATTTAGGTTGGGTGGGGATCGCTAAAGGATGGTTTTAATAACTTTTAGGAGTGCATTTGGTGTGGTGTAGGAGTTAGTGGGTCTTAAAGTGATGTCTTTAGAGGGTGGTCGCATTAAGGGTGCGTTCTCAGAAAAAGGTTCTTCAGCAATTGCCGCGGGATGTATATAAGTGGCGATGCTTGTGGGAGAGTGTGCTCACTGGTTACCTTAGGAGCTGCTTGCAGGGTATGATCTAGGCATTGTTCAACGGTCTTCCGTTTTGCTTCCGTGATTTTGTACCATTGAACAGCCTCGTTTGTGATGAGGGCTAGTTGTTAGAACTTCAGTAAGATTTGGTTAGCGCAGTAATGGTTGATTTTATTGTTGTCCTTATTTGAAGATTCTATTACATCGCTCTTTATTATGCTGATGTTTTGGAGAGTAGGCAGTCTAAAAATATCCAAAGGTTATTATTAATAGTCCCTAAGCTTTTTTGTACAGTTCACACTGGTCGAGATGTCCTCGAACGCGAGACGTGCGGTGGTAGAGAGTAGACCATTCTCTATGACCTTGTAAAAGGAGTTCGTTGATTCTGCCGAAGAGGTTGGTTGTGGTACAGTGGTGCATGCAGTTTGGTTCTGTAATCTTGTTCGACTACTGGGGGTGTTTATGATTGGTTTGTTTACTTATAAGTTGACCACCCGTGCAGCATCACAAGCTGTGGTACTTTCTTTTACTGCTGACTATACCATTCCTAAGTACCTGCACCTAGAAGAAGTTGTAGATTACTAGAACGAGTGGAATTGCTTCTGCTTTCCAGTGACCTAAAAAGCGAAACTACAGGTTCAACTAAAGTAGTAAGGTCTTTAGTGAAAAACCAGACTAAGACAGGTCCTCGAAAGAGGTCAGCGGCTCTTTTGGTACTTAGATTGGCAGAGACCATTGGGGTCGGTATGGCATTCTAAGACACTACCGCGATGTGGAAGGCAACGGGAAACCATAACATTACATTCAAAGTTCACAGCGTACTTAAATTGTATTTAAGATGATGGCATCCTCTGGGGTAAAAGTTTCCGAAGGTAAAATAGTCTTCCATTCGGATTTCCGTGAGGGGACTACTTTGGAGTATGTGATCGGAAAATTTAGAAAAAGAATCAGGAACATTTTGTGAGTCGGAGCGTGAAATGTCAGAAGTATGAAGCAAGTAGGTAAGATAAAGAACTTAAAAATTGAAGTTCGGTGGCCAGAGGCGGGGGATTTTCGTAGTGGAAACTTTAGGGTAATTCACACCGGATCAGAAGAAGGAAAATCTAGTTTGAGGATATTTATGCGAAAAATGATGAGGCATTGTGGAGAAAACTACTTACAAAGAAACGAAAGAGTACTCATGGTTAGATTAGAATCTAAACCGGTAAATACAGTAATAATACAAGTATACATGACCACCTCTAGCCACATTGAGGAAGAGGTAGAGGCGATCTACAAAGATATCGCAGACATTTTAAGATACGTAAAAGGATATGAAAATCTAATAATTACAGGGAATTTTAGTGCTGTGGTGGGTGAGGGTAGGGAAGGAGCGGTAGAGGTTTATTTGGTTTAGGCACGAGAAACGACAGGGGAAATAAGTTGGTAGAATTTTGCGATAAAAACAAATTAGCCATCACAAACACATTATTTCAACATCATGCTAGAAGACGATACATGAGGAAGATGCTAGGAGATAAAAAGATTTCAAATAGATTACATCTTTGTTAGACAACGCTTTAGGAATAAAGTAAAAGACTGTAGAAGCTACTTAGAAGCAGATATAGACACTGACCACAACATCGTAATTATGAAGGCCGACCTTAAATTTAAAAATTTGAAAAAAGGAAACCGAAAAAGGCACTTTGACTTTGAGAAACTAAAGGATAAATATCTCTACGAAAGATTTGAAAAAAAGTCAACTGAATTGCTAAAAATATCGGGAGAATTTGTTATACTAAGGAAGTAGAAACAGAATGGAATAACATTAAACCCAGCTTAGACATGGCGGCTAGAGACATTCTGGGGTATTCACAAAAAGAAAATAAGAAACCATAAATAACAAAGGGATATCCTGAATTTAATAGAAGAAAGACGAAAATACAAAGACAGATCAGACGAAACAGGAAAACAGGGTTACAAAGCCATAACATGGGAAATCATTCGGAAATGCAGGAAAGCTAAAGAACAATAGACTCATCAAAAATGCAAAGAGGTATAAACTAAGATGGAAATAGGAAAAACAGACGAAGCATAAAAACTAATTAGAATGAATTTTAGGGATATAAAACCATATAGCAAAAATATAAGGGACGCGGGAGAAAACCTCATTATAGAAAATGTAGAGAAAGTGGTTAGAAGGCAAGAATATATAAGGAATTTATATGCAGGAGAGGAACTAACAGCATTAGAACAGAAATCACAGATTGAAAAGGATGGCGTGGGATATCTTATACTTAAAGACGAGTTTGAATTAGCATTTAAGAGTCTGAAAAATGGTAAGTAGAAAACTACTATTTGGATGGTCTTTTGGAGGCATATTTTGTTTTTCTAGGAAGATAATAGTTTCAACCCTAGGACGGATATTAATAAACTAGCATTTGCCTATTCTGGTCCATGATATTTCCAATATCTTTTTGAAGGGCTTCACATGCTGTTATAGAAAGCTTTTGCAAAAATTGTGGCCGCTATATAATGCAAGTCATTGTGGCAAACGATTCTCTAATTACACATAGTATTGAAAATTAATTAAATGCGAATGGCAATCACGTAATTAATGAAAATGAGTTAAATATTCTGCAATATGGGGTCCTGAGCTATTACGATTTAGCTGCTTCGCAATGGCTACATGCAAAGTACCCATGAAGATGGATAGGCCGAAGATGGACCGCTGAATGGAATTGTTCTTGAATATCGATGCCTTTGCGCTGAAACTTTTCTGAAAGTGGGATCTGAATTTGAGTAATAACTTTATCACTTCAGTGCGTACTTTGAACAACAAATGGAATAGTAAAGATGTAGTTGTTCGTTTTGATTCTATTATACGATATTTGTATTTTGTTAATAGTGCATTTCTTGTATTTTGTTTATGTTTTTTGTTGTGTTATGCACGTTGTTAACTACTGTTTAGTAGCAACCCTTGATACCAATTTAAATATTTAATTTAGCTGACAAAAAGTTATTATTTTTGCAATAGTGTCCTCGATTTTTAGCCATGACTTTTCATACCTTAACCGATTTTATAATGTAAAAACAACTGCAATCTTCTTGGAACTAGCTTTAAGATGTCGAGGGATGGGAGGTTTTAAAGGGAGGAACGAATAATATTTATTTATACGTCCAAAGTTTTCCTTCAATATTAAACTTGCCGCGTTTTAAAAACTTCAAAATTTTTGAATTTTCTAAATATTTCAGATGGGCAGTTGTAAAATGAATATAGATTTTTATAATAATTGTTAATTATAAAAATCGAATATATTTTGTTTATACCTACTTTTGAGAACCTAGATTTTTAAAGAATATATATTTTTTAATATCACTTTTATAATATGGTGACTATGACCCGAATCTAAAATTTCGGCCTGAACTAGCATCGTTTTAGTTTCGTTAATAAAACAACAACTTAAATCCCTTTTACGCCAAAGACTTTAAAAGATAATTGTACTGTACGAGTAGTTTATTATTAAAGCTGCACAATTTTTAAATGAGTATAACACTTTTAGATCGTCAGTCCTGTAAAATATTTTTATTAAATTGTTTCTCCAACTGGTTTAATGGTCATTTCGTGAACCTAAATTTGATAAAGTATTATAAATCTCTACTTACTAAATTAAAATAAGTACCTGAACATGCGGTGGTGTTGCCAAAATATAAGCCACAGCATCGGCTATATCAGAAGGATTCAACGTAGGTGAATTGGTATAGTGGTCTTGCATTTCTGAATTCACTACAGTTCCTGGATCGATAAGTGGTGTACGAACAGTACCTGGATTAATGCACTGTAAGCCTCCTTTAATTAGTAACTGGTTTTTATTACACTAATACTACTTACTGAGATTCTTATTTTACTTTCAATGCTGTTCAATTCTTGACGCAAGGTTTCGGTTAATGCATTAACTGCTAGTTTTGATGCGAGATATACATTGATATTTGGTAATCGATATACGATACTGCCAATATGTATTATATGACCGTCTATGTTATTTGATCTCATGTCTTTAATAGCTTCTCTAGTGGCTATACACAACCCAAGTACATTTGTATCTAAAGTTTCTCTCCACGATTCGGTAGATCCATCGAGCAATCCGTTTTCGCTGTAAGCTCCTGCATTATTGATTAGGATGTGTACTGGCCCAATAGTTTTTATCTGTTCAAATGCTTTCAGTAGATCGTCTTCCTTACTTACATCTGCCTTTATTGGATAAAATTTACCATTTTTTCCTTGAAATTTTTGTACTAATCCTACTAACTTGTCGTAACCACGTGCTAAACCTACCACCTTCAATCATAATTCTATTATATCAGTTTTTTGTTGTGAACACTTACATTTAAACCAGCATCTAAAAGTTTTTCTGTGATAGCTGCGCCAATTCCTTGACTCGCACCAGTTACAATAGCGACTTTTCCTATCCAACGGTCAATTTGGGGCACCATGTTTTAATGAAATAAAGTTCTGCTCGCTCTTCAAACTCACGTGGGAAAGTATTCTATATAATATAATTTTAAGCTATACGTGGTTAATCAATAGTTTAAGGTGTAAGATTATAACTAATCACTGATAACTGTTATCAATGCGTACATATATGGATAACAGAACTTGACAAAGGGTAAGTTGAATTGTTTTTGAATGGAGCTATTCAAGCATTTACTTAAATTTTTCATTACGTTATAACTACAGTTATTGATTTTATTTATAACAAGACCATTTCTAAATATATAATCTCAAAATCACGAAAAACTACATACTGCAGTAGTATGTTTAAAACCGAGAAAAAATCGAAAAATACCCGCACAAAATCTTAATTCGGTAATAAAAGTTCACCCCATTACATCCGGCTCAACGATGCTTAAAAATTCAAATATTAAAGTAGCATTCTGCTATTTATAATTTTGTAACATTAAATACATTGGGTAATTTCATATCTCTTACACCGTACGAAACGTCATAGTTGTCACAGAAATTCCTTAAATCAGGGTGATTCAACTTGAGGTTGGAAAACTTCTTTTTTTGATGTTCATTTAAGTACTGAAAGGAGAAGTTATTCTGCAGTCCGGATTATCTTAATCGATATAACCATACTGCCTCAAGAATATAAACACAACACCTAACAATTAATGCTTCAATTTATTTCCCCCAAAACCAAGACAAGAGCTTCATTTCGTTGATCCTATGTGCGGACCTCTGATACTTCATTTTAAAAAATAATTTTTTTTTTATTATTTAAAAATTCTATTATTACTAATTGTTCGAACTACATCTACAAGAAATTAAAAATTAAAACCAACCATACCGTTATTCTCGCACGGTAGATCACTACCCGTTTTCTTATTTAGTTGCTACTCAGAAGGTAAAAAACAGATTTTTGTTCGCCCATGAATTACCGAATAATACGGATGCCAACAGTCGATCCTTCGACTAAAAGAAGCCATATGGATTCACCTATTCGAATCTTTAGACAATACCACTCCATTCCTCGTCATGAGTTTAAGAATGCCGAATCTCCGTATTTTAGCACCATTTCGATTCAATCTTTTGTCGCCCGATCATTTCGGGAAAAGGCAATTCAGTTGCATTATCACATTTTCCAATTCCTAAAACCGCTGAAATATTACGATTCCAAGTTGGAAATGTTACAGTTCCAGATTTTTACGGGTTTCAATTGACCTTTCATATTCGTACAAGCACCTATTGCAAGACCATCGTAGGTCTATGATCTTCCAGAAAATCATCTCGATCTATTACCCGGTAAGGGAATATATAAGTGTAATTCTATACAAAACCTACAAAACCGAAAACTCTTAATATATAAGAACTGGAGGACATTTGAAGTAAGGATTGATGTCCAAATATCCGTATTCCAGTAATCTTCAGAAATATTTTGAGGTTAGATGTTAATTAGTGGAGGTTATCAATAGAGCAATACATTCTCAACTTGTAGTACATACTTCCTGACTGACAGACTGCCTGATTCACAGAAGTGCGATTATTAGTGGAACTGCAATGTTGCTTAAATTGGTAGGGTATTTATTTTTTGATTAAAATGGCGAATACACTAAATTAATTGAACGACAAGCTCCAAAGCTAATTTCGAAAATAATAATTTTTTGAAGAATGAAAGCTCTTGTTTAGAATTATATAAATTCATTGAGAATGCAGTTTATATTTAAAAGTTCCTATACACCAAATCTCATTCGAACAGTGTCATGTAAGGTTTTTAGTCGGTAGTTAACATAGAAAACTCGGTGAAGTACCTCGCTAAAATTTTGTACGTGAAACCTAGACTGTACTAGGAAAAATGTTTGCCGATTAACTCAGTAGGACGGGTCATGTATGTGTTTGAAGAGGGACCCAAAATACTATTGTGTAAGATATACCAGTCTTAATCGGGAATTATCTTAGACGCCACCCAATCTCGAAATACGGGATCTCCTAGGGAAAACTCCAGAAGAAATAACAAGAGGATGCCAAAACCCGAGTTCAAAAAAGAGGTTCTTGCCTAAAATTCCCATAGGAAATAATAAGGTTCACTAATCATAACACTAATTAAAATAAATTTTAACTATAAAGACACCAATGTGCCTTTTTAAAAACTGTCAACTGAAAAAAGATTTCTAAAATAAAATCAAATGCTAAATTACTTGTGTGTTAATCACGTCTCTAGGTAATAGCAATATATTTTTTTACAAAGCTGTAACTAACACATTTGCATTAGATGTAAAAAAAAACACCTATATAGAACTATTACACAATTATGTTTTTATCACAAGTATGTATAAACACTTCTATGCAAAATAGAAAAACCAAATATATCGAAAATAAAAAACGTTTTCGACGAACCAAATTACTTTCTATATTTTTAAACTAACAAGAAGATACTGTCGGTACGTATTTAAATTTATGCAATTAAATAAAAGCCTTCATTTATTTACAATTGGTGTATTTTATAGTTCCAGAAAATTTATTATAAATACCTCAGGAGTGATTTTGGACTGCTTATACCATGAAAACAGCTACCTGGACTTAATACATTCTAATCAGGTCTTAGGAGACTTCTGAGACTTTGTTAAACAGTTTGATGTTTTTTTATTAACATAACTTTTTTCTAACATAAAGTTGTCTAAAGGAGAATCAATTCCCTAAAATTAAAAAACCATCCTGGCAGGGTATTATTCCGAACTTCATTGACTATTCACGTGAATAGTTCGATACCTTATTCTTCAAGATTTACAGCAGCTACTCAAGTCTGCATGTTATACTGTTCAAGGGTAATAATGTGGAGGATAACAAATAAAATTATTGTACCTCCATCCATGACGAAATTATTATGAGTAGAATTCGGACAAATGAATTAAGACTGCAAATTGAAACTATGTGTGTCATTTTTTCTATTTATCATATGTAAAGCTTATCTTACTGGCACATTAACTTGAACCCAGGAAGAGCTTGATATTTTCTAAAGCAGCATAAATTTAGCATGTAAATCTTTTTCGTTTCAAGACAATATTATCACAAGCGTCCAGATTATACCTTGTTAATCAAAACATAAAAATACTAAAACTGTAGTTCAAAGTAGCCATGCTATCATTCCTAGTCATAAAAACCGCCATTATGACAACCTTTGAATATGAACCATGTAAGATACAAAAGTAATTCTTTCATAGATCAAGAAGACATGTAACCCAAAAAATTCTATTTAAAAAAGAAATAATTGTAACCTTATTTGTAGTATTTGCCAATAAGGAAATTATTAGAATAAAATATTATTATAAATATTTCAAAGAAATGTTACAACAGTTATTACTATAATTTCAATTTAGCTAAATTGTGTGTAGGATTTCAATATGGTGTTTTTGGTTTGAACCTGCCTGCGGTTAGTAGGTAACGTTCCAAACATAAGAAACAAGGTAAAGGTTTTATTGGTTTAAAAATAACAGAACCTTTATTAGTGTCGACATGGTATTAATATTAAAAAATTAACGAATCAAAATTTATTAATTTGTACCTATATTTTCGAAATGACATTTAAAATGCACTGTAAAAATAAAAAAATATATCATTTTATACAATGCTATCTTTTCAATTGACTCGGAAACCCAACGTTCAATTGTTTTTATAATTAGTGGAAAACAATTAATACTTTGCTAATTTAGCCGACGTAGTTGCTTATATAGTAATTAAATTACTACCGTGAACACTAATACTTGAACTCATTCTATATATGTAAGTTATTAAATATATATTATTACGATTTCCGCCTTGAAAAACTTCAATGTTGGGGTCAATATCGGATATGTTATATCTGGAATACAAATAAATGTTCTATATATGTTTCACAGCTAGCTCACCCACTAGCAGAATACCTAAAGTCAAATACCAACAACAAGACAAATAGTCGAGTTAAATTCAAATATAAATAGTCCAAGAATATCTTTCACAAAACAACTATGGAAGTTGGACATTACTTCATTAGAGTAATGTCCAACTTCCGGAGTTGTATGCATGTATAAACTCACATAAACGTAAGCAGTATTAAGTAGCAGCACACATTATTTATTTTCATATGCATTTATTAGATTCCTGAAGAAGATAATAAATTTATCGAAAGCTTGAATGATTAAAAGAGTGTTTAATTAATTTGACAAGTTTGACTGCTTCCCGATATATATATATATATATATATATATATATATATATATATATATATGTATATATAGCTTGTATAACTTTTTTATTGTAACGACCTTCTTTTTATACGATTGTGTTGAAATTAGCAGGTTTTAGGTCGGCTGGTAATAAAGAAAACTCTTTTTATGGCCTAAATTTTCGCATATATTTTATGCTTGATCACAGGCAATAACTAAAACGTACAAACTATTAACAAACTACTAAAGTGAATAAAATAACTACTTACAGTGAGGGTATTTACATTAGCTTATTCTGAAGAATTTTTAGAACAATTTTCTTTAATAATTAAAAAGAAATAATGTGTATATATAAAAGATTTGATGAAATAAAATATTGGTTTGATAGAAGTAAAAGTCAATTTTGATTAAAAGATTAATTTTAGATATATCTTGATCTTTTTGTTTAACTTGCATGTGTGTATGTATGTTATGTATATATTAATTTTTTATTTTTTTTTGTTTTAATTTTTAATATGATACATATAATAGCGTCCTCATGTGTATGTTTATATTAGGAGGAGGGTGAATATTGAATGTATCATATTGTCTGGTGTTTTGTGTATTGTGAGTATTTATTTGTGTGTGTGTGTGTGTATGTGTGTGTGTGTGTGTGTGTGTGTGAGAGAGAGAGAGAGAGAGAAAGGGGAGAGAGAGAAGGAGTGGGTTTGTAGGTGGGTGTGTGTGTGTATGTGAGTGTGCTTTTTATTATAGTTAGATGTACTTAAGAATGCACTTGTAAAATCAATTATTAGACTTATTGTTCTTTATATTTTTCTTTAAAGTTTAAAAGGTATGAGTATATACTGCTCAGATTATCAATATCACTTTTTGTATTTAATGAATTTGAATTTCTATAAATATGGCACATTTCTAAAAATGTTCTTTTAAATTTGTTAATTTCTATTTGTAAAGTTTGTGGATTTTGAAATTTATTTGATGTTCATCATTAAGTGTGTATTGCAAGAGCACATGCTTTAGGTTTAACTTTATATCGCTTTTATGTTGTATGATTCTTTGTTTTAAATTTTGAGATGTTTGGCCAATATATGAACGATCACAATCTAAACAATTTAATTTATAAATTACATTTCTTTGTTGCAATTCATTGGTTTTGTCTTTAAGTTTGGAAAATAATTTATTTATAGAATTTACGTTTTTTAGCAATGTTGATATTAAGGTTTTAAATATGTTAATAATTTTATGTGTCAGTCCTTGTATGTATGGAAGAGATTTATAGATTTGGTTATGGATGTTGTTGTTTGTATTATCAAGTTCTTTATTTTTGGTAATTTGTCTATGTCCTTGGTTGTATAATAAATTGTTTATTAAAGAATTAGGGTAGTTGTAATTTTTTAAAAGCTTATTCAGTATTTTTAAATTTTTTTGGTATAAAGTAGGATGTGATATATGTTTAATTCTATTTTTTAATCCTAAAATAAAGTTAATTTTTATATCAAATGAGTGATACGAGTGATAATTTATATAGCGTCCAGAGCTAGTAGGTTTGATATACCAGTCAGTAATTATTTGATTATTGTTTTGTCTGATAACAAGAGTATCTAAAAATGGTACCGAGTTGTTACTTTCAGTTTCTATTGTGAATTTTATGTTTTCGTTATATTTGTTGAATGTTTCTAAGGTGTAGTCTATTTTATCTTTTGGAATAGCGGTTAGTATGTCGTCTACAAATTTTTTGATAAATGGTAATTTAAATGTAAGATTAGGTATGATTTTATCTAAAAGTGTATTCATTATAATTTCTGCAATGATTGGACTTAAGTTAAATCCCATTGGACATCCTTTAGTTTGTTTATAAAAAGATTTATTATAGCAAAAGTAATTGTTGGTAAAAATAAAATCTATGATGTCTAAAAATATGGTTTTAGGTATATTACAATTTTGTTTAATGCTATTCCAAATATTTTCTATGTTGTTTAAGACTAAAACTTTTTGTATGTTGGTGAATAGTGATACAACATCTAAGCTGATTATTATGTAACCATCAGGTAACTTAATATTACTTATAAATTCAACAAACTCAAAAGAATCTTTGACATTGTAAATGTTTTTGGTTATTGATTTTTGTAAAATTTCTGAAATAAATTTTGATAGTTTTTCTGTTGGACTATTGTTTGACGCTATTATTGGTCTCATTGGATAACCTGGTTTGTTAATTTTTGGAAGAGCATAAAATTTAGGAGAAACGCTACTGTAATATTACATTGCAACAAAGAAATGTAATTTATAAATTAAATTGTTTAGATTGTGATCGTTCATATATTGGCCAAACATCTCAAAATTTAAAACAAAGAATCATACAACATAAAAGCGATATAAAAGTTAAACCTAAAGCATGTGCCCTTGCAATACACACACTTAATGATGAACATAAAATAAATTTCAAAAATCCACAAATTTTACAAATAGAGATTAACAAATTTAAAAGAACATTTTTAGAAATGTGCCATATTTATAGAAATTTAAATTCATTAAATACAAAAAGTGATATTGATAATCTGAGCAGTATATACTCATACCTTTTAAACTTTAAAGAAAAATATAAAGAACAATAAGTCTAATAATTGATTTTACAAATGCATTCTTAAGTACATCTAACTATAATAAAAAGCACACTCACATACACACACACACCCACCTACAAACCCACTCCTTCTCTCTCCCTTTCTCTCTCTCACACACACACACACATACACACACACACACACACAAAATAAATACAAGTGCATTCTTAAGTACATCTAACTATAATAAAAAGCACATTCACATACACACACACCCACCTACAAACCCACTCCTCTCTCTCTTCCTTTCTCTCTCTCCACACACACACACACACACACACACACACACACACACACACATACATACACACACACACACACAAAAAATAAATACTCACAATACACAAAACACCAAACAATATGATACATTCAATATTCACCCTCCTCCTAATATAAACATACACATGAGGACGCTATTATATGTATCATATTAAAAATTAAAACCAAAAAAAAAATTAATATATACATAACATACATACACACATGCAAGTTAAACAAAAGATCAAGATATATAAAAATCATTTAATCAAAATTGACTTTACTTCTATCAAACCAATATTTTATTTCATCAAATTTTTATATATACACATTATTTCTTTTAATTATTAAAGAAGATTGTTCTAAAATTCTTCAGAATAAGCTAATGTAAATACCCTTACTGTAAGTAGTTATTTTATTCACTTTAGTAGTTTGTTAATAGTTTGTACGTTTTAGTTATTGCCTGTGATCAAGCATAAAAATATATGCGAAAATTTAGGCCATAAAAAAGAGTTTTCTTTATTACCAGCCGACCTAAAACTTGCTAATTTCAACACAATTATATATATATATATATATATATATATATATATTTATATATATTTATATATATATATATATATATATATATGTGTGTGTGTGTGTGTGTGTGTGTGTATGAATGTATAGAGGTCCTAGAAAAGTCATATTGCATCATATGATAAACATCGTTGCACACTCGAAAAATTCAAAAATTCGAGAAAAACAAATTTTTAAATATTTATCTGTATAAAAAATATTTTTTAAATGCCATTTATAAAATATATCAATGCATTAAAACCGTGATTATCGGATAGTTTAAATACAAAAATTTCAGATATTGAAAAGAATAAAGATATATATTACGTTCGACCCGTAAAAACAAGTAGTTTCATCCACATTTTATGAACATTGTGCTCATAGAAGCTTTGATGCGATAATCAGGTCACGAGGAGTCATTGAACACCAAATTATATGAAGAAATCTACCTAAAAGAAGAAAAACGCAAACAAGTATAATTCCCCTATATTTAATTTTTCCACGCTGTATACGTGCATAAGCGTATTCTATTAGCACAGAAAATAAGATTTTCATGAAAGATAACATTCTTTAAGGAACACACATACTATTGTTATATCATGTAAGAAGAAGGCTAACTTTAAGTATTGCGTAAATATTCGATAGGACACGTTTCGGTTGCGGTAAAACAATTCTTATTGCATTTACAAAGCATAAGGCCGAAGCCCTTATTAATTATGTATTTAAAATCCATTTATAGACATTTATTGTAGATTCAAAAGGAGTCTCATGCACTTTTAAAACACCAGATAAACTTCCGTGTGTAGATATCATTTAAAACAAAAATAAAATATTCATTCTCGTTAATAGTGCCACCTTTTGAGTTTAAATAAAAAATAGTTTTTTTTCAAAGAAGTTAATTTAAATTAGTTTTGATGATGATTACGTTATTTAATGAGCAAATACAGCATTTCTATTCGAGAGAACTCAAAAAGTCATGAATCATATGTCATTTAACTAGAAATTTTCTAAAAGATTAAGTAAGCTGATTACTCTGTATTGATGAATAAACACCCCAATTTACAGAATGCGCTACTACCGGAAAAGCTACAAAAGATAATACATGCGTTTTAATAGCTCTACGTATTACATAGATAAGGAGACAGCGACCATTCACTTTGTGCATTAGCAAAGAAGGAAAGACTTTATGGCCACGGTAACTTTACTTAATTAGTTCATTAAAAGCTAGAGCATTTTTTATTGTTCACTTTTCTGTGTAAATTAATGTTAACGTCAACAACTTGCTGGTTAATATTTAATTACGCTGGTTAAAATTTACTGTTACGTTCTTAAATCTTACGAGGTGTTACTTATTATTTCTAGCAGATGTTACTGTATTATTTTTTGCATGTATACTGTATGATTTCCTGTACATATTTAGGGCTGGAACATGATGGAAGTTTTTTGGCATGTATATATGTACTTATTATTTATATAATAAGATTTTATTCGGGATATTTTCAAATGTTTATGTCTATACTGTATTATATTTGTTGAATGTTTCTAAGGTGTAGTCTATTTTATCTTTTGGAATAGCGGTTAGTATGTCGTCTACAAATTTTTTGATAAATGGTAATTTAAATGTAAGATTAGGTATGATTTTATCTAAAAGTGTATTCATTATAATTTCTGCAATGATTGGACTTAAGTTAAATCCCATTGGACATCCTTTAGTTTGTTTATAAAAAGATTTATTATAGCAAAAGTAATTGTTGGTAAAAATAAAATCTATGATGTCTAAAAATATGGTTTTAGGTATATTACAATTTTGTTTAATGCTATTCCAAATATTTTCTATGTTGTTTAAGACTAAAACTTTTGTATGTTGGTGAATAGTGATACAACATCTAAGCTGATTATTATGTAACCATCAGGTAACTTAATATTACTTATAAATTCAACAAACTCAAAAGAATCTTTGACATTGTAAATGTTTTGGTTATTGATTTTGTAAAATTTCTGAAATAAATTTTGATAGTTTTTCTGTTGGACTATTGTTTGACGCTATTATTGGTCTCATTGGATAACCTGGTTTGTTAATTTTTGGAAGAGCATAAAATTTAGGAGAAACGCTACTGTAATATTACATTGCAACAAAGAAATGTAATTTATAAATTAAATTGTTTAGATTGTGATCGTTCATATATTGGCCAAACATCTCAAAATTTAAAACAAAGAATCATACAACATAAAAGCGATATAAAAGTTAAACCTAAAGCATGTGCCCTTGCAATACACACACTTAATGATGAACATAAAATAAATTTCAAAAATCCACAAATTTTACAAATAGAGATTAACAAATTTAAAAGAACATTTTTAGAAATGTGCCATATTTATAGAAATTTAAATTCATTAAATACAAAAAGTGATATTGATAATCTGAGCAGTATATACTCATACCTTTTAAACTTTAAAGAAAAATATAAAGAACAATAAGTCTAATAATTGATTTTACAAATGCATTCTTAAGTACATCTAACTATAATAAAAAGCACACTCACATACACACACACACCCACCTACAAACCCACTCCTTCTCTCTCTCCCTTTCTCTCTCTCACACACACACACACACACATTACACACACACACACACAAAATAAATACAAGTGCATTCTTAAGTACATCTAACTATAATAAAAAGCACATTCACATACACACACACCCACCTACAAACCCACTCCTTCTCTCTCTCTTCCTTTCTCTCTCTCTCACACACACACACATCACACACACACACACACACACACACACACACACATACACATACACACACACACACACAAAAATAAATACTCACAATACACAAAACACCAAACAATATGATACATTCAATATTCACCCTCCTCCTAATATAAACATACACATGAGGACGCTATTATATGTATCATATTAAAAATTAAAACCAAAAAAAAAAAAATTAATATATACATAACATACATACACACATGCAAGTTAAACAAAAAGATCAAGATATATAAAAATCATTTAATCAAAATTGACTTTTACTTCTATCAAACCAATATTTTATTTCATCAAATTTTTTATATATACACATTATTTCTTTTTAATTATTAAAGAAGATTGTTCTAAAAATTCTTCAGAATAAGCTAATGTAAATACCCTCACTGTAAGTAGTTATTTTATTCACTTTAGTAGTTTGTTAATAGTTTGTACGTTTTAGTTATTGCCTGTGATCAAGCATAAAATATATGCAAAAATTTAGGCCATAAAAAGAGTTTTCTTTATTACCAGCCGACCTAAAACTTGCTAATTTCAACACAATTATATATATATATATATATATATATATATATATTATATATATTATATATATATATATATATATATATATATATAGTGTGTGTGTGTGTGTGTGTATGAATGTATAGAGGTCCTAGAAAAGTCATATTGCATCATATGATAAACATCGTTGCACACTCGAAAAAATTCAAAAAAATTCGAGAAAAAAACAAATTTTTTAAATATTTATCTGTATAAAAAATATTTTTTAAATGCCATTTATAAAATATATCAATGCATTAAAACCGTGATTATCGGATAGTTTAAATACAAAAATTTCAGATATTGAAAAGAATAAAGATATATATTACGTTCGACCCGTAAAAACAAGTAGTTTCATCCACATTTTATGAACATTGTGCTCATAGAAGCTTTGATGCGATAATCAGGTCACGAGGAGTCATTGAACACCAAATTATATGAAGAAATCTACCTAAAAGAAGAAAACGCAAACAAGTATAATTCCCTATATTTAATTTTTCCACGCTGTATACGTGCATAAGCGTATTCTATTAGCACAGAAAATAAGATTTTCATGAAAGATAACATTCTTTAAGGAACACACATACTATTGTTATATCATGTAAGAAGAAGGCTAACTTTAAGTATTGCGTAAATATTCGATAGGACACGTTTCGGTTGCGGTAAAACAATTCTTATTGCATTTACAAAGCATAAGGCCGAAGCCCTTATTAATTATGTATTTAAAATCCATTTATAGACATTTATTGTAGATTCAAAAGGAGTCTCATGCACTTTTAAAACACCAGATAAACTTCCGTGTGTAGATATCATTTAAAACAAAAATAAAATATTCATTCTCGTTAATAGTGCCACCTTTTGAGTTTAAATAAAAAATAGCTTTTTTTCAAAGAAGTTAATTTAAATTAGTTCTGATGATGATTACGTTATTTAATGAGCAAATACAGCATTTCTATTCGAGAGAACTCAAAAAGTCATGAATCATATGTCATTTAACTAGAAATTTTCTAAAAGATTAAGTAAGCTGATTACTCTGTATTGATGAATAAACACCCCAATTTACAGAATGCGCTACTACCGGAAAAGCTACAAAAGATAATACATGCGTTTTAATAGCTCTACGTATTACATAGATAAGGAGACAGCGACCATTCACTTTGTGCATTAGCAAAGAAGGAAAGACTTTATGGCCACGGTAACTTTACTTAATTAGTTCATTAAAAAGCTAGAGCATTTTTTTATTGTTCACTTTTCTGTGTAAATTAATGTTAACGTCAACAACTTGCTGGTTAATATTTAATTACGCTGGTTAAAATTTACTGTTACGTTCTTAAATCTTACGAGGTGTTACTTATTATTTCTAGCAGATGTTACTGTATTATTTTTTGCATGTATACTGTATGATTTCCTGTACATATTTAGGGCTGGAACATGATGGAAGTTTTTTGGCATGTATATATGTACTTATTATTTATATAATAAGATTTTATTCGGGATATTTTCAAATGTTTATGTCTATACTGTATTATGTGTAAATTGACGCTTTGTTTACATTACGTTATAACGAGCGATTACGTAAATGTGTGTTTTTGACGTTTGCAAATATCCTTTTGGTACTGTATGTTTTACTTACACTTTATAATATCTCTCTACGACGTTTTTGAGCTATCCCGAATTCTAGTTCTTTTGGGTTCGATTTTATCATGCTGTTCCTGTTTTGTGGCGGTATTCGGTGTAGGCGATTTTATTTCCTTACTTTGCTGCTTTCTTTCTTGTCTGCACGGAATACCGTAACATTCGTTACAATTAATTTACTTCTGAGCAGAATTTTATTAACTCTGTCACCTTATTATTTTTTAATCTATATCGTTGTTCTCATTTTAGTTTGACCTACAACTGCGATAAATACTCTCATAACTACCAATTCATTCTCTTTGCTAATATCATACTAACTCCTTAAATATGATCATACGTTTTTTCAATTTCCTCATTCTCTTTATTTGATTTTGTCACGTATATCACTAATTTCATTAATACAATGTACATTTTTTGCTTTTTTCACAGTTATAATAAAACCCGTATTAGACCTAAGTGGATACATTAAATTCTTTTCATAAAAAACTCATTCTGTCGGCCACCTGACATCACTATCCCTTACCAAATCAAGTTTGTCCCTAGCAATTTTTAACTTTCAATTTACTAGCTCCTTAACCTCAAAAAACTCCAAACGCTATATGCACCGCTTTATATTCTTCCTCCGACGTGGCTTTTCCCTTATTTATCTTGTGTCCTTTCTAGTGACATTTGTCCCTTTTTAGAGTTTGAATAGAGATTCGTCTATCAAAGTAGGGTGAAATTTTAAGACTACGTTTATACCAGCGTGTATTGAATACTTGTTTAAGGTCCCCTGAGCTATTTCTATTTGTTGTAGTAACTGCGTTCCTTCGTGAAATAAATTGATGGTGGTTTCTCGTTGCCTAACACTGAAAGATGCTAAATGAACTAGGAATGAACAATTGTCCTAATTGGTTATCACCTACTACGAAAAGAGAATCTATAGGACTATTCCATCTCTGTCTAAGGCGGGTGGTGTCCATTTCATTGATATTATATCGTACAGTGTAAGTTACGGTTCTCATGTTACAAATTTATAATGCAATAATAAATGAATTTGGAATTTTTATTCATACGTAGTTGTTAAAATCTTGGCGGATTGTATACAGTTTTCTATATTACTTACAAAATTCATTTAAAGACAACAGATTAAACTACAGGTACAGTAATAAACGAATAAGAGCTCAGATCTGCGATAGGTGACAATTTTATATCAAAATACTACTTTGCTTAGAGCAGTTTCTCTCTGTTCCTACCTAAGAAACGATTTCAATCAATAAAATAAAGACAGTATATTAGCAATTCTAATCATAACTTCCAATTTATTCTAGGACCATCAACTTGGTGCAAACACTATCCAGCAGCTGGAGGAGAGCGCCAGAGTCCTGTAGATATTAAAACCTCTGTTGCGGTTCAAGACAATGTATTGCCGAACTTAGTTCGGAAATACGTGCCCGAAAACGTTAAAAAGGTAGAAAATACTGGCTGTGGTTGGAAAGTAACCATAGATGGACAAGGTTCTGGTAAGCAATAAAGCAATTCTAAACTTAAAGGTAAAACAGAAATTTTCAGAATTAAGTGGTGGTCCATTGGAAGGAAAATATTCCATAGAGCAATTTCATTGCCATTGGGGAGACTCCGATGAGCAAGGATCAGAACATACCGTAGATGGGAGAGCTTATGCAGCTGAAGTTGGTAGTCGTATGTTAGGTAAACATTTCTCACTTATATTGCATTTTAGTTACATTTGGTTCATGCAAATTTAACAAAATATGGTTCCGTGGCAGAAGCGGTACAGCATCCTGATGGCCTATGTGTACTTGGAGTATTTTTAACGGTGGGCTTACTTTTTATATTTAATTACACGTAGTACAACTAAAATTTTTTAGCCAGGTAAAGAGCATCCGGAAATTGACAAAATCATATCCAAGCTTTCAAGCATCAGATATAAGAATATGAGAGTTGATGCCGGAATTGCGATTGATCTTGCTAACTTCATACCTAAATCAAGTGCTTACTGGACTTACCAAGGTTCACTTACGACACCACCTTGTAACGAGTGCGTTATTTGGATAGTATTCCAAGAGCCTATTGAAGTGTCACGTGAACAGGTAAGCACGCACCCACAAGTTAGTGTAACACTTAAACTGCTTCTTTTAGTTGAAAATGCTCCGCAAGTCAGTTTCTTGTTGCTTACAAGGTTCTTGTAAATGTAAAATGGGAGAGTGCAATGTGTATAATAATTACCGACCTACAGTTCCTATAGGACAACGTATTGTGAAAAAATGCAATCAATAGTAGTAGAAAGACAAACAGATATATATTTTTTGATGTGCACCATAGAACAATTGTGATAAAAGAATGCCTTAACTACTGTAATGCTATAAGTTGAATTTATATTCACAAGAAATATATTTTTAGAACTCAATTTGTTATGAAATTGCTTCCTTGAGGAATCAAAAGCGAAATAATTTGTCCACTTTCCGCGACCAAGTTGAAGCAAAAGCGATCAACTCAAGCTTAACCTATGCAGTGATCTATGAGACGTGGTCGTGGGTATTTAAATAATGACTCTGTCAAAATTCCAACCAAATGGAACGACAAAACAAAAAAAGAGGTTGCCATCAAATCCTTGAATTCCTACAAAAAATAAAATGGCTAAGTATATTCTAAGTGCGGACGTGGAGATCCTTAGTAAAAACAATCGCCTGTACTGGATAAAATTTGTCCTAAAAAGAAACACGGATGCAGCTCCTTATTATTCACTAGCAAAACTTTATCAATATAAGTTCAATACTTAACAATTCTCAAACCTACAAACAAAAGTTCTTGAAGTTAAATTTTTAAATTTCCAATTACAAACTACCAAAATAAACTTTTAAAATGCGTAACTACTTATTTACACTTCCTGTAACTATTAAGTGTAACACTTTCAAAACTTCAAAACACAAATGTAAACAAACATTCAAGTTTGTAGGTGATTAATGTATATTGCATTTTTAAACTTGACCAAATAGGTTGTCCACATGAAGCAATTGAAACAAAAACGTATGTGCCATAAAAACACTTGCCAATGCGTCAACAACAAAGATATGTGATATTATGTTTCATTACAAACCAGCTGTAGCACTTCAATGACAAAAAAAACATAATCTTGAAATAGAACATACAACATACGAGGGTGGTTTAAAAAGTTCGCGAAACGAAGGCGAAAATGAAAAAATTTGTTTTTAAAGTATCATTTATTTTTCAACATAATATTCGTCAAGTTAAATACACTTCATCCAACGATGTTCCAAACCCATTATGCCATCACGAAAGTGCGATTCTTCAAGGCTTCCAAAATAGTCGTAGACAGCTGCCTTTACTTCTTCGTCAGTGGAAAATCGTTTTCCCCCCAAGCAAAACTTTTAGTCGTGGAAATAGGTGAAAGTCAGAAGGAGCCAAATCAGGCGAATAAGGTGAATGTTGCAACAGATCGTACTTCAGATCATTCAATTTTTGCATTGCTACTGCACTTGTGTGTGGACGTGCATTATCCTGATGGAAAATTATCTTCTTCTTACGTAATGCAGGTCTTTTTTTCACGAACATTTTATCCAGTTGGCCTAGAAGTTTAGCGTAATATTCACCGTTTATTGTTTAGCCCTTGGGTCTATTAGTAGGACGCCTTTAGCATCTCAAAAAACAGATGCCATAACTTTTCCAGCCGATTTCACGGACATTGCTTTCTTTGGTAGTGGAGAACCCCTATGTCTCCATTGTCTAGATTGTTGTTTGGTTTCAGGGGTATAATAGTGAACCCAAGTTTCATCTGTCGTAACAAATCGTCAAACAAAATCGGTTTTACTGGAGTTAAGGCGGTTTTAACTCTGTTGGCAAATTCTTTTCCTCTGAAGGTTTTGATCAATTGTCAATATGCGCGGCACCCATTTTGCCGAAAGCTTTTTCATACCTAATTCCGCAGCTAAGATATAAAATGCTCTTTCATCTGAGATACCTGCATCCTTAGCAATATCGGAAAACTCTAATCGACGATCCTGCGTAACCATATCATTAACTTTTTGGACGATTTCAGGCGTGGTGGTAGTTTTTGGTTGTCCGCAGCGCGGATCATCTTCACGATCAGGTTTAAATTCCGTCACCCACTTGTGCACAGTTTTAAATTATGGAGCGGAGTCTCCTAATGTATCCAGCTTATCATTATGTATTTCTGTTGCTTTCCAACCCTTTTTTACAAAATATTTGATAATAGCGCGTTTCAGTTTTGTGCATTTTGAAAAACACACACAACTAACTTTACTTCATATAGCACCAAATTAATACTACTTGACAGAATAATGTCAAACTTAACATCTGCGCACTAGATAGTTGGATCCATCAATTGTATAAATTTTATTCCAACTGATGCTGCCATTTGTGATCCATTTCGCAAACTTTTCAAACCACCTTCGTACAACATACTACTCCAATTAACCATAGGTCAAAGCTTCATCAAACGCTACTGAAGAGATAAAACTGATTTATGTTCTTGACAAAACACCTACCTTCTGTGGTTTATATCATCCTATTTAAAAACGCCTTAATTAATCTGACTTAAAACTGTTTCACTAATGCATAGAGATATAATTAACAAATCTCATACCACCAAATGCCATCACCAGTGGCACGTGAATGACTCCAACAAGTATTTAAGCCGTAACTTGATATTTACGAATAGGTGTCACCAGATACCACGTAATCATCAAATTAAAGTTTATTCCTGCATTGCATTATGGAAATAGGCAATAAAATTAACATCATATATAGACTGCTCAATACATCATTTTAAATGGTATGAAAGTACTTTGAACGTAAAAAAGAAAATGTTTTAGAAATACCGTGGAGAGTATCAAAAGAAAGTGTATACACAATTTGCGTGATTATAAAAAGAATGTATTGGAAGATGCTTTAAACCAAAACTATGGACAAAACCCCCGCCCATAATACGGGGTGGGCCAGAAAGAATTGCGAATTTGAAAAAATAATAAAAAAAAACTAAATACAGTTCGCATACAAATTTTTATTTCAATTAAAAAAGAGATCCGGGAAATTCATTTCTTAAAAATAACATCATCCAGGTGTGCACCATCGCGCCGCAAACATTTCTCAAATCTGAACTGCAAATTGGTAAAAACTCGCTCGCACATTGCGCGAGGAATAGCTGCCATTTCTTCTCTGATATTGGCCTTCAACTGATTAATTGTTGCTGGGTTATTGAAGTAGACTTTACTTTTTAGGTATCCCCACATAAAAAAGTCCGGTGGCGTTAGATCCGGACTTCTAGGCGGCCATGCAATGTCACCTCGGCGCGATATCAGTTTCCCAGCAATCATCTCATTTATGACCGCCAAATAGGCATTAGATGTATGGCATGTCGCGCCATCCTGTTGAAACCACGTCGCCCGACTATAGGCTCCAAATTGTTGCAGTTGCGGAAAGAAAAAATCTCTTAACATGGCTATGTATCGGTCAGAATTTACAGTGACAGATTGCCCTTGTTCATTTTGAAAGAAATAGGGCCCGATAATTCCGTGTGCTGATATGGCCGCCCAAACGGTTACTTTCGGCGAATGCAGAGGCTTTTGATGTTTTGCACGTGGGTTCTCTGCAGCCCAGTAACGGCAATTCTGTTTATTGACATGCCCATTTATGTGAAAATGGGCTTCGTCGGAGAACAGAATATTGTTGAAACTCCGAAAGCGTTCTAACATTGTTTCAACAAAAGCTCGTCGTAAAATTGGATCATTTGCCTGTAGTTTCTGCACAAGTTGAATTTTATACGGGTGCAATTTCAGATCTTTCAACAAAATGCGACGTAAAGATGTTCTGGATACCGCAAGTTGAGCTGATCGCTTGCGAGTCGATAGACCAGGATTACGTTGAACTGAAGCTCTAACTTGTTCAATAGTGTCTTCCGTTCTTGTTGACCTTGGGCGTCCCGCAGGCTTCTGTTTAAGAGTCGAACCAGTAGCTTCGAACTTTCTGACCCACGATCTAATCACACTTTCCTTCGGACACTGATTTAGGTCATGTAATCCAAACTCACGCCGAAATAAACGCTGAACAATAGCGCACGAATTGCTATTTTTGTAATAATGTTGAACGCAGAATGCACGTTGCGCTCCGGTGAAGTGATCCATCGCGACTAAATATCCGAGACCCGAGCTTCTCAACCCCACCACTCGCGCGGCCCCTCTCATATGGTTCAAACGCAAGAGTGCTTTTAAAATAGTACGCCTTTCTGGTCCACCCAGTATCTCTATATGGAGTATATATGAGTGGAGGAGAGATAGACTTATTATATATGCTTAGCGTGGAACAAGGACACCTACATTTCGTGATTATGTATGACACTTGCTATTCCATTTAACACCACGTTACCTGTACTGTATTTAGTCACTGTATACAGGGCGTGCCACAAAATAAAACCCATCACTCTGACACTTTGTTGCATCTACCGTTTTTGTTTACGTCACGAGCAACATTTAATTGCGTCACAACTGTCATTGTAACCCATGCGTCATTTTTATACAACTATCACCTTAACGCATCCACCATTTTGGTACTATAATTTTTACTCACCCTGTATATGCAGGAGTATAGACATATGATGTATTCATTCTAATAATAAAACCATTAAGAAAAGTGGGTATATTTGAACTTGACATTCCTCAAATCTAATTACATATTATATATATATATATATATATATATATATATATATATAGAATAGCTGTCTTTTACAGATAATGGGTGTGGAACAGAGACACCTACATTTCGTGATTCATAGGACACTTGCTATTCCATTTTACCTGTACATCATTTATTGAATCTATCACGCAAATATTTAATTTTTGAACTTGACATTCTAATTAGTAATAATTTAAATAATACCAAACCCGGAAATGTTAATTTTTGTGTTGATTTATAGGACACTTGCTATTCCATTTTAAATCACGTTACCTGTACATCATTTGGTGACCCTATCGCCATGTTAGCAAATATTTAATATTTGAACTTGACACTCCTCAAATATAATTAGTTGGCTATTGTAACATTGTGTAACTTCGAATCAAGAATCAGGTGTAATTAGTAATAAATTAAATAATACCAAACTCGGAAATGATAGTTTTTTAGTGCTTTCTATTGGGAAGTGTTGACAATTATTTGGCATATTCGTTTAATTACACAAACTAATACCACTTAATCAACAATTCTTGAACCTTGTTTCTTTTTTAGCACCTTTTCGACTAGATAAGTGTCTGGAGCATTCGTAATTTACAGTTCATCCATGTAAAAAGAGCCCAAGATGGATTTTTGTTTAAATCCTCAAGCAAATAAGTAATAGGGTGGGACTGTTGAATTCGCACAACTTTATATAATACCGTTGTCCAGTTGGGTTAATAACCTTTTTCAAAGGTAAATTTAAAATTTGGAAAATTTAACTATATCACCAACGTGAGACACTTTCACACGAGTTATGGGTACGCTATTGAAAATTTTTCGCACTCGCTCAGGATGTAGTTCTGCTTGCACCGGAGTCATCCCTATTGACCGCTGTTTGCAGCTGTTGTATTCGCCAATTACTTTTTGCAAAACGTCTATCCATTTGTAACTGCCCCTCAAGTAGAGATTTCTGTACAGCTTATTTCGAGAGTCAATCTTGGTCAAAAGAGGTGCATCAATTGCCAAAGGAAGTACTAGATGTATTAATAGTCTATCTAGAAAAAGTTGCAAGTTCTTTGCTGTCTCCTACTGCAGAGAAGACAATGACGGGCGAGACCACATCACTGCTACACACGCCTGTCCACGGAGATGGTATTCTTGTAGAGCTATTCCATCCAAGGATTCGGCTGCTCCCTCCGGACTATTATAGGACTGCAAAGATTGATGTCCTAACAACTAGCAATATCGATTCCGAAATCAAGTATTTCAGTACTGCAGGTCGACAGTTATTGTACATACAGCGACAGTCTGCCTTCGAACACAGCGATTGTGGAATCGAATATATACCCATTTCAGGATTATGCAATGGTGGAGCAAATGCAGAGGTGGCAAACTGCTACCAAAAGAATAAAAGTATCTCCGAATGCGAACGAATTCTCTAGTGGATAAATGGGCAACAAAACTATTGCAAGCACAAGACGTCAACGCAGTGACATTGCCGAAGAAATAGAGCGCGTTATTGTATAGTACTGCACAGTGCCAATGCATTGCATATGCGCAACTCCTATTTGTCTGGACTCCACATTACAAATATAAATTAAGCAGTTTACTATGGTTTTTATGTCATTCGTAATAGAAAGGTACAATGGGAAATATTTGATTATATACGATATTATAAGGATAATGAACCATTCTGTGCATGTTCTTGTAAAAGCAGAAATTCATACTATTACAATATTGCGACATCGGCGGGAATACTAACAGAACTATTACACTTTCAGCATAATGATTATTCGGTGGCAATGGGTTTAAATGTAGAAGATACAGTTAAAACTGTGTTACGCTGATTATATTACGTAGTTGAAAAAAGACTTTAAAAACCAACACATTTGAATTAGTAGGTCTTGCAAATTCGGGTATCAGTTATTTTTTAGATTGCGTTGCAGATTTTTATCTAAACGTGGAATACATTAAAAATAATACTAGAAGATTGGATGCATTTTCGCTATAAAAAGATCACAACAGAGGTATTTTGGTATGGAATAAGGTTCTGGTAGGTCCTGAATCTCACGACACGACAAAAGTATTACTTGGTGGTGATCCATGCGCGGTCAAAATAGAAAACATTGACGTGATCATTGATCGTACTCCTCTTTTAATAACAGCCGAGCAACGTTTACTACCATATGGACTGAAATATTTAATGATCGCATGGTACGATATAGTTGGAGGACGGTACCGATATTGGAGAAATATTCTAAGAAACCTACACCCACAGCCTGGATGTACTTATTAGAGAAATTTGGGATTTTAACAATAGATGATATGAATTTAATGCAACAATTTATAATTATTAGTAGCCTCCAGCTACACGTTATAAGTGTTAGATAAAATAGTCAATTATGGCTTGTTTTCCAATTGCGTAAACGGATATAAGCAATTTGTAATTTTAAATAGATGCTGTAACATTTTCTCACCGCCCTACTTTATATCTTACGTAAAATAAATACCTAAATTCATCTAATCACCAAATTGTAGAAGCTGTGACGGTTTGACCTCCGATTTCAGCATAAACGTAAGTTTTATTAATGTTCAAATGTAGCACTCGCTGCATGGATCAGGCCGAAATAAAATGTTAGCAATTTTAAAGTAAAACAAATTAAAATATTACAATTAATAGACTTTATAGGTCAAACTAGAAATAGACTGTTAGATATTGTCGAAGATACTACAATAATTCAATGGTTCGAATCAATGAGTTATATAGTCACGGTTCTTTGTTACAAAAGAATGTTCTAGAACGTTTGTTTTCCTTTCAGAACTTGTTTACCAGTGATAAGAAATTCTCTGAACTAATCACCGATATCTGTTAGAATGTCCCATGATAGCATAATTGTATAGACCTTGGACTTATTTTTCCCCGGATAAATCCCTAGATTGTTTCAAGATTGACTTGCGCACGCCCTGCATCCAATATATAAGACAAAGCAAAATTTCAGTACCCAAGTTTACGAAATAGCATCCAGTTAATTAGTCTCGAAAGTGTACAATAATAGACGTTGCCGATGTTGACGTTACAGATGATATTCCACTGCCACAGCTAGACCTAAACATGTTAGTAGGTAAGGACTGTCTATCCTTTAAGTGAATTACAAAGTCACTCCTACCATCACAATATGGAGATTGGTTTGGATTTCTATGGAAGTCTGGAACCAACGTTTCCATTGTGTAGAAATTATGCTGTAAAAAGAATCACTATGATTGGACAAATTTCTGCAACTTTCAAGTTTAGTTCAAAGTTCAAGAACTTGCGCGAGAAGCAAATCACGCTAGACTAAATGGGTTATCTAATGGATTCGAAGATATTAGTATACATCTCGATCGCCACTTTAAATTGAAACTACAGGTAGTGGATACGTCCAATGTCAGATGTGTGTAGATGGATGCCAATTTTCAAAAAAAAGAGTATCTTTAACTTAGAAATTACAAAAGGTAGAAATGTTGTTGCTTTCAATGAATGCGAAGTCTTTAAGATATTTCAGATGAGTGAAGTAATAAGCTACAAGTTGCAATGGTTGAATAGTCGGGGCTTTTCTGCATTTTCCGAGACGTTTGTTGATGGTATGATAAATGCAAATCCTGGAAGAAATATCGAGTTGTTCCATGAAGAACGAGCTGCTATTTTAATAGAAAGTGGGCTCCTAGCAAGTCATTATTAATTCGATGATTGCAACAATGAAAATTACCATACAGTGTTGCAAATAATTACATGTCACTCCGACAAATGCGCTGAAGATGTAGGCGTGGCATGGTCGCTAGCACAAACGTTTAGAAGATTGTCTATTTCAGAGGATTTTGGTTATCATAGTGCATGTTCCAGTGCTTGTATGACTTTTCCATACCAAACTTTGTGCTAAAACATTATAATGGCATATCGAGAGCTGTGTATAGTTCAGCTAAACTGTGACTACGATACAATCGTACAAGTGTGTACAGAAATACGACTCAAAGGATTACCAATTACTAAACAATATAACGTTATTAGCAAAGCCGACGGACTTGATTACTGTATATATGTACTGCAAAATCGTAACGTGATGGCAGCACCGGAAGCATAAATTATTGTATTGTTCACTCTGTTACTATCGCTAGATGTGTGCATACATTATTGTAAATTCAAGTGGAGGACTGTTTAACAATGCAATAAATAAATTGCCATTTTAGGTCCACCTTCTGTCGTAAATAAAATTGTATAATTTATTTGACTTGATTTATTGTACGTGCTGGTAACGTCAGTGTGCATTGGGTCTATAACCATTTTTTGCGACATATCTATAAAGAGCTGGTCATAGGCATGGGATCATGTCCGTTTTGGTCTATGGTCTATGGTCAACCCGTCAAAAGGACTGTACTTAGTATATAAGAGGTATACATAACATGTGTCATCAGTCTTAATGCGACATGTTTACAAAATGTATGCCAATAATAAACGTTACTCTAGAGATGTTCTAGCGAAGATCCTAAGTGAAATTCAGCAGGGACTAAGCATATATTCTGCTAGCAAAAAAAAATAAAATACCTCGATCAACATTGAGCAGGCACCTCAAACAAAAGAAGGGTGCTGTTATTAGACCAGTAGTTGACGTACAATGTATGAATGCTGTTATGCAAAAAGTTGAAATACTAATAGAAAACTATAATACATTTTCCAATTGTAATCTTAAAGAATGTGGTAAGTCCGCCCGCCCAGCCATCTGTCAAACTATATAGCTAGAACTTCAAAACTTCTGCTATAATTAAAACGTACATATTTGAACTTGAACTTCCTCAAAATTTGATTATAGTGTTTGACGACATTCCTGTAAACGAACAAAGTAAAATTACTCAGTTTTTTTCGTTTGGGAGATATATAGCAATAGACTCCTTCTACCTGTGCTAAACGTATGCTAAAACACGGGCTAAGAGACAACGCCACTTTATTACTTTTTGGAAACAGAATGATACCTATCTCAGACATATTTTCTTTATCATATAATTGGTGACATGTCATATTCAACATTTAAGGAAGTGTGCATACGATGCTGGAATGAGAATGATTCGAAACACAATTTTATAACTATTGTGAAAGATTTTGACATGAATAAAGAGCGCTATAGAAAAAACTTTGACCAATATATGTTTTGGAAATGATGCAAAAATTAGTTAGTTGCGATTCGGAGTTTGATTATGGCGGACGTCAAAGACATTATTACAAAGAAACGTATCCTTCAGTTGATCCAAGATGCTGTGTGCAACAAGTTTGTTAGTTTAATATAAAGAGTTTGTTGACAATTATGGCAATCGGGAAACAGATGCTAACGAATACATATGGCTTCATTCATATTAGATCTCCAGGCGTTCCAGTATAAGAAGAAAGATTTATTTATTAAAGAAATTGCAATTTTGAATGTGGAATCCAGCGAATTCTGGCATCAAATTCTGGAAATCCCTTTACCTGCTGTATATTTGAGCAAAGACTTTCAGAAACACAACGCGTGGGTCACCAAGAATCTGCATGGTTTAGATTGGGATACTCCTTCCAGAAATGGGTTATCACTGTCTCTTTTAAGCATATACTTGCAAGATATTATACCAGTTTGTGCAACAGTATATGTAAAGGGTTTGCAGAAGCAGAGGGCTATTCATCGATACGTACCACTGCACCATGTGCAAAATCCGGACCAGTACAACATCCAGGTTACTAGAAAGTTATATAAGGAGAATATCAATTTCGGTCATTGCTTGTTAAATACTAACAACAATTTAACTTGTACCAGACATAATGCGATTCTGTTACAAAATTTTCTAAATAAATTATTGCACTAATTGTCGTTTTTTAATTATAGGGGAGTATGTGTTTTAAGCAAACTGAGAAGATAATTCCTCAAATCTAATTAGTTGGCTAACATTTCTCTATATATTTTGCACTGTATTACGCATTATGTAATAAGTTTTGACATTAGTGTATATTATACCAAATAAACCTTATTGACACATGTTATTCCTTTACCAATAGTGGTGTTCCAAAAACATAAATTAAGTATTAAACACTTTTATAAAGTACTGCGTTCGATTCTTAACTCTAATAATAAAACCATTAAGGGCCGGTATTATAGGTGTAGATTAAACCATGAATTGTCAGTTAAACTTTAGATTATTGTTAACTGTTGTTTTATACTCACAGTTTAACTAAATTTGTAAGTTTAAACCCCAATCGGTGGATGAATTTGGTTTAATCTTCAGTTTGTGATTTAAGTTGTAACTTAACCTAACTTTCAGTAGTTGTCTACTTGACTTGTTTGTTGTTCTCAGGGGTTTTATGATTTTGCCATGGAAGATATAAATGAAATATTAAATATTTTAAAGGTCGATGACGATGAAGAAATTATTAATTTGATTGAAGGTCCACGTAAAGCAAGAGTTTTTCGTGAACGACCGAATCATCTAGAAAATTTATTATTTATTACTTCGACAGACCACTCAGTAAGTAAACGTATATCTACATTACATACAAATATTTGGTTTTGAAATCACGCTCTTTCCCCGGAAATACAAATATTAATTACATTACGGTTTTATGCTTCTGGAAGCATGCTGATAGTTGCTGGAGACTTTGGAGGCATACATAAATCAACAACATCCAAAGTAATATATGATGTAATGAGGGCGATTGCTTCATTATCGTGTAAATATATTACCATGCCTGAAAATGCTGAAATACAACATACAAAATTACTTTTTTCTGAAATCGCTAAATTTCCTAAAGTTATTGGCGCGATAGATTGTACGCACATCCGTCTTCAATCTCCAGGTTGATTTTAATTTAATATGAGATGCCAATGTAATTACTTTTCTTTAGGAGGTGAAAATGCCGAACATTTTCGTAATAGGAAAGGGTTCTTTTCATTAAACGTGCAGACTGTTTCTGATTCCAGGCTGAAAATACTAAATATTGTTGCTCGTTGGCCTGGAGCTACACACGACAGCACAATATTTAATAACAGCAGATTAAAAAGTGAATTTGAACAGGGCAGATTTAGGAACTGCTTTTTATTAGCAGATTCAGGCTATGCCTTATCAGACTACTTGATGGCACCAATTCAGAATCCTCAAACTGCTGCAGAAAATTTGTATAACGAATCTCAGATTCGCACCAGGAATGTAGTCGAACGTCAATACGGTATTTGGAAACGTAGGTTTCCTATATTAAGTTTAGGCATTCGCTTAAAATTAGAAACAGCACAAGCAATAACAGTAGCCACTGCTGTATTACATAATATTGCTATAGAGCAGAATGATGAAATACCTGATGGACCAGAAGAAAATTATGAGGGTGATGACGAACAAAACATTATAATGGCACCTCAAGGTAATGGTGCACTAGTAAGACAAACTTTAATAAATGAATACTTTGCATATTTATAATGTAACTATTAAAAGGTTAATTATACATAAAATGTATCGTAATAGTAATGTAATATTAACAATAAATTTAGTTTTCATTAGCCTGCTTTTTTAGAATTTCTATTTGTAATTTTACATGCTGTACGTGGAGCTCATGTTCTATTTCTTCTCGTTTCATTTTTGCTTCATGTTCAGACTTCTTATGCAACATTTCTTGTTTAAGAGCATCTTGTTGTAATTGTATAAGCTCCAACCTTGCGTCAGATAAAGTGTTTATTTTTATTCGGCAGTCTGTTGTCAAATCATTTTTCTTTTTAGAAAATTTGGATTTGGTTCCAACTAAAAACAAAAAATTTAACTCTAGATGTATACATTTTCGGAATTATATTAGTCTTACCACTTTGTGTAGCATTTAGATTAGCAGTAGTTCTTTCTGCAGGGGCAGTTTTAGAACACCCTGGCGTAACTAGGTTTCGATCATAAGATTCAAGTGTTGCATTTATGGGAGTCTTTAAAAGAGATGGTGTCCAAGTCGCCCATTCAGATTTAGGAATTTTATTTGATACGTCGTCACCTGGATCATCAACGATTTCAAACATAGTGTAATCACTATCAAATTGATCGCTTAACCCGGTTACACTATCACCCAGAAGTTCCTTTAAGGTAACATCTGTTGCTGTTATTTCAACAGGTGGGCTAGGACCACCACCTGTTTTGTACAACTCTTGTTTTTCTAGAGCAAACCGCTTTTTGCTCTGTTTTTTCAAATTATCGTATTTTCCACGAATACTTTTTACTGTTTTGACACTACCGCACAACGCATTACATTCGGCCGTTATTTTTTCCCAACAACTTTGCTTTTCCTTCCATGTAACGGCGTCGGTCTTCTTATTTTCAATTATGGATTTATATTTCTTAACCAAAGATAACAAAATATTAATATCGTTGCTTGAAAAATTGGTAGCCCGTTTACTTTCTCCTTCCATCTTATTTTGTTAAATCAATTACAATTAGTAATTTATGTTATTTGTTCAGTCTTAATTGCAAACGTATATCAAAACAAACCTAACCCAATTCTTTTCAGGATATTTGACATTTTAATACAAGAGGGAAGATAGTGCATTCAGGAACTCCTCCGTTCAGTCAAACTTAGGGTTAATAAAGTTATAATACACTTGACCATCATCAGCAGTTTAAACTACAGATCAAGGTTTCGTTAACCCGTGAGTTTAACCTACAGCTATAATACCGGCCCTTACTAGTGTATGTATATTTAAACTTGACATTCCTCAAATCTAATTAGTTGGACATATTATATGTAACAGTATTTATTGCAGCTACTATTTAAATTATAGGGAACTATGTGTCTTAAACACACTGAGAAAATCATTCGTCAAATCTAATTCGATGGATAACATTTCGTGATTTATAGGACACTTTCTATTCTATTTTACATCATGTTACCTGTACTTCATTTATTGAACCTATCACCATGTTAGCAAATACTTAAAATTTGATCTAGACATTCCTCAAATCTAATTAGTTGGCTATGGTAGCATTGTGTAACTTCGAATAAAGAACCAAATGTAATTAGGATGGCGTTTATTCGAGTGTTGTTCTAATAATTTTAATAATACCAAAGTACAGGTTACATGGTTGTAAGATAGAGAGCCATGAAGGGACTAATCGCTAAATTTTTAATTAGTAGTTGCAATAAATACTGTTACTAGACGTTGTGTAAATATTTGCTAACATGGTGATAGGTTCAGTAAATGATGTACATGTAAAATGGAATAGCATTACAATAAATACTGTCACATATAATATGTCCAACTAACTAGATTTGAGGATTGTCAAGTTCAAATGTTAAATATTTGCTAACATGACGATAGGTTCAATAAATGATGTATAGGTAAAATTGAATAGCAAGTGTCATATAAATCAAGAAAAGTAGGTGTCTCTGTTCCACACCCATTATCTGTAAGAAATAGCTGTTGTATATATAATATGTAATTAGATTTGAGGAATGTCAAGTTCAAATATACATACACTTTTTAATGGTTTTATTATTATAATGTTTATATCGTATGTCTATCTCTTCTGAATTCACATATACTCCATATAGATACAATACCCATGTATTGCTTATGAGCGTAAAGTTCTTCACTTACACATGGACTCTTATGGGCGGGTGTTTTGTCCATAGTTTTGGTTTAAAGCATCTACTTGTATTTATATGAATTGCAGATTAAAACTACAAATTACGAGAGATGTGTAGTTTGTTTAGTCAACACAAATATTCAAATTGATGCCCGTTTTCGTCCAATCATTGCCGACATCACGAAGCAATGGAATTGAAAACGTGGTGTATCATTTCATTAGGAATTTCAGTGTATTTTCTATCAATTTCCGTCTTCAATTGATCGACTGTTGCCGGTTGTGACAAATGAGTGCACATAAAAAAGATCCAGTTGCGTGAAGTCTGGAGAACGCGCTGGCCATTCGATGGTATTTCTCGAATCATATCTTGTCATATCACAATAATAGTGGGAAAGTGCTCCATCTTGCTAACAATAATGCTCATATTAATACATTAAGGTGTAGTATTAAATTCCCCAGTGTGGGAACGATAAAAAATTTGGTAATAAGGTATTTATTTAATAAACACGATTTAATTTATATTGAATGTTAAGAACACGTACAGTACAAAAGCAAAATCCTAATCTTAACGTGCTCTATTGGAACTTGAAAACCGGCACGCATAATACGGAAGTTAAGTATTACCTCAGCAGAGGACGCAACCTGTATCGTTTGCTAAAATTAAATTATTAAGTAATCTACTCTATACTAGGTGGCGCGTAGAAAAGGAGATTTATTTGCAGTAATATTTTACAAAGGGACATTTTTATAAATTGTGATGTTGTCAAATTTTTTATTTAGAATTAGATATCAAAGTTAATAATCTATAGGAACACTGTGGCACGATTTAAATAAAATTAAATAAAAACCCTTAACCACAAAAAATATTTAAATTACTAAATACGTATTTCGACCACTATGTGGTCATCATCAGTAGAAAACCTGTAATTAAAAAAAAATAAATAAATAAATTTGCTGTTGTTCTGGAACACTTCAGAGGATAATCTCCTCACCACTTAAGCTGAAGTGAACCTTCCCAACCTATAATTCACTATATTGTTGCTTTAAACACTATCGAAGATATTCTCCTCACCCGCAGGCTGGTGTTCTCAACAACAAACAAGTGAATTGTGACATTATAACTTAAATCTACTTAATTTATACTAATTCTAAATCTACTGAAGCGGAACTTGTTTAATCTTGCTTTCTCATTGGTTGTTGACCAATAGGGAAAGCAAAGCAGATGACTCTATTGGCCCTTTATCGGTGTTTAAGAGGGGTCCTTTATGTTTAACAATTTTAATTGATTCATAGGCATTTAAGGAGGAAAACGTTGGTACCGCTTTTAACAATTTAACATTTTCTAGTTTAACGGGGTGGCTGGTTTCAAATATATGTTTGGCGACCTGAGACCTTTCATATTTACTATATTTGAAGTGAGCAATGTGTTCTTTAAATCTTGTTGTTATATTCCTCATGGTCTGACCAATATATTTTGAAAACACCCTGGCCCTGCACAACTAATTTCATAAATCCCCGACTTTTGCAATTTTCCCCTTGTCTTTTGGATTACCTAGCAAATCTTTAATTTTATTAGTATTAGTGAAAGCAATTTTGAAATTACACTGTTTGAATATTTTATCAAGACCCTTTGTGGTTTTGTGAAACGGAAGTTTAACATATTTAACATTATCGTTAGAGGTGGTTGATTGCAAAGTCGTTGATTTACGGATGTTGATCCTATTTTACACTTTCTAAAAATATTATCTATAATATCAGAAGAGAAACCATTGTAATTCGCTATTTGTTTAATAAGAGCAAATTCCTTATTAAATCTGTTTTTATTTAAAGGGAAATTCAATAATCTATTAATTAAAAAGTTAAATAAAGCCAACTTATGTTGTATGCTATGATTAGAGGAAGACAAAATAAAGCGATTTACATTGGTTTCTTTTCTATAAATGTCAAATTCTAATTTATTACCATTTCTAATTACTAATGTATCTAAAAGGGTAATTGTCCATTATTCTCTAGTTCATACGTAAATTTTATGCTTTGAAATTTTGAATTCATTTCTTTAAGAAAATCATCAACATTTGATTTAGAAGTGTCAAAAACTGCAAATATATCATCCACGTACCTTAACCATATTCTTGGGAAGTATTTGGGGTTTTCTTTTAACTCGGTTTCAAAACGAGACATAAATAAATTTGCTGTGAAAGGTGATAAGCTATTACCCATTGCTGTGCCTTCATGTTGTTCGTACAAGTTGTTGTTGAATTGAAAACAGTTCTGGGACATGCAATACGAAACAAGCTTGATATAGTCCTCAACTTTATCATCATCAATATCACTATCTATAAGAACATCCTTTAAATATGTTAAAGTACGTGGTATTGGAACACTAGGGAATAATAAACTGACATCAAATGAAATTAAGATTTCGTTCTCTTCTAATGTGATATTTTTAATTTTATTAATGAACTCTAAAGAGTTTTGTACAGACAAACTATTAAACTTTAAATTCTTAAATTCATTTAACAGCCATCATGCTAAATAGTAAGTCGGTGAGTTGATACCTGAAACTATTGGTCTCATCGATTTATTATTTTTGTGAATCTTTGGTAAACAGTAAAGTTTTGGCATTTCAGGATTTGAAATTGTTAATTTTGATTTTAGTGTGGGCGAAATTATGTTTGGACATTCTTTCAAAACAGACTCTGTTGATTTAATCATTTTATTTAAAGGAACTTCATTTTACGTTTTGACTATTGGTCTGTAAGGACCCTCAGACAGCAAAGTCTCTACTCTATCAACATAGTCTTGTTTATCCAGAATAACCAACCTATTCCCCTTATCAGCCTTTAAATAATAACAATTCTTTTGTCGTAAATCTTTAATAATCAGATGATCTTTCCTTGTTTGTTCTGAGGCATTCCTTGCGCAAGTGCGTAAGTTGTACGAAAGTTGAATTTTGCACGCGTTTCTAATAAAGTTTTTTGAATTGTCAATTCAAAAAGGAAAGATCATCTGATTATTAAAGATTTACGACAAAAGAATTGTTATTATTTAAAGGCTGATAAGGGGAATAGGTTGGTTATTCTGGATAAACAAGATAGAGTAGAGACTTTGCTGTCTGAGGGTCTTTACAGACCAATAGTCAAAAAACGTAAAAATGAAGTTCCTTTAAATAAAATGATTAAATCAACAGAGTCTGTTTTGAAAGAATGTCCAAACATAATTTCGCCCACACTAAAATTAAAATTAACAATTTCAAATCCTGAAATGCCAAAACTTTACTGTTTACCAAAGATTCACAAAAATAATCAATCGATGAGACCAATAGTTTCAGGTATCAACTCACCGACTTACTATTTATCACGATGGCTGTCAAATGAATTTAAGAATTTAAAGTTTAATAGTTTGTCTGTACAAAACTCTTTAGAGTTCATTAATAAAATTAAAATATCACATTAGAAGAGAACGAAATCTTAATTTCATTTGATGTCAGTTCATTATTCCTAGTGTTCCAGTACCACGTACTTTAACATATTTAAAGGATGTTCTTATAGATAGTGATATTGATGATGATAAAGTTGAGGACTATATCGCTTGTTTCGCATTGCATGTCCCAAACTGTTTTCAATTCAACAACAACTTGTACGAACAACATGAAGGCACATCAATGGAAATAGCTTATCACCTTTCATAGCAAATTTATTTATGTCTCGTTTTAAAACCGAGTTAAAAGAAAACTCCAAATACTTCCCAAGAATATGGTTAAGGTACGTGGATGATATATTTGCAGTTTTGACACTTCTAAATCAAATGTTGATTTTTCTAAAGAAATGAATTCAAAATTTCAAAGCATAAAATTTACGTATGAACTAGAGAATAATGGACAATTACCCTTTTAGATACATTAGTAATTAGAAATGGTAATAAATTAGAATTTGACATTTATAGAAAAGAAACCAATGTAAATCGCTTTATTTTGTCTTCCTCTAATCATAGCATACAACATAAGTTGGCTTCATTTAACTTTTAATTAATAGATTATTGAATTTCCTTTAAATAAAAACAGATTTAATAAGGAATTTGCTTTATTAAACAAATAGCGAATTACAATGGTTTCTCGATATTATAGATAATATTTTAGAAAGTGTAAAATAGGATCAACATCCGTAAATCAACGACTTTGCAATCAACCACCTCTAACGATAATGTTAAATATGTTAAACTTCCGTTTCACAAAACCACAAAGGGTCTTGATAAAATATTCAAACAGTGTAATTTCAAAATTGCTTTCACTAATACTAATAAAATTAAAGATTTGCTAGGTAATCCAAAAGACAAGGGAAAAATTGCAAAAGTCGGGGATTTATGAAATGTTGTGCAGGGCCAGGATGTTTTCAAAATATATTGGTCAGACCAAGAGGAATATAACAACAAGATTTAAAGAACACATTGCTCACTTCAAATATGGTAAATATGAAAGGTCTCAGGTCGCCAAACATATATTTGAAACCAGCCACCCGTTAAACTAGAAAATGTTAAATTGTTAAAAGCGGTACCAACGTTTTCCTCCTTAAATGCCTATGAATCAATTAAAATTGTTAAACATAAAGGACCCCTCTTAAACACCGATAAAGGGCCAATAGAGTCATCTGCTTTGCTTTCCCTATTGGTCAACAACCAATGAGAAAGCAAGATTAAACAAGTTCCGCTTCAGTAGATTTAGAATTAGTATAAATTAAGTAGATTTAAGTTATAATGTCACAATTCACTTCTTTGTTGTTGAGAACACCAGCCTGCGGGTGAGGAGAATATCCTCGATAGTGTTTAAAGCAACAATATAGTGAATTATAGGTTGGGAAGGTTCACTTCAGCCTAAGTGGTGAGGAGATTATCCTCTGAAGTGTTCCAGAACAACAGCTAATTTATTTATTTTTATTTTTTTTTTTTTTAATTACAGGTTTTCTACTGATGATGACCACATAGTGGTCGAAATACGCATTTAGTAATTTAAATATTTTTTGTGGTTAAGGGTTTTTATTTAATTTTATTTATATATCAAAGTATCCCTTTATTGAATAGAATTCCAGGAATTTATCCTTGTAAATAGCATTTTGTCATAAAATAATTATTTTATCATAATAATCATTAATTATTACACAAGGATGCCAAGAGCATTGCATTTAAAGGATAGTCTAAATAAATAAGTGTAGATGTCCATTTTCAACTTCATGGTTTGATTTACTTTATCAAAATTCAAATCTTTGGATTCGATAAGTGTATATATTCATAGAATAATTACAATAGTAAATTAATGAATGGTGACTTGAAAACGCATAATTGAGATATCAATGCTAATTTTCTTAATTATTGGCTTCCCTAATTATTTTAAAGATAAAGTGTAAATCAATATTTTGTAGAGAAAAAATATTGCATTCTCCTAACTATTGTTTAAAATTTTTCTTTTTTCGGAACAGAAAAAATGAAAGAAATAAGATTTGTTTAAAGAAAATATTTATGTAATGATACATACTTAGTGGACTCAGATAGCAAAGTATACTTACAGCAAGTTTGCTGATAGCTTACAAAAAGTCTATTCATTGGTAGCAAAATTGCAAAGACAAGTCTGAAAATCATTGCAAGCTTACAGTAAGTGTATAAATCAAGCCTTTGGTGCTCTTTAAAATGACCCATTGCAAATTCTCTGCAATTACTTTAGACAAGTCATCGTTAGTGAACAACTAGTCCTTTGCAAGTCTCATACACACGTTTTTGCGAGCGAAAAGCATGTCCCCTGCAAGCCTTTGATAGTAAATAGCAGCTTTTGCAAGTCTCAAGCATGGTTTTGTTAGTAAAAAGCAAGTCCTCTGTAAGTCTCGTAGACGTTTTTGATAGCAAATAGAAAGTCCCTCTGCAAGCCTTAGGTTAGTGTTTGATAGTGAATAAGTAAGGTTTATGGATATCGACTTTAGTTCCGATTTTTGTGTTGAATGCAATCTGTTTTGATTGGAGTTGTTACTTACAAAATACTAAATTTTGAAATCTTCGTATATAAATTCTAAATGTCACAAGCATGTAAATTGTAATATTAGAAATAAATTTCTAGCATATACCTCGTTCCAACGGATATAATAAAATAAGTTTAATACCTTTTAAATGAAAATCTTCTTACTACACATAAACAACATATTGGTCACGTCTGATAATTGCTCATTCTCATTTTTCAAGCAGCAAAAGCAGTAGAATTTTTACATTTGAAAAACGTCAAATAGATAATTACCAAGTTATACATTTATACATTTAGCTTTTTCATTAGTAATGTTTAGGAAGAAAGTCTCATCAGTTTTCAAACCTGTAACACTAGAACTATTCTAAAAGAATAACAGTAAGAATACAATACAATAAAGATTACACTAAAAATGGTATCATTCATATCTATTAACAGAAATTTATAAATTACATGTTCAAATGCAACAATAAATTTAATTCTAAACTATAGCATTGGTAACATTAAAAACAAATATTTTTTATACTTCCTATTATACCTCGTATAGAATATAAACAAATAACAATGCTGCTATGCATTGAAAAAAGCAATTCTAAACAAACATTCCCCACAAAATCATGGGCATACTGTTAGTATGGACATAGAATGGTGAGGATGAAAAAGCGCTGTTATGGTTATTTTTCTAAATGGCCTGCCAATGATAGGCAGACAAGTACTTGTTACAAAATTACCACGGAGAATATGGCATACCGTTTGTATACGCACTAGCACAGCGGATAAATCAAAATAACATTTCAAAATTCTATTTAGTTCAATGATTACCTTATTTAAGGCATATCTAAATAATATGTTATCTTTTCATCACTATATTGTATAACAAGGACTTTACATACGTATCCGATCAGAAACATGGAATATTTTTCTATTCAAATTCACACCCACCAACAAGCACATACAAACAGTGACTATGTTTACACAGACAATTAACGCAGGTTGTATTAAACTGGTTTTATAACATCCGTTTACACGTATAATTGCAAAGGGTGTTATTTAGGACCTAAAATCCAACTGGTCTTTAATTTTTAATCCGTTGTCAGTGATACCAATGGTAATTTATAAATAATATTTTTAATATTTATGTATTATCCCTTTGGCATATATTAATATTACATATTGCAGTCCTTAAGTTTAAGTATAAAATCAATAAAATATTTTAGATTTATCTAGGCGGCTATCCATACGCTATTCAAAATTTGGGTCGATTGCGCGGGTTGGCAATACTGCTTTATAAACCGGTGTTATTTGTAGGAGTGTTTACACGGCTCACTAAGGCCGTCTCTTGCCGAAGCGGTGTAGTTTTATTAAACTGGTTTAGTAAAACAGGTGTTATTTAATGTTTACACGGGACTTAACACCTGTTTTATTAACAACTGGTTTTAATAAAACCTGTGTTAACGGTCTGTGTAAACGTGGTTAGTGTTTCAATAAGCTGCAAGGAAATATTATTTTGAATTTCATTTAAACGTAAAAAATAGCATAATTAAGATTGTATTTAGTCATACTTAAGAACATTGACTATATATATATATATATATATATATATATATATATATATATATAAGAATGTTGTGATATACTCCTGTGAATGCGGGAACTGGGTCCTTTCAACAAAAAAATTCTAGTCCCACAGATTGGGCGTCATAAACTGCTGTGATTAAGATTGTATTTAGTCATACTTAAGAACATTGACTATATATATAAAATTAAACAACACATTCCTACCACAAACATCAACGTTAACTCTATTTACATCAATATTCAGAATACATTAAATTTTCAAATTAAATTTCAGCATAAAATTCAGTTTTAAAAAGAATTTCAAGATTAATTTTATTATCACTTTAACGTGCATCCAGAATTAAAGTCCTTGTTGGATGCCTACTAATTAATATAACAATATAAGCAGACCGAGTCTGAGTATAAAGGAGCATCTACCACCCTTTACGTTAATTAACCAGGTTCGTCTAATTGAGCTCAAAGACATACCCATATTTTCATCATAATTCAGAACATCAATACTAAATACCCCTTTCTACTTAAACAAGCAAATTTCATCTTAAAATTAAAATTTTATGGTTAGTACAATTTCACTAATGTCCATTTAAAGTAAATCAATTATAAAGTTATTCAACACACACAAAATGTCAAACAAAATAGTATAATTTACCTGAAGGTTACTGTCCTCGTAGCTTCAATGTACATCGTCCCTTTAGTTAATCACACCATTCCAACAGGATTATATTTACGGCTTCTAATTCTCAACGCTTTTAAAATTTTCTCCATCACCATTTATTTAAAGTTGTTTCTGGGCTTTTCCGGAACTCATCTGTGTATATCTGACCCTTGTTTCGTGGATCGAGACACGTATTTGAACCATTTACTTATTAACACCCCAAAAAAATAGCAAAGAAATTCATGCGTCTTTCACCAATATACGCCAAAACTGCCTACTTTTGTGTATACATTTGTCGTTGTAAATTTTGCTAATTGGTACAGTGATACTAAATTTTATTACCTTGTATCTAAGTGCACTGAAGTACCTTCATGTTAGCACGTAAATAACAAACTATTTTGAATCACAAAAATATACGAGCAAACTTTAAATTATTTTATCAAACTAAAATGCACTGTTTAACATCTTCAATCAAGTCGCGGATGTAAGAGCTTTTAACGCATCGAATAGTCAAAAGTCTAAGAGAGCTGGTTTATATTCACCTCGGTATATATAGCAAAAAGCCTGTCTGTCGGTCTGTTCCCCAAAACGGGTAATTCTAAAGAATTTCTCATTCTATGATCCCAGTCCGTCGCTCGCGCATCGGTTTTTACGAATTTTTCACTCGCCCCATTTAAATCTCAGAAATTCTCACACGGTACGCAAACATGTCCGAGAAAAACTAATTAATTTTGTACAGAAATTGTTGTTTCTACCTCTGATATTTGCATCCTATTTTCAACCAATTGTGACCCTCGTGACGTTGCTTAAATCACGCCTTTTACTATATGTGTCTTTGCTTGACGCATTTTCTCTTTCCTTTTCTAACCTGTTCGTATTGGTGCAAATTGATATTCTTTATTATCGATTATATTTTAGTCCATGTGGACTATCTGTGTTAAATAACCCCGTATCGCACATTCTCGTGAATATTAAGCCCCGGTTTCTCCAAGATTCTTTGAAACCATTTGTTACCTACACAATTTTCGCCGTACGTGATATTTAAACTACGCAGGTGTTCAAAATAATATTAATTCTCAGAGCTTTTTAAATAAACCCTGTTTTGTATTTCGTGCTAAAGCATCTGACCGTTTCCAATATCCTTAGAATCGACATGTTTATCTAAACAAATTAAACTGAAATTGCCTTTTAAAATACGCAGGTGTGTTCAAACATCCTACTTCTAACTAACACTTCTAGGATTTGCTTTTTATTGGGTTTTTACAAGTTTCTATAGATATTATCTGTTACTAACGATTCAATTAACTTCAATTAAAAATAATAGCCTTTAATTTTTAGTGAATCCTAACTAAATATTAGTTATTATCTGTACGTTTTGTTCAATACCGGTTACTTGAAATAGAGTTAATTAAGATAAATTTTGCATGTAATTTCTCTTTTGTTTAGGAATAATTACATTACACGCAGAGCTTTTTTTTGATATAAAGCGTCTTGTACATGATTTAAATTTCTTAATTTTAATAAAACGAATGAATTTTTATGCTTCACGCTGTTATTTAATAACGCGTACCTTTTCCAAAAGCTTCTACACAGTGATTAAAATTATTTGATGTGATTATATAATTTTCTACCCTGGTCTAAATATGAGTATATATATATATATATATATATATATATATATATATATATATATATAGGGGCTGGTCTCGTCACAACAATCTGTCAAGACAATATGCTAAATATGTTTTTACTACTTTAACGCATCTTGCCGCGTTTCGACCACAATTATTGTCTTGTCTCAGTAATCTAAATAGGGCTGTCGAATTGGACTCCAAAATTGTTTTGAATCTACAGATCAATTAGTGATATTTGTCTATATTGTAAATTGAATGTAAATATTTGGTAAAAAACTAACTAATACAATTAGATTTAATGCATTTTGAATAAAAAATAACAAATATCACCTACACTAAAAGTAATGAACAAAACATTAATTTTTTGGAAATACTACAAATATTGCGTAGGTAATGTATTTCTACACACATGTTTTCAGTAACTTATTTTTGTGAAAAGTAATTGAAAAAATTCAATACAATTCATATATTCAAGATCAGAAGTGAATGTGTTCATGTCATAGGTTTCAGAATAAAAAAGTCAATGTGTTTTTAAATGAGGATACATAATATAGAGCTAAAACCATAAAACATTTTATTCAACAACCTTTGAAATGTGCTACACTTATTTACAATCAGCTGTGAAAATACATGAACAACAAATACATATGTATGTTTTGTTTATGTAACAATATAATTAAAATATAAACAACATGTATAACAATCTGGAAAACGGTAATCATTTATTCACTAATACTTGCTGTATATAATACACCAACAACTAGTGACAAAAATGTGTAATGATCGTATACAGTATGCCCTTTAGGGTTCTGAACATTTGGCTTGATGTCAGGTTGAAATTATAGAGTATCATCGGGGTCTTATCATGAAAACTAAATTTCAATTTGCATGCAAAATGCGTCTTTCTGAATGATCGTATACAGTATACCGTTTTGGTTGTTATTAAATAATTGTTTAATTAGGTAATTTTTCAAACGGTATACAAATCGGTCAAGGTCATCATATAAAACTTGTTAAATGAAAATTGCATATTTGGAAAAAATAACTAATTTCAAAATGTTTCATTTTCTAAAATTATCCGTAATAACCTAGATGCCGTTTGAAAAATTGAATAATTAAATGAAAAACAAAACGTCACATACCAAATGTTCATAACCCTAAAGGGCATACTGTATACGATTATTACACATTTTCTATCACTAGCTGCCGGTCCAATACCACCTACCATGCAGTGTCAGTGTAATTGCAAACAAAATCAGTCCAAAACCTTATTTTTTTTAAATAGTTGTTTCATTCTAAAATTAAAATAATATGCATTTTAATAATCAATGCTATGTAAAAAGCAAAAACTAGTACAAGAATTGTTCTTCCTAATACCGCAATTGATTATACTAAATACATTTAACTTTTTTCTTCTTTCTCTTCTTTGGGAATCAAACCACTTATAGTTGTTGAAATAGTCTTTATTGGCGTTCCGATCCATGACCTAGGATCGAAACGCCAATAATGACTATTTCAATAACTATAAGTGGTTTTATTCCCAAAGAAGAGGAAGAGGAATAAACAACAAACCACAACAAACATTCAACTTTTTTAAAAATCTACCAAATACTGTAACATTATTTTCTCATACCACACTCGTACAAATTAAAAATAACACAATAATTCAGGACAAGTGCAGCATAAAAAAAAATAAATAATTATCACCACATGGTTACAATACTAATTTCATTTGCATCACTACTAAGTAGTAATGTTTTTAATTCTGACAATTTATTTACTAGGTATATTTCTAAGAATGCGCTGCTACAAAATGGCCCAGAAACATTAATATTTCTTCATAAATCCTTTATCGATTAATGACATACGTTGTAAAGATTCAGAAAATGCTTAATTTTCAATGACAGTAGCATCATTCTTTAACTGCAGCAGTTATTTGTCGAAAAGCATCACAGCCATTAACTAGAGCACCTGTGTGGTGCAGTAAACATTCTGGCTTAGAAATAAATAATTTTGTTGAATTTTGGAATAAAGAAGTAGAATGTGGTAATTTACCAAACCTATTGCCAACTTGTAGTGGCTTATCCGTCTTTCTAATAATTTTTTTTGAAATTGCAAATAGTATTCAAATAGAAAAGCACTGCCATAGTCCAGTGCGCCAAAATTGGTCACATCATCAGCAAGATTAAACAAACTATGAAAATGTTGTATTTTCTATTGCACGCCATAAATATTTTTGAACGAGGTAATGAATTTTCAAATCCTTTACTGGATACAGCTATAACTTTTCCATTCCATTCTAAACCTTTTTTAACAAACGAATCTACTTAAGAATCAAATGGCTGTAAAAATGCTTGACAGCTTGAAGATTTTTTAGGTCAAAATAGATGTCAATAGGGAAAGCAATAACGGGTGTTTCAAATTGCGCACATTTCCCTGAAATTCCTACAGCCTACATCCTTCACTATCTGTGTGCAATAGTCCAAGGTCTACCCCTACTTCTCTTTTTTCGTATTTCTGCTTCTACTATATTCCGCACTATTTCCTCATGCCGTAGTATGTGGCCTATCATCCTATCTCTCCTATTTTTTACCATTTTACACATATTTCTTTCTTCCCCTATCTTCCCCTATCATTTTTAGTACCACTTTGTTCTTAACTTTGTTTCTCCATGATATCTTCATTATACGTCAGTAGCTCCACATTCCAAAGGCTTCTAATTTTTTCTTGTTCGCTTCTCCTACAGTCCAGGCTTCACAGCCGTACAGTGCTGTGCTCCACACATGTTTTAAGCAAGTTTTTCCTTGTTTTTATGTTTATTGTCTTTGAATGTAGTAGTTGCGTTTCCTTTTTAAACGTATTTTGTGCTTTTCCGTTTTTGCGTTATTTGGCTTCCTAGGTAGCAGAAATTCTTAACCTCTTGTAAGTTCTTGTTACCTATTTGTATTCTTGTTTTTGATTTATTTTCTCCTCCTTTGCATTCTAGTACTTTAGTTTTATTTTGCTTAATTTTCATACCGTATCTCTCTGTTAGAACCGTTTCTATTTCATTAAGATCAGCTTCTAACACTTCTATGCTAGATGATAATACTGGTATATCATCTGCAAATCTAAGCATATCAATCTTTTGTTCCTGCATAGTAATTCCAAATGTCTTCCTGCATTTGAGAGTATGCATTGGCTCTTCACTATACAAGTTAAAAATTAATGGGGATAGGGAACACCCTGTCTCATCCTTTTCTTAATGTTTACTTCTCTACGTTCCTGCTCTGATTCTATTACTCCTGTTAGCTCTTTGTATAAGCTATGTACTATTCGTCTATCCCTCTAACTCATACCAATCTTTTTGAGTATTTCAAACATTTTTTTCCATTTTACATTGTCGAATGCTTTTTCCAAATCTACAAGCCCTATATACACGCTTACCCCCTATTCTATCGTTTCCTCCATTATCACTCTCAGAGCTAAAATAGCCTCCCGTGTTCCCCTGTTTCGCCTAAACCCAAATTGATCTTCCCCTAGTATTTCATCAGCTTGCTTTTCCATTCGTGTTTGTACAATTCTAGTTAATATCTTTGACACGTGTGCTGTCAAACTTATTGTTCGTAAATTTTTACATCTACTCACGCCTCTTTTTTTTGGTATAGTTACTATGATGTTACGTTTGAAATCTTTGGGTATCTCAACTGTCTCATAGATATAGGTTACAAGTTGAAAGAGCCGTTCTGTTACTGCTTGTCCAGCGACTTTTAGAGTTTATGCTTGCACCTTATCTGTACCAGGCGCCTTACCATCTTTTAGACCCATTATGCTAATTCAAACTCATCTCTAAGTATAGGATATCCCAAGTCATCATTTTCAATGTCTGATTCCTGTTCTAATGCAGTTAGTTCCTTTCCTGCATATAAATTCCCTATATATTCTTGCCATCTACCCACTTTCCTTACATTTTCTATAATGACGTTTCCTCCCGCGTACCTTATATTTTTGCTACACGGCTATATATCCTTAAAATTGTTTCTAATTAGTTTGTATGCTTCATCTGTTTTTCCTCTTTCCATCTTAGTTTGTACCTCATTGCACTTTTCATCAATCCATTGTTCTTTAGCTTTCCTGTATTTGCGAATAATTTCCCATTTTATAATTCTGCATCACTGTTTTCCTGTTTTGTCTGATTTCTTTTGTATTTTCGTCTTTTTTCTATTAAATTCAGGATATCCTTTGTTATCCATGGTTTCTTATTTTCTTTTTGTGTATACCCCGGAATATCTCTGGCTGTCATGTCTAGGCTGGATGTAATGTTATTCTATTCTGTTTCTACTTCCTTAGTATCAGATATTTTCCAGATATCTTTCAGTAATTCATTTGATTTTTTATCGAACCATTCTTGGATATCTTTATCTTATAGTTTCTCAAAATTAAAGTGGCTTTTTCCGTTTCTTGTTTTCAAATTTTTAAATTTAAGTGCGGCCTTCACAATTACAATGTTGTGGTCAGTGTCTATATCTGCTTCTTGGTAGCTTCTACTGTCGTATTGCTTGATTCCTAAACCGTTGTCTAACAAGAATGTAATCTTTTTGATATCTTCCTCTTGGCATCTTCCACGTATATCGTCTTCTAGCATGATGTTGAAATAATGTGTTTGTGATGATTTAATCGTTTTTGTGGCAAAATTCTACCGGCCTATCTTAATATGTCTTCGATATCTTTGTAGATCGCTTCTACCTCTTCGTCACTGTAGCTAGAGGTGGGCATGTATACTTGTGTTGTTACTGTGTTTACCGGTTTAGTTTCTAATTTAACCATGAGTATTCTTTAGTTCTTTTGTAAGTAATTTTTCGTATAACTATCCCCACATCTGAATTTCCTTCCTCTGCTGCTGTATGAATTACCCTGAAGTCTCCATTCCAAAAATTCCCAGCTTCTAACCACCGAAATTCGCTGATCCCTACTATGTCTAGTGATAACATATTCATTTCGATTTTTAGGTTTTCTAGCTTACCTACTTGCTGAATACTTCTACCATTCAACGCTCCGGATCGCAAAATGTTCCCAACCCTTATTTTGAAGTTTCTGATCGCATCCTCCAAAGTAGTCCGCTCCCGGAGGTCCGAAGAGGGGGGGTCTATTTTAACTAGGCGGATCCGTGGCGTAGTTGGTATGTGTGTTATTACTACGCCCAAGATCCCGGGTTTGAATCCCGACACGGTCCACTTGAAAAATCTTAGGCGAGGATTTTTTACAAAAATACACCCTTGTACGGATGAGAAGTAAAATGGAGGTCCCGTGTGTGAGTGTTGTCACGCACGTTAAACATCTCTACCTTGCTTGGAACAGCAAGGGTTCGGCAAAATTCCAAATTTTTCAGGTAAATAAAAACTCGCTTCCTGGCCAATGTAGTACCTTTGGGTGGAGCATTGGAAAATCACATATAGGGTCTATTTTAACTCCGGAATCTTTTACCCCTAAGAATGCCATCATGTTTATTTCAATTTAAGAACGCCGTGTACTTGAAAGGTAATGTGGTGGTTTCCCGTTGCCTTCCACATCGCGGTAGTGTGTCTTAGACTGCCATACAGACCCCTATGATCTCTTCCAATCTAAGTGCCGAAAGTGCCGCTACCCTCTTTCGGGGAGTTGTCTTAGTCTGGTTCTTCACTATCGACCCTACTACTTTGGTTGGACCTGTAGTTTGGTTCTTTAGTTCATTAGAACACGAGAGCCATTTCACCTGTTCTAGTAATATAGAACTTAATCAAGGTGCAGGTCCATTCGAAATGGTTTCCTATAATAATTCTCTATAAATGTAAATGGAAGGTCATTTTACTTTAGAAATTCACACTGATTCCGACGAATGAATACGTGACGGTCTCTTTTACTTGTCCCAACTATAGCAATTAGTGTGTCTTTGTTTACCGTTTCTAGCTTTGTGTACGTTGTTATGATGTTGGCCGTGGTGCAGAATACGATACCATAACGTTAGGTTGTTATCAACGAACTTCGTTCGTTTATGAAATCTATTTGTCTGTGTGTCTGTCTGTCTGTGTGTCCGAGGCCTTTTTAATGGTCGGACATCAATGTGTGATACATCAATCGATTCAACTCGGTGTCCAGAGCTTAAGTTTTGATGTCAGTTAAAATCGGGCCACGGGGACGCCAAGCCCCCGGGAAAATCCACAGGGATAATTAAAATTTTAAATAAGTTTAAAATCAATATGCGACACATATTTGAACAATTTATGGCATTTCATGCCAATTATTTCAATATTATAGACATTGCTTAAACTTAAATTTTGATTACCGAAAATAATTAGATTCATAAAAAAAAAAAAAATTTCTTATCTTATTGATGAGAACTAATATATAGCTTTTAAAATATTTATTCAATAAAATAAAATATATTAAAATGTCTCTTTTGTTGTTTATAAATTTTTGTATTTTATCTGAATACTTATAATTATTACAACATAATAATTTTAATTTCTTTAAATTGTTTTAAAGTAAGTCTACATTTGGAAGTTCGTTGCGACAATGCCTTGCATTTTCAACTTGTTTTTATTATTATTATTATTATTATTATTATTATTATTATTTTTATTATTATTATTATTATTGGCTCAGCTCTCGTGCTGGTCGGACGTGTTTTAAGTCGCTCCGTAAATAGATAATAAGGTTGGTGATATTAAAAGTGAACTTAAAAGTAAAGTTAATTGATTTGATCGCGTTTTGGTGATGTGTTAAACTCTGTTTAATGAGAACCTACATTGAAGATAAATTACCGAAAAAAAGGAAAATGAATTGCGATAAATGTACTGAAAGATTGTCTAGAGATGGACATTTTGTTACATGCAACTTTTGTAATAGTAATATGCATTACAATTGTGCAGGATTAGCAGAAAATACTTATTCGCGTATGTCGACTGCAAATAAGGAATCGCGGAAATGCCAGAAGTGCAGAAAGGAAAAACAAATACCAAAATCCGCACTAGTAAATATTGCAAACGATTGCGATATAAAGCAAATGTTTGAAACACTATCTAACAAACTGGATATTTATAAAGAGGCCGTTGAGGGCGTTTGTAACGATTTAAAAGGCTTATCTAACTTCTACAAAGATTTGAAACAAGAATTTATCGGACTTAAAAAGATAAATACTGATCTTGCTAATCAAGTGCGTGCATTGTTGGAAGACAATCATAAAATGATGCCAAACTGTTGGAGCTGGAAGTAAAGGATAAATAATCTGGAACAGAGTAGTAGGAATGTTAATCTTGAAATTCATGGATTGGATATTATGCCAGAGGTAAAGGAAGGTAAATTAAAAGCGGTTGTAGGAAAATTAATAAGACGTTTAGAGGTGAGTGTAAGCATGGATGATATACAAGTAGTACATCGTTTACCTAGGAGGCAATTAGATGTTGTTCCACCAGTAATAGTTAAATGTTCCTCACGGGCAATTAGAGACCGAATTATTAGTAAGAGAAAGAAAACGATGAAAATGATGATTTATTTAATAACAAGAATGAGCGTAAGATATTCTTGTATGAAAATTTAATAGCTTACAATAAATCTTTGTTGTGGCAAACTAAACAAAAAACCAGGGAATGGCTAGGTTAAAAGAAAAAGACTTTACTGATAACATAAATTTTTGTACAGTTAGTAGTGTTACCGATTATGAGGAGTTAACTTCCGGATATAAGCTGAACTCGCTAATTCTGATATACCTAAATATTAATGGTATTAGAAGTCATTTTGATGAATTGCTGTTGTATATATCTAACATCAAATTTCATGTTTTAAGTTTAGTAGAAGTATCTATTGAGAAAAAATGGTCTCAAATTTTCAAATTAATGGATATAAAAATGTTTTATAAATTAAAAGAGGCTCGTAGAGGTGGTGGTATATTAGTATATATTAAAAAGGGTTTAGAATTTACTGAAACGATATACCAATCACTATCGTACGAAAATGTGCAGGGGTCATTACAATTTCAAGGAAAATATATAAATTTGATTACAGTTTATAGACCTCCAAATAATAGTGTTACCGATTTTGTGAAAGAACTTCAAAAACAGTTGCAAGAATGTAATGATTTTAGGTATATCATTTTTGGGGGAGATATTAACATAGATTTGCTTGGTAAAAACTTATATACCGCGGAAACGGAATATCAAATTTTATTAACATCAAGCGGTTTATATAAATGCATTTTGGACTATACACGTCAAGAATTGTTTGGTGGGAAATTGGTAGCCTTCTGTATTGATCATATTTATATACGAGGAAAGTACAAACACATAAATTCTGTTGTGATACAGTCGAAAATATCAGATCACTACATGACCGCAGCCCAACTAACTTTTCAAACAGAAGTTAATAGAACAACATGTGCAAACAGGAAAAAAATTTTGAACGAACGTCTAATTAAAGTTAAATTATCCAATATAAACGTTCAACAGCTAAGCGAACATAAAAATTCTAATACATTGTACAATAGCATTATTATAAACAAATTTAATGAAGCATATGAAGCTTGTCAAGTTACACAAAATTAAAATCCTGAAATGTTTCTACTAAAAATTATAAAAAAAAGCAATTGTAAATTTGTATGCCAAATGGATAATAAATAACAAAGAAATGCAGGAGAACTGAATGTGGAAAATTGTAATAAAGAGAGAGTTGAGTCAGAACAAGGACTATACGCAGAAAGTTCTAAAATTATACTGTAAATAAAAGAAGACCATTCGTTTACTAGGTGATATTTAGTTCATATAACAAATAAATTATGTATTTTTAATTAATTATTTTATATACTTTTTGAAATATTCTAGATTATAACGAATGTACATACATAGTTTTAACACCATGTCAAGCAACTCATAGAGTTAGCTTATGGTGAAAAGAGAACAAACTTGTAAATAAATTAAAATTGAAAATTGAAAATTGAAAATTGAAAATTGAAAATTGAAAATTGAAAATTGAAAATTGAAAATTGAAAATTGAAAATTGAAAATTGAAAATTGAAAATTGAAAATTGAAAATTGAAAATTGAAAATTGAAAATTGAAAATTGAAAATTGAAAATTGAAAATTGAAAATTGAAAATTGAAAATTGAAAATTGAAAATTGAAAATTGAAAATTGAAAATTGAAAATTGAAAATTGAAAATTGAAAATTGAAAATTGAAAATTGAAAATTGAAAATTGAAAATTGAAAATTGAAAATTGAAAATTGAAAATTGAAAATTGAAAATTGAAAATTGAAAATTGAAAATTGAAAATTGAAAATTGAAAATTGAAAATTGAAAATTGAAAATTGAAAATTGAAAATTGAAAATTGAAAATTGAAAATTGAAAATTGAAAATTGAAAATTGAAAATTGAAAATTGAAAATTGAAAATTGAAAATTGAAAATTGAAAATTGAAAATTGAAAATTGAAAATACTAGTATTTAATTCTCCGTACTGAAAAGATTAATTAGTACCTAAAGCATTTATCGGCACGAAACGTGCAAGCATAAATATTACATAATCATTAAAAGAAAACGAACAAAAACATGTCAGTACTACAATTACAATTCATCTCGCCGTGCAGTATCATCATTTTCAGTCTCTTCTTCAACTGGCTCTTCTGCTGCACCATCCTCAACACCACCTGACTCTACAAACTTAGATAACCCTTCAAAAGTCCTAGGACCATTGTAATCAATAACTTTGTTGTGTTCTTTCTTGTATAGTTTAATTGTAGGTTGTAATACGAGTATGTTCGAGTTCATTTGCTGTGGAATCAATTTTAGCAATAACAACATCAACATTACTTTCAAAATGTTCTGCAATTTTTTCATAAATAGGGACCAACTGTTTACAATGACCACACCATGGAGCATAAAATTCTACAAGGACGTCCTTGGATTTATCTAATACAACTTCATCGTAATTGCTTGCAACAAGAACACGCACGGGTTGTTTATTCCAATCTTCAGGAAGTTCTTGACTTAATAAATGTTGTTTAAGCTCACCTTTTAAGAACTTATCTACAAATGTAGTTATGCTTTCAGCATCACGTTCGGACGATTCAGGTTTGAATTTTGATATTTCTTTCTCAAGTTTAATAATACGTGCAGTGGGAACCTCTTCTTTTTTAATTCCAAAGAATTCTAAAATTCGCTGGAGGTCTTCCTCCTCTAAATCGATTGTAACAAACAAAATTTTAGATTTGTAACGTTTGGCGACTGAACGAGCAGCAGATACAATAGCACTGGTTTTGTCATCACTTTTAGATACAAAGATGAGTAAATGGCTCTTAATTTCACCTCCAAAGATCTTAGGTGCCGTTTCATAATTGAATTCTACGAGGTTTGGTAGCGACTCTGATGTAACAAAACTTTTGATGTTCTGTTCAGTATGTTCACCTTCAAAAATGGATTTTCGTTCGTCGAACTGTTTAAATAAGACAATAGAACCACATGTAGCTTCATATTCCTTGTAAATTGCTTCGTCAGAAGTGATTCCGAACTGATAATCATCGACAGCATTAGCAACAGATAAATAAGCTTTAGCTTTATCTGAAGTTTGATCTGAGAAGAGACCAACAACTGCAACTTTATTTTCTTCAATAAATTGTTTAGCTTCCTCGACTGTCTTAAGCTTTTTAGCTGCAGGACCAGTTTTCTTTTCAAGCCAAGCTACTATTTGGGCAGCATCACGTCCTCCTGAATAATCAATAGGCTGTCCATTTCTAAAGAATTTAAGGGTAGGATAACCTTTGACATCATATTCCTTAGCAAGATCTTCCTCTTCGGTAGCATCAATTTTACCAAGCTTTATCTTTGACTCTTTGTCTGCTAATTCTTTTGCAGCTTTGGAATATTCTGGTGCAAGGGCTTTACAATGTCCACACCATGGTACATCGTCATAGCAAGCAGAATTTTTAAAAATTTGATCTATATCAACCAAAAATTCTTCACGAGTATGGTATTTTTTTTGGTGCAAGTTATCTCGAATTGACTGTAAATCCATGGGTCGTTGGATAATATTTTGATAGTGTTCGACTAAATTCGCATTAACAGGAAATAAGAATGGTTGTACATCTGGCATATCGTGAAGTTCATTAAAGATTTCTTCAAGAATACTAGATAGTATAACAATTGGATCGGTTGTTCGTCTATTGGCAGGTTTATTATGTTTTGTCAGATAATCGCAATGTAGTTCAGAATTAGGCCGATACAGGTTTCTTGCATGCATTGTATCTCTAGGAACTTTCGCAACTAAGGTACTTCGTTTCATTTCTTCAGAATGCATTTCGTAGAATAGAACATATGCTTCTGCTTTTACAAGTGTTTTAGAGGATATACTGCACACCTTGGAATCGTTATATTCATGCCATATAAATGAGTACGGGTGTCGACAGTATGCGATGTAATGTCCTTTCAAAGTAGTCCCACTGTGTTTCGATATTGCATGCAGGTTATAATGACAATTTCCAAGATTTGTTTCTGCAGCGTAGTGTCGCATATCTAGACCTTCTAATGGAAAATCTATAGGCGTAGTTAGCTTTCTTTGATATGTACCTGTAGGTGAAAACCGTTTTAAGTGTATCACCAATATTTTAGGAAACCTCTGTATGGACAGTGATTTGATGCATTTTCTCCTTTCTTTGCACTTAAAACATACTGGTTTTCGTCGTAATCCAATGTTTCAGGCCTAGTAAAATTATCTAGACAAAGCTGTAACGTTAAGCAGCCAGTGTGCTTAGGTATAGCTATTGATAGATCCCAAAAGACTTCGAAAGTTACGGAAGAATGATTACAGTGTGTGCAACGTACTGTTGATTTTAACTGTCCAGCGAAAATATCAACAATTTTGGAATTGTTACTTCTTAAATATTGCTGCCAGGATTCATTACCTTTGTCAGAGGCACTTAATGGTTCATTTAATTCTGACAATATAGGAATTTGATTGGAGGTAACCTGATTAACGTCTTCATGAATACCATCTAGCAAGTACCGCATAAACTCTTGTGCGTCTTGTTGATAGAAGCCCATAAAACTAGGTGCAAATCGATGAAAGTGTGATTTCAATTTATTAGTATTTATCACTTTGTCGGAAGTATCTTCAGACCACAGATCTTTTATTACTTGTGCAAACAGATTTAATTAAAGCTCCTTTCATGGTTGAAGTGCTAGTATTGATATGCTTCGAAAACGCATTATGTTTAATATATTCTAGTAATAATTTTGTATTTGAGAGGCACTGAACTATACAGTTTATAAAGCAAGTATTGCCAATATTTTCCAATCCTTTTTTGCCTAAATTTGTAATTGTATTTGAAAAATCATTTAAGTTCTTAAAGTAAGGATCGAGTTGTGATGCATTAATTGTATGTTGGAGATGAGTAGATGTATTTGAAGAATGGCTCAATCTGTTAGAGCAATTAGGGTTTTTTGAAATTTCTTCTATTGTAAAAGCGATCAGTGTTTTATTTTCTTCCATGTCAACATTATTTAGCTGTTTCTTAAAGACAGTGCAAGATGATCGAATGTTTTGGTTTTCTAAACTGTAACATTTTGAAGGCAGGTCAAAAATTTCACTTAAATCTTTGGAAGGTGGAATGGTTCCTAATATGGATGCAGCATTACCTCTTTGAATAGCTATGCCAATTCTTTGTAATAAAATGAAGTGGCTCTTTGATCAAAGGTATTATAATAGATTCGTCTACCAATTTCCTTTATGAATTCCAATCCTTGACTACCTAGAACTCCTAAGGTTTCAATTGAAACTGGGTAAAAATATAAAGGTCTGATAAAGAGGAATATTTTTGTTTTTATTCTTTCGCCAGCTTTGCTGCTGCTCCAGTTTTGTTGGAACAAGCAGTAACATGAGAACTAGCGAGAGTGTTGGTACATGTAAAATCCCACATTACTGCTTTACCGTATTTCCAAGGAATTAAACTAATGCCGTCAGGTCTTTACCGTCTTCTCTGAATAAATATGTAGGTTCCAGAATAGAAGGAACATCGGCAGAGACTAAAGCTCGTTTAATTAAATCGTTAACTGCTTTGTGCCTGGAATGCCTTCCTGCACTAAGCCTGCAACTTAATCCATGTATACCTAACTCGTCTGCAGCTGATCCACAAATGCACGAGTGTGGTGTACACAACCGAGTACCAAGCCTGAGTCCTACAGCAATTCTAAACGAATGATTATCTAATAATGTGCCCAGAGATGCTATTGGAAGAGCGAATAACCATGCGCTGGCATATTTCGAAGAAACTGCAAGAATACAAGCCCTATGTGTATTATTGGTAGCTGATTCTAGCAACTTATTGGAAGATATATCCAGCAATGGTATATCCCATTCTTTTTGGACGAGTTTGTTGATTTTAATTTCATTTAAATTTGTTGCAGACTTCCAAAGTTCTTCAGCTTGCAAAAAGAAATTATCAATAGATATATTGCAAATAGCATTAGAAAAGATTGATCTAATTGTAGGTAAAGATGAATGAAAAGAAGACAGGTAAGCAGGTAGTGAAAGTGAAGTTGAAAGACGGACACCTAATCCGCCTCTGTTTATTGGAAGAGATGCTTGCGACCATTCGAAATGGTTCAGTTTGATATTTATTACTTCCTCCAAAGTGCATCGTAATAGTTCGTCAAATATCTCAAGAGATTGCATACAAGTTCAAGTTGGGCTACATCTGAGGATGTACATCAATTTAGGAATAGCAAAACAATTCTTAATCAGACAAAATGAGATATGATTTGGAATAGAAGATGACTTTAAACGAGAGCGAATGGAGGACATCAATTCGATTTTTTTATTGATACTTTCTGGAATCGCTTCAGTCCAGAGTGGTGCGCCAAGTAGGGTCCAATTACTTTTATTTGGTATCTGAATAACTGGTGAAAATTGAAAATTGAAAATTGAAAATTGAAAATTGAAAATTGAAAATTGAAAATTGAAAATTGAAAATTGAAAATTGAAAATTGAAAATTGAAAATTGAAAATTGAAAATTGAAAATTGAAAATTGAAAATTGAAAATTGAAAATTGAAAATTGAAAATTGAAAATTGAAAATTGAAAATTGAAAATTGAAAATTGAAAATTGAAAATTGAAAATTGAAAATTGAAAATTGAAAATTGAAAATTGAAAATTGAAAATTGAAAATTGAAAATTGAAATTGAAAATTGAAAATTGAAAATTGAAAATTGAAAATTGAAAATTGAAAATTGAAAATTGAAAATTGAAAATTGAAAATTGAAAATTGAAAATTGAAAATTGAAAATTGAAAATTGAAAATTGAAAATTGAAAATTGAAAATTGAAAATTGAAAATTGAAAATTGAAAATTGAAAATTGAAAATTGAAAATTGAAAATTGAAAATTGAAAATTGAAAATTGAAAATTGAAAATTGAAAATTGAAAATTGAAAATTGAAAATTGAAAATTGAAAATTGAAAATTGAAAATTGAAAATTGAAAACTGAAAATTGAAAATTGAAATTATTATTATTATTATTATTATTATTATTTGTTTTTTCTCAGATATTTTATCTGGTATTAGTAAATCAGCACGTGGATTGTTGTCAAACGTGTTTTCTCTTTATCTGTAGGTTATATTATGCATTTAGAAATTTTCTAGTTATTGTGCATGTGTCTATTATGACTGATTTTTGTAAATGTGTGAATGTGTTTGGATGTAGTTATAGTTTTTGGGTGTTTTAGTGTAGGTTATTTGATAGGACTCCTGCACTTGATAATATGATGCGTATTGTTTCTACTTTATTTTGGTGTCATACGACTTTGATTTCTTCAGCTAATTGTATGTATTTTTCTATTTTTTCTTCTGCCTTCTTCTGTATTTTGAGTGTGTTTGGGGTAGATATTTCTATTAGTTGCTTAATTTTCTTTTGTTTGTGGATGAATGTTACGTCTAATTTGTTGTGTGGTGTTGTTTTGTCAGTTATTATGCTTTTGTACCAGTATTGGTTGTGTTTTGTGTTTTCAAGTATATGGTATGTACTTGTATATTGGTGTGTGTTCCTTTGGGAGTTTGTGTTGTAGGGCTAGTTGTTGGTGTATTATTTTTTCTGCGTTGTCATGTCGTTTAATACTTTCTGTGTTTTCTAGTATTGGGCATGCGCTTGTGATGTGTTTTGTTGCTTCTATTTGTTGTTTACATAGTCTACATTTGTCTGTTGTTATGTTGGTGTCTTTGAAAATGTGTTTACTGTAATTGTGTGTGTTGATTGTCTTGTCCTGTATTTCTATCATGAATCCTTCTGTTTTCCTGAATGTGTTGACTTTCTTGGCTATGCGTTCGATACTTCTTGGTCGATATGCGGTCGTGTGGATGTTTCCCGTGTAGTGCTTTTTCTTTCAGTTTTCTTGCTTTGTGTGCGTTTTTGTGATTTCTTCTATGTGGTTGAAAGTAGTGTTGTTAAGATGTAGTGGTGTGGCTGATATGTTTGCGTGTGTGATCGCTTTGTCTATGTTACTCGTTTATGCTCCTTTTATGAAGTAGTTTTTTAAATTATTTCATTGTTTGATGCTCATGTTTCTTATATCGGTGAAAACTCTTCCCCATCTTTTCTATTGAGAGTGAATCTTTCTATGGCTGTGTGGATGTGGTATATTCTATTTTTATGACATTGTGATCGTGTGAGTGAGTCTTTGTTTGTATTTCTGTTTCAATACTCTTTTCATTTGTGAGTGTTCTATTCCTAGTGTTTGCTTGTATACTACATATGTGTATGTCTGTGGCGTTCATTACTTGTATGCGAACGTTGTTGTTGTTTAGCGTGTAATTGTCTTGTTTTGTTAGTTTACTTTTTATTATACTGTTTTTCTCACATTTGTCTTTCCCGAAGGTCATATTTATGTCGTTGCTGCACGTTTCTGTTATTTTAAGTAGATGATTGAGTTGCGAGTTTGTTGATGCTATTAGTTTGACGTCGTCCATATAAAGAAAGTGAGTTATTTTGTGTGGGTGTGTACCTGTGAAGTTGCATCCGTATTTTGTGTTGTTTAGTGTGCTCGATAATTGATTTAGTGCTAAGCAGAAGCAGAAAGCACTTAGGGGGTCTCTCTGGTATGTGCCTCTTCCGATCTCTATTGGTTTCGTTTATACGCTGCCTTTGTTGTGTTTCACGTTTTTATTATTGTATCTAGAAATTTTATTAGTATTGTGTTTGTTTTGTATATCTGTAGTATGTGTATTAGCATTGATTGTGATATGCTGTCGTACGCCTTTTGATAGTCTATTATCAACTGCACTTTACATTCTCGTGTTTCTTTGTTGCATCCTTTTTGTTTTCGTTATTATGTTGTTTTGTGTTGCAAGTGTGACTAGTTTTCGTGGTATTATGGATATTAAAATTTTGAATACTGTTGGTAGACATGCTATTGGGCGATATTTTGCTGGGTTTTCTGTGTCTTTTACATTCTTTGGTTTGAGATACGTTATTCCTTTTGTTAATGTATGTGGTGTTGTGTATAGTTGTTTTATATATTTGTTGAATAATTTTACCAGATGCTTTCCAGTTGTGTGATTTGTTAATAGTTTGACTAATATCTCCGTGTGTGATGGTTATTTTTTGCATTTCTTTTATTGTGTTGTATTTGTTTGTTTCTGTTTGAATCCATTGTGCGTGCTGGTTGTGTATTGTTGGATTGGACGACAGATTGACCCAAAGGAGGCCGGTGTCAGTTACATTTGGTGGGTTGTTTATTGTGATTTCATTTTTGTCTATAGTTTGGTAGAATTTCTTTAGTTTTGAACGAATGTCTTGTTTTGTTCTTCTCTGTACTTGCATTTTCAGTATCTACTGAGTCTTTTGGTTAGTGCTTGTAGTTTTTGCTTCTTTTCTTCTAATTGCTCTATTGCTTTCTTTGTAAGCATTTCTTTTATTCCTTTTCGTTTTTTTCCGATATTTTTCTTTTATGTATTATGTTAGCTGTTTTGTCTTTTCTCAGTTCTAGTATTTTTGTTTGTATTCGGCATTGCCATGGTGATACTGTTTGTGTCGCATGTGTCTATTGATAGTTTTGTTTTGTGTGGATTCTTGATGTGGCGAGTGCTCCCGTGTAGATTAGCTATTGTAGTCCTTCCGTAGTTGCATCGATTTGCATTTTGTTTTCTATGATTGTATTATTGTTTGCAATTGTTGTATTTATGTTTGGGTTATCTGGTATTTTATAGTATGAACGGTTCTGTCGTTGCTTGTGTCTTTGTATTCTATGTATGTTATTTCAAATTCTTTTTTATTTCTGTGAATTCTTGGTTTGTACCTTACATGACTTCGTGTGGTTGTTGTGTGTTTTTCATTTTGATTGTTATGTATTTTGTGTGTGTTCTTGTGATTCGTTTCCTATTTTGTTTTTGAAATATGTTACTGTTTGGTTGTTGTTGTGTAGTTTTTGTTGTACTTGTATTTGTTCTTATATGTAATCTAGTTCTTGTTGCGATATTCTATTGCTTCTGGTTATTACTCGTACTTGGTCTGAGAGTCTTAGTTCTGTGATGATTTGTAGTTCAGAGTATCTGTTTGTGAATGCTTTGCGTTGTAGGGATCTGTAATTTGTAAGTTGGTTTCACAGTGGGTTGCTTGATAGTAACATTGTATGAGGTGTCGGTTGGCTTTGTCTGACCATCTCATTTACTGTCTTTGTGATCCTTCTAGTGTGGTTGCGGGCAACATGTCCCACAAAACACCTCTGTTCGGATTTTTTGTCTCTGTGGTTGGTATGTTTCTTTAATCTAATGTGTTTCCCATACAACATCCCTCACCTTGGCGTCGTACACCCTTTGTTTCTTTTTTTTAATTAAATTCCATCATTTTACCACGAGTACCGCGGTAGTGACAGTCCGCCTGAGCAGAACTGAATTGCCCAGGTAAGGCTAATTACTGTAAGATTTCGCCTTGTGCCCTACAGGCATCAACTTATGACACTTTTGGTCTCCGGTGCCATGCAGCCTTCGCCACGGATTACTTTACTGCTTAGTTTGAGGGTTTTTTTTTTGTTAAAGAGGGGGAGGGATAAAGAGGAGGGAGATGAAAGGGTTGGTTCGATAGGCTAGGTGTTGATGAATTAATGGAGATAAGGGTGGGATGGCATACAGCTTAGCTAGGGTACCTCGGGTTTGTCGTGCCCATGTCTGTTTGGGAACCAATAGGCCCCTGAGGAATTATTAGTATTGTTATTGTGATCACTATTATTGATATTTTGGGTACGTACCCGCAGCGAAGTTCTACTCACATACCAAAATAATTTTCCTAGTTGTGCAAATGTTTAATAGGGGGAAATTATTGGTTGTGTAAACCTATCGAATTTTAGTGGACAAGGAACGAAAATTTTAGCAGATGATGGCTAACGATAAAAGTTTACACGACGGAGGTTATTATTTGTTAAGAGTGCATAATTATTATTAATTAGTTCATTAGGAAAACATCTGTCAATATACAAATAACGTCAAAAGTCTACTAAAACTCAAGGACAAAACTTTACGCCGGGATTGTGCATATTGTTTATGTTACTCCACTGCGCAACCTGTTGCTTATAAAATAGGTTTGCAAAGAATGCTTTCTGTAAATTCCGTTCAAATTTTGGTTGATGTTAAACCTGCAGATTTATAACATAGCTACTGAACATAGAAAGTAAGACACGCCAAAAACAATTGTTGGTAAAATACCTACTATATTTTGACGGTAAAATGTTTACAGCAAGATAAAAAAGGTATGTAGATCACTGTATTTTTTTGAGAAATACTCTTACTGGTTTATGCGAAAGACAATGTAAAGAACTTAGGAATATTAGTTTTTAGGAAATACTGACTTATACTAATGGATACAAACAATTCTGGGATAGGTATGTAAAATAGTTTTAAGACAGTTGGTAAGTATAAATAAACCTGTATTGTACAGACTAGTTAAACTAAATTATACCTAACTACGGTAATTAAGTTGCTCAAATATTCTGTGTGGAATATTAACTTAATCTGAATAGTATTCTAGTTCTACGGACATGAAGGTGATTGTAATAAAAAAGAAGGTCATAATATATTATCATTAGCTGATGTCGTTTTTAAACTAAATATTATCCTTGAGAATATTAAGAGACCCGATATGGTTTTGTAAATAAAACTAAACAATCTCATACCCAGACAGGGGTTAAGGTAGGCCGGTCCACCCTCATAATGACCACGGCCCACACCAATAAATTTGTGAACGGTATAAATTGAATTATGCACCAAATAATTTAGTAATTTTTTGATGGAAAAAATTCAGATTAGTGAATAATTATTCGATAAACTATGCTCCACTTTTTATTTCAGCAGTGAAGTAGCGTTTTGTAGTTTGTAGTCCGGGAGGCAGCGACAGAAAAATGTGACTCATTTCGCCAAACCTAATAATTATTTTACCAAATGTACTTGTTTTAAGAATTTGAACTGTCAAAGTCTTCCATGGTAACTACACAACGGGGCATAATGGGACGGTTTGAAAACTCGCAAAAATTTGGGGAAAAAACTTATACCGCCAAGCGTAAAACTTTTTTCTCTGATTATTTATAATGTAAACATAAAAATAAATCTTTTCTTCCATGTAGCAAACACAACGTACTACGTCTTCCGTCCGCACGAACACCTCCAAAAAGGATTAAAATGGATTTATTCCGCCAAAGCTGAAATTTCGTTAGTACATAGTTCATTATATGTACAAATGAAAATTCATAGTCTTCCAAGTATCAAGTACAACCATAGACGTCTTCCAAGTAGATAAAGGTACCGCGCGCCGACCTGGTGCTTAAGCGCGCGCACGGCCGCAGCGCATATTTACTCGTTTGGAAGACGACGAATGTTGTATTTGATATTGGGAAGACTTTTATTTTTGTAATTCCCGTTAAATAAATATTCATCTGTAAAAATGTATGCATTGGCGATATCATATTTATGATGTTTTCTTTCTATAGATCTATTGAACATAAAAAAAAAAATATATGAAATTTGTACATAAATTCGTGATTTATTTTCTCGGTAAATTTCTTAACTACAATTTTAATTGAAACACAATTGAACGGCTAATAATTACAAATGTTTAATAAAATTATTACTAATGGCCCAATTTAAATATATTATAAGGAATAATAAAGAAAGGTGAAGAACCAAAACTTTCTGTAAAATATCTTCTTCTTGTAGGGCAGTTACCTCATTTTGCAAAAGAACACCAGTGTACGGTTTAATAATTTTTTTCTTCTGTACCGTAACAATACTTATTTCCGTAGGAAATTGCTTTAATAATTTCTCCTCTAAATGCGAACGAAATCTGTCAGATTCCTGTAGTGTGTCTTGACATTGCGATTTTGTAAGTTTGCCTAAACTATCTTTGTACAAAGTTTTTAAAAAACTCAGAAAAAAGCAATTTTTTTAGCAATAATATTATCTTTTACAAATTTACACTTCTTCAAAAGCAATATTATTAAAATATCGTTTTTATGCCAATCTCTCCTTTCTTTTGACACTTTTAGCGAATCTAGTCGATGTTCATAATTTTTTTTGCAAACATTATGGTAGAAGTATAAGAAATCTTCTGAAGCAGTATTGCTTAAATTTTCAAGAAGACCTTCATCTTCCATTTCATTGGCAATTATTTTAAGGTTCCCGATCGCATTCTGTGAACTCAAAGCATGCAAAGGTTGCCAATGTCCTTTATGGAACTTACGTTCTTTAAAATAAATCACTCATATTTTATTGACCATTGATTCATGTGCTGCTTTAGTTGTTTGTTCTCACACTTCCTTTATAGTGCCACTCCCTAATTCGAAATCATTCCTATTTTTCTCTGCATTCTCCTTCTCAACAGGATCTTCATTTGTTAATTCATCTTCATTAGTTTTCCGATATGGGAGTTCATCAGTAGCAAGAGGTGAATGGAGAGAAGAATCTGCATTTGGATGCTCACTGAAAATCATTTAAAATACATTACACGTTTGAATTAAAAATTATACAAAATATTTCTTTAATATATAAATGTAAAGACTGTTATAAATATTTAAATTTTGAAATAATACTTATATGGTTAAAAAAATAATAATTAATTGAATAAGAATGTTAAATTCAAAATGTGTTTCAAAATATGAATTCATATTCGTTCTTTGGACAGTAATTCAAATTTGAAAGCACTTTCTGTTATATGACAGCAGATATACCTAAGATTCATTGTGCTGTGTTTACAGTTACAAAGTTATTATATACTTACATTTCTGTAGATGTTGATGGCGTACTAGCTGTGAGTTCGACAGAAGAAACCTTGTATTTCTTTGACACAGCAGTGAAATTTGAATAATATTTTGAATGATATTTTCATAATTATTCGTTTTTTTTGCAAAATTACGTTAGTTGAATGTAAATTTCTATTCTTTCGTATCAAAAGAATATCGGTACATTTATCTAAAGTTTTCGATACAAAGTCTTTCACAAAACACGCAAAAACGCGTGGACACTTTCACGTTTCTACGTAATTATAGTTATAGTCTTTTCAAAACTAATGCGCGTATGCTGCGGCCCAATCAGAAGTCCGAGATCGATGTCGAAACTGACGATCGTTGGGTGGTTCGTCGAATAAAATTGCACACACACTGTATCTTCGTGAAGAATGTTTATTAGGCGCACTGTTTTAGAAATCGAATTGAGATAAAAAAAGAGGCAAGGAATCATATAAAACTAAAGGTTTTACGATTTCTCGGGCATTTAGGATGCATAATCACGTAATGTGATTTATGGCGTGACAACGCTCACAACGAGTAGACGTATAGCAAAGGGCTGATGCTTCTCGAAGCTCTCCAAATAAAAGAAATATTTCTAAATTTGTGCGTCACGGTATAATGAGAATGTCGCCAACGAGTCGATGGCGCCGTGAGCTGCTTTGTTCTCTGCAGCCAGCCTTGGTAATAATTCTTATGTGTACAGACGTATATGTACATTTTTAGATATGCATATGTTAATTTATTTACCATTTATATGTTTATACATCTGTATGTGTATGGTATGGTTCAATAGATCTATAGAAAAAAACATCATAAATATGATATCTCCAAAGCATACATTTTTATAGATGAATATTTATTCAACGGGAATTACAAAAATAAAAGTCTTCCAAATATCAAATACAACAATCGTCGTCTTCCAAGCGAGTAAATATGTGCTGCGACCATGCGGGCGGTACCTTTATCTACTTGGAAGACGACTATTGTTGTACCTGATACTTGGAAGACTATGGATTTTCATTTGTACATATAATGAACTATGCACTAACGAAGTTCCAGCATTGGCGGAATAAATTCATTTTATCCCTTTTTGGAGGTGTTCGTACGAATGGAAGACGCAATACGTTGTGTTTGCTATATGGAAGACGAATTTTATTTTATGTTTACATTCTAAATAATAAGAGAAAAAAGTGTTACGCTTGGCGGTATAAGTTTTTTTCCCAAATTTTTGCGAGTTTTCAAACCGTCCCATTATGCCCCGTTGTAACATTAAGGTGGAAGACTGCTGTTTTAATAATCAGTTGCTAAATATAGTTAAAATAAAAATTTTTTTGCCTTGGCGGAATAATGACACGCAATCTGTCGCTGCCTCCCGGACTATTACATCTCCATTAAATCTCCACATTATTCTTGAATTCGCTTTATTTACTCGCTAGCTAAAGTATATGTTACACGTTTATTTTTCGCCCCGGTGGTCCATGAAGTTGATTAGTATGATCAATGAGCCGCTTTTCAAAAACCGTCCGTTCATCGTTCATGTTGCCAAAGAAATAAGAGCAGACTGCCCTTCTGCACAGTAGTACAGCAGCTCAACCGGATATTTTTTTGTTTCTCCACGTGCGAAGAGAACAAGTTTGCGTGGTATTTACCAGAATGTTTATTGTTTACAAATTTAAAAACAAAAACTTTTATATACGATTTTATAATAATGGAACAATCGTACGATGGAGCAAGAACCATGTTTAAGAAACTTAAAGGACTTCAGACCGGAAGTAAGAAAGAACATACCCAAACTGTTTACATTCACCATTTAGCACATAGGCTGTATCTGATGATTTTCGATAGCTGCGACAAAGTGTTAGCAAATTTCCTGCGTTTTTCATAATTTTCGAAGCATAATACATGCGTTTTTATTAACATGGTAATCGCTCTAATCCTATAAATGGTCGTGGTGCTTTGAGTATTAAAACCGGTGACGAAATGGGAAGTATAAATGGATCTGTCGATATACATATTGTAAATTTCCAAGCAATTCGAAATAACTTAGAGAATGAAATTGAACAAACGCTGGACAAGAATTTTGTATTCTTCTTAATCTTCTTTGGGAATGAAACCACTCATAGTTTTTAAAATCTATTTTATTTACGTTTCGATCCATGATCGTTGTCAAAATAATAAAAACTTCAAGTTTGACGTTTATGACATAAATTGAAGGTTACTTTGATTTATTGATGTTTGAAATATTTGGTTTGAGTACACTAAGCAAAAATTTTAAAGTTTAAAGAATGATTGCCTTCAATTTGTGTTGCGACTTGGGATCGACTTTCCTATGGTAGTTAATACGCTTAACGTGAAATCAGCTGATTAATTTTATTGGTGAATTTTATATAAATTCAATAATTTGGGAAACATTTTTAACATGTTTCTAAAAAATGTTTCCCAAATTATCGAATTTATATAAAATTCACCAATAAAAATTAATCAGCTGATTTCACGTTAAGCGTATTGGCTACCATAGGAAAGTCGATCCCAGGTCGCAACACAAATTGAAGGCAATCATTCTTTAAACTTTAAAATTTTTGCTTAGTGTACTCAAACCAAATATTTCAAACATCAATAAATCAAAGTAACCTTCAATTTATGTCATAAACGTCAAACTTGAAGTTTTTATTATTTTGACAACGATCCTAGGTCATGGATCGAAACGTAAATAAAATAGATTTTAAAAACTATGAGTGGTTTCATTCAAAGAAGATTAAGAAGAATGCTAAACAAACCACAACAAACATACAGGGAGTATTTACAAGTCAGGTATGGGCCTGAAATTTGTATTTGTTTTAGACAGTTGGACAATCTAAACCTAAAGCTATCGCATTCCAAAAATTCACTCACATTCCTAATAAAGTGCAGAAACAACGAAATAATACCAAAAGGATTTAGAATCAAATTTGGAAAGACAAGCAATAAACTATCAAGAATTCTCGAAAGAGCAAGTTACAGTATGATGAGGAAAGACTACAAAACCACCGACACATTATTTATAAGTTAAAACAAGATATTGAGGGCATTATAAATTTCATACGAATAAAGGTAACAAAATATGATTTTGATAAAATTCTCGTTAGTGCAAAAACCTACTACGAATCAGTATTTTCCAAACAAAAAGAAATTCACATAAAGAAATTTAATAACCTATTTATAGAGAAAAATAACGCACAAACTAAAACATTAGAAAACAGGAACACCATGCTAAACACCGTGATAAATTTATCAAACAGAACTATTAACGACACAGAAAAATCAATTCTTTCAAAAGGCCTTAATTTTGCAGTAACACCAAAATCAATACCAACCTTTGAAATAATTAGCTGTAATGAGAAAACAGCAAACCAACTCGAAGAAGATCAAGCAAACGAATTTAGAATACGATGTAAAATCGAAATAGAAAAGAATCACAAAATAAAGCCAAATGTAAGTAATAACGAAATAAAAGCAATTCGCAATCTAAAAAACGATAACTCAATTATAATTCTACCTGCTGACAAAGGCAATGCAACAGTAATAATGAATAAAAACGATTACAACACAAAAGTCAACGAACTATTGAACACTGAGAATTACACCAGTTTAGAAACGGACCCAACAAAATCAATTGAAAATAAAATATACAAAACTCTATTTAAATTTAAAAATGAATTCGAAGACAAAGAAAGAAGTAAACTAGTCCCACATTACAGTAAACCACCCCACTTTTACGGTCTACCAAAAATTCATAAAAAAGACATTCCTTTAAGACCTATCGTAAGCTCAATAGATTCACCATGCCATAATTTAGCAAAATTTCTACTAAAAATTATAAATCCATTAGCAGGCAAAACGGATTCTTTCATTAAAACAACCAACACTTTTAGAAAAACTATCAAACATAAAATTGAAAATACACACACAATGGTAAGCTTTGATGTAGTAAATCTCTTTACAAATGTCCCTATAAACAAAACGCTTAATATTATAAAAACAAACTCGAAAAGATGGCAATCTTAAAGAAAGAACAAAACTAAGTATATCATCGATTATGGAATTACTTGGTTTATGCGTAAATACCACATATTTTCAAATAAATGATCAATTTTACAAACAAAGCTTCGGAATGGCAATGGAAGTCCACTATCCCCAATCTTCAGTAATATATTCATGGAGGAATTCGAAAAGATGTGATATTCACACAAGAATTGAAACCATTGATCTGGTGGAGATACGTTGATGATGTTTATGCTATTTGGCCTCATAATATAGAATTAATTAAAAACTTTATACAGTCAATTAACGAAATAGAACCAACTATTAAATTCACATATGAATTAGAACAACATGGAAAATTTCCGTTTTTAGATATTCTAGTTAGCAAAAACGCTACAACAATTAATACATCGGTATATAGAAAACCAACGCACACAAACAGATACTTAAACTTCGATTCAAACCACCCACAGTGTGTCAAACGAGGAATTATCAAAACCATGTATGATAGAGCAAAATTAATATCATCAAACGAAAAACTTTTAAAGAAAGAGAAACACCTAATCAGATATACACTAATAGAAAACAAATATCCTAAAAGAATAATAGAGAAAGAAATGAATAAAACCCTAAAAATAAAGAAAAGAAAACAAAACAACGATACACACCACAAAATGCTCTCAATACCATACATAAAAGGATTCTCCGAAAAATTCAAAGAATAGGAAACAAATTTAGAATTAAAACAGTATTTAGAACCAACAATACACTAAGAGCACAATTAACAAAAACAAAACCCAAAAACGCAATACAAAATTCAAAAACTGTATCTACAAAATACCGTGCGAATGTAATAAGTGTTATATAGGAGAAACTTCCAGACCATTTGAAGTTCGATTAAGAGAACATAAATCATATATAAAAATAGAAAATTTGAAAATCCATGATTTGCCAACATGCATGGGACTCCAGTCATAAAATAAAATGGGAAGATGCAAAATTATCGACAAAGAAGAAAACCACCAAAACGCAAAATCAAAGAAGCTGCCTATATAACCCTACATAAAAATAACTGCGTTGCAAACGAATCCGTGACTTTCAGTAAACAATGGATTCCATTACTAAAAGAAATAACAAAAGAAATAACAAATGAAGATCAAATGCCCACAATATCTAGGTAGCATTGCAAGTTTTTCCTGGGTTTTCCTTGCGATATTAACATGAAATACAGCCTACATACATGATTTCTATTTATACATACAATAACTAATTACATAACAATAAGCATATTAACTAGAAAACCATTATTTCGGCAAATTATAAATGTTGGTGGATCTTGGTAGCCACAGGTTGCTTAACCCCCTTCACTGGATCTCGGTAAAATAAGACATAAAATCAGAAATCTCTCAATTGTATAAATAGAAACATGTTAAAAAATGTTTCCCAAATTATTGAATTTATATAAAATTCACCAATAAAAATTAATCAGCTGATTTCACGTTAAGCGTATTGGCTACCATAGGAAAGTCGATCCCAGGTCGCAACACAAATTGAAGGCAATCATTCTTTTAAACTTTAAAAATTTTTGCTTAGTGTACTCAAACCAAATATTTCAAACATCAATAAATCAAAGTAACCTTCAATTTATGTCATAAACGTCAAACTTGAAGTTTTTATTATTTTGACAACGATCCTAGGTCATGGATCGAAACGTAAATAAAATAGATTTTAAAAACTATGAGTGGTTTCATTCCCAAAGAAGATTAAGAAGAATGCTAAACAAACCACAACAAACATACAGGGAGTATTTAAGAATTTTGTAGAAGCACTGGGTATTTTGGTATCAATAACAAAGCCGGGACAGTGATATAATGAATAGCGTAATCGCTAACTTGGAAGAGAAGAGGAGCCAATTCAAGAATCTGTGGAATGACATAAAAAATTTGGCAGAGACGCATGCAATTTTTTTCGAAGCCTGTAAGAGTTTCAAAAAAGAAGATACAACCACAAACATATATTGATTACCTAACTGAATAAACCCTGGGTATTAACTCTGATTAAAATACAACAAAGGACCAATTTTCTCAAATGTTGGAAAGTGTACAGCTATCACTACCTAGTGGACAATATGATTAGAAATTTGAAAAGCGATTCGAAATTCTTCTTTCTGCAAAGTTGGTCGATTCTTTCTTAATGGTAAATTTAGCTAAAGTTTATGAATTCGTAGTGAACTACAAGGATATATTCAGTATCGATATTACCACACTAAACCTGAAATTTTGGTGACCCGGAATTTGTTCAAAAACAAAAATCTTGAAATAAGGTTGTACAGTCTGAAAGGTTAGGAGAATAACGATTTCACTGTTAACCTATACAATCTATTGAAAATTGTTGTCGGTCTTCCTGTGAGTTCAGCTGGCTATAGAAAGAGTTTCTCTGCTATGAGACGAATAAAGACTCTCATAAAGAACAGAATGATGCACGACAGATTCTCAAATTTTCTTTGCTCAATATTGAGAACCATCCAGTTAAGTAGCAAAAATTATCGGCTTAAGAAGTACTTAATGTCTTTGTTAAAAAAGATAGAAGTTGATTTAAATAAGTATCCAGTTTAGTTTCTCGTTTATTATTCTATGTTCTTGTCAACCTACATATCATAATCTTTTGAATAAAAATACTTTAATTGGCATGAATAAAGTGCCGTTCTAATCATTTCTGCCTATTAAAAAATATACCTGCTTTTTATAGAGTATCAATCAACTTTTCTAGATTTCTCGCCGGTTTTACTGGACAAGAAAGTAATTTAAAACCTAGAATTTCATCTTGCTGACTGAATATGTAATATAATTTCTAAAGGCGGCCGCATCCAGCAATTAACAAATGTCTTGAATCCAAAGCGATTTACTAGACAGACCTAGGGCCACACAACATATAAAGATAATAAACATAAAGGTAACTAAATACTATACCAACCGAACTGAAACATGGACTCCACCTATGAACTGCAATGGGTACTAAAACGAATTTACCGCCAATGGCTCAACATTCAAATTTAATATTTTAAGTATTCACATATTTTGTCAGTTTTGCTTAAATTTCAAACCTATTGAAAATTAATAACTAAGTTTTGTGACTGAAATAATACTAAACGTTTTTAGAAACATTATAATGCAATTGCTATATAACATATTGTTGTATTAGCCTACAAACAGCAAGCAAATTTGTGAGCCCATTTAAGACAAACAAATTCAGTTATCAATTTATTCAATATACTTAAACTTTACGCAAAACTGACAAAGTTGAGCGAATAATATTAAATAATTGTACATTTTATCGAATTCTTATACAATTAATATTGTGAGTTCGTATCACGTACAACACCGATTCCTTACAGTAAATTTTTTAAAGAAAATTACAGTAAAACTACGATTATAGAAAATCGCAACAACAGAAATCGATCCATTTTTATCAATTTGAGAATAATTCTTTTATGCCAATCAGTTTAATATTTAAAAAGTATTAGCCCATATGTAATACGGAAGATTAATATATTCCAAAATGATTATTGTAGTACAACGGAATCCCTTATTTAGAATTATCACAGTTATTACAGATATATGCTAAAAATTAGTATCACAAAGTACATAAACTTTTCGATAACATTAGGGCATTTGTAATAGATTCTACATGGCAACTAAGATCAAAGAAACAGATTTTTATCGATTGTTTTTTATCACTCATTAATAGGTAGTTGCATCACTATAAAATAATTCATATATCAATACATCTATAAAGGTATAGAACCCAGTTATGCAAGATACAACAATTAATTTAAATAAATCCCAATACTTCACAAACAATGGAAGCTAACAATAAATACAACGAACCCTTACAATAAGTACATACTGAATTATAAAGTGACACATAACATGCACAGGAAATCTTAACAATAAATTAGTTTTCGACATTGACAGGCTAAATTGCTGTCCGGCCTTTGATCCAAGATAGTAAAAATAATGAATGGGTTGTAACTTCTTAATGTAATATACAAACATACTATACAAACGTTATATATATATATATATATATATATATATATATATATATATTGCTATGACAAGGGGTCGTTTAGGGGTGTATTGAGTAGTAGGGGTCGCGTACTAACAGCAATGGGAATCAGAAAACTGCATTTATTTAGCAGAAAAATAAGTAATTCGTACATTATGTAAATAGCAAGCATTTAACACCCAGTATATAGACCGTAATTAACTTTAATCAATGCCAGTAAGCATATCTTTCAACAATAGAACGCGTATTCAGCAGAGAAATATTCGTACATGTAATTAAACTACGTTCAGAAGTGTTCAACAAGTTTATAAAACAAAGATGCAGAAGATAAGAGAAAACCTAATAAATCCTCATGCAATTACGCTTGTAGTAAAGAAGGAACAATAAACGCTTTGATAAGGAAACACACTTTCAGAGATGAATAAATACATAAACGAAAAGCAATCATGTTACAACATTTATTTTTGTAAAATTCTCCAAAAGCTTTATCTATACAAAACAACAGACATAAGTTAAAAGTCTGGCCACGATAACAAGAGCAAATAACAGCATTATATGAAAATCCAAAATAGTTTTATCAGAAAACAGCTTGAAAATACTGGGAACATTAAAGACAAACGTGGTTGGTCGCAACGATATGTAAGACTGCTCGGAAAACCAATCCAAATGTAGTGGGAGAAAGTTATATAACACCCACCGGTGATAAGGCAGCTCAGTCTCAACTTGAAGCACGTCGAATCCACAACACCTTTAATCAGATATCTACGCGTAAGATATATAAAATTTATATTATAGTAAAATAGTGCTGTGCAACAATTGCGTTAAGAATACATGAAGAGTTTTTGCCGTTTTTTTTTCAGAAAACGTGAGTAGAAATTGGTTAATTAATTTAAATTAAATATTTATAATGATATAGGGCTTCTAATCTGCGTCGAAAACAATTCTAATTCTTGATTATTTCTGGTTCACTTCAAATTCTAATTCTGGTTCTAATTCGAATTCACGAATGTATGAGATTTATAATTGAAAGTAGCACACAAATTCCAATTGGTATTTAAGGCGTATACAGAGAAATATCGAATAAAGCAAGAGGTGATTTTGGAAATAAGAGGTAACCATGCTGAATTATTAGTTCAACATAAGGAATACAAAGTAGAGCATTGGTATTCGATTGAAGATAATGAGGCAGTGTTAATCTACAACACGAAACAAATCAGGTCAGACCTACCTAGTTTTAAGGAATCTTTTCTAATTTAAATTTTTATACTAAATATATTAAATGTTTCTAAAATTTGTACGGAGTCAACAGGAACATTGCATACGTTGAAACTTACGTAAAAATCATAAAAAGGTCTCGAACGTTCTAGATTTTTTTTTGTAAAAGGGTGTTGTTTTTGGTGACTTTATTTTGAATTAAAAGGATATAAAATTTGGGATAAAGAATCCATATAATATTAATTGATTGAAGGGTGTATTTAAAGAATTTCAAAAATTGTGAAGTGTAAATATTATTATCTTTTCATTATATGAATGTTGATTGACTTCGTTTTAACAATTCAAACAGGTAATCATAAAGGGGTGAAAGAAAATTGATCATCGTGACGTTGTGTACTCTGTGTAAATTAAAAAGGGCTAGCCGTGGCATAATAATAAATTAGAAGTATTTATATATATATATATATATATACTATATATATATATATATATATATATATATATATATATATATATAAAATAAATTGGATACAGTCAGAGGCTTTCATTCATAGTTCTGGGTTAGGACTTCATCTTATAAACTAAGGTCGACGTTTCGCCCACTTCTGTAAGGGGCTTCAATACAACAAGAAATGAAAATGAGAATAAATAATAAAATAATAATAATAAATTTAAGAATGATAATATTAGACAGACAAGTTAAAGTGTAAAGAGTATGGAAAGTTACTTCTGAACTGGCAGACTTACCAGCACATTTAATTCAAAAGGTGTCTTGTAGCAAAGTAACTGGTGAAAGTAGCGAAAGTGGTAGTTTATATAAGGCGAGAACTTGATGCATGTGTGATCATGAATGAAGAGGGGTGTTGTAGCGGATCAGTGAACGTTACGGTTCTGCTTTTGTGACAAAAGGCTCGTTTTCTAAATGGGAGAAAGGTTTTAGCCATCGACTTTGTTTAGATTGTTAGAATTTTTAGTAATTTCTACGGATTCTCTGATTTTTCTATTGTAGAAAAATGAAATTCTGACAATTAGTTTCGTCTTGTCAACGTTGGTGGTATGGCCTGTTTCATGTTGGTGTTTGGCCACCGCTGAGCGAATGTACTGGCTTGTTCTTAAGCATCGTTTGTGCTCGTTTAGTCTAGTCTTTACTGACCGTTTTGTTTATCCTATTTATACTAAACCGGAGCTGCAGGGTATACTATATACGCCAAGGGCTTTAAGACTGTTTTCGGAATCTTTTGGGTTTGGTAATATTTGTGAAATTTTATTAGAGGGCTTATAGATTGTTTTAATGTTGTGTTTACGTAGAATTTTGCCAATTCGGTTTGTTACTCTGTGAATATATGAAAAGATTGCCAAAGATCGTGTGTCGGAATTACAGCATGGTTTGGAGGTTCGTGTTGGATGCAGATGCCGACGTATTACTCTGTCGATATCTGATTTGCGATAGCCGTTTTTTATATGACTAGTTTTCAGACGAGTCAGTTCATCAGACAAATATTCTGGTTGTGAAGTCTTAATTTGCAGGATGGACTAGAGAGTTGACTACTGATGATTTTGCGACGTAAGATAATGTGCCGACGCATGTAGGTATGTGTCTGTGTATGTGTGGGTTTTCGATATACGGAATGACCAGTCGTCCGTTCGGTTGGCGCTCCACCAGATCGTCACGGAATGGCAGAGTTCCGTTCTTTTCAATTTTTATAATGAAGTTAATATCTTTATGTTGATTGTTTATGTGATCTAGGTAGTTATTGAGCGTTTGGTGTACATGGGGCCAGATTACAAAAGTGTCATCTACATAATAGAGTCAAGTTTTAGTTTAAGCTCTGTGGATTCTACATTCTTTGATTCCAAAGATTCCGTGAATATATTGGCCACAATAGGGGATAGAGGCGAGTCCATGCGTGTGCCAGAAGTTTGTTTGTAGAATTGTCCGTCGGAGAACAAAATAGGTAGAAGTTAAGCATTTTTCAATGAACGTGGCCAGGTACTCAAATTCGTTTTCTTGAGATAGGAGTTGTTTAATAATGGAGACAGTGTCTATGACAGGTACGTTTGTGAACAGGGATGATACGTCAAAACTGACTAGTATATCATTAGGATCTAGCTCAATATTTGCAATTAGTTCTATAAAATGAGTGGAATTTAAAACATTAGTAGGGGCGTTGCCGGAATAGGGTTTTAAGAAATTTGCTAGGTACCTTGCCAGATGACAGGTTGGCGAATCAATTGTGCTCACTATCGGATGGAGAAGGACATCAGGGTTATGGACTTTAGGATGCCGTACAAGCCAGGTGGTTTAGATTCGCGAGGTATTGGCGCTTTTGGATAGCTTTGGCAATATTAAAGGATTTGATAAGTGCTGAAATTTCCCGTTCAAGCTTTGAAGTGGGGACTTTGGTTATAAGAGTGTATGAACTGTCTTGTAATAATTGGTTAATCTTTTCTTTATATTCTGTACGGTTTAAAATTATAGTCGCATTAACTTTGTCTGCAGGAAGTATAACTACTTGCTTGCTCGTTTGTAGGTGTTTTAAGCCCGTCATTTCTTGTTTGTCACGTTTTTGTTGCGAGTTTTGGTATGTCGGTGACATTTAGTTGCTTCAAAGCGAATTAGGTTGGCATTTTCTTGGGGTAGAGATCGGATCATTGATTCCACAGAGCTAATAATTTCCTCTGCGGGAATTTTTCTGGGTGCAAATGAGAAGTTTAATCCTTTGGAAAAGATATGTAGTTCGTTTTCGGATGGGATATGTTCTGATCGGTTTATGACAGTGTTTGAGGACAGAGTTTTCGGATAAGATGTTTTTTCTGTGTGTAAAAGGTTCTTGGAAAGTTTCAGGAATTTGCATAAATGGGTTTTTGTGATGAGTTCGGTGGTCTTTTGGGCTTCCAAGTATGAAATTCGGTCAAACAGAGTCCAGTCATTGTAGCTGAGCGTGGCGGATAATGTTAGATGGAGCTGTAAAAGTCATTTAGAAATATTGTAAATTTGTTTTGAGTGTTGGAAATTTGTTCGCGGAAGGAGCTTATGGTCAGTAGCTGCACGTGGAATTGGTAAAATAATCTAAGAAATTTCAAGTAAGAAATTAAACCTTTCGGTACCTATTCCTTCAACTCGATTATTAGTAATTTTAGTTCGTGATTGATGTTTCTCGTTTCGTTGCTTAAATTTAATGTTTAAAATAGATAGTGAAGTAGAGCTTAAATCATTGAATAGAAAGCGCGGTGCTCTAAAAGCACGTATTACTAATACTGAAAATTTGTGAATGGGATACTTGGAAATAAGCCTATTGGTAAATTAGTCGATAAATTTAAATTACGTGAATTATATTCGAGGTAAGAGAAATTGAGTAGTTTGCTGGTTGAGTTTGATGAAATTCAACATAATATCGAAATGGTGGTGGTATCTAATGAAAATCCAGGTACTCCGGATTTTGCAAGTTGAGAAACAGCGGTGGATCTACAAGAGTGATTTGTAATTTTTAAGCGTTTTGTATCTAAACCAATTTTCCAGTTTTCCCGATTGGTGAATTTTTGTACCACAGAGGTTTGCCCCTTTTGCAAAATGGGTATGGTGTCAAAAATAGCCGTTGACAAGTAAAATTATGACCTTTTTTCTCCAGGAATTTTTTAAATAATCTTACAGGACATCTTTGAGTATTTTGATTAGGTTCAAGCCACTTACTGTTTGCGAATTTTTTATTTCCTCCTTGGCAGGTTTTTGTAAAAATTGGATTGTATTCTAGTCTACCCGATTCGGTCTCATCAATTTGGATGTCAAATTTAAAATGTTGAACCAAACAAAGATACACCTTCTCCTCCGCGCCATGCCAATTTTACTGACATTATAAAATAAAATTTCTTCTGGAGGCGCTCAGGAGTTTCTTCATCACAACTGTCGACTATCGTATACACATTTTCAATATTCAAAGCAGTAGAACTTTGTTTACTCTTCTCTGGGCATTTTTGCAACTCGTGTCTCTTTGCTTCTAGGCATCTCGGGCACTTTTAAATTGTATTCCTTGATCAATTATCACATGGTTGATAGGCTCGTCCCACGAAATGTAAAGGAAGTTCAATCCTTTTTGCAAACCGCTAGTTGGTATAGACGATTTATTGAGAATTTTGCTACGACATCTCGATCGTTAAGTGATTTACCAAAGAAAAATGCTATTTGAAAATGGGAAGAAATCCAACAAAATTCATTTCATGCGTTAAAACAATCATTAGTTTCAGCCCCGGTCTTGGGACAGTGTGACGAAACAAAACCGTATTTGATACGTATGGGCGCTAGTAATTATGCGTTAGGGGCAGTTCTTTTACAAGGCGAAGGCGCCGAAGAGCAACCTATAGAATACGCCAGTCGACTTTTGACTAGCGCCGAGAGAAATTATGCCACGTCGGAGCGAGAGGCTCTGGCGGTGGTTTGGGCTTTGAATAAATTTAGGGGATACATTGAAGGCTGTTCTGTTACTGTCCAATCCGATGATTAACCTTTGCGATGGTTAATGGGTTTTAAGTCTCACATTGGAAGGTTGGCTCGGTGGGCCTTGTGAATGCAAAATATCGATGTAAAAGTTGAGTATTTGCCAGGGAAACGAAATGTAGTCGCGAATACGTTATCACGACACCCCCCCGTAGTCACGACAATGTAGAAACTTGCGGTGTATCTCAAATATCCGTAGAATTGCCTCATCGTTCAGCAGATGAAATTCGACGTGAACAACTCAAGGATCCGGAAAAAATCCTTGAAAAAATAATTCGTAGTTTGGAAGAACCGACCGATAATAAATTTTCTAAGTGGACGGATCGTGGATTTTTGTTGTCTCAAGGAATTCCTTACCGTTATGCCACCGATGATGGCAAGGAAGCACAACTAGTTGTTCCAGTTCATGTAAGGGAACGGGTTCTACAGGAGCTGCATGATGCAGCCACCGCCGCTCATTATGGTATAAAGCGCACTTATCTTCATATTGCCAAAAAATACTACTTTATTGGTATGAGAAAGTACGTTAGTGATTATGTAAGTAAGTGTTCCGCTTGTCAAAGGTACAAGGGCCCTAAAGGAGAAAAGTTGATTTGTATTGTTAAGGATACCACTAAAAAATGGGTAGAATTGTTTGCTTTGGTTAGAGCGACAGCAGAAGAGTGTGCTATCACTCTTGTAGACGAAATATTTTTTCGTTATGGCATACCTCGGAAGATTATTTCGGATAATGGTGTACAGTTTTTAGCTGCTTTGATGCACCAGATTTGTTTTATTTTGGATATTAAGGAATTTTTTACTCCTTTATATCACCCATCAGTGAATATGGTGGAACGCAAAAATAGAGATTTGAAGCCAAGACTCGCGATGCTTGTGAGTACGGATCACAGAAATTGGCCTGTAAAGTTGCCCTCCATCCGTTTCGCAATGAATTCGGTTTGGTGTCAAACAACTGGTTATACCGCCGCGTATTTGTCATTTGGAAGAGAAATTCGGACCCTGGATGATGTTAAAAATGACATAAAACTTGTATTGGAGAGTGATACTTTTGTGCCACAGATAACTCCATATTTAAAGAAAATGGTCAAAACTTGGCGTGAAGCGAAATTTTGTACAGAAACGAAGCAGGACAATAGAAATGTCTATGCTAACGACAAACGACGTGAAGTAGAAACTTACAAGGTTGGAACTTTAGCATGGGTTAGCACTCATGCTACGAGCAATTCGGAGAACGGACAAACGTCGAAGTTTTATCCTAAAAGAGACTATCCTTACCAGATTTTGAGAGTTGTCTCAGCCGTTAGTTATGAAGTCGGAAGAGTTGATCCTGGAGTCATGCCTCTTGGAATTTATCACGTGTCTTCTCTGACCCTCGCTAATATTGACCCTTCAAAGAAACCCATTGCTGAGTTGCGTTTACGAGGAAGCCCAAAAAGGAAAATTGTGAATGTGCTGGTCACTTCTCGGGACGAGTGTGCGACCGGGGGAGAGACTGTAACAAATACAATACGTCCGCCTCTGCGCATAGTGTACGTTCTAGACGGAACAAGACCGAGCGCGTCTTATCAGTAGTGAGTCGAGGGAGTCCATCTATATATGCCCGTCGGTTAAGAGCGCGGCGTGAGCTATTATAATCAATATCAATGATTTTACCTAAATGTTTAGTTTTGTTTGATTTACATACATGTATATTTGGTTTACGTTCATTAAAAGTTTAACACAAAATAACATCGATCGATTTAATCGATCAGAACCCCATTTCAAATTAAATAACATAACAACCACGTCAGACTACATTTTAAAATTATTTTGAAATATACAGGGCGTTCCAAAAAAGTGTGGCGTATTAAAGTTATGTTTTCTCTTATGGAACACTCTGTATTTTATTGCGTTTTGGATTGCACGTAAAAAATAAGATAAACTCTCTTAAACAAGTCTTACACCTAAACTTTCTAGTTCCCGAGATATGTTGATTTTTCGTAAATTTGAAGATCTAAAAGAAAAGTTAACAACTCCCAAACAAATAAATTTATTCAAATACAATTTTAACTATAAGTATTAGACCAATAATAGAAACTATGATGTATTTAAAGTTAACGAAAATTCTAGTGGGTGTCCAAAATGGGACACATTACTAATGACATTTTCAAACATCAATATCGTGTTCATGTTAAATAGAACACCCTGTATTTTATAATACTGTCATGTAGTAAATTTAATTATCTTTAAAAAATTATAAAGATGTACCATACCTAAATTGTTTAGTTTTGAAGTTATTTTTATTTTGTATTACTTTCCCACTATTGTTCAAACTGTTAGGATTTCTACCTGCGTGTTTAACTATCAACGTTATTAACAAGTGTTGTTTCCTTTTCAAGTTTTGATATTCTCGCGAATATCAAGTAGGCTGCTGTCAGTTAAAGTTTAAACATTTCTTTAGTTATTGTACAATTTTGTCATTATAAACGAAGAAAATGAAGAATTTCTACAAAAAAGAATAGATATGATTTTAGTAATCGGAGAATGTCTTGAAAATTGTCTAATGGTAGAAGGAATGTTTAAAGCGAAGTATCCCCAACGCCGACATCCTGATAGTAGAAGCTTGCAAACTGTTTGAAATTTTTAGAGCTACAGGTAGTGTTAAATATCCGAAACATGTAACATGTAACATGTAACTACAAAACGGTTATTGACGATGAAAACGTCCAATTTATGGTAGTGGAACCTGTTGTTGAAAATCCGAACACTAGTAGTCGAGTCGTAGCCAGGGAGAATGATTTAAGTCAGTCTGGTGTATCCAGAATTTTTAAAAAACTTAAATACCACCCTTTCCATTTAGAGATGCGTCAAAATCTGTATGGAACAGATTTTCAGAGGCGGTTAGATTTTTGTTTGTTGGCAATGGAAAATATAAGTGAGGAAGATGATTTTTTTTATAATGTGCTGTTTACGGACGAATCCACTTTCCATAATAATGGATTAGTAAACCGTCATAATTTTCACTATTATGATACAGAAAACCGCCACGTGTTCCACACAATAGATCGTCAAAATCGGTGGAGAATTAATGTATATGGAGGAATTATGGTCAATACAGTTATTGGTCCGCACTTTTTTGATGGCCGTTTAAATGGTCATAAATTTTTGAGATTTTTAAAACGAGATTTTGGAAACTGTTGGAAGTTGTTTCATTAAATAATAAACAAAAGATGTGGATTCAGTTGGATGCTGCTCCTGCACATTTTGCAATTGATGTAAGAAATTATTTAAATAGAAAATTTCCCAACAAATAGATAGGAAGAGGAGGACCAGTTAAATGCCTACCTCGATCTCCTGAGCTGACTCCTATGGATTTTTTTAAGGAGGTATGTGAAAAATATTGTTTATAGTACCCCTCCTACAACAGCAGAAAATATAAAAGAAAGAATAAGAGAGGTATTTCAGGCAACATCTCCAAATATGTTATGTAATGTGAGGAAGTCCTTTGAAGAAAGGGTCTGACTTTGTATTCAAGAAGATGCTCATTATTTTGAACAGTTGTAATTTTAATTTTAAAGTTGTTCTATTATTTTGTAATTAAATCTGCATTGTTAATTTTGGATATGCTGTTTTAATTTCCTAACAAATTTTACACAACAGAGGAAAATAATAGAAAGTTTCAACAAAAATAAAAATAACTTCAAAACTAAACAATTTAGGTATGGTACACTTTTATAATTTTTTAAAAGTAATTAAATTTACTACATGACGGTAGTATAAAATACAGGGTGTTTCATTTAACACGAGCACGATATTGACATTTAAAGATGTCATTAGCAACGTCCCATTTTGCACACCCAGTAGAATTTTCGATAACTTTAAATACATCGATGGTTTCTATTATTGGTCTAATATTTATAGTTAAAATTGGATTTGAATAAATTTATTTGTTTGGGAGTTATTTACTTTTTTTCAGACCTTCAAATTTACGAAAAATTAAAATATCTCGGGAACTACAATGTTTAGGTATAGGACTTGTTTAAGAGAGTTTTATCTCATTTTTACGTACAATCCAAAATGCAATAAAATACAGTGTTCCATAAGAAAAATATAACTTTCATACACCACACTTTTTTAGGAGACTTTGTATATTTCAAAATAATTTTAAAATGTAGCCAATAATAACGCACATATCGTTGCACAAACAAAAATTTAAATTTTTTTACCGTTTATCTATAACGGACCGTTGCATCAACGGAGACTCACTCTGTATATAAGACTTAAACTTACTAGGACTCCCGTTGTAACCTTTTAGAATTGATAGATTTGCCCATTTTCGAAAATCGAAGATTCGTAACAATCATTGGTTAGAGGGACTGATAAGTAGTCGATAAGCATAAAGCATTATCATCAATTTTTCACCAGCATTTAAAGTAAAGAATAATTACTAGTTGCTTGTTATTGTATAGTACGGTATTACACCTCTTAAGTGCAACATTTATAGTCCATTTAAAGAACAGATTCTGTAAGTGTTCCTTCCATAAATCAGCGCTAAGTTTAAATAAAAATTTTGTATTAGTTGGCCGGATTCACACAATCGCTCATTAAATCTTTTAACATTAATCTACAAATGTCAATTAGTTTTTAATTTTTGTCTGCTTTATTTTTCATTACTAACGACATCTGTAAGGTTATTTACAAATAATTACGTGTATCATGGATCAGTAGGGTTTTTCGCCCCCTAAAAAACGCCCATCCATGCATTTTCCTTTGACGATAAACAGCAGATCTTAAATATTTTTAAAGTTTGTGTTGAACAAAATCGTAATAATAATAAAACGGAAAATATTGTATTTACTGCAAAAGCAGCAGGTATAAGGAATTAACACCATTTATTTATTAAATCTTATCATTGTAGGTATTACTGATAAAAGTGTGTACAACATTCTACGTGAATACAATCAAACTCATGTATTACGTTCCCCGAAACTCTACTATCGACATCGAGCAATTTTGAACAACATTCAGAATGAAACTAAAAGTCATCTTAGACGTATGGTCCATTCTTTTCTTGAAAACAATGATCCACCTACACTAAACAAAATTTTATCTGCCGTGTCTGAAGTTAACGAGATGCCTCGATTAAAACAAAGCACTCTGAGAATCCTCCTGAATAAAACTAGTGGGACGATGACACGTCTTCATCGTCTAAAAAATCGGGAACTGAAAATTAATGCTCTTGTATATTTCATTTATGAAAGTTATTAATATTTACCTCGTTGTACGTACTATTATATAAATTAGGATATGACAAGGCACATTTTTGCGATAGATATTAACTTTAATAGGTATTATAGTTATAACAATAAATTAGTAGGTAGTATCTATCCCATGGTTTTTTTGGTTATCCCAAATTGCGGGGTTAGTCGTGACAATACTCAAGCTAAATTAATATATACAGGTTTATCCCTGGTTTTATAAAGCTGTTTTTTGATACAACATTCACTCCTTCTCTTTTTAACTGCTTCACCATTTCGTAATATATAACAGACGCGGATAGCGTGTCTACCAAAAAAGTAATATATTGTGGAAAGATGTTTGTAACGGGCATTTTTAATAGCTTAACATTTTAGGCTTTTGCCCAATTAGTAAATACATTTCTGTAACTACTATTTCTATATTCGATTTTCAATTAATAAATAAATTGCAAGGAACGAGTTTTAAATAGGATTATTTGAAAATTACTTTCCAACTTGTTGAGAAATGATAAACCGCTTGTAATTAATTATAAATTGCATCGTTCTTGTCTGGCCGTTCAAATAAATTTTGTTCCTTATGTGGATATACAAGTTTAGATAAGAGTCGATAAGCGGTTGTAGTAACAACGATTTGATATCTACAGACGGGCAGTTGTCGTTTGGTTCTTTGTTCCTATACATTAATTACTTTAAAAATACGTTTTCCTTGTTGCTGTGAAATAAAGTTATATATTAACTGTAGTAGTGGAGTTCTGTTCTGTGTTCCGCTATATTAAGTACGTTGAAAATACTGCTTCTTTCTGCTTTGAGAATAGTGAGAATTACTGCGTTATCAATTCTCGTATTGTTCATAAACAAGCACGCCGTGTTTCTTTAGTTGATTTTCTGTCGAAAGTAAAAGTAGTAGAGCTTGTTAAACTCGAGGCACGTGTGCTTTACGGAACATTTGACGGACGGTTTAATTGCTTACGCGTGTCTTACTAATTGTTTTTAGTTGTTTTTCTTGTGAGATAAATGTTTTAAGGAACATTTGACGGACTTGTTTTAGTGATACACGTGCTTGACCCGTTATGGTTCTTTTTAGTTGTTTTGTCTTTTGATATTTAAACGGTGTGTGCGATCTAGTTTCGCGGTTCTTTTTCTTCTCAGAGTAGCGCATACTTTGGATTATTTAAATACAGTGATACTGTAGTTTCTGAATTTTCTAACAACCAAGAATCTAAAATAGACCAGTGCTTGCGCAAATTTTGTTATTTGCGAAATATAACAGATTACCGGCTTACAAAGGTATTGTTTGAAGTTTCTCACTGCTTATTTGGATGTTTATGAAGATAATATACATTTGGTCCCAGTTGAAATTAAACTAGTGCTACAACCTATTTCGAAATTATTGCCTCAGGAAATAGAAGTAACAAGAAATTTATCAATGCTACATAGTTCCGTCGCGTGATAATGTCTGCTACTAACACCAGTGAAATACGTAGGTGTGATTAGGGTAACGTGTGATAAGTTCCATCAACACCCTCCCAGTAAAGGGTGAAGTACTTCGCTAGTGCAGGACCTCGTGAATCCCACACTTCAAATGCGAGGAAGCGTTCCTGAAGGACTTTTTGTAAGTTGAACTATTTCCTACTTATTATTACTTTAAATATCTATCCGTTGTTTTGCCATATCTTTGTCGTTCTGATACCTTTTACAATAGACTTGCCTGCGATTAAGAAAAAAAAAAAAAAAAAATCAATACTGCTGAATTACTCATATCAATTGTGTCTTATCTATTTATCTTTTGTTAATATTTTGTCTGACTTATGTTTAATTGGTGTGTGAGGAAACGTTTCTGCTACTCCCCAATATTACCTCACTTTGTGATAAAAATTTTTGTAATGCTTTTATCGTGATTATATTATATAGTTTATCTAAACAGTTTTATTTACATTCTACAAAGTACTGAATAACTTAGACGTTTCATTGCTGCTATGCTTATTCTTTTTTTTCAGGTTTGCTTAACTAATTTTCTTGCAGGTATTGTCACTAACTCCTTACCGCCGCATACATTATATGTCAGTCTGCTTTCTACAACCCCCTACTCTCCGATTGAGCCCGGTCATTTCTTTGATTTTCTTGGTGTTACGTACGGCTACGAGCCAACGTAGAATAAATTTGGCGCCCAACGTGGCTTCCACGAAAAAAAAACGTAACAGAGATTTTGGCGCCCAACGTGGGGCTCGATTCTTTTTGGTTTGCTTTTGATTTTTTTTTTATTTAATTTTTTTTTTATGACTTGTAATTTTCTTGGCTTATTGGTCTTGTGTTTTCGCTGATAAGCTTGTGTCCGAAAACACTGGCGCCCATTTCGTATTCCTATTCATATTTTTGTAGCTAGCCCATCCCGTGACTTTTTCTTCTGGCTAGGTCTACCATTTGTTCACTATTTGACTATTATAGTCGCTTTCTACATCCATTCCTTGAGGTAGGCTTCAGATCTATTTTCTTTTCCTTTAGGGATTTCGACTTGGTCGCTTCTGTAGGTCTGTTAGCCATACTTTGCTTGAGTAATCGTTTCATACGAATCTGCGTTACCTCAGTTGGAAGTATTCTAGATGGTGTACTAGCTTGCCTTTGCTCTTTACTTTGTCTTGGTTCTTTCTTTACTGCACACTTGAGGTTGACAGTTTTGTCGTCTAGTTGGTTTGCTACGAGTTTTCTTCCTCGTTTTTTCTTTCCTCTTGGTTTCTCCGCGGAAAGCCAAAACTTTTCTTTGAGGTGGAGAACAGAAATGTCCCTTTTGGAGACATCCGTCTTTTGACGATTTTGAAAGTAGCTAAGACCTTTAATCCTCATTGGGTGTTTACTTGATGCCTTCTTTACCTGTTCTGTCGTTGTTGGTTACGATAGATGACTTTGTCTTCTTTTAGGAAAATGTTCCTTTCTTATACTGGTATTGGTCCTTCGGACCGGATAAAATTTTTTTTTTTTGTTTGGTTCCTTGTCTGTGGTTTTTTTTCTTTCACCCCGACGTCTTTATTTTGCTAAGGGGGAATCTGTAACGGGCATTTTTAATAGCTTAACATTTTACGCTTTTTCCCAATTAGTAAATACATTTCTGTAACTACTATTTCTATATTCGATTTTCAATTAATAAATAAATTGCAAGGAACGAATTTTAAATAGGATTATTCGAAAATTACTTTCCAACTTGTTGAGAAATGATAAACCGCTTGTAATTAATTATAAATTGCATCGTTCTTGTCTGGCCGTTCAAATAAATTTTGTTTCTTATGTGGATATACAAGTTTACATAAGAGTCGATAAGCGGTTGTAGCAACAACGCTTTGATATCTACAGACGGGCAGTTGTCGTTTGGTTCTTTGTTCCTATACATTAATTACTTTAAAAATACGTTTTCCTTGTTGCCGTGAAATAAAGTTATATATTAACTGTAGTAGTGGAGTTCTGTTCTGTGTTCCGCTATATTAAGTACGTTAAAAATACTGCTTCTTTCTGCTTTGAGAATAGTGAGAATTACTGCGTTATCAATTCTCGTATTGTTCATAAACAAGCACGCCGTGTTTTTTTAGTTGATTTTCTGTCGAAAGTAAAAGTAGTAGAGCTTGTTAAACTCGAGGCACGTGTGCTTTACGGAACATTTGACGGACGGTTTTATTGCTTACGCGTGTCTTACTAATTGTTTTTAGTTGTTTTTCTTGTGAGATAAATGTTTTAAGGAACATTTGACGGACTTGTTTTAGTGATACACGTGCTTGACCCGTTATGGTTCTTTTTAGTTGTTTTGTCTTTTGATATTTAAACGGTGTGTGCGATCTAGTTTCGCGGTCCTTTTTCTTCTCAGAGTAGCGCATACTTTGGATTATTTAAATACAGTGATACTGTAGTTTCTGAATTTTCTAACAACCAAGAATCTAAAATAGACCAGTGCTTGCGCAAATTTCGTTATTTGCGAAATATAACAGATTACCGGCTTACAAAGGTATTGTCTGATGTTTCTCACTGCTTATTTGGATGTTTATGAAGATAATATACATTTGGTCCCAGTTGAAATTAAACTAGTGCTACAACCTATTTCGAAATTATTGCCTCAGGAAATAGAAGTAACAAGAAATTTATCAATGCTACATAGTTCCGTCGCGTGATAATGTCTGCTACTAACACCAGTGAAATACGTAGGTGTGATTAGGGTAACGTGTGATAAGTTCCATCAACACCCTCCCAGTAAAGGGTGAAGTGCTTCGCTAGTGCAGGACCTCGTGAATCCCACATTTCAAATGCGAGGAAGCGTTCCTGAAGGACTTTTTGTAAGTTGAACTATTTCCTACTTATTATTACTTTAAATATCTATCCGTTGTTTTGCCATATATTCGTCGTTCTGATACCTTTTACAATAGACTTGCCTGCGATTAAGAAAAAAAAAGAAACAAAAAAAAATCAATACTGCTGAATTACTCATATCAATTGTGTCTTATCTATTTATCTTTTGTTAATATTTTGTCTGATTTTTGTTTAATTGGTGTGTGAGGAAACGTTTCTGCTACTCCCCAATATTACCTCACTTTGTGATAAAAATTTTTGTAATGCTTTTATCATGATTATATTATATAGTTTATCTAAACAGTTTTATTTACATTCTACAAAGTACTGAATAACTTAGACGTTTCATTGCTGCTATGCTTATTATTTTTTTTTCAGGTTTGCTTAACTAATTTTCATGCAGGTATTGTCACTAACTCCTTACCGCCGCATACATTATATGTCAGTCTGCTTTCTACAACCCCCTACTCTCCGATTGAGCCCGGTCATTTCTTTGATTTTCTTGGTGTTACGTACGGCTACGAGCCAACGTAGAATAAATTTGGCGCCCAACGTGGCTGCCACGAAAAAAAACGTAACATGTTTCACATTTCATTATTGTAAATTATTCATATCATATACTATATATTTCAGGGGGGGATTCATTCATGATCAACATTTACATATGATTGCTGCTGTTGTAACAATGTTATCACTCGATTTCCATTTACAATCATGAATGGTTTTGATTCTGGAATAACCGTATTTTGCATACAAAACCTTTTATTTATAATACTTACAATTAATTATTAATTACTGAAGATTTCACAAACCAAAAACAAACGTTTTTAAACAAGTGTTGAAGAACGAATTTGTGAATGTCATTAAACAGATATTTTCACTTCAATTTATTTGCATCATAATTTAAAGGATGTAACTAACCTAAAATAACATTTAACACAGTACAGAAAATTCAATAACCTGTTTTCGGTACTAAAGAAATATGAAAAATACAAGTTCTAATTAATATCGCGTTTCTTACTGAAACGTGCATCAATAATTAACAGTTTTCTAGATAACATTTATATTGCATTGAGAATTTAATTGCACAGTTTTTTTGGGTTTATTAGAACTCCTAATTGCAACATGGTTTTGAGCAACCAATCGGAACGGTGAATATACATTCACAATTTTTTGCAATTACTATCCAACCGATACACGCATAAGTGTAGTTACCTCAATGTATACATTTGTTCTCTGTTAATCAAGCTTGTGCTCCGCAACTAAGTCCATTATATTATTTTAATTACTGAAATCTCTTCGTTAAACGCACTATAGAAGAAAAATATTGAAGTTCAGGAGCAGTTTTATTATCAATTAAGAGAAGCGAAATGTTTGCAATATCACCGCTAAGCTTTTCCGATATAACAGTATAGCGTTGTTTCGTTGACCTAATTTCGGCTATTTATAATTTCTAGTTTAGCTTATCTCAGGCGACAAGCAATGGAATTTGTGCTGGTTACCTTGAAAGATAGTTTGGAATACAACTATAAATACTGGTTCTCTATCCCACGAAACAACATACTGCGACACATAACAATATTTATATTATTGTACTATTAAACAAACTACTTAATTATGAACGCTTAGGGTAATTAACATAAAACAATGGTTTAGATAATATAATAACTAACGAGTAAACAGCAGTCAGAATGAACACAATTAAAAGCATTTCAACCAACACGCATGCCGTAATACGTATAAGGATTAATATAGTCGCTGTAATTAAAGTTCCGATTTACGTCACTAATATTCGTAATGTCATAACATGGCGCGGTTGCCACTATCAAAATACGAATTTTCGTAACCACAATAAGGCCATCGGTAGAATATTGTTGTTGCAAATGTTTTCTAATAGATGAAGGAATGTAGTTTGTAACTTTTTAAAATGCAATTTTTAGAATCATTTTATATGGACATAATTGTAGATCAAACTCTTTAACTAAATAGTATAGGCTATTTAAGTGAAAGTTTTACTACTGAGCATATTTTAAACATAGTTCAGTGTTTTTAATGTGATTCATTTTACAGCAATCTGCACACTACACTAGACACGGAATATTAGCCACCCCTATTCAACAAAACATGTTATGTTTATCAAAATTAAATTAAGTGTGTAATTCATGTTTTAAATATGCCAGCACAAAATAACCGAAATATCTATAAAATTATATTTTTTTTCCGTCTTTGTGAAGTAGTATTTTTTTGCCGATAAATAGGGTTGATCTGTGAATGTTTACTATTCAAATAATATGTAGCCATAGCAAAATATAAAACAAATATGTATTCTGTAAGATAATACGAAAGTATATGGATATTAATATCTCGTAGGTAAGTGTATATAGGACGAACAGTCTTGAAAATTTATTTTTTTAGGTTTGCTGGATGCTAAACAAACGCATACAATATCTTGCAAACTTATTGATATACGGAACCTGTTGAAATTGGAAGATGTAGAAGCTTGATAGTACCCGGTGTCTTAGTTTTTCCAGTATGAGGTGTATGCAGTTAGTAAAATAAATAACATTCTCTAGAGTGATACAAGTAAATTTGAAAATAGAATACACTTTATTAATGATAAGATGTAAGTAACAACTTTAACAAAAAAAAGATTGTCAAACACGATAGAGGTAATTCAAAAATGATTAATTGTATCACAAAAAAATTGTAATTTTGCAGTCGATGTTGTAGACAGATGTAACCGAAAAAATTTAATGAATCTCTAGTAAATGCTTGTAAATTATTAATAAAATAATATATTTAGTTTTATTTATTTATCATACAGAAAGTTACAGATACTGATTACCTCACAATAACTTAAATGCCGATAGTTAATTTACAAATATCGATATTTCTTCGTGTACAAAATGTATTTCATTAATTTCTCTATGATTCCATGACCTTCTATCGATTAGTTACTACTGCTGTCTGAATCCCAGCTGCTGTCGTTGCCATCGTCGTTTATGTTAATGATCAACGGTGCAACATCCTTTTCATCAGACTTAATTTTGCGATCCTCCATTCTTTAATAATTGCTTCTGCATATTGTACAGAATTTGTCCAAACTTGAGGAGCTGGGGTCACTAATACTTCATGCCACATTGTCATACAGCTTTATATAGATCAGCAAAATATAAATTAGCTAACCTTTGTTCATTAGGTTCTGCAGCATGTTTAAATATAATCGATGTGGTCATCTGAATCGGTGCCATCACTTTCGATATCAGCATTAAAAGTAATTACAAGAGGTGCAACATCAACTGTATGTAAACGTACTTCTCTATTGTACCAGTCTCCAATTAATCTTTCACAATGAGCTGTAACATTTGCCCAGACTTCTGGGGTAATGGTTGCCAATGCTTCGTGCCACATTTTCAAACAATTCTCTGCCGATTTGCCATTCCTACCAATGTGACGATTGTAATAAGTTTTGAATGTACTCCAGATAAGTTTAATTGGGTTGAAAAAGCAATGGTAGGGAGGCGATCGTACAACTTTATGGCCATACCATTCCGCCAAGCAATCTGCTTTGTATACCTTCTGTGACTTATGCCTGAAAATTAATAGTCATGTTAATTACACAAATTATAAATTGGGTTGTTATACATACATGGTAGCAAGATTAAGAAGATCTTTTTTAAAAAAAGTACAATCATGTGCAATGCCTTGTTTGTCAGCCAGTTTGATATGTCTCCTTTAGTCCAACTGTAATTCGGTTCTTTAACCAACACTGTACTGTGGTATGAAGCATTATCTAAAACAATTGCAGACGGTTGTTCCAAATTCTTCAGCAATTGATTTTCAAACCAATTAAGAAAATTTGCTTCGTTCATCTCTCCATGATAATCTCCATACTTTGTCGCAGATGAAAAGATCAACTTGCAACCTTCAATGAACCCATTTTCATTGCCTGCATGCAACACTATGAATCTTTTCCCAACGACTTGTGTGCTTCTTACACTTCGTACATCATTATTATGCAAGGAACGACAAACAGAACCGTTTTGGAAAATCCAAGTTTCGTCGAGATGAACAAATTGATAAATGCCTTCCACTTTAATTCTCAAATACTTTACGAGAAATTCAAACCGTTTAAGGGTAATATGAGGCAATTCTATGAGATCACGACGGGGATTGTCTTTACGATATGTAAATCCCATTCTGCGCAGCAGTGTATTTAAAGATTTATCACATCCTTTGAACAATTCTACACTCTGAAGTTGTAAACACAAGTTATGTACTGTGATATGTTCATCTGAAACAGATGATTATATCAAAACTAAACTACCAACACTTTAATAACTTACGATTGTCATACATTCGATAAATTTCATTGCGAATTGCACACTCTGTAAATTCATCAACAACAGTTACAGGTTTCTTGGGAATTCTTTTTTTTTAATCTAATGATTCACCATTTTGAATAGCTTTGGTCACCATAGTCACAGCCGACGGATTAATTTTGAGAGCAGCTGCAACTCTCTATAAAATCAAATTAAATAATTTTATAACAAATTACATTTCGTAGATTACCTCTCGGACGGCTGTTACAGGAATAAAAGGTCCTCCATTTGCATTCTCTTGTTCAAAAAACTCGTACAAGTTAGCAACAAGCTGCTTCCCCCTAGTACCCAAGTGCATTCCAGGCATTTTCAAAAACAAGCTCACGAACGTAAAAATTACGCAAATTTGTTCTGATAAGGACAGTTTTTAATATGAAAAATAGGCGCAGTTTATAAAACGATTGGTCTTGAGAAGCAAAAAATTTGACAGTAACACATTCCCATAACTTCCAGAACATGAGTTTAGGTTATGTACTGCCATTTTTGATAGTTTTAAATGTTAAATTTTTGTAGAGAAACGCTGGCATCCTTGCAATTTTCACCAATATTGATTAGATCTGAGTGTTTAAGATAAGAAAGAAATATGCTCCATACTATGTTGGTTTGCTTGTGAACATTATTAATGACGTAAATATGTACTTAAATTACAACGAGTAGTCCTGTCCAAGACCTTATATTTTCCATCTTTCAATTACTAGCTCGATTTGAAATGATCATTTGGGCTTTGCATAAAAGTCTAAGTTATTATTTCATCTTATTCACTGTAATACGATAGTATTTATCATCTTACCTTGTGTAATTAACTATCTACAATATTTATATATTTAATACTTGGCTTATAACCGTAATTTTGAGCGTAGCTTCCTGTCTATAACTGACATAAGTTAAAAACTTGACAATGTCAGATATGATTGACAAAAATGCCAAACGTAGTTGAAAGTTAAGTTTTTGTATAGTTGTGTACACGATTTGAATTTCTAAATTTCACAATTGTGTCTCGGTGGCGTAATTAGTAAACGCAAGGTTCCGGCAAACCAGGATACAGGTTCAAGTCCTGTCCAAAACCTTATCTTTTCCATCTTTCAATTACTAGCTCGATTTGAAATGATCATTTGGACTTTGCATAAAAGTCTAAGTTATTATTTCATCTTATTCACTGTAATACTATAGTATTTATCAACTTACCTTGTGTAATTAACTATCTAAAATATTTATATATTTAATACTTGGCTTATAGCCGCAATTTTGAGCGTAGCTTCCTGTCTATAACTGACATAAGTCAAAAACTTGACAATGTCAGATATGATTGACAAAAATGCCAAACGTAATTGAAAGTTAGGTTTATGTATAGTTGTGTACACGATTTAAATTTATAAATTTCCCAATTGTGTCATCGGTCTCGGTGGCGTAATTGGTAAACGCATGGTTCCGGAAAAACCAGGATACAGGTTCAAGTCCTGTCCAAGACCTTATATTTTCTATCTTTCAATTACTAGCTCGGTTTGAAGTGATCATTTGGACTTTGCATAAAAGTCTATGTTATTATTTCATCTTACTCACTGTAATACTATAGTATTTATCAACTTACCTTGTGTTATTAACTATTTAAAATATTTATATATTTAATACTTGGCTTATAGCCGCAATTTTAAGGGTAGCTTCCTGTCTATAACTGACAGAAGTCAAAAACTTGACAATGTCAGATATGATTGACAAAAATGCCAAACGCAATATACTTCAAATACTTTACCATTTGCAAAGTACGGCAAACACAAATTTCTCAGTTACGTGATCTGATCATTGGCTTCATTTGGCATATACATAATCGTAAAACACCAAAATACTCTTTACACCCTTTTAGCTATTACGTACACTTCAATATATATTATATATTATATATATATATATATATATATATATTATATATACATATATTGCTGTGAAACCTCTTGAATTACCTGGTCTGTTGATTTTCTTCTGTTACTCGCCTCTTGTCTCTTTTCCGCCTCGGCTGCTCACCTAGTTAAACCTTCATCCTCATTCATAAAAAAAAAAAAACACATTCCTACCACAAACATCAACGTTAACTCTATTTACATCAATATTCACAATACATTAAAATTTCAAAATTAAAATTCAGCATAAATTTTAATATCAGAAAATTTCAAGATTAAATTTATTATCATTTTAATGTGCATCCAGAATTAAAGTCCTTGTAGGATGCCTACTAATTAATATAACAATATATGCAGACCTGAGTCTGAGTACAAAGGGAGCATCTACCACCCCTTTACGTTAATTAACCAGGTTCGTCTAATTGAGCTCAAAGACATACCCAAATTTTCATCATAATCCAGAACATAAATACTAAATACCCCTTTCTACTTAAACAAGAAAATGTCACCTTAAAATTAAAAATTTGCTGTTAGTACAATTTCACTAGTGTCCATTTTAAATAAACAAATTATAAAGTTATTCAACACACACCAAAACATCAAAGTTCGAACAAAATAGTATAATTTACCTGAAGGTTACTGCACTCGTAGCTTCAATGTACATCGTCCCTTTGTTAATCACACCATTCCAACTGGGTTATATTTACGGCTTCTGATTCTCAACGCTTTTAAAATTTTCTCTATCACCTATTCATCTAAAGTTGTTTCAGGGCTTTTCCGGAACTCATCTGTGTATATCTGAACCTTGTTTTGTGGATCCAGTCATGTTTACGAACCATTTAATTATTAACACCCCCGAAAAATAACAAAGAAATTCATACTTCTTTCACCAATATACGCCAAAACTGCCTACTTTTGTGTATTCATTTGTCGTTGTAAATTTTACTAATTGGTACAGTGATACTAAACTTTATTACCTTGTATCTTCTTTTCTAAGTGCACTAAAGTACATTCATTGTAGCACGTAAAGAACAAACTGTTTTAAATCACAAAATATTCGAGCAAACTGTTTAAATTATTTAATCATAACCGGAAAACTAAAAAGCACTGTTTAACGCATTGAATCAAGTCGAAGATCTAAGAGAGCTTGTTCATATTCACCTGGGTATATATAGAGGTTAGCCTGTCTGTCGGTCTTGTCCCCAAAACGGACAATTCTTCAGAATTTCGCATGCTAGGTTCCCATTCCGCAGCCCGGCATGCGATTTTACGAAATTTGCACTCGCACCAGTTAAATCTCAGAAATTTCGACACGGCTCGCAACGTCTGGAAATAACTAATTGAATTTTATACAGAAATGTTATTTTTACTTCTCAATTTTGCCTTTTATTTTCACCCAATCGCAACCCAATGACGTTGCTCCACTCACGCCTTTTACTATATGTGTCTCGGTCTTGCGCATATTATCTGTCTCTATCTACCCTGTTCTTATTGGTGCAAATTGATATTCTTTATTATCGATTATTTCAGTCCAAGTGGACTGTGAAATAACCCACCTTTAGCATTTCCCGTAACTATTAAGCTACGGTTTCTCCAAGATTCTCTGTAACCATTTGTTATCTGCCAAATTTACGCCGAATGAACCTTTTAAAAATACGCAGGTGTTCAAACATAATATTTCTAAATAACACTTTACGATTTGCTTTTTATTGGGTTTTTACAAGTTTTTATAGATATTATATGTTACTAACGGTTCAATTATTTCCAATTAAAATAATACCCTTTAATTTTTAGTGACTAATATTAATTCAATTATTATCAGTGCATTTTGTTTAATACCGGTTACTTAAAATAGAGTTAATTAATATAAATTTTGCACGTAGTTTCTCTTTGTTTCTTTACTAGGAATAATTATATTACACGTGGAGCATTTTAATACTGCTTCCTTTTTTATAGCAAGCGTCTTGTAAATGATTTAAATCTCTTATTTTTAATGAAACGACTGACCTTTTATGCTTCACGGTTTTAATAAAGCGTACCTTTTCCCAAAGCTTCTACACGGTGATTAAAATTATTTGATGTGATTATTTAATTTTCTACCCTGGTCTAAATATGAGTATTTTCCCCCTATTTGAATACAAATAATCCCACTTATTTGAATGCAAATATAAAGCATTTAGACTGCCAAACAAAATTTACAAAAAAAAAATGCCTATCTCTCTCTACCCTTATCTATCTAACTTACCTACCTTATCTCCAATTCAAAAAAATATTTACACCTATCCTATATCCCTATCCTATTCCTAACTCTCACCTAATTTTATAAACTGAAATTATCCCTAACTTCATCCTACTTATCCATCTAATCCTATATACATCCTATATACCTATCCTATTTCTAACTTTTAACTAATCTTCACTATACTTTACTTCCCCCTACCTAATACTATATACCTATCCTATTCTTATTCTATTCCTAACTTCCCACTAATCTTATAAGAAATATCTACACTTAACCTATCTTATTTTCTTCCTACATTTAATTTTCCTTCTCATCCTATATACCTATTTCTACTTATCTCCCATATTTATCCTATACCTAGCTTTATTTTCTATACACACCTACTTCTACTCTTCTATATACACCTATTCTATCCCTATCCTATTACTATTTCTATACTAAAATTCACCTATCTCTATCCTTTGTTCATTAAGTTATTTAAATCTAACTCTCTTCTTGACCCTCCAAGTCTTTCTTCTCACCATCCTAATACTCTTCATCCCTATTTCTCCCCCTTCTATATCTATACTTATCATCCCTATTATCTCACATACAAAAAACTTATCATCCCTATTATCCTGACTCTTTAATATTGCTTCTTCTTCAGTCTCTACACATGTCTGTTTCTCATTTACTATTTTTTTCTTTTCTGCCGACAAACCAAACGATACTACTTTAAAATTATCGATTTTTCCCTCTACGGAAAATCCTATGTACCTTCTAGAATGCTTGTGTAATGGAATCAGCCAGAATAAATTCCTTAAATCTACTTTATTAAAAACAAATTTGCCACTTAATCTCGTTAAAAGTGTGTCCATGGATGTTGGACAATGGAATTGCGGTTTGGTCCGTTGATTAATTTTACGTGCATCTTTACTTAATTCTGCCTTCACCTGCTCCCGATCTGCTGCTGTTGCTTCTACCCCCACTAATTCTGCATGTTTTTGTGCTAAAGCTTGAACCTCTACTCTCCTATCCTCTGGACATTTTATCGTGTTGATCTGTTTACCTTCATCATCCTCTACCTCTACTAGATTAATACTCAACCCTGTGTCATCCTCTGTGACTTCATAACTGCCCTTCCATGGCACTACCCTATCCTTAATCCTTATTACCTTCCTTTCCATATCTATCAAAACTCCTAACTGCATCATACAGTCAACACCTAAAATGCTCTGAAACTTCAGTCCAGGTACAATTACAAACTCCTGTTCACAGCTTAAACCTCCTATATCTATCCTAAGCACCACAACACTATTTACTACAGCAAACTTCTTTTTATTTGGAGCTACTAAATGACTACGCTTTATAGGCATAATTCTATCACAAACCTTATCCCTAATTTTGCTGACGAATTCCTCCGATATTAAACTCGCCTCTGCCCCTGTATCAAGTAATACGTCTACATTATTCTCAAAAATTTCTAAATTAATAACTGGCAAACATAATTTTTCCTTAGTTTCTGGCTCTACTTCTTCCTCAATTTTGAAAACTTCACGTGGATGTTCATATACATTTACACTGAAATCTAGTGGTCTGTCGCGTTCTAAAAATCCTGTCCAGGTCTGTTTTTCCTACTCGGTCCTGGTCTAGCCGTCACCTCAGCGTATGTCCTAGGCGTTTCCACTCGTTTCGTGTCTGTATTAGCAGTCCCCCTCATGTCCGGTGAACTATTCCTTCTGGTAGGTTCCGGTCTCGGTGCAGGTCCCCTTGCTAAACTATTACTTCTAACGTATGGTCGTCTCTGTTCCCAATTCTGTCGCTGGTATCCGTAACTATTCCCCCTTCTAGCATAGTTGTCCCGTCTATTGTCAAACCTAACTGTGTTGATCTGTCTTTCCCTATTATCCCGAGGTCGTCCACTACTTACGTCGTCGTACCTCTGCAGGTATTCTAAAAATATTTCTCTGTCCACTATGTTTTGTAGTGCTACGTTTTGTCTTACTTCTACCTCGAAGTGTCGTGATAAATACTTGATAATTTGTCGGTCCGTCAGTGGTGGGTTCAGTTGCTTTGCTATGCTATACTTGCGTATAGCATATTGCTCCCTACTTCCTAAAAATTCTCTCTTAAATTTCCCTGTGATTAAGTCGTCTCGTACCTGGTCTTGTCTGTGGTCACTCCAGTAGTGCTTTAAAAATCTGTCTTCAAAGTCTATGTAGGTGTCTATGTCCTGTCCTACTAAATTGTACCATGCTTCCGCGTTGTCTTTCAATAAAGCCTTTATTGTATTCAGTTTAGTCTGTTCGTCAAATAAATTTCCCACTAGATTTCTTACACTATTAATAAAAATTTGTGGATTTACCCTGTTATCGCCATAAAACTTCATGTGTTGGTCCAATGATCCTCCACCTGTATAAAATCTGGGACCATCCCCCATTAAATTTGACATGTTGTATTTGATACTACCAACTTCGCGTTCTACCCTGCCTAACTGATCCCTACATGAGTCCGTTACTTCAGTCATTTTTACATTTATCTCTTCTTCACAAAAAATGCGTACTTCGGACCTTAAATGTCCCATTTCCTGTCGAAGACCTGTAATATCATGCTCATTTTTTTCAACCCTATTTTCTACTTCCCCCAGTTTCACGGTAAGACTATCTTTAAATTCTGTAAATTCTTTAGTATTTTGTTCAATTTTCCCGCTTATCTGCTCTAATTTTCGGTTGGACTCCTCCCTAGCTCTATTAGATTCATCCCTAGCTCTATTAGCTTCATCGTTCATCCTCTCTAGCATTCTCATTATCATCTCGTTTCCTTGATCCCCTGATTACGTCCTCGACTGATCTCTACTGCCTCCAGCTTCTTCCATTTTCGAATTTTTTCCACACAATGCACTATCGTCACTTCCGATTTCCACTCCTTGACTCCTTAACCACTCTTTTCTCTGCATACGTTCTAATCACTCTCACACACTCTAAAATACTCTTAAATTTATACACACACAGAAACTCTCTCTCTCAGATCGCCAGTTTCCTGGAATAAAATCACAATAATTTTATTTGGAACTCGAGCCTCACTTTTGGGTCGCCATGTATGCTGTGAAACCTCTTGAATTACCTGGTCTGTTGATTTTCTTCTGTTATTCGCCTCTTGTCTCTTTTCCGCCTCGGCTGCTCACCTAGTTAAACCTTCATTCTCATTCATAAAAAAAAAACACATTCCTACCACAAACATCAACGTTAACTCTATTTACATCAATATTCACAATACATTAAAATTTCAAAATTAAAATTCAGCATAAATTTTAATATCAGAAAATTTCAAGATTAAATTTATTATCATTTTAATGTGCATCCAGAATTAAAGTCCTTGTAGGATGCCTACTAATTAATATAACAATATATGCAGACCTGAGTCTGAGTACAAAGGGAGCATCTACCACCCCTTTACGTTAATTAACCAGGTTCGTCTAATTGAGCTCAAAGACATACCCAAATTTTCATCATAATCCAGAACATAAATACTAAATACCCCTTTCTACTTAAACAAGAAAATGTCATCTTAAAATTAAAAATTTGCTGTTAGTACAATTTTACTACTGTCCATTTTAAATAAACAAACTATAAAGTTATTCAACACACACCAAAACATCAAAGTTCGAACAAAATAGTATAATTTACCTGAAGGTCACTGCACTCGTAGCTTCAATGTACATCGTCCCTTTGTTAATCACACCATTCCAACTGGGTTATATTTACGGCTTCTGATTCTCAACGCTTTTAAAATTTTCTCCATCACCTATTCATCTAAAGTTGTTTCAGGGCTTTTCCGGAACTTATCTGTGTATATCTGAACCTTGTTTTGTGGATCCAGTCATGTTTAGGAACCATTTAATTATTAACACCCCCGAAAAATAACAAAGAAATTCATACTTCTTTCACCAATATACGCCAAAACTGCCTACTTTTGTGTATTCATTTGTCGCTGTAAATTTTACTAATTGGTACAGTGATACTAAACTTTATTACCTTGTATCTTCTTTTCTAAGTGCACTAAAGTACATTCATTGTAGCACGTAAAGAACAAACTGTTTTAAATCACAAAAATATTCGAGCAAACTGTTTAAATTATTTAATCATAACCGGAAAACTAAAAAGCACTGTTTAACGCATTGAATCAAGTCGAAGATCTAAGAGAGCTTGTTCATATTCACCTGGGTATATATAGAGGTTAGCCTGTCTGTCGGTCTTGTCCTCAAAACGGACAGTTCTTCAGAATTTCGCATGCTAGGTTCCCATTCCGCAGCCCGGCATGCGATTTTTACAAAATTTGCACTCGCACCAGTTAAATCTCAGAAATTTCGACACGGCTCGCAACGTCTGGAAATAACTAATTGAATTTTATACAGAAATGTTATTTTTACCTCTCAATTTTGCCTTTTATTTTCACCCAATCGCAACCCAATGACGTTGCTCCACTCACGCCTTTTACTATATGTGTCTCGGTCTTGCGCATATTATCCGTCTCTATCTACCCTGTTCTTATTGGTGCAAATTGATATTCTTTATTATCGATTATTTCAGTCCATATGGACTGTGAAATAACCCACCTTTTGCATTTCCCGTAACTATTAAGCTACGGTTTCTCCAAGATTCTCTGTAACCATTTGTTATCTGCCAAATTTACGCCGAATGAGCCTTTTAAAAATACGCAGGTGTTCAAACATAATATTTCTAAATAACACTTCTACGAATTGCTTTTTATTGGGTTTTTACAAGTTTTTATAGATATTATATGTTACTAACGGTTCAATTAATTCCAATTAAAATAATACCCTTTAATTTTTAGTGACTCCTAATATTAATTCAATTATTATCAGTACATTTTGTTTAATACCGGTTACTTAAAATAGAGTTAATTAATATAAATTTTGCACGTAATTTCTCTTTGTTTCTTTACTAGGAATAATTATATTACACGTGGAGCATTTTAATACTGCTTCCTTTTTTATAGCAAGCGTCTTGTAAATGATTTAAATCTCTTATTTTTAATGAAACGACTGACCTTTTATGCTTCACGGTTTTAATAAAGCGTACCTTTTCCAAAGCTTCTACACGGTGATTAAAATTATTTGATGTGATTATTTAATTTTCTACCCTGGTCTAAATATGAGTATTTATATATATATATTTATATATATATATATATATTTATATATATATATATATATATATATTGCTCTGGACTAAAGAGATTTTAAATGGACCCCACGTTAGGCGTCAATAAAAGTAACTGTGGACTGAAGATGTCCGGCGTTGAGAGCTAACAAATGATTCTGTGAACTGAAGTGGTTCACAGAAGAATTGCCCTAATTATTTGTGCTAGCTCCATTTAAATAAAACCACTAGATTCAGACATCAGATTTATAATGACACGAAATATTCTTTAACAAGCAATCTTTCAAATAACAATTACAACATCCACAACAGTTTTTTTCAAACAAACATCATCTTACATATAACCTCTACGGAAACATCTTTATAGAAATATTAAAATCTAAACGTAAAGAAAAATTGTAACAACGAGTTTGGCTTACACATAATATCTTGAATCTAACAAAAATGTAACTTCTGAGCAATCACTCACTTGTACTAAAATTATAGTCCTAAATCTCTTTCATAATCAGGACGAGCACCCTATTACCTTAATTTTATTCACTAGTAACTTCCTAATTAAATCTTATTATGTACAAAATTAATCAATATAAAATCGATAACTCAATATCCACTCCTTTAAAATCGGATTCTAAAGGTATCTGATTAGTTAGGTTTAATAAATCTTTTAATAGTTACAAAACCTTACCGGAGGTTGGCACCCCTCAATCGAATTATCAACTTGTACGCATTCTGCATTAATTTGAAACACTAACACACAGAAATACTATTACCATGAACTTTACTAATGAATAGAAACGTTTTTTTTTTAAATTTAAAAAATGTAACTTTATTTTACCGTGAAAATTATAGTTGTCGTTGAGTGGCCTCCGTTTAGCATGTAAACATCCATCCTTGTAAAAAATCGTTCAAGCCGTTTAAAATTTTTAGTTAAATACAATTAAATATCAAAATTGCCATTGCAAACTCGAATACGCTTTGATTCTATTAAAAACTATAAGTGGCAGTAGTAAATAATTATCTTTTCATTTATTCTCAATTTTAATTCATGTTTCGTACTCCAGCACTCCCAAACACTTGTTCTTCACTTTACAATAACTTTCACTACTAAACTGTAGTATTCTTACGACGTAACATATCAATAATTCTACTGGATCGTGACATTTTGAATAAGGACTGAACAACTGATTCACTGACATAACCTCCAGTGGTTTATATAGACAAACTTTCGTGTAACATAGGGGTCCAGATATACCTAGCGAAGCCTAATTGTAGTTTCTATGATTAGATTGGTTTCTAAAGGTGGGGCTGTTCTTTTACCTAAGCATCGGGAATCTCCATTAATGATTCAACCTACAGAAATCTGTCGCTTTTATAGCCTCGAGCTACTAATTAATTGAAGTCGCTCTTTATCTTACCAATATTTAAGATATAAGACTGCACATAATGCCGCTTGCATCCGCGTTATCTTATCTTTAAAGCTTTAGAGCATTACTCGTCTGGAACGATATAGTTTATTTTTTCTATGCCATTCTAGCACAGAGTTATTCTAGAAGTACAACGAACACGTTTTCAATTGAAATACGCATTTCCAGTTTCTTTTAATATAGACTAATTTTTTAAACGAATACGCTTTCATCTAAATCCCAACGTTTTTTTGGTGTTAGGAGAAAATTAAGATTTTGTAATCGCGATCTTATATCTTTTTGAAACGCTTGGTTTCCTTTGAACATAAACACGATCAAGTTTAATCTTTTATTAAATTTACCCATTTTCCTAATTTAATACTTTATATCAAAAATGTAGACGAAACTCTTTGACAAAACGTCCTTTGACGTGCGCGATATATCCTTATTTTTATACAAAAACACTATTTTGTTGTTATTAAAAATGAAATATTTTCCAACCACGTTTTTATGCATACAAATTTAATATACTAAGCGTTTTTCAATGAATATGAATATTTACGTAGTTCCATCTTTTTCTTAAATTTCTCCGAATTTGTTTGGATTTGTGACGTAGTATGTTTAGGAAATGATGACTTTTTAATGATTTTTAATCGTATCAATATATATATATATATATATATATATATATATATAATATATTTTTAGATAGGTAATTACACAAATACTATAGCATTACAGTGAATAAAATGAAATAATAACTTAGACTTTTATGCAAAGCCCAAATGATCATTTCAAATCGAGCTAGTAATCGAAAGATGGAAAATATAAGGTCTTGGGCAGGACTTGAACCTGTATCCTGGTTTTGCCGGAACCATGCGTTTACCAATTACGCCACCGAGACCGATGACACAATTGGGAAATTTACAAATTTAAATCGTGTATAACAACTATACATAAACTTAAATTTCAATTACGTTTGGCATTTTTGTCAATCATATCTGACATTGTCAAGTTTTGACTTATGTCAGTTATAGACAGCAAGCTACGCTCAAAATTACGGCTATATGCCAAATATTAAATATATAAATATTATAGATAGGCAATTACACAAGGTAAGTTGATAAATACTAAAGTATTACAGTGAATAAGATGAAATAATAACTTAGACTTTTATGCAAAGCCCAAATGATCATTTCAAATCAAACAATGTCAGATATGATTGACAAAAATGCCAAACGTAATTGAAATTTAGGTTTATGTATAGTTGTTATACACGATTTAAATTTGTAAATTTCCCAATTGTGTCATCGGTCTCGGTGGCGTAATTGGTAAACGCATGGTTCCGGCAAAACCAGGATACAGGTTCAAGTCCTGTCCAAGACCTTATATTTTCCATCTTTCAATTACTAGCTCGATTTGAAATGATCATTTGGACTTTGCATAAAAGTCTAAGTTATTATTTCATCTTATTCAATGTAATACTATAGTATTTATCAACTTACCTTGTGTAATTATCTATTTAAAATATTTATATATTTAATACTTGGCTTATAGCCGCAATTTTGAGCGTAGCTTCCTGTCTATAATTGACATAAGTCAAAAACTTGACAATGTCAGATATGATTGACAAAAATGCCAAACGTAATTGAAAGTTAGGTTTATGTATAGTTGTGTACACGATTTGAATTTGTAAATTTCCCAATTATGTCATCGGTCTCGGTGGCGTAATTGGTAAACGCATGGTTCCGGCAAAACCAGGATACAGGTTCAAGTCCTGTTCAAGACCTTATATTTTTTATCTTTCAATTACTAGCTCGATTTGAAATGATCATTTGGGCTTTGCATTAAAGTCTAAGTTATTGTTTCATCTTATTCACTGTAATACTATAGTATTTATCAACTTACCATGTGTTATTAACTATCTAAAATATTTATATATTTAATACTTGGCTTATAGCCGCAATTTTGAGGGTAGCTTCCTGTCTATAACTGACAGAAGTCAAAAACTTGACAATGTCAGATATGATTGACAAAAATGCCAAACGCAATATACTTCAAATACTTTACCATTTGCAAAGTACGGCAAACACAAATTTTTCAGTTACGTGATCTGATCATTGGCTTCATTTGGCATATACATAATCGTAAAACACCAAAATACTCTTTACACCCTTTTAGCTATTACGTACACTTCAATATATATTATATATTATATATATATAGATATATTATATATACATATATAATGCTGTGAAACCTCTTGAATTACCTGGTCTGTTGATTTTCTTCTGTTATTCGCCTCTTGTCTCTTTTCCGCCTCGGCTGCTCACCTAGTTAAACCTTCATCCTCATTCATAAAAAAAAACAAACACATTCCTACCACAAACATCAACGTTAACTCTATTTACATCAATATTCACAATACATTAAAATTTCAAAATTAAAATTCAGCAAAAATTTTAATATCAGAAAATTTCAAGATTAAATTTATTATCATTTTAATGTGCATCCAGAATTAAAGTCCTTGTAGGATGCCTACTAATTAATATAACAATATATGCAGACCTGAGTCTGAGTACAAAGGGAGCATCTACCACCCCTTTACGTTAATTAACCAGGTTCGTCTAATTGAGCTCAAAGACATACCCAAATTTTCATCATAATCCAGAACATAAATACTAAATACCCCTTTCTACTTAAACAAGAAAATGTCACCTTAAAATTAAAAATTTGCTGTTAGTACAATTTCACTAGTGTCCATTTTAAATAAACAAATTATAAAGTTATTCAACACACACCAAAACATCAAAGTTCGAACAAAATAGTATAATTTACCTGAAGGTTACTGCATTCGTAGCTTCAATGTACATCGTCCCTTTGTTAATCACACCATTCCAACTGGGTTATATTTACGGCTTCTGATTCTCAACGCTTTTAAAATTTTCTCCATCACCTATTCATCTAAAGTTGTTTCAGGGCTTTTCCGGAACTCATCTGTGTATATCTGAACCTTGTTTTGTGGATCCAGTCATGTTTACGAACCATTTAATTATTAACACCCCCGAAAAATAACAAAGAAATTCATACTTCTTTCACCAATATACGCCAAAACTGCCTACTTTTGTGTATTCATTTGTCGTTGTAAATTTTACTAATTGGTACAGTGATACTAAACTTTATTACCTTGTATCTTCTTTTCTAAGTGCACTAAAGTACATTCATTGTAGCACGTAAAGAACAAACTGTTTTAAGTCACAAAAATATTCGAGCAAACTGTTTAAATTATTTAATCATAACCGGAAAACTAAAAAGCACTGTTTAACGCATTGAATCAAGTCGAAGATCTAAGAGAGCTTGTTCATATTCACCTGGGTATTTATAGAGGTTAGCCTGTCTGTCGGTCTTGTCCCCAAAACGGACAATTCTTCAGAATTTCGCATGCTAGGTTCCCATTCCGCAGCCCGGCATGCGATTTTTACGAAATTTGCACTCGCACCAGTTAAATCTCAGAAATTTCGACACGGCTCGCAACGTCTGGAAATAACTAATTGAATTTTATACAGAAATGTTATTTTTACCTCTCAATTTTGCCTTTTATTTTCACCCAATCGCAACCCAATGACGTTGCTCCACTCACGCCTTTTACTATATGTGTCTCGGTCTTGCGCATATTATCTGTCTCTATCTACCCTGTTCTTATTGGTGCAAATTGATATTCTTTATTATCGATTATTTCAGTCCATGTGGACTGTGAAATAACCCACCTTTAGCATTTCCCGTAACTATTAAGCTACGGTTTTTCCAAGATTCTCTGTAACCATTTGTTATCTGCCAAATTTACGCCGAATGAGCCTTTTAAAAATACGCAGGTGTTCAAACATAATATTTCTAAATAACACTTCTACGATTTGCTTTTTATTGGGTTTACAAGTTTTTATAGATATTATGTTACTAACGGTTCAATTAATTCCAATTAAAATAATACCCTTTAATTTTTAGTGACTCCTAATATTAATTCAATTATTATCAGTACATTTTGTTTAATACCGGTTACTTAAAATAGAGTTAATTAATATAAATTTTGCACGTAATTTCTCTTTGTTTCTTTACTAGGAATAATTATATTACACGTGGAGCATTTTAATACTGCTTCCTTTTTTATAGCAAGCGTCTTGTAAATGATTTAAATCTCTTATTTTTAATGAAACGACTGACCTTTTATGCTTCACGGTTTTAATAAAGCGTACCTTTTCCCAAAGCTTCTACACGGTGATTAAAATTATTTGATGTGATTATTTAATTTTCTACCCTGGTCTAAATATGAGTATTTTCCCCCTATTTGAATACAAATAATCCCACTTATTTGAATGCAAATATAAAGCATTTAGACTGCCAAACAAAATTTACAAAAAAAAATGCCTATCTCTCTCTACCCTTATCTATCTAACTTACCTACCTTATCTCCAATTCAAAAAAATATTTACACCTATCCTATATCCCTATCCTATTCCTAACTCTCACCTAATTTTATAAACTGAAATTATCCCTAACTTCATCCTACTTATCCATCTAATCCTATATACATCCTATATACCTATCCTATTTCTAACTTTTAACTAATCTTCACTATACTTTTCTTCTTAATCTTCTTTGGGTATTAAACCACTCATAGTTTTTAAAATTATCTTTATTAACGTTTCGATCCATAACCTAGGATCGTTTTCAAAATAATAAAAACTTCAAGTTTGACATTTATGACACAAATTGAAGGTGACTTTGATTTATTGATGTTTGAAATATTTGGTTTGAGTACACTAAGCAAAAATTTTTAAAATTTAAATGAATAATTGCCTTCAATTTGTAGTTACGGCCTGGGATCGACTTTTTTAGGTAAACAATACGCTTAACGTGAAATCAGCTGATTAATTTTTATTGTAAAAATTCAATAACTTGGGAATTGGAAAACATTTTTTAACATGTTTCTATTTATACAATTTAGAGGATGGTTATTAAAGAAGTGTGTAATTGCATTATTAAAAGGCTTAAGTAGTCGTTTTTTTTTTTTTTTTTAATATTTATTTTGAAGGGGAAATCATTATGATTTAGACTACCTCTTTGGTAGATTTTAACATTGTTCTGAGGTAACCTTATGGTGGGTTTACACTTGTCAGATACCAATGTTGTTCTATGAAGGTTGTATATGGATCTGAGGCGACCCTATGGCGGGTTTACACTTGTCAGATACCAATACTGTTTAACGGAGATTGTATATGGTTGTGAGGTAACCTTATTGCGGGTTTACACTTGTCAGATACCAATGCTGTTTTACAGGGGTTGTTAATACGCTTCATCATCATCTTCATTGGATCTTCATCTCAAAACTGGTTGGACACGTACCTGCACTTATTTATATTCTGAGCTAGCTTCCCTTCTATTGTTTTCTAATTTTATGTTTTATTTCACCGAGATTCAGTGAAGGGGGTTAAGCAACCTGTGGCTACCAAGATCCCCCAACACTTAGATATTTGCCGAAATAATGGTTTTCTAGTTAATATGCTTATTGTTATATAATTAGTTATTGTATGTATAAATAGAAATCATGTATGTAGGCTGTATTTCATGTTAATATCGCAAGGAAAAACCAGGAAAAACTTGCAATGCTACCTAGATATTGGGGGCATTTGATTTTTATTTGTTATTTCTTTTGTTATTTCTTTTAGTAATGGAATCCATTGTTTACTGAAAGTTACGGATTCGTTTGCAACGCAGTTATTTTTATGTAAGGTTATATAAGCAGCTTCTTTGATTTTGCGTTTTAGGTGGTTTTCTTCTTTGTCGATAATTTTTGCGTCCTCCCATTTTATTTTATAACTGGAGTCCCATGCATGTTGGCAAATCATGGATTTTTCAAATTTTCTATTTTTTATATATGATTTATGTTCTTTTAATCGAACTTCAAATGGTCTGTAACTTTCCCCTATATAAAACTTATTACATTCGCACGGTATTTTGTAGATACAATTTTTTTGAACTTTGTATTGCGTTTTTGGGTTTTGTTTTTGTTAATTGTGCTCTTAGTGTATTGTTGGTTCTAAATACTGTTTTAATTTTAAATTTGTTTCCTATTCTTTGAATTTTTTCGGAGAATCCTTTTATGTATGGTATTGAGAGCATTTTGTTGTGTGTATCATTGTTTTTGTTTTCTTTTTTTTTTTTATTTTAAGGGTTTTTATTCATTTCTTTCTCTATTATTCTTTTAGGATATTTGTTTTCTATTAGTGTACATCTGATTAGGTCTTTCTCTTTTTTTAAAATTTCTTCGTTTGATGATATTAATTTTGCTCTATCATACATGGTTTTGATAATTCCTCGTTTGACACAGTGTGGGTGGTTTGAATCGAAGTTTAAGTATCTGTTTGTGTGCGTTGGTTTTCTATATACCGATGTATTAATTGCTGTATCGTTTTTGCTAACAAGAATATCTAAAAACGGAAGTTTTCCATGTTGTTCTAATTCATATGTGAATTTAATAGTTGGTTCTATTTCGTTAATTGACTGTACAAAGTTTTAATTAGTTCTGTATTATGAGGCCAAATAGCATAGACATCATTTACGTATCTCCACCAGATTAGTGGTTTCAATTCTTGTGTGAATATTACATCTTTTCGAATTCCTCCATGAATATATTACTAAAGATTGGTGATAGTGGACTTCCATTGCCATTCCGAAGCTTTGTTTGTAAAATTGATCATTTATTTGAAAATATGTGGTATTGACGCATAAACCAAGTAATTCCATAATCGATGATATGCTTAGTTTTGTTCTTTCTTTAAGATTGCCATCTTTTCTAGTTTGTTTTTATAATATTAAGCGTTTTGTTTATAGGGACATTTGTGAACAGATTTACCACATCAAAGCTTACCATTGTGTGTGTATTTTCAATTTTATGTTTGATAATTTTTCTAAAAATGTTGGTTGTTTTAATGAAAGAATCTGTTTTGCCTGCTAATGGATTTATAATTTTTAGTAGAAATTTTGCTAACTTATGGCATGGTGAATTTATGGAGCTTACGATAGGTCTTAAAGGAATGTCTTTTTTATGAATTTTTGGTAGACCGTAAAAGTGGGGTGGTTTACTGTAATGTGGGACCAGTTTACTTCTTTCTTTGTCTTCGAATTCATTTTAAATTTAAATAGGGTTTTGTATATTTTATTTTCAATCGATTTTGTTGGGTCCGTTTCTAAACTGGTGTAATTCTCAGTGATCAATAGTTTGTTGACTTTTGTGTTGTAATCGTTTTTATTCATTATTACTGTTGCATTGCCTTTGTCAGCAGGTAGAATTATAATTGAGTTATCGTTTCTTAGATTGCGAATTGCTTGTATTTCGTTACTACTTACATTTGGCTTTATTTTGTGATTCTTTTCTATTTCGATTTTGCATCGTACTCTAAATTCGTTTGCTTGATCTTCTTCAAGTTGGTTTGCTGTTTTCTCAATACAGCTAATTATTTCAAAGGTTGGTATTGATTTTGGCGTTGCTGCAAAGTTAAGGCCTTTTGAAAGAATTGATTTTTCTGTGTCGTTAATAGTTCTGTTTGATAAATTTATCACGGTGTTTAGCATGGTGTTGTTGTTTTCTAACGTTTTAGTTTGAGTGCTATTTTTCTCTATAAATAAATTATTAAATTTCTTTATGTGAATTTTTTTTTGTTTGGAAAATACTGATTCGTAGTACGTTTTTGCACTAGCGAGAATTTTATCAAAATCATATTTTGTTACCTTTATTCGTATGAAATTTATAATGCCCTCAATATCTTGTTTTAACTTATAAATAATGTGTCGGTGGTTTTGTAGTCTTTCCCTCATCATACTGTAGCTTGTTCTTTCGAGAATCCTTGATAGTTTATTGCTTGTCTTTCCAAATTTGATTCTAAATCCTTTTGGTATTATTTCGTTGTTTCTGCATTTTATTAGGAATGTGAGTGAATTTTGGAATGCGAAAGTTTTAGGTTTAGATTGTCCAACTGTCTAAAACAAATACAAATTTCAGGCCCATACCTGACTTGTAAATACTCCTGTATTTGTTGTGGTTTGTTTAGTATTCTTCTTAATCTTCTTTGGGTATTAAACCACTCATAGTTTTTAAAATTATCTTTATTAACGTTTCGATCCATAACCTAGGATCGTTTTCAAAATAATAAAAATTTGTGTCATAAATGTCAAACTTGAAGTTTTTATTATTTTGAAAACGATCCTAGGTTATGGATCGAAACGTTAATAAAGATAATTTTAAAAACTATGAGTGGTTTAATACCCAAAGAAGATTAAGAAGAATACTAAACAAACCACAACAAACATACAGGGAGTATTCACTATACTTTACTTCACCCTACCTAATCCTATATACCTATCCTATTCTTATTCTATTCCTAACTTCCCACTAATCTTATAAGAAATATCTACACTTAACCTATCTTATTTTCTTCCTACATTTAATTTTCCTTCTCATCCTATACACCTATTTCTACTTATCTCCCATATTTATCCTATACCTAGCTTTATTTTCTATACACACCTACTTCTACTCTTCTATATACACCTATTCTATCGCTATCCTATTACTATTTCTATACTAAAATTCACCTATATCCTTTGTTCATTAAGTTATTTAAATCTAACTCTCTTCTTGACCCTCCAAGTCTTTCTTCTCACCATCCTAATACTCTTCATCCCTATTTCTCCCCCTTCTATATCTATACTTATCATCCCTATTATCTCACATACAAAAAACTTATCATCCCTATTATCCTGACTCTTTAATATTGCTTCTTCTTCAGTCTCTACACATGTCTGTTTCTCATTTACTATTTTTTTCTTTTCTGCCGACAAACCAAACGATACTACTTTAAAATTATCGATTTTTCCCTCTACGGAAAATCCTATGTACCTTCTAGAATGCTTGTGTAATGGAATCAGCCAGAATAAATTCCTTAAATCTACTTTATTAAAAACAAATTTGCCACTTAATCTCGTTAAAAGTGTGTCCATGGATGTTGGACAATGGAATTGCGGTTTGGTCCGTTGATTAATTTTACGTGCATCTTTACTTAATTCTGCCTTCACCTGCTCCCGATCTGCTGCTGTTGCTTCTACCCCCACTAATTCTGCATGTTTTTGTACTAAAGCTTGAACCTCTACTCTCCTATCCTCTGGACATCTTATCGTGTTGATCTGTTTACCTTCATCATCCTCTACCTCTACTAGATTAATACTCAACCCTGTGTCATCCTCTGTGACTTCATAACTGCCCTTCCATGGCACTACCCTATCCTTAATCCTTATTACCTTCCTTTCCATATCTATCAGAACCCCTAACTGCATCATACAGTCAACACCTAAAATGCTCTGAAACTTCAGTCCAGGTACAATTACAAACTCCTGTTCACAGCTTGAACCTCCTATATCTATCCTAAGCACCACAACACTATTTACTACAGCAAACTTCTTTTTATTTGGAGCTACTAAATGACTACGCTTTATAGGCATAATTCTATCACAAACCTTATCCCTAATTTTGCTGACGAATTCCTCCGATATTAAACTCGCCTCTGCCCCTGTATCAAGTAATACTTCTACATTATTCTCAAAAATTTCTAAATTAATAACTGGCAAACATAATTTTTCCTTAGTTTCTGGCTCTACTTCTTCCTCAATTTTGAAAACTTCACGTGGATGTTCATATACATTTACACTGAAATCTAGTGGTCTGTCGCGTTCTAACAATCCTGTCCCGGTCTGTTTTTCCTACTCGGTCCTGGTCTAGCCGTCACCTCAGCGTATGTCCTAGGCGTTTCCACTCGTTCCGTGTCTGTATTAGCAGTCCCCCTCATGTCCGGTGAACTATTCCTTCTGGTAGGTTCCGGTCTCGGTGCAGGTCCCCTTCCTAAACTATTACTTCTAACGTATGGTCGTCTCTGTTCCCAATTCTGTCGCTGGTATCCGTAACTATTCCCCCTTCTAGCATAGTTGTCCCGTCTATTGTCAAACCTAACTGTGTTGATCTGTCTTTCCCTATTATCCCGAGGTCGTCCACTACTTACGTCGTCGTACCTCTGCAGGTATTCTAAAAATATTTCTCTGTCCACTATGTTCTGTAGTGCTACGTGTTGTCTTACTTCTACCTCGAAGTGTCGTGATAAATACTTGATAATTTGTCGGTCCGTCAGTGGTGGGTTCAGTTGCTTTGCTATGCTATACCTGCGTATAGCATATTGCTCCCTACTTCCTGAAAATTCTCCCTTAAATTTCCTTGTGATTAAGTCGTCTCGTACCTGGTCTTGTCTGTGGTCACTCCAGTAGTGCTTTAAAAATCTGTCTTCAAAGTCTATGTAGGTGTCTATGTCCTGTCCTACTAAATTGTACCATGCTTCCGCGTTGTCTTTCAATAAAGCCTTTATCGTATTCAGTTTAGTCTGTTCGTCAAATAAATTTCCCACTAGATTTCTTACACTATTAATAAAAATTTGTGGATTTACCCTGTTATCGCCATAAAACTTCATGTGTTGGTCCAATGATCCTCCACCTGTATAAAATCTGGGACCATCCCCCGTTAAATTTGACATGTTGTATTTGATACTACCAACTTCGCGTTCTACCCTGCCTAACTGATCCCTACATGAGCCCGTTACTTCAGTCATTTTTACATTTATCTCTTCTTCACAAAAAATGCGTACTTCGGACCTTAAATGTCCCATTTCCTGTCGAAGACCTGTAATATCATGCTCATTTTTTTCAACCCTATTTTCTACTTCCCCCAGTTTCACGGTAAGACTATCTTTAAATTCTGTAAATTCTTTAGTATTTTGTTCAATTTTCCCGCTTATCTGCTCTAATTTTCGGTTGGACTCCTCCCTAGCTCTATTAGATTCATTCCTAGCTCTATTAGCTTCATCGTTCATCCTCTCTAGCATTCTCATTATCATCTCGTTTCCTTGATCCCCTGATTACGTCGTCGACTGATCTCTACTGCCTCCAGCTTCTTCCATTTTCAAATTTTTTCCACACAATGCACTATCGTCACTTCAGATTTCCACTCCTTGACTCCTTAACCGCTCTTTTCTCTGCATACGTTCTAATCACTCTCACACACTCTAAAATACTCTTAAATTTATACACACACAGAAACTCTCTCTCTCAGATCGCCAGTTTCCTGGAATAAAATCACAAAAATTTTATTTGGAACTCGAGCCTCACTTTTGGGTCGCCATGTATGCTGTGAAACCTCTTGAATTACCTGGTCTGTTGATTTTCTTCTGTTATTCGCCTCTTGTCTCTTTTCCGCCTCGGCTGCTCACCTAGTTAAACCTTCATCCTCATTCATAAAAAAAAACAAACACATTCCTACCACAAACATCAACGTTAACTCTATTTACATCAATATTCACAATACATTAAAATTTCAAAATTAAAATTCAGCATAAATTTTAATATCAGAAAATTTCAAGATTAAATTTATTATCATTTTAATGTGCATCCAGAATTAAAGTCCTTGTAGGATGCCTACTAATTAATATAACAATATATGCAGACCTGAGTCTGAGTACAAAGGAGCATCTACCACCCTTTACGTTAATTAACCAGGTTCGTCTAATTGAGCTCAAAGACATACCCAAATTTTCATCATAATCCAGAACATAAATACTAAATACCCCTTTCTACTTAAACAAGAAAATGTCACCTTAAAATTAAAAATTTGCTGTTAGTACAATTTTACTAGTGTCCATTTTAAATAAACAAATTATAAAGTTATTCAACACACACCAAAACATCAAAGTTCGAACAAAATAGTATAATTTACCTGAAGGTTACTGCATTCGTAGCTTCAATGTACATCGTCCTTTTGTTAATCACACCATTCCAACTGGGTTATATTTACGGCTTCTGATTCTCAACGCTTTTAAAATTTTCTCCATCACCTATTCATCTAAAGTTGTTTCAGGGCTTTTCCGGAACTCATCTGTGTATATCTGAACCTTGTTTTGTGGATCCAGTTATGTTTACGAACCATTTAATTATTAACACCCCCGAAAAATAACAAAGAAATTCATACTTCTTTCACCAATATACGCCAAAACTGCCTACTTTTGTGTATTCATTTGTCGTTGTAAATTTTACTAATTGGTACAGTGATACTAAACTTTATTACCTTGTATCTTCTTTTCTAAGTGCACTAAAGTACATTCATTGTAGCACGTAAAGAACAAACTGTTTTAAATCACAAAAATATTCGAGCAAACTGTTTAAATTATTTAATCATAACCGGAAAACTAAAAAGCACTGTTTAACGCATTGAATCAAGTCGAAGATCTAAGAGAGCTTGTTCATATTCACCTGGGTATATATAGAGGTTAGCCTGTCTGTCGGTCTTGTCCCCAAAACGGACAATTCTTCAGAATTTCGCATGCTAGGTTCCCATTCCGCAGCCCGGCATGCGATTTTTACGAAATTTGCACTCGCACCAGTTAAATCTCAGAAATTTCGACACGGCTCGCAACGTCTGGAAATAACTAATTGAATTTTATACAGAAATGTTATTTTTACCTCTCAATTTTGCCTTTTATTTTCACCCAATCGCAACCCAATGACGTTGCTCCACTCACGCCTTTTACTATATGTGTCTTGGTCTTGCGCATATTATCTGTCTCTATCTACCCTGTTCTTATTGGTGCAAATTAATATTCTTTATTATCGATTATTTCAGTCCATGTGGACTGTGAAATAACCCACCTTTAGCATTTCCCGTAACTATTAAGCTACGGTTTCTCCAAGATTCTCTGTAACCATTTGTTATCTGCCAAATTTACGCCGAATGAGCCTTTTAAAAATACGCAGGTGTTCAAACATAATATTTCTAAATAACACTTCTACGATTTGCTTTTTATTGGGTTTTTACAAGTTTTTATAGATATTATATGTTACTAACGGTTTAATTAATTCCAATTAAAATAATACCCTTTAATTTTTAGTGACTCCTAATATTAATTCAATTATTATTAGTACATTTTGTTTAATACCGGTTACTTAAAATAGAGTTAATTAATATAAATTTTGCACGTAATTTCTCTTTGTTTCTTTACTAGGAATAATTATATTACACGTGGAGCATTTTAATACTGCTTCCTTTTTTATAGCAAACGTCTTGTAAATGATTTAAATCTCTTATTTTTAATGAAACGACTGACCTTTTATGCTTCACGGTTTTAATAAAGCGTACCTTTTCCCAAAGCTTCTACACGGTGATTAAAATTATTTGATGTGATTATTTAATTTTCTACCCTGGTCTAAATATGAGTATTTTATATATATATATATATATATATATATATATATATTATACTGTCAAGAAGGGGGTGGGCTTATAAAATGTTTAAATAGGGCTTCGAAACGACTTTGCTAGAATGGGGGTATATTTGGTTTTGTTTGAGTATTTTCTTTCAGGTATTTTTGGTTTATAAATTAACAACAACTATTCCACGTTTATAAATTTATAAAGCTTTTGAAACTGCATTGCATTCAACAACATATACCGGCCATAGACCAGGCTAAGCTAGTTATAAGTTTGCATTGTATACGTATTTTAATTGTTATGGTTGCACGTATATGAAATTTAATTTGGAGTTAGCGTTTTCAGAACCATTTGAATGTAAAAACAAATATCAAAATTGCTTGGTATACTGCACGCTTTTAAAATTTTAAGGAGTTAAGTGATACTCCCGTAAAATTTGTAAATCAATTTCAGTTTGAATATGTTTTAACAATTAAAGATTGGTTATGTAATGACAGGACGTTTACCGAATAAGACATAAATGTCTGTTGCGTACAATTTAAAAACTGAACCATCAAAGTTTGTTAGCTATTTTCAATATTGTAAAAAGTTCAATATACATAAATCACTGGATTACAAACCATCTAGAAAATGAATGTATCTAGAGAAAAGAACTGTATTATTAATCAATTATTAATAATTAGAAATTGCATAGTGTGCGTAGAGATAGTTGTCATGGCAACGGAAACAAAAGAAGACGGTTTTTATTTTATAAGGGACTTCAAATTTATATTACTGAAAAATAGACGTGTTTTTGTACTGTTATGAGTTTTATTACATTTAAAAAGTTACGAGAAAGTTTTGAAAGTCAAGTTGTACCTGGAGATAGCAAATAGTAGCAGTTTTACGGCGACTAAAAGTTAATTAAAAGAGGGAGTGCTGGTCTGTACCGTTATTGTTTGAAGACGAAAGCATAGTGGAATTGGAGTTATCTGAGTATTTGTATAACATAAAATTTGTAGAAATATTAGTAGTTTTATAGTCTGGAGATTATCAGTTGCTCGAGTTACTTATTATTTACAGGAGGTGCCTGCAGTTGGTCACTTGGCTTCAGGACGGCTGGAAGGCGGCGCTTGTATCTGGATTCCAGGTATTAGTATTTAATATCTACGCAGTGCTTTAATCAAATTTATAAAAGTGGAACTAGTGTTTGGGAATACTTTTGGCTTTTAAAATTATTTTGAAAACTCCTTGGATATTTGTTTAGGTGTCTAGTTGAGAGGTGTTTGCTTAGGACGGACCCACCCTAGGTAGATTCCGCCACGTGTTTGACGGCCCTGTAAAATAATTAAGTGCAGCAGCCGTGTAAAATATTTAAAGATAAATTGTGTGGCATAACTCAACAAGGCTCTAAAATAAGACAAGGAGTGACAGATAGAGATATTACGCCTATCACTAATAAGGTAGGATCACAGTATATACCCACCGATCATGTTGTTCCTGCGTTATTAACCTCAAAAACTTTATTACTTCTCGAATATATCTTTCACACGGATTTCCTTGAGGATGTCTGATACTACAGAATGTCATCTTTATTCCATCCTTCCTTAATTTACTTTCAACCCTTCGATTACGAAAATACGTTGCATTGTCCAACAATACCCTATTCATCTTACCTATTCGTTCTACAAACTTTCTTACAGAACTCAATACATGCCTAGAATTACATCTCCTCGCTGGATAAAGCTGCACAAACTTTGTAAAATTATCAACTACAACTAAAATATGCTGATATCCGTTCCTACCCGGTATCAAATTACTCAAGTAATCCATTGCCACAATATCTAATGGACCTTCCGCTCTTATACATCTAACTTGATTCTGCAACACCACATTCTTATCCTTTCCTAACAAACACGTCTCACACAGATTTATGCAATTTTTCACCAATTTTCTATCGTTTCGTGCATAGAAAGCTTCCCTAAATATCAAGAACGTCTTACGAATCCCTATATGACCAAACGTAGTATGAATTTCCTGGATCAGCTCAACGGCTACCTGTGTCGTTAACACTAATAATTCATCATCCCATAACCTTTTCACCAAAACTCCCTCGACCATATAAAAATCTCTGTCTTGTTCTAAATTCTCTCTGAATAATTTTCTCTGATCACCCTTATTTCTTCGTGTGCTTGCATCCGATGAAATCTGGCATTCGACCATCTTCCCAGATCTTCAAACACTTGCAATGCAATCAAAATCCATTCCTACTATCCGTTAGCAACCCTTCATCCTTCCTACTAAAGAAATCAGCCGTAACATTTTCTTTACCAGGTTTATGTCTAATCTCAAAATCATATTCCTGCAATACTAACGCCCATCTATACAATCGACTGTTCAAAAACTCTTTCTTCTTCAGAAACGTGACCACTGTGTTATCCGATTCAACCAGAAATTTATTACCCAATAAATAAAATCTTAACTTCTTCACAGCATATACGATTGCCAGCATCTCTTTTCCGCTGTCGAATACCTAGTCTCGCAGTCTTTCAGAGCCCTCGAAATAAAACAAATTGGCACTTCTCTCCTTCTTGAACCTGCACCAACTCAGCCCCTATTGCAAAACTCAAAGCGTCTGTCCTTAAAATAAATGGATCCGTAAAATTGGGATATTTTAATGACAGTTCCTATAAAATACCGCCTTCAACTCCCGAAATGCCTACTCCCTTTGCTCGTTCCATTTCCACCTTTCGTTCTTTTTAACAACTCCAACAATGGAATGCACAACTCCGAATATTTTGGTATGAATCGACGATAATAATTTAATACACCTAAAATCCTCTTAAACCTTTCAAATTTCTTGGCTGTTTCAAATTCTTCAACTCGTCCAAGCGTTTTCACAAATTCTAATTCCTTCGCTGCCAACGACAAACCCCAAATACTTTACCTGGTCCTTAAAAACTCACACTTCTTCGAATTCAACCTCAAACCTCCCTCGTCTAACCTTCGGATCACTTTTCTTAAATGTTCTAAATGTTCTAACTCGTTCTTAGAAAAATCAAAATATCATCGACATAGTGCGTACAGAAGTCTTCGTACTCATCTAATAACTTCTGCATGGCTCGAACTAATGCAGCGGATGACGTTGAAAGACCAAATGGAACAACTCTGTACTGATAAATTTCCTTCAATGCTAAATCCAGTATACTTCCGACTTTCCTCATGCAAAGGAATTAGCCAAAAGAATTCTTTAAGTCCAGTTTGCTAAAATTTTCATCTCGCTTACCTTGTATAACAAATTATCTAGTGATTTTGGTTGTTCAAATTGTGGTTTAGTAATCGCATTCAATCTCCTAGCATCTAAACATATTCTTAATTCTAAATTATCAGATTTAGGCACAGCCACTACCGGATTGATATAGGTGTTCTCGCTGATTCAATAATTCCCTCTTTTAACATCTTTTTAATCTCATTTTTCACTCGACCCCTTAATGCAAATGGTATTGGATATACCCTAGTACGAAAACTTCCCTCGTCTGTGACCTCTAACTTATGCGTATACTCCTTCGCAAACCTAGGCTCATTACTAAAAACTCCTGCATGTCTATTAAACACCTCATATAACATTTCCTTCATATCCACCCCTATTAATCCTATCTGTTCCTCATCAAATACCTTCTCAAATATATTACATAACCGTAACTCATCAATTCCATCATAAATTCTATTCTTAGTCTTTCCTGATCCTATACTATCTGTATTTATCTCATCCCTAGTATCCCGATTATCCTTAGACACCACCCATTTCTTCTCTAAATTTAATACCTTTACCATTCGTGCTTTACCATCTATAACCAGTCCAAATTCCTCAATTACATCTATCCCTACAATAAAATCTAAATATAATCCTCTTGCTATCCAAAACTCTACTTCACCTAGTCTGGTACTTCCTAATACAATCGATACTCGTACAACTTTGTCTATCGTGTTAACTTCCTCTTAATCGCAGACCATATTAATACTCTTAACCCTAAATTTTCCCTTTGAATAATTCATGTTTCAAAACTATTTCCTCTCTCCAGTCTTTGCGACCCTGTATCTATCAATCTGTAAACAGAATCTCATCCCTAAACTAATATGAATAAATGGTAACTCCGCCTTCTTTCAAACTTATTATCTCTAACTTATCTAATACTAATACTATGCGTCCCTTTACCATCTATAATAAATCGACGTTTTTTTGTACCGTGGGTTCATCGTACCTCCATCTCTATCCTATCCTCCGATCTCTCTGTCGCGTGTCTCTTGTTGTTACTTCATCGTCAGTTTCTATCTGTCTCCGTTCTCGGTCTCTAATCTTTGTCTATCGTAGTTAACTTCCTCTTAATCGCAGACCATAAATTAATACTCTTAACCCTACAAATTTTCCCTTTGAATAATTCAGCATGTTTCAAAACTATTTCCTCTCTCACCAGCGATAACTGCGACCCTGTATCTATCAATGCCGTGTAAACAGAATCCCCTAAACTAATATGAATAAATGGTAACTCCCGCCTTCTTTCAAACTTATTATCTAACAACTTATCTACTAAACTAATACTATGCTGTGTCCCTAAATCTGATTTTCCTAACACTAATAAATCGACGTTTTTTTTTGTACCGTGGGTTCATCGTGGACCTCCACTTTCTCTATCCTATCCTCCGATCTCTGTCGCGTGTCTCTTGTTGTTACGTGTTGGATCGTCAAGTTTCTATCTGTCTCCCGTTCTCGGTCTCTAATCCCTGTCGGTATTTCCCCCTGATCCGTTGATGTCTGCTCACTTTCTCTCTGCCATCTCTGCCCAAAACCCGTCCTTTGCTGTCCAAAACCTCTTCATTCCTATCCGTCCTGTTCCAGTCATTGTTCCCCCTATAATTATCGTCTCTATTAAAACGTTGTTCCCAATTATTATTCGTTCTCCTTTGATTTCCCTGATATTGCTTTCTGTAGTTGTCCTGTCCATTCTCCCTATAATTGTATCCTTGCACCCCAGTCCTCTGGTAGTCTGTGCTATTCCTATTCCTATCCCAATTCCTATTATCACTATTTTCCTGGTATTCGTTTCAAACGTCCTAGCTACGTCATAATTTCGCATCATTTCCAAAAGTCTCTTAAAGTCCGAACGTTTTGTATCGCTACGGCCCTAGTTATTTCCGCCTCCATATGCCTTGACAACAATAATATAATTTCATCTTCTCTTAATTTAGGAATCAGGTGCTGCGCCTGGTTATACTTTTCAATCACATAATTTTCTCTCGATCCCTGGTATGACCTATAGTTCCCAGTGTTTAAATCCGTTCGAATATTAGCCTGATGCGTGTTTCCCCAATATTGTTCTATGAATAGCCTTTGAAATTCCTCGTACGAACTATATTGCCTCCTCACGATACAGTGCCATTTCTCTGCACAACCCCCCAATGTCACGCTCACCATCTGCATCTTCACCCTCTCAGGCTCACTCTCTACCATCTCGTCCAACTTGCTAAGATAGACCATCGGCTGCTCATTCTTTCTGCCTTCAAACCTCGGCAAGGTCTCTTTCCTAGCCTATACTGGTATCCTGCATCACAAACAACTCTTCCCCTTTCCAATTCAACCAACTGTTCTCTCATCTGTCTAACATTCCCTTCAAGACCAGACAATCCATTTACCGTATTCCCCAGAACCGTCGTATCCCTTCTCAGCTTCTCTGCCACCTCCTGACTCGCCCGCAATTTGCCTATAATTTCGTTTTTAGAGTTAATATTGTCCTCCGTCTGAATCCGAACTATTTCACCTAAATTCTGCAATTTTTCTGTCTGTCTAACTTCGACCATGTACAGCTCTTCCCTTAATTCATTTAAACCTGTTGTTACCTTCCTTCTACAACCTGGACTCTATCCTCTACGTCCTTCAGAACTTCATCCTTAAATGAACACAAACTGCTCTGTATTGATACATTAATTCCTTCAATTTTCATTTCCATCATATCAAATTTTCCTTAACTTCCGCTTGTGAATTTCTAACTTCGGCCAACAATGATCCTCTCAATTCTTCATGCGACTTAGTTAACGACCCTTTTAATTCCAACAAAACCATCATCACATCTTGGATCTGCATATTCTCTTTTCCCTTATCAATTTCATTTTCTCCCGATGTACCCCTGAATTCACAATAATCACCTCCGGCTCCACATATCCTCCAGCTTCATCCCTAGCATCCCCTGCTGCTACAGTCTTAACCACCGGTTGCCCTCTCACACCAGTCTCAACTCCATAAACTTTCCCTGACCTCGTGATTCTCTCCTCATCAGACATGTCCCTTTAATTTTCAAAATAAACTTCAATGATGTGCCCCACTAAGCTACACAACCTCTGCAAATCTGAATCAGCCCTATCGAGCCCCACCTTTAGGCGAACAAATATTTTGTTGCGAAGTTATTTACCTATTCGAGCCCCACCTAATGTTTTACCGCCGCTAAAATTGACCAAAGTGTGAATATCAAATTACGTCTTAGCCTACTACAATAAATTCAAAACCTTCAACAACTGTCAAATAAATATATATGAAACGTCAATCAAATATTAATTTTCACTTTTAAATAGAATATATGCAACGTACAACTAACAAATCTACTCTGCCTCACGTTGTTAGCGCCATCTGTTATATTTTGGTATATATTGAGTTATAGAGAACCCTTTTATAATCAATTACCACCTATTTTGTATTGTTTATTCATGATTACAGGATTGATCTTTCTTTTTTTATCTTAGGACAATTATGACAATTGCAACCGAATACACAAGCATTCTTCAAATAATTGTAAATGCCAAAAGTATTCCCAAACACTAGTTCCACTTTTATAAATTTGATTAAAGCACTGCGTAGATATTAAATACTAATACCTAATCCAGATACAAGCGCCGCCTTCCAGCCGTCCTGAAGCCAAGTGACCAACTGCAGGCACCTCCTGTAAATAATAAGTAACTCGAGCAACTGATTATCTCCAGACTATAAAACTACTAATATTTCTACAAATTTTATGTTATACAAATACTCAGATAACTCCAATTCCACTATGCTTTCGTCTTCAAACAATAACGGTACAGACCAGCACTCCCTCTTTTAATTAACTTTTAGTCGCCGTAAAACTGCTACTATTTGCTATCTCCAGGTACAACTTGACTTTCAAAACTTTCTCGTAACTTTTTAAATGTAATAAAACTCATAACAGTACAAAAACACGTCTATTTTTCAGTAATATAAATTTGAAGTCCCTTATAAAATAAAACCGTCTTCTTTTGTTTCCGTTGCCAACAACTATCTCTACGCACACTATGCAATTTCTAATTATTAATAATTGATTAATAATACAGTTCTTTTCTCTAGATACATTCATTTTCTAGATGGTTTGTAATCCAGTGATTTATGTATATTGAACTTTTACAATATTGAAAATAGCTAACAAACTTTGATGGTTCAGTTTTTAAATTGTACGCAACAGACATTTATGTCTTATTCGGTAAACGTCCTGTCATTACATAACCAATCTTTAATTGTTAAAACATATTCAAACTGAAATTGATTTACAAATTTTACGGGAGTATCCTTAACTCCTTAAAATTTTAAAAGCGTGCAGTATACCAAGCAATTTTGATATTTGTTTTACATTCAAATGGTTCTGAAAACGCTAACTCAAATTAAATTTCATATACGTGCAACCATAACAATTAAAATACGTATACAATGCAAACTTATAACTAGCTTAGCCTGGTCTATGGCCGGTATATGTTGTTGAATGCAATGCAGTTTCAAAAGCTTTATAAATTTATAAACGTGGAATAGTTGTTGTTAATTTATAAACCAAAAATACCTGAAAGAAAATACTCAAACAAAACCAAATATACCCCCATTCTAGCAAAGTCGTTTCGAAGCCCTATTTAAACATTTTATAAGCCCACCCCCTTCTTGACAGTATAATATATATATATATATATATATATATATATATATATTGCTCTGGACTGAAGAGATTTTAAATGGACCCCACGTTAGGCGTCAATAAAAGTAACTGTGGACTGAAGATGTCCGACGTTAAGAGCTAATAAAAGATTCTGTGAACTGAAGTGGTTCACAGAAGAATTGCCCTAATTATTTGTGCTAGCTCCATTTAAATAAAACCACTAGATTCAGACATCAGATTTATAATGACACGAAATATTCTTTAACAAGCAATCTTTCAAATAACAATTACAACATCCACAACAGCTTTTTTCAAACAAACATCATCTTACATATAACCTCTACGGAAACACCTTTATAGAAATATTAAAATCTAAACGTAGAGAAAAATTGTAACAACGAGTTTGGCTTACAGCTAATATCTTGAATCTAACAAAAATGTAACTTCTGAGCAATCACTCACTTGTACTAAAATTATAGTCCTAAATCTCTTTCATAATCAGGACGAGCACCCTATTACCTTAATTTTATTCACTAGTAACTTCCTAATTAAATCTTATTATGTACAAAATTAATCAATATAAAATCGATAACTCAATATCCACTCCTTTAAAATCGGATTCTAAAGGTATCTGATTAGTTAGGTTTAATAAATCTTTTAATAGTTGCAAAACCTTACCGGAGGTTGGCTCCCCTCAATCGAATTATCAACTTGTACGCATTCTGCATTAATTTGAAACACTAACACACAAAAATACTATTACCATGAACTTTACTAATGAATAGAAACGTTTTTTTTTTAAATTTAAAAAATGTAACTTTATTTTACCGTGAAAATTATAGTTGTCGTTGAGTGGCCTCCGTTTAGCATGTAAACATCCATCCTTGTAAAAAATCGTTCAAGCCGTTTAAAATTTTTAGTTAAATACAATTAAATATCAAAATTGCCATTGCAAACTCGAATACGCTTTGATTCTATTAAAAACTATAAGTGGCAGTAGTAAATCATTATCTATTCATTTATTCTCCATTTTAATTCATGTTTCGTACTCCAACAATCCCAAACACTTTTTCTTCACTTTACAATAACTTTCACTACTAAACTGTAGTATTCTTACGACGTAACATATCAATAATTCTACTGGATCGTGACATTTTGAATAAGGACTGAACAACTGATTCACTGACATAACTTCCAGTGGTTTATATAGGCAAACTTTCGTGTAACATAGGCGTCCAGATATACCTAGCAAAACCTAATTGTAGTTTCTATGATTAGATTGGTTTCTAAAGGTGGGGCTGTTCTTTTACCTAAGCATCGAGAATCTCCATTAATGATTCAACCTTCAGAAATCTGTCGCTTTTATAGCCTCGAGCTACTAATTAATTGAAGTCGCTCTTTATCTTACCAATATTTCAGATATAAGACTGCACATAATGCCGCTTGCATCCGCGTTATCTTATCTTTAAAGCTTTAGAGCATTACTCGTCTGGAACGATATAGTTTATTTTTTCTATGCCATTCTAGCACAGAGTTATTCTAGAAGTACAACAAACACGTTTTCAATTGAAATACGCATTTCCAGTTTCTTTTAATATAGACTAATTTTTTAAACGAATACGCTTTCATCTAAATCCCAACGTTTTTTTGGTGTTAGGAGAAAATAAAGATTTTGTAATCGCGATCTTATATCTTTTTGAAACGCTTGGTTTCCTTTGAACATAAACACGATCAAGTTTAATCTTTTATTAAATTTACCCATTTTCCTAATTTAATACTTTATATCAAAAATGTAGACGAAACTCTTTGACAAAACGTCCTTTGACGTGCGCGATATATCCTTATTTTTATACAAAAACACTATTTTGTTGTTATTAAAAATGAAATATTTTCCAACCACGTTTTTATGCATACAAATTTAATATACTAAGCGTTTTTCAATGAATATGAATATTTACGTAGTTCCATCTTTTTCTTAAATTTCTCCGAATTTGTTTGGATTTGTGACGTAGTATGTTTAGGAAATGATGACTTTTAATGATTTTAATCGTATCAATATATATATATATATATATATATATGTATATATTACTCATATTTAGACCAGGGTAGAAAATTAATGGATTACATCAAATAATTTTAATCACCGTGTATAAGGAAGTTTATTAGATAATACGCTTTATTAAAACCCGTGGAGAATAAAAATTCATTCGTTTTATTAAAATAAGAGATTAAAATTATTTACAAGACGCTTCATATAAAAATAAGCAGTTTTAAAATGCTCAACGTGTAATTTAATTATTCCAAAGTAAAGAATCAAATGGAAATTACGTGCAAGATTTATATGAATTGATTCAAGTTTGGGCAACGAGTATTAAACGAAACGTACAGATAATAATTGAATATTTAATTAGGATTCACTAAAAATTAAAGAGTATTAATTTTAATTGAAGTTAATTGAACCGTTAGTAACAGATAATATCTATAGAAACTTGTAAAACCCAAGATTATAATACCAGAAAATAAAGCTCTGAGAATTAATATTATTTTGAACACCTGCGTAGTTTAAATATCACATACCCAAATTTTGTAGATAATTAATAGTTTCAAAGAATCTTGGAGAAACCGGGGCTTAATATTCACGAGAATGTGCGATACGGGGTTATTAAACCCAGATAACAGTCCACATGGACTAAAATATAATCGATAATAAAGAATATCAATTTGCACCAATACGAACAGGTTAGAAAAGGAAAGAAAATGCGTCAAGCAAAGACACATATAGTAAAGGCGGGATTTAAGCAACGTCACGAGGGTCACAATTGGTTGAAAATAGGATGCAAATATCAGAGGTAGAAACAACAATTTCGGTATAAAAGTCAATTAGTTATTTCTCGGACATGCTTGCGTGCCGTGTGTTGAAATTTCTGAGATTTAAATGGGACGAGTGAAAATTCGTAAAAATCGACGCGCGAGCGACAGACTGGGAACATAGAATGAGGAATTCTTTAGAATTACCCGTTTTGAGGACAAAAGCGACGTGCCGGCTTTTTGCTATATATACCGAGATGAATATAAACAAGCTCTCTTAGACTTTTGACTATTCGATGCGTTAAAAGCTCTTACATCCGCGACTTGATTGCAGATGTTAAATAAATAATTTAAAATTTTGCTCGTATATTTTAGTGATTCAAAATAGTTGGTTATTTACGTGCTAACATGAATGTACTTCAGTGCACTTAGATACAAGGTAATAAAATTTAGTTTCACTGTATCAATTAGCAAAATTTACAACGACAAATGTATACACAAAAGTAGGCAGTTTTGGCGTATATTGGTGAAAGAAGTATGAAGTTATTTGCTATTTTTCGGGGGTGTTAATAATTAAATGGTTCAAATACGTGTCTGGATCCACGAAACAAGGGTCAGATATACAGATGAATTCCGGAAAAGCCCAGAAACAACTTTAAATAAATGGTGATGGAGTAAATTTTAAAAGCGTTGAGAATTAAAGGAAATATAATCCTGTTGGAATGGTGTGATTAACTAAAGGGACGATGTACTTTGAAGCTACGAGGACGGTGACCTTCAGGTAAATTATACTATTTTGTTTGACATTTTGTGTGTGTTGAATAACTTTATAATTGATTTACTTTAAATGGACATTAGTGAAATTGTACTAACCATAAAATTTTAATTTTAAGATGAAATTTGCTTGTTGAAGTAGAAAGGGTATTTAGTTTTGATGTTCGGTAATATGATGAAAATTTGGGTATGTCTTTGAGCTCAATTAGACGAACCTGGTTAATTAACGTAAAGGGGTGGTAGATGCTCCTTTATACTCAGACTCCTCTTATATTGTTATATTAATTAGTAGGCATCCAACAAGGACTTTAATTCTGGATGCACGTTAAAGTGATAATAAAATTAATCTTGAAATTCTTTTTAAAACTGAAATTTATGCTGAGTTTTAATTTTGAAATTTTAATGTATTCTGAATATTGATGTAAATAGAGTTAACGTTGATGTTTTTGGTAGGAATTGTTGTTTTTTTATGAATGAGGAGGTTTATAACATTAGGTGAGCAGCCGAGGCGAAAAGAGGATCACAGCCGTTTATGACGCCCAATCTGTGGGACTAGAATTTTTTTGTTGAAAGGACCCAGTTCCCGCATTCAAAGGAGAATATCACAGCAATATATATATAATATATTTTTAGATAGGTAATTACACAAATACTATAGTATTACAGTGAATAAGATGAAATAATAACTTAGACTTTTATGCAAAGCCCAAATGATCATTTCAAATCGAGCTAGTAATCGAAAGATGGAAAATATAAGGTCTTGGACAGGACTTGAACCTGTATCCTGGTTTTGCCGGAACCATGCGTTTACCAATTACGCCACCGAGACCGATGACACAATTGGGAAATTTACAAATTTAAATCGTGTATAACAACTATACATAAACCTAAATTTCAATTACGTTTGGCATTTTTGTCAATCATATCTGACATTGTCAAGTTTTGACTTATGTCAGTTATAGACAGCAAGCTACGCTCAAAATTACGGCTATATGCCAAATATTAAATATATAAATATTATAGATAGGCAATTACACAAGGTAAGTTGATAAATACTAAAGTATTACAGTGAATAAGATGAAATAATAACTTAGACTTTTATGCAAAGCCCAAATGATCATTTCAAATCAAACAATGTCAGATATGATTGACAAAAATGCCAAACGTAATTGAAATTTAGGTTTATGTATAGTTGTTATACACGATTTAAAATTGTAAATTTCCCAATTGTGTCATCGGTCTCGGTGGCGTAATTGGTAAACGCATGGTTCCGGCAAAACCAGGATACAGGTTCAAGTCCTGTCCAAGACCTTATATTTTCCATCTTTCAATTACTAGCTCGATTTGAAATGATCATTTGGACTTTGCATAAAAGTCTAAGTTATTATTTCATCTTATTCAATGTAATACTATAGTATTTATCAACTTACCTTGTGTAATTAACTATTTAAAATATTTATATATTTAATACTTGGCTTATAGCCGCAATTTTGAGCGTAGCTTCCTGTCTATAATTGACATAAGTCAAAAACTTGACAATGTCAGATATGATTGACAAAATGCCAAACGTAATTGAAAGTTAGGTTTATGTATAGTTGTGTACACGATTTGAATTTGTAAATTTCCCAATTATGTCATCGGTCTCGGTGGCGTAATTGGTAAACGCATGGTTCCGGCAAAACCAGGATACAGGTTCAAGTCCTGTTCAAGACCTTATATTTTTTATCTTTCAATTACTAGCTCGATTTGAAATGATCATTTGGGCTTTGCATTAAAGTCTAAGTTATTGTTTCATCTTATTCACTGTAATATATATATATATATATATATATATATATATATATATATATTAACGTGATTAGGGGTCACAAGAGGTTATTGAAACCAAATCCTGAAAATAAATCCCACCCAAATATTGTTGAATCCTGAAAAAATGGAATTTTCCGTAAATTCATGGTTACGCCCTGTATAATACAAGTGTACCTTTATTCATTGATATATAATGCAAAAACGCAAATTGCGCGTGTATAAATAATCGCTCTGTATGATATAAGCTTCTTTTAAATAAATAGCAAGTAACGTAAGTTGTATTGTAGGAATAATTAATAGTAAGGTACTGTAAAATGCATTTTACTTAATACGTATCAATACATTTTAGATAAAAATGCATTTGATTTTCTGTAAATAAAACGAGCTTTACGCTCTTAGTTTAAGAAACTACAATCAATGTGTTTTTAAAACCCCTTTTGCATTAAAAGGCAAATAAAGTTTGAATTAATTAACCCGTGGATTACAGCAATTTGTTCTAAACATAGAATTTTCTGGAAGGTAAAACGATGAGGCATCGGTATTTTGGAACGATGTAAATACTATTAAGGAATAAACATTATATTACTAGAAGCGCTCGAACCACGGAAAACCCACAAAAATTTAAGAAATAGCAGACAAATTGATTATCTTTTAGCATTAGTATGTGACACCGCAATAATAGTGTATGTGAAATAAGGACAAATAACGCATCACAAATAACTAGAATTAGATAAATAGGTAATAAAAACGCAACAATTTTAGATGCTAATTGGTTATTCCAAGAAACATTAGATCATAATTTTCACATTTTTCTAGTAGTTTCTGGATATAGATAATTTATAGTATATAAAGGAAGCGTTTATTCATTCAAACCATTCATTCTTTAGATTTATTTGATTTTATTCATTACAGCACGAAATGTTATTTTAATTAAAAAGAGGGAGCGTTGCTATGCGAAGATAGTAATTGAAATATGTAGTAAACATAGTGTAATTTAATAGTTGCGAGCCTGCAATGAATGAAGGAGTGATATTTTTTTTAACGTAACTTACAACAAAAAATTAAAATTATTAATTACAAGAAGAAAAATTCTTCAAGATATCGCTTTTTGAAAATGTCTATTAACCAATTGAAAGTAAGAGTTAAGCATAATGTACTTTGGTAACTACTATTTTAAATGAAGAGTTTTTTAAAAATGGAAAAATTTGTGAGCTGACTTGACGTCAATGTAGAATAAGAGGATTTTTTTATTACGATAAACATATTGTGACTCTGCAAGTATCACTTTTAGAATTATTTTCAAATGATTTTTAGTTAATGTGAGGTATAATGTTAATCATATAATATTTTTATGTAAAAGGGTTTTACCAAGAAAATTTGTGATCAGGGTTTAAAATACTCTGACCTTTTAATAGATTATCTGTCAAGAATTTTCTGGCCAAAACAAATCTTTCAATTGTGGAAATAATTATAACCAGGTAAACAAACCATTTTCTAAAGAATAAGTTTAATTCTGTAAATTTGAAATAAGGTAAGAAATATATTTTATTTATATCCTTCTTAGAAATTATTTTTGTTTGAAAGAAGCAATGTTGTAAAAGTTGAAAATGCTTTTGTATGAGAGAAAATATTTAATACTGTATAAATGCTTTGTGATATTGTTGTGTTTGATTTCATTTTAAAAACTCCGTTAGTTCCGTTGAGCTAGCCAGGCAAAGTTAAAGAGGAAAGTAAGTGAACAATTTCAAGTTAAACAAATTGCTGTACTTGTATCACAGCACTCTTTTAGCAACGCCCCAGCGAGGCTTTGTTACAGCACTCTTTTAGTGGCTCCCAACGCGGGGCCATTTTTATTCACTCTTTCAGCAACGCTCTCAGTTCGTTCTTGTCACAGTTCGTTTTTTCCAATTGCGAGCACGCTTTGGCGTGGCGCAGTTGGTTACCGCATCGGTTTTCAAACCCGAAAGTTGCAAGTATGAAAATTTTCCAGTACCTTATATTTTTCATCTTTCGATTACAAGCTCGCTTTGAAATGATCATTTAGGATTTGCAAAAAAGCATAAGTTATCGTTTCACCTTATTAGCTAATAAAACGTTAATGATCAATTTGCCATATGCAATTACTTACATTTATAAGTAATTGTCGGTTTATGGTAGTGAATTTGAGCGTCGTTTCCTTTCTATATGAACATACCTGAGTGTGACCGTTGAGAGGGTAGCCGAGTACACCCCTTTGGCTATGAATTAGCAAACGGGTGTTAAACGTTGTGACATCAGCGGATTTTAACAGTACCCAACAAAACCGATGGAATTGCAATGGATTGGTTTCAAAAGAACAAAGCTTGAGAACGATGAACCTAATTGAACATTAATTCGGACCTGGTACCATGGAATTCTTTATCCACAATAATACTCAATTGTAGGTTTAATGATGAGTAGAATTTTATTTTATTGTTTTGTTGGTGGCATTTATGCATAACGCTTATTCGCATTAATATTGATAAATTTTAACGTCCACCAATAGTGTAGAGTGTTAATTTTATTAAACATATAAAACTTGAACATTTCAAATTTAATTAAAAATTTGAAGACATGTTGTTACGTTAAAATCCTACAAACGATCATTTCTGTACGAATATTAATTCAAACTACTGTTATTTAATGGCCCAAAAAAATTGATACACGTTGCCTATATTATTTTAAATCATAAAAGCTATCGATAAAGAAGCTCGATTGCCCTTCAATTGAAATTAGTGCTATTTTATAAAATTTTATCAAGTACTTGCTATATATTATTTTGCCTTATAAAATCAAACTTCTGCTTATCAACTTCGTTTTATAAAGTCCCTAAGATATATTTCACCACCTGCAATGAATACGTTGTAGCCGTCTACCCCTATTCTGTGGGTGTATGTAAGTTTATACTCCTATATTGCCAACTGAAAGGCGCAAGGGCCATAAACTAGGATTTTCTGTTGATGTACGAAAGCTCGAAGTTAGTTTAGATGAAAAACGGCTCACAAGTAAGGAAACCCCTAAAGACTAAGCGGCTAGTAGAGTGATTTGCTCTGGGTAGATCATGAGCTTGGGTCGGGGTTAAATTACGACTAAAAATAAAGTGAATATGGCGCCACCGAATTTTTGAATACAATAAATGACTAATCTTAGTCCCTTTGTATAAGGCGAATGCGAAAACCTAAGCCCAATACCGCTATACAAATATATTACATGAATATAACCCTTACAAAGATTCTTACCTTCCTGACCGATACTGCTGATAAAGGTGAACTGATATTCTTGTAAATAAACCAAACCAATACTAGCACAGTTTGTGCGCTCTGGTAATTATCTAAAAAAATTTATAAATATTAAGAACCAAATCTCACCTCATTCCAAGTAATAATCATAGACGTTACCAAAATTAGTTTCTATTCTCTTAATTACCAGTTAGCAAAAATATTTAAATACATTTAATTTTTTCAACAAGAATACGTTATAAAAATTTCTACTCTCTTAGTTACCAGTTAACAAAAATTTATATATACAATAACTTTTTAACAAGGTACGTCATAAAAAATTAGACTTAGTGCTATTATTTTCTACGTCTTAAAAATTTAGCAATCATGCTTCTTATTGATATTTAAACTTGAACTAGAAGAACGACTAATGATATACTAACAAGATTTTAATTAGTCTTGGGTAGTACTACGATAGACGTCACATTTAAATATTAATTGCACTTGAGGTTCTCTTGCATATATGAGTTTCAATTAAGCATATTTAATCTAATCAGTGACCAAAAAATTTAGAACTTCAGAATATTACAACTACTAACTATTGTTGTCTACAATGAAATAATTTGGTTTTCTAAACCTGAATAATTATTATTTTTCTAAGTCTTAAAGATTTAAATTTGTTACTTCTAAAAGTTAACCCTTAATGTGCACTGCCCTCTATAATTTTTTTATCTGTACTTATTAAAAATAAAAAAGGAGTCTATAAGGATCTGTTTACCGTCACAATAATATTATAAGGTCAAACAGCATAGCGAAGCTTGAAAATTTCCAGGTCGAGAAAAACAAAAAACACTTACTTGTTTGTAATCCAGATGTTACCACAACTTAAACGTCCGTATAGAGCAACAACTTACCAGATGGTTCATCTCTCGATGAAATATCTGCAATGCACTTATACCATTTCCGGAACGTTAAATAAAACTTGAAGTTCTTTTTATAACATCGTGAATCATGTAATTTTCCACAACCACCTAATTGCATGTAATTCTGATGACTATATTTTTAACATCTTATTTAAGACTTTTATTTCTCGGAAAAGCGTCGACAGGAATGTACTAACATAACGTTTTCACTACTTTTCCTTATTCTTTTTCCTAACCCGGCACCAAGCATACTTGCGTAGGGCCATACTGCTTATTTAAGCCGACTTTCCAAACCAGCAGCCCAGGTGAAAGTTCGCGTATTCAATCGCTTGACAACCGTTATAACGATCGTTCTACTTATTGAAGGATGGAGGTCTTACAGTGACACTTCTGAATGTTATTTTTTGTCACCACACAACTTAAAATGATGCTCCCAGTTTTGAAGCTTGAGTTAAATTAATACAACAGGTAATAAATACAAGAGGTTAACAGAATCGTAAGATTTATTATTACTTAAAAATGTGTAGGGATATAAGGCTTGAACAAATCTTCTATCAAAATGCTGCCGGATAATAAACTTGCTACAACGTTTCAACCACATCTGCACATATATTTATGGCTTTCTTTTAAAAGATTTGGCGACCTTAATCACCTGCCTAGTAAATGAACACTTGGAATGAGTTTGTTGTCTATACCAAGTACTTCTATCAAGCGGTATGCTGTTATCCTGCAGTTGTGCAGATCTTCAAAGCAATAAGATTGTCCTATTTGTTATGTGTTGTCTTTTTATTTGCAAGGTGTGATTTACAGCTGGTATACTTTTGTAGGTGCTGTCTGAGAATTCTCTATACTTGATCTTTCGGAAATATTTTTAAACCCCAACACCTTGTCCCCTACTTGGTTCTTTTCTTAAAAATACAAATCGTGGTTTAAAAATTACACATTTGAAACAATATCGTTTTGGCGAAAAGAGATGTTGTGGGTCGCGATATTAAAATGCTTTCTGTACTTAGTGTCTTAGCTTAGTTAAATTGGTTGATTCAGGGGCAAGTCTATCAACGGATACTAGAGAGGTGGACAGCTCGGTGTTAGGTACAGTATTCTGTTTTCTTTACTTGTTGATACTGCTGTGTGAAATAGTCACTTCGTTTGCTGTTCATAATATCCTTACTCATGATTATCCAGTAAATTACAGACGACACGTTACAAAGTTACGTTCACAGTGCACGAGTAACTATGTAATTATTTTTCAAGTCATGATTAGTTAAACCAAAGCTCACGTTAGAGCATTTGTTACTCTTACCTTTTCTTGTGTATTAATATTAACGTCAATAATATGTTTACCAAATTCTAAATTAGAGTAGGTAAACACCCGGTTCATCTAGGTTACGTTATTTTTTGATGAAGTGCACTTCACAAAGCAGAATATATAAATTATGTAGACTTCTTTTCTTGTACGTAGAATTACTGTAAATTTTATATCTAATTTTTTTTGTACATATTTAGGGCTGGAAACATTATGTAAGTATACTGGTATGTAGATATGTAATTATTATTTAAATTCTAATATTTTATATTTGTTTAACAGTTTATATTTTTATATTATGTAATATGAAAATTTGACGCTTTGTTTACTTCACGTTGTAGGCGGACGATTGCCAAATGTTCATTTTTTTTTGTTGTTTTGTATATATCCCCTTTGGGACTATGTTTATTAAAGGTTGATAATAAATCGGTTTACAGAGGTTTCCAATTTTTCTTTCTGTGGGGCCCACCCCACTCTACGATATTTTGAGCTAGCCCGAAATCTAATTCTTGTGGCATACTATTCTACCCTTCTTCTTGTGTTGCTGCGTTATTCGGTGTAGGCGATTTTCCTTACTGACTTTACTACCTTCTTTCGTGTCTTCACGGAATACCGTAACAAGGTTGAAATCTATTACAGTTGCATTATCAAGATTATAGCTAATTAAATATGAATTTTCACAAATCAGTGTGTGTACTTATTTACAGATATATTGTTGTCATTGATATTTAAATTGATTTGCGCTGTTTTAAAATTTTGAATGCATACCTGTTTACAGAACTCCACTTCACATGAAGGTCGACGTAATTAAAATTCTCAGAAATACTCGTTGTCAGGAGGATTCTCACTAGACTAAACAAGTTGGTGCCCATAATTTAAAACAGGTTGAAAACTTTTCAAAGTGAGTGTTATTGGTAAACCTAGTTAGATGTTACATTTTTCCATTTTGTTCCACCCGTAGCAACCCTACTACGTCTTTTCTAATCGAATCGGAATAAAAAGCTTTTGAGCCGAACAGAAACTAGGGCGAGGTTTGGTTCGATTCGAATCCATGACTATTAAACAGTTTGTTGCTACGACGATTGTTAATTGAATTAGTGTAGAACTCAGTTTTGCAGAATCACTTTGCTGTTTCCATAAACAAGACACCGCCGAGACCAAAGCAAAATCAGTTGAGTTTGAACACGAACACCACCGTCTGTCTATCATCACACATTTGGGGATATTAAATAGCTTAACTAAACATATATTAAAAGAAATTACTTAAATTCTTTTTTTTGATAGTAGTTTAAGAATATATAAATCTACATCAAAATGCGGTCAGTGATATTAGAAAGATAGATATAGCTCCGATAGAAGTCTTTATGTGCTACAATCGCACAGTATATGGAGAGCTAAAGGTTGGGAAACAGAACTGTATTACCTAGAAACTAAATTCTTGGTTACGCAGATCATTGTTACTGAATTGACAAGGCAGCCAAATGAGAATTTTATATTTTCATCTTGAACACAATATATGGACGCTGTTTATTTTATATAATTATTCATGTACAACTCTTTTATAAATAGTATACTATTGTCTATCCCTATTATTCGTCCATTTTAAGTAATAATAATTACTTGTGATAGCGCCTTTGTGTAGTTCTTACATAAACACGAAAATGAATATAACCTTAAAGGATTTTATTGTGTTAACATTATTAATATTATGACCATGCCATTCAAGTACATTGATATATGGTCCTTAGCTGCTCGAATGCGTTAAGGCGTGCTTGTTTATCTTATTTAATAATAACTCACGATCTTATCTGTTTTACCATGTCAAACGTTACTTGATTTTTCAGGGAATTCCAATTCAGTGTGATGTATTAAGTCCTCTTCGAAGAAACCTTCAGAAAATGAGTAAAGTACAAGAATTTCAACAAAAGTGCCACCATAGGAACTTCCTTCTGCAATATATAGCAACATTTACAGGTATTTATAATTCAGGACACTTTTCGTTAGTGACAGAAACCTGATTTTAGCAAACTTAACTGCTGTGAGCTCTGGGATGCATTTTGGTTGGCCTACACCATCACTTCCCCAGCTACTAGATAAAGAATCTCTAATTCCTACAACCAGCTCAAATGGTTCTTGGATAGCCATAGTGTCTTGTATTGGATCACCCCCAGGTGCAATATTAGGAGCACTTGTGGTAGATAAAATAGGACGGAAAACTTGTATGTTGATAGTTTCTCCAGTGTACTTCATTTCATGGCTAGCAATTGCCTATGCACAAAGCTTACTAGCTTTAATTATTGCGCGATTTATAGTTGGAGTTATGGACGGAATATTTTTACGGTGCTTCCCATGTATTTAGGTGAAATATCGGATCGTCGCATTAGAGGGCGGCTAGGCTCCAGTTTAACAGTCTCATTCCTTTTAGGTTCTTTACTAATTAACGTGTTCGGACTGCACTGGTCTATCAAAACTACAGCTTTGGTTGCTTCGATTGTACCTGTTTTGCATTTTGTTTCATTTATTTCAATGCCCGAAAGCCCTTACTATTACTTATTAAAGGGCGATAATAGCAAAGCAGTTTCCAGCTATAAGAAATTTACACGTGCTAAAAACGCTGAGGAGGAAGTCAATAAATTAATTTCCCACAACAACAATGTCAGCGCAGAGGGTTCTTCAAAGTATTTAAACCTGTTTTTGAAGAAAGGTAACAGAAAAGCACTTGTGATTGTTTTAGGACTGCGGTTTGTTCAACAATTTAGCGGATACTACACGATTGCATTTTACTGTTTAATAATCTTCAATCAAGCTGGAGGGTCTATTTCAGGACGAACGGCAACGCTCATATATTTTACAGTTCAACTAATAGCATCGGTTGCTAGCTCCAGCTTAGTTGATAGAATCGGAAGAAAGCCGCTATTAATTGTTTCAGTTATTGGAGCTGGTTTTTCATTAACAGCTTTAGGAATTTATTTCTATTTGAAGCAGGAAATCGTTTCAAACAATCCAATGTTGGGTTATATTCCTACAATCTCGCTGTTGTTATATAACATTTTATTTAATTTTGGATTAAGTACCATACCTATACTCGTATTAGGAGAGTTTTTTCCAACTGACGTCAAAGCATTTGCTTTATGCGTAATAGACACTTTTTATGGTTTGTTTATTATTTTGGCATCAAAATTCTTCCAAATTGTAAATGATCGTTTTGGGATGCATGTTTCTTTTTTAACTTTTGCAATATGTTGTGCGGCTGGTTTAATATTCATTGTATTTTGTGTACCTGAAACCAAAGGGAAAACATTGGAACAAATACAACGGGAACTAAGTGGTGAAAACCTAATTTCGAACACTATTCGAGAAATACCGTTAAATGACGCTGAGAAAACCTAGTTTAATGACATATTCTCCAAAAGAATCTAATTTGTTATTACTTTGCATGGCAAAAATTTACATAGGAGCTATCTACTACTTAAAAATATACTAGTACATTTACCATTGTTGCTTGCAAACTGATGCTTTGCAAACCTTTCGTTTACTACTATTTTTTTTGTACCGCTAACAAAAATGAACACAAAGATGCGAAATATCAAAAGTTTTAATAACACATGCCAGTGGTTCGTTCACGCAATTCCCTTTAGGTACAGAAAGAAGTCTGTTGCAATTTATATTCCCATAAGTTATTATCAAGGTACACTGTATATTTTATTTAAATGTAGGTCATGCACTTCAATAAATAAACCTGTTTATTATTTAATACTATTACTATTTACCATTTTAAGCATCTTTCAGACATTAAACTATCCTGACTGGAATGATGTACGCCACGCTTGTCTTTCTACTGTAATTCAGTCTTCGAACACTTTTTGTGATGCAAATATATGGTCCACGTGGCTTCATCTGGACTAGAACTATATATACAGTATTTGCAGCACTAGCTTGTCAACACAACCATTATTCAAAATTTTATTAGAATTTTTTTTCTATAATATTTAATATTACATTACAGTATAATTCTCACTTTTATTCTTACACTTTTTGCTCAGAAGTAAAGTACCAGGGCGTAAGTTTTCCATTTATTAGAATTTGGCAATGAGGATAAATGGCAGAAATTGTGTTTTATTTTTAACGTTTAACTAGTCACTAAACCTACTCCGTTTGGATCTTGATTTATCAAACTCTTAACGCACTTCTTAACAGTAAATTCACTAACGCCATCTATATTTGGAACTTTTATACCGTTTCGGAGTGGCTAAGGAACTGCATGCCGATCTGGGCAGAAATCTTGAGCAGCATATTTTACGAGGTATGTCGGTTGCTGAGATGGAAAAGACTAGAACAACAATTTTGCACCCCCCTTCGGAAGGTATGACAAAACGCATGAACTGTATCTTGGGTAAGTACCTCCTCCAACACCAGAGAGATTGTAGCCAATATTTACCTTTATTTCTATTGGTCTAACGATTTTCAGTTCATGAGAGTACTAGACAGATTCCTACATGTGCTACGCTGGGAAGTAGTGAGACGAACATATAGCCACGGTTCCGAGGTTGAACAAAGTTCTGGCCCAAATCATAATTAGTTCATGTCTGTGTTCAAAAATGCGGGCAAGGCAAGATTTTGGTATGAAGAAGATGTTCAGAACAATCTATTGGATGAACCCTCGGATTAGTTTTCGTACATTGTGTGACGTAAGACTTTCATATGTTCCGAGTGCATACTGAATTACTTAAAATAACGTTAGTGGTCTGAATCAGTTTCGCCACAATAACCAGAGGTAGAAGAAGCAATATTACTAAAGTACTAAAATTGTCATAGTTAAGACCAGGTAACCAAGCAATTGTCCTGTTGTCAACCATATTACATGGGTTTGTGAAAAGCGCTAATGGACCTAAAGAACCAGATGATTAAATTCGGGGATAAGAAGTTGACCATACTTAAGATCGGCTGTGGATTCAATAGATTGAAGCGGAGGGCAGTGAGTAATATACTACTTGTATTATTCCAGATGGCAGTTGGTTCAGATTCTTTGGGTGTGATTTCTATCTAAAAGGAACGGTGCCCGTTATAACTCATGCCTAGGTTTCGGTAGCATAAAGACAGCAAAAGTCTCTAATATCTTCTATAAATCAGAAAGACAACCACAATATTTCATTTAAAAAGAAATTAATTACCCGATGCGGATTGTCGTAGCGCTTTACCAATTTCTTTCAAGCCTTATCATATAGCTCCGGAAGTAGTTCGAGATCAAAATACTAGCCAAAGCTTCATACCTAAGCAGGAAGTGAAGATAAATAAATTGAGTAGCCTTATGCAAGACCAAGTTAAAATCCATAAAATTAACAAAAAGAGTCTTGGTGGAAACCAATATCACCATTTGATTGTTTAGGAATAATACTCAGACTCCCAGTATATTCGAATTCAGTCTTTCTGTATAGCCTGCGTATAATTTGGAAAAGGAACCTAACCACATCAGATATTGCCTTTCGAGTGTTTTCGAGATCAATAACTTCACAATCTTAGTCGATCATTTGGGCAAACTGGTCAACCTTTTACCAGAAATCTATACCTGTTTGACTGAAAATAAAAAGCTTATAAGGGCATGCCCATGGATTTTGTTTATAAAATACGCTACCACACATCTCGACGAGTAAAGGTGATTACAACGTCAAAATGTCAAGTCGTCAGGAGACTTACAGTCGAAGAAATCGGTTTTTTAAAATCCTTGGGGTTAAAAGTGTAAAATAATGGTCGCCAGGAATATACGCAATTTAGGCTCTAACAGTTAAAGCAACATGAAACTCGGAAGACTCAAATACAAGGATGTACCCAAATTAAACCTGTTAGGAAGTTAAAAATTTGACGAAACCATAATAAAAGAAGATTATACATATCTTTTCTTTACATTGTTTGCAGATAATAGCGATCGGATTTCTATAGAGAAACAAAGCAGTGACCACATTACATGCACTCATGAAAGGTTTATATTTATGAACTGGCCTTACAAGGTAACAGATTCGACCAAAGTATACGAATTTACTACAAATGCACCGTACTTCTTCTTGGAATGAATCCAGTATAAGTTTGGTAATAATTGAATAATCACTTAAATGTCCTGTGTCCCTTGGAGAATCAGAAACGAAGTCTATCGTACACACCACCGGCTGGAAATCCGAAACCATATTTAACGATAGCCGTTTTGTTTTTGCTACACATTTGAAGACCATTTTAGGATTTTTCGAAGACTTCAAGAAAGCCATTATCAACATGCCGCAAGTATTAATACTTATTAGATTCAAGTCCTATATAAATTGCTACAGGTCATCCGCAAACACTGTAACATTCACCAACAACGCATCGCATTTCACATAGAAAGTTCCGCATACAACATTAGGCGATTATCTGAAGGCAATCCTGCTGTCAGAAATACAAAATAAATTATCTGTATTGGCAGCATTCAGAAAATGGGAACCAGACGAACTCCCGTCATTGTCTCAATTTAAGTCTCGGATATGAAGAACTGAAGTATCGAACGAAACAAAAAGGCGTTGCTACTAGCTTTACAGATGCTTATGTAACCAATGTGAAATTGTATCTGCACTTTCTTCAAGGTTGCATAAGCATAGATTTTAAGCAGAACGTACCTTGTAACGTACCCTGTAACGCGATGTGTTACGCTAAACATAAATTACATATGAAATAAATAATATTTAGTCTTGAATGGACTACTTTGTTGCTAGAGCACCTTGTAGCATCTTAAATTCATGTAAATAGTGTTTAAAAACTAAGACTTGTAAATAAATCCTTATTTTCATTTCAATTAAACTTAAAACCACTAATATATTCGTTTTATTTCTACAAATACATATGGAAACTAAACGGGTTGTAAATTATTTTAAAAATCACAAGAATGTAGACAAATCAATCATAACATTATAATTATTTAGTAAAAAATGTCATTTTTCGATAAGCTTTATATTTATGGAATAACTGTGGAGTTGTTAATGTACCCATCCAAAATTTTAGCTTTTAAAGTTTGAGAGGAATAAATTCTATGCATATGACATAGTTTTAATAGGCGTTGTTGTAATTATTATAAATGGGAAACCACACACTTTGTATTAACTAGACATTGTCAAAGCAGAATACAGATATACAGGATTACAGAAACTGGATCATTGTCCTAGTATAATAGACTGAAAGCGTGTGAATGACAAAAAAACACTCTATACAATGTAGTAACGGACGCTGACCGTAATAGACTACGGTTTATAGTGGAAATAAAGAGTTTTGTTAAATGCAAAGAAAGTATTCTTAGGGACAGTCTTATAGAAATCGGTTACCTAAAAACATCGAAAATGTAGAGATATAATACACTTAGCGGGTCGTTTTAATGCTACATCCTTGCAGGGGTTAATTTAAGGGGGCTATGGACTTGATACAGATAAATTGACTTGTTCAAAAAAATGATAGTGTAGAATTTAGGAGATATAGAGAGGTTCGGGTATTTTAGAAAGTGAAACAAAATACAGTTGAACAGAATAAAATACACGGCATACGAAAAATTACGCTTAGTGCAAGGTAAATTTCGGCACGCCTGTGGGAGGAATTCGCATAGTTATGACCGTTTGTAGGGAGCAAAGCTGTAAGTACTAGATAGCATAGACTTACTTTTGTATTATTTGGTATTATTTAAATGTGAACAATGTAAATATGTTTTGAAATTTTTTTTTCGCCACAGGACGTAAATCGAAGGATAAGCTTCTTAGTAATAAAGTATTAATAGATATGTACGGATTACGTATTTTGGAAAGGATCAGGTGATAGGGCAACGTAGATACTGAACAGTCTTCTTGTTTGATGAACAACATTATCAAGAATTTGGGATTCATTAATGTAATCACTAAATAAAAAAGCAAGATAATATAGAGCTTCAAATAGTTTTGTTGTTGTTAAAGTTAAATTTTTCTTTAGGGTTTAGTTAATAACACCTGGCCAGATTGCAGATAAGTTAAATGAAATTGTGTTTATGTAAAATCAGGTTGATCTTTATTTCAACTATTTATGGAGCAGGTGTAAAGATCAGTAATTTGTAAAGGATATCCAGCTACCCCAGTGCTATTCATATCTAGAAGGAGTACTTTACTATAACAGAGAAACTTGACTACCAACTGTTAGAAAATCAATGCAAGCGTGTTTTACTCAGAATAACAGTTTTCCACATAGAGTGGATATCACAAAGCTTCCAGTGACAGACCGTTTTGCGTCCGTCGATATTGACAGAGACAAGACCTTTCAGTAAAAGTGTTAATATAGTGAAGAATTTTAAGTTGAAAATCTCGTTAGTTACCATTGTTGTATTTCCTTCTCCTTCTTATATTTTACAATATATATATATATATATATATATATATATATATATATATTGAATGGACCGCTAGGTCTCCCGACTTAACCCGTTTGGATTATTTCCTCTGGTGTTATTTAAAAACTAAAGTGTATCTGAATAGGCCTCTAAACATAAACGAGTTAAAGCAGAGAATCCGGAATGAAATTCGCTTAATTTCCCCTCAGACAGTAAACAAAGTTCAACAAGAGTTTGTCTCTAGATTAGGATACTGTCTAGCGACTAACGGACAGCAGTTTGAACATTTAATTTAAATTGGGTTTGTTTTTGTTTTTTATTCAAGTTTTGTTTATCGAATAAAACTGACTTATTATTAAACAAACAACACGCACTTAACTAACGTACTTTCACTAAACTTATTTGACACTTTACAAACATTTTGTTTGTCAAGGCATACCCGATAATTGGCACTTTAAGCGAATAAGTTTGTATTGAATAAAACGGTTATTTATCAACCGATTTAGAATTTTTTGTAAAATTTTATTTCTGCATGAAAAATGCTATTAATTGAGGTATTACAAGGGTACATTGCCATTTAAAATTTTAAGTAGGGATGCTAGCGCTTAGGGGTTGAAGGGTGGGGGTTAAAATTATATAATTAAATGACAATTTAAAAATAAAAATCGACGTGTCATATATATATATATATATATATATATATATATATATATATACAGTGCTTCCCAAAAGTAACGGATAAATTCGATTAAATGATTATTGGCAATTTCTGAGTAAAAGCTCTGACACGTCGATTTTTATTTTTAAATTGTCATTTAATTATATAATTTTTAACCCCCCACCCTTCAACCCCTAAGCGCTAGCATCCCCTACTTAAAAATTTTAAATGGCAATGTACCCCTTGTAATACCTCAATTAATAGCATTTTCATGCAGAAATAAAATTTTACAAAAAATTCTAAATCGGTTGATAAATAACCGTTTTATTCAATACAAACTTATTCGCTTAAAGTGCCAATTATCGGGTATGCCTTGATAAACAAAATGTTTGTAAAGTGTCAAATAAGTTTAGTGAAAGTACGTTAGTTAAGTGCGTGTTGTTTGTTTAATAATAAGTCAGTTTTATTCGATAAACAAAACTTGAATAAAAAACAAAAACAAACCCAATTTAAATTAAATGTTCAAACTGCTGTCCGTTAGTCGCTAGACAGTATCCTAATCTAGAGACAAACTCTTGTTGAACTTTGTTTACTGTCTGAGGGGAAATTAAGCGAATTTCATTCCGGATTCTCTGCTTTAACTCGTTTATGTTTTGAGGCCTATTCAGATACACTTTAGTTTTTAAATAACACCAGAGGAAATAATCCAAACGGGTTAAGTCGGGAGACCTAGCGGTCCATTCAATTTGTCCTCGTCTACCAATCCACCTCATAGGAAATACCTGGTCAAAATATTCCCGTACTGGACGTGCATAGTGGGGAGGCGCACCATCTTGCTGTAGACAAATACTGGGATGAGGTAAATCAGGATCTTCTACATTGGGATGTAGTACCGCTAAAGCCCAAATTAATTCAAATTGGAGAAAATTCAGATACTGTTCTCCATTGAGTGTTCTCTCAAAAAAGTACGGTCCAATAACTTTATTACCCACTATTCCGGCCCAAACATTAATCTTTTGTGGAAATTTTGTATTTGCTTCCATCATCCAATGCGGATTTTCATTAGCTCAATAACGGCAATTCTGCTTATTAACGGTGCCATTTAAATAAAATGTTGCTTCAGCAGAAAACGTATTTCCTTCAAATCCAGGATTATCATTGCAAAGTTCCATCATTGTCTCACAAAATTGTGCTCGCCTATCAAAATCATCATCTGATAACTCTTGCGGTGAAACTTTTGCTTACAGAGAAAACTATGACTGCACTCTTTGATGCATTTAACTGTGAAGCGACTCCCGCAACGCTTGAATGTGGATTTTTCTGCACAAATAGCAAGTCATCCAATTCTGAATCTTTATCTAAAGCTGATGGACGTCCATTTTTAGATTTATCTCGTACGCGTCCAATATTCCGAAATTTATTTTCAATTAGGCTTATTGTTGATTGCGAGATTGGGGGGAGGTCGGGATGAATTACATTGAATAAAATTCGAACTTCTTTGTGCGTTCGAATTCTATCTCCAAAGCCAATCATCATTAAAATTTCAATCCTTTCGGCTTCGTTAAGTCTCATTTTTGCTGACTTATTATTAAACAAGCAGCACGCACTTAACTAACGTACTTTCACTAAACTTATTTGACACTTTACAAACATTTTGTTTGTCAAAGCCTACCCGATAATTGGCACTTTAAGTGAATAAGTTTTTAATGAATAAAGCAGTTGTTTATCAACGGATTTAGAATTTTTTGTAAAATTCTATTTCTGCATGAAAAATGCTATTAATTGAGGTATCACAAGGGGTACATTGCTATTTAAAACTTTTAAATAGGGAATGCTAGCGCTTAGGGGTTGAAGGGTGGTGGATTAAAGACTACATAATTAAATGACAATTTAAAAATAAAAATTGACGTGTCAGAGCTTTTTACTCAGAAATTGTCAATAATCATTTAATCGAATATATCCGTTACTTTTGGGACGCACTGTATATATATATATATATATATATATATATATATATTGCTATGTTCGTCTCGGTTCTACTCTGCGCGTCTAAATTCTATACCTTTTTTATATCTACCTCGGCTAGCTCAGTCTATTCAACACAGAGTGCCTTGCGACACGACAATAAGGAATGTTTATCCCCCTTTATATCTAGCTCCTATCTTAGAGAATAATAAAAACGAAAGTAACCACAATTTGTATAATAATCGAAAATAGGTACACTTTGTATTTTAATAACTTTTTACTTTGACTTTATATTCAAAAAGTAACTGCTGAATGAAATATTGACGTTTATCTGATTACACTAAAATAATACTCCCTTAAAGCCAGCAAAAATACCACTGTAATTTACTTGAAGCACTTTTGAACGTTCAACTGACCTTCTTTCTATTTGCATATTTTCTCAAAAGATTTTTGATGACCCTACAAATACTTCGATATAAATAATAGCAAATGCTAAGAATTGAAATACCGTCTTATGTTAATAAAGGATAATATATCGCTGGCCTGAGTTTTTCTTGCTTGTTTCTTAGAACTGCCACTGTATGTGAATTGTCAGCACCCCTGGATTGTTTTCAATTTGATTCTCTGGTACAGCTTCTCCATGTCAATTTGATTTTTAGCGTAGTTGCCCCAACTCGTTGACCAGAATGATTAATTAAGTTTAAATTTTTACCTTTGGATTTATCTTAGATTTTGTTTAGTTTTATTTTAATTATTAGAATTACTTGTAGTTACTAGGAATGACTTAGAGTTACTTGCAGTTCCTTAGAGTTACTTGGAGCCCCAAATCCTTAAATATTAGAATTAGATTTAATTAATAATTTACCTTACGTTCTTGAAGGTAAACGGCCGCTTCTGTTGTATTTATTGGCACTTGAATTTTCAATTTTATACCATTAAATTATTTATTTTGACTAAGTTCACTTTGCGTAATATTCTACTTTTAACTGAGTTAGTGCCTTGGTCACAGTGATACTTTTTGTTTACGAAGTCCGCGTTATTTATAAAGACTCGATCTCATATTTGTCTTATTGGTTTTACTCGCGTGTTTGTTGATTAAGGCGTTGCACCTTCCGCTATCATTGCAAGCCTTGGATTTTCTACAAATTTCTTGTCAAGACTCTTGTTAAATCATTTTATTTCACACGTAGGCGTTTATTTTGTATAGCATATTTCTCAGAAATTCCAAGTTTATATTCCATTCTATCACGTCCTCATATTTGTGTTTGCTGTTATTCAAATTTTTATCATGTTGCCGAGCGTCTGTTGTTTGTTGCAACTCATTATCATGTTTGTGTGTTGTATAACTTAACCCTACGCCCAAGGTCCCGGGTTCGAATCCCGACACGGTCCGCTTGAAAAATGTTAGGCGAGCATTTTTCACAAAAATACACCCTCGTTCGGATGAGAGGTAAAATGGAGGTCCCGTGTGTGAGTGTTGTCACGCACGTTAAAGATCCCTACCTTGCTTGGAACAGCAAGGGTTCGGCAAAATTCCAAATTTTCCAGGTAAAAAAAACTCGCTTCCTGGCCAATGTAGTACCTTCGGGTGGAGCATTGGAAAATCAAATGTAATGTATAACTTAACCTTTCATTTTCATGCGAATTTGTCAATGCTGAATAATGGAGAATTAATTATTGTAAATCTATAAGCGCGAGAACTGTGTTCGGTCTGCAATAAATGATAACGTATATGTATCCTTCTCAAATTTCAAGAATTGCCAACGCATACTACTGGCGGGGTTACTATATTTCTAACACCAAGGTTTTGCTGATATAGTAAAAACCACGAAACCTACGTCATAGGTGTCTAACTCAATTCAAAACAAACGGTTAAGATTATTTAAAAGCTAATATATGATAACGATAGTAATAAGATTTGCACGTGTTTTAAGTAAGGACATACGTGAACACGTTCATCTGGGAAAACGACAGAGAGGAGTATATGTCCGTATGTTTTAAAATTTATATATTCGGGCTATCTTTTGAACTAGATGCTATACATTGACTTAAAATTTTCAACTTAATTCGTACGAACACAAGTGATGACGCAGACGACTTTTTTCATGATTTCGACTTTAGGAACCTATCTATTTTACAAAGACACCTTTATACTATACTTCCAGTTGAAGGTCAGTTACATCAGTTCTATTATAAAATATTTAGCAACTTGCTCATCCCTTCATAAAATTCCTCAACTAAAAATACCTACTTTGAGTTTGACTTAGCTTTTACTCGATAAAGGATTTCAATTTAATCTAGTTACCATACTATTTATGTGAGTGCTAATCGTTTTTGTACATAAATTTTTACTACTACAATTTAGATTATTGGTGTTGGAGATGTTTGCATATTTAAGCAAACAATACTCATTACCAAAAAATTGAAACTTTTATTCTAGGTTTAATTGTAGCTATTTAAAACTCGTATCACATCATAAAATAATTATAGACTAGAAGAGCTGTTACAATGTACAAAATTACGCTAACGGAATGTCTGCCACCTACAGGAGACGATCAAATAACTCACATGCAGACACGTAAATTCTAAACTATAGAATTCGATATGCTAAACAAATAATTCACTTACCATCAACAGACCAAAAGAAATTATATTTGCAATATTGTGATAATTTGTTTTGACAGGTTTCGTGCAATAGGTATGTAGAATGGGTAGCAGGCATACTGATCAGTTACGTTCGTTTAGAGATAGAATTTTGACTTGGCATTTCTTGAACGGTGAATTTTTGTGTATAACTTATTGAATGTGTAACATACCGCGTCTTGAGGATTATCCCTTGTGTTAATTTAAATTACGATAGTGCATACGGCAATCAGGCTCGTAGTGTAGTATAACTAATGACAGAACCAGAATAATTACTTGCAAATATTAGCAGTTTTAATGTAAATAGTGTATATGTACTTTAACACAGTGTAATTAAAGATAAAAAAATGGTTATAATTAGTGAACTGTGTAAGAAGTACCTAAATAAATTCTCGTGAATGCATTTATTATGATTTCCTAAAAACGATGCCTTGGTGAAAAACGGATAATAAATTAAGGTATGTATATGTGTTATTATTTAAAGATGATATGGTAAAAGTACTCACATTCTGCATTTGCTGTTTATGCAGACCTGAATATGGAATATCGATTTAGACTTAGTATGCAATCTGATTTTGATTAATGCCTTCAATTATAGAATAATTATATTGGGATATGGCTCGATGCTGCTCATTATAGCGGAGTGAGAAATTTATACATGTGGCCCATGTTACCAGAACATGATTTTAGTAATTTGAAAGTTTTTGTAAATAACGTATCAAAAATCATGATATAGAGGAATTAAGCGCGATAAATAAAAATAATGTGCATCAAAAATTTTTTGTGTATCAGTATATATCAGTAGACACCTAACAGACATTTTACTTCCTACTCCTCTGATATCTGATCCTTCAATCTTTCACTTCATGCCTTCCACGTCCCAACTTCCGCCTTCTACTTCCACATTCATTCTTCTACGACTTCTCTTCCACTTTTTTCTTACACAAACTTCCTTTTCTCGTTTCCGTCCACTTTCTACCTTCCGCAATTTTTCCTTCCACGTTATACCTTCCACAATTTTTCTTCAAAGTTCCTCCTTTCACATTCTACCTAACGTTCTCCGCAAATTACCTTCCACGTTTTTCCATTGACACCGTTTTTACGCTCTATACGTCAGAATCGGTCAACAGATACTTTTAGACTGAACATCGCGGTCACATCCATTTAAAGCGCATATGTCACTTTTTCTGTCACAGAGTCATAGAAACGATTTTTTAAATAAATCACAAGCGCCAGCTGTGTTTCGGCTACCTAACCCTTTATTTTTTAATGTAGTACGACCTAACAATAAAAATGCAATAAAGATATTTAAATTTATTAAATGTGTCGCATCTTTGAAAATCGTGATAATAACAAGTTACAAGTAGGTAAAACAAATTTTATGAAGAAATATATACAAGCTTTGTACTATTATTCCTTGTTATAAGCGGAATTGGAAATATCCAATCTTCCAAATAATTGCGTGAGCGATTGTCTCACATCCACATATTCTAGGAATTGGTTTGGATGACAAATAGTTATTTATAATAATGTCCAATAATTCAAATTGCTATTATAATTAAATAAATAATTGTTCACACGACTCTCGTTTTTGAATATGATGTTAACACGCTTTTCATCTGTTACGTTTCCAACTGCATTTGTTATATCATCTACAAATTTTTCATAAAAATCTAAGAAGTCTCTACAATTCAATTCTTCCATTTTATAACATCAATTCTCGAAATTTAATAGCTTGAAGCACTCATACTCTTTCAAAGCAATAACATTTCGGTCTTTCTCAATTTTTAAGTTGAACCAATTCTCATCTTGAAATTAATTTACCACCCATATAATAAATGTATCGCTAATCAGTAATCATCTAAATTCTCTATCCAATTGTATTTCAACAACACCTTCTGTACTAGCTAGTCCATTTAGTTTGATGTGTTTTGAGTCTTGAGTAAATTGTCTAATTTTAAATTCCATTTGAAAATTGCCGAAGTTTTTCTATTTGAAATACCACATATTTAATACATATTTTGCAAACATTCTATTACACCAAACAACTCGGATGGATGGTTGAAGATTGCCGTGTAAAGCAAACCCAACTTCCACGATATTGTAGTAAAAAATTAGTTTAAAGTAACCTAATGTTTAGCTTGCCTTACCCACTAATTTGTGAAGGTTTAATAGTAGCACTATTACAACACCAGAAAAATCCATTTTTTTAACTTGAACTTCTCGACCTGATAATATTTAATATGCCGAGTTTAAACAGTTATTCTTTTTCTTTATATACTGGTTGGTGCGCATGCCTTATTAAATCTTGGGTGTATATTTTCTACTTCCGCTTTCTATCTTCCACATTTCTACCACATTTCTTCATCCACATTTTATTTTTGACACTCGACCTTCTACTATCTACGTTGTACATTTTACCTTCTCCATTCTACCTTCCACATTCTCCTTTCACATTTTTCCTTTAACATCTTACATTACATATTTTACCTTCCACATTCTATCTTTCAACTTCCATATATAAAGAAGTAAATTTGAATAAATCGAACAATTTTAAACTTACAGTGGTTATCAGCGGAAGAAGTGAGCTTAAGAAAATGTCGACTATGTTTTCAAAAGTGCTGCAGAAGCTGTAAAATGTAAGTAAAATTTTAAATATTAAGAAAACAAAAAGTTGCTTTACCCAAGACATCTTAGGCTTTATTATGTGCATGAGTCTCTACATTTAGAAGTAGCTTTTATTAATTAAAACAGTTATAGATAAAATGATTTATTTAAAAAGTTTCTTAATAATAACTTCATTTTCGCAGAACATTATTTTAAAATACTACAGTTTCTATTGCACAGTTCGAAGAATCATTTGTATGTAATAGATAATGGCTCGAATCATTAAAATCCTGACGGAATGTTTTCACACTCGGTACTCTAAAGTTTTCTATATTCCCAACATAGGTAGATAGTAGAGACAGAGGTTTTAACTGATTCTTTTAGATTCTTTCACGTAGACTGTAACATATCCAGGAATCATCTCTTATAAGTATAAAACTGAAGAATGACGTTTTAAATCCGTTGGTTGAAGCCGTGTTCCATTGCAATCCATCTATGTACTAGTTTCCAAAATGTATCTGTTTTCGACATCTTTATTCAAATGCGTAATATCCAAAGTAATTTCTAGAATTGCGTGACATATTTTATTATTTGTTAAGTTTATCATAGCAACTTCTTTAATAAAAAAATTCACTAGAGCGATACTGGACACCTTGAATGTCCAAGATAAAAGCCTTGTTTCCACTTCCAGAGCTGATACGTAAATGACTAAAGCTTAAAGCTAACCAATATGTACATCATCATCATCATTAGGTCTTCAGTCCTAGAACTGGTTAGACGCGTACCATCATTGTTCCCTATTCTGAACTAACCTACAGATTTCCCTGAAATATGCACAGTTTGCATATATAACTGTCTGATCTAGGTCTACATCTACCTCTTTTTTCCTATCTCTGCTTGTAATATATCACATACTATTCCCCAAAAATGCCTTAGAACGTATTCCGCCCTACTATTTCTCTTTTTCCCCCAGATATCCTTGTTCCCATACTATATCTGTAACTTATTTGTTATTATCTTTGTCTGTCCATGCTATCGTCCTCATACATCTGGAGCATTTCAAAAGACTGCTACCGTTTTTGTGTCTGCATTTTAGCCAACATTTTTTAACATGTTTCTATTTATACAATCGAGAGGATGGTTATTAAAGAAGTGTGCGATTGCATTATTGAAAGGCTTAAGTAGTCGTTTTTTTTATATTTATTTTGAGGGGGAAAATTCATTATGATTTAAGTTACCTCGTTGGTAGATTTTAACATGGTTCTGAGGCGACTCTATGGCGGGTTTACACTTGTCAGATACCACTGTTGTTCTATGAAGATTGTATATGGATCTGAGGCGACCCTATGGCGGGTTTACACTTGTCAGATACCAATGTTGTTCTATGAAGATTGTATATGGATCTGAGGCGACCCTATGGCGGGTTTACACTTGTCAGATACCAATGTTGTTCTATGAAGATTGTATATGGATCTGAGGCGACCCTATGGCGGGTTTACATTTGTCAGATACCAATGTTGTTCTATGAAGATTGTATATGGATCTGAGGCAACCCTATGGCGGGTTTACACTTGTCAGATACCAATACTGTTCAACGGAGATTGTATATGGTTTTGAGGTAACCTTATTGTGGATTTATACTTGTCAGATACCAATGCTGTTTTACAAGGATTGTTAATATGCTTATTTTTATGTAATTAGTTATTTTATGTATAAATAGAAATCATGTATGTAGGCTGTATTTCATGTTAATATTGCAAGGAAAACCCAGGAAAAACTTGCAATGCTACCTAGATATTGTGGGCATTTGATTTTCATTTGTTATTTCTTTTAGTAATGGAATCCATTGTTTACTGAAAGTCACGGATTCGTTTGCAACGCAGTTATTTTTATGTAGGGTTATATAGGCAGCTTCTTTGATTTTGCGTTTTTGGTGGTTTTCTTCTTTTTCTTCTTTTCAGGGAGTATGTGTATTCAGCTCGTTCCCTTTCTATTGTTTTCTAATTTTATACCCTATTTTACCGAGATTCAGTGAAGGAGGTTAAGCAACCTGTGGCTACCAAGATCCCCCAACACTTAGACATTTGCCGAAATAATGGTTTTCTAGTAAATCCTTTCACACACTTAACATTATTCGAGAATATTGCCCAACCAATTCTTGTAGTTACTTATAATAATCATCATGTTTACGCACAGTTAACTTTTCGTCATTAGTTTATCCATTTTGGGATTGGTTGGATGCGTACCTCCATTGATTTCTATTCTGGGCTAGCATACACATCTCCCTGAAACCCCTACAACCTACATCTTTTACTATCTGTGTGCAGTAGTCTAACCTAGGTCTGCCTCTTCTTCTCTTTTTTCCTATCTCTGCTTCTAAAATATTCCGCACTATTCCCTCATGCCGCAGTATGTGGCCTATCATCCTATCTCTCCTATTTTTTACCGTTTTCCACATATTTCTTTCTTCCCCTACAATTTTTAGTACCTCTTCGTTCTTAACTTTGTCTGTCCATGATATCTTCATCATACGTCTGTAACACCACATTTCAAAGGCTTCTACCTTTTTCTTGTCCGCTTCTCCTACTGTCCAGGCTTCACAGCCGTACAGTGCTGTGCTCCACACATATGTTTTAAGCAATCTTTTCCTTGTTTCTATGTTTGTGGTCTTTGAGCACAATAGTTGCTTTTCAACGAACTTCGTTCGTTTATGAAATCGATTTGTCGTCCGTCTGTCCGTCCGTCCGAGGCCTTTCTAATGGTCGGACATCAATGTGTGATACATCAATCGATTCAGCTCGGTGTCCAGAGCTTAAGTTTTGATGTCAGTTAAAATCGGGCCACGGGGGCGCCGTGCCCCCGCGATATTCCGTCGGGAAAAAAAAAATTTCAAATAGGTCCAAAATTAATGTGCGATACATATTTGGACTCCCATAACATAGCTGAGTCGAAATATGGTACCCCCACAAAATCTGACCACGGATACCCGACCCCCGGGGAATTAATTTTATCAAAAATTTCAAATAGGTCCAAAATTAATGTGCGATACATATTTGGACTCCCCTAACATAGCTGAGTCGAAATATGGTACCCCCACAAAATCTGACCACGGATACCCGACCCCCGGGGAATTAATTTTATCAAAAATTTCTAATAGGTCCAAAATTATTGTGCGATACATAAATTGTTTTAAAGTAAGTCTACATTTAGAAGTTCGTTGCGACAATGCCTTGCATTTTCAACTTGTTCTTGTTAAATGTAGCACGACCTTGTGCTAATCTTTGTTTTATATCTTTTGTGCTTTTCCCATCTTGCGTTATTTGGCTTCCTAGGTAGCAGAAATCCTTAACCTCTTGTAAGTTCGTGTTAAATACTTGTATTCTTGTTTTTGATTTATTTTCCCCACCTTTGCAAACTAGAACTTTAGTTTTAGTTTTGTTAATTTTCATACCGTATCTCTCTGTTAGAACCGTTTCCATTTCATTAAGAGCCGCTTCTAACTCTTCCTTGCTAGATGCTAATACTGCTATGTCATCTGCAAATCTAAGCATATCAATTTTTTGTCCCTGCATAGTAATTCCAAATGTCTTTCTGCATTTGACAGTATTCATTGCCTCTTCTATGTACAAGTTAAAATCAATGGGGATAGGGCACATCCCTGTCTCACCCCTTTCCTGATGTTTACTTCTCTACGTTCCTGCTCTAATTCTATTACTGCTGTTTGCTCTTTGTATAAGCTATGTACTATTCGTCTATCCCTATAACTCATTCCAATCCTTTTGAGTATTTCAAACATTTTTTCCAATTTACATTGTCGAATGCTTTTTCCAGATCTACAAACCCTATATACATGCTTTCCCTTTTCTATTGTTTTCTCCATTATCACTCTCAGAGCTAAAATAGCCTCCCGTGTTCCCCTGTTTCGCCTAAACCCAAATTGGTCTTCTCCTAGTATTTCTTCAGCTCGTTTTTCCATTCGTCTTTGCACAATTCTAGTTAATATTTTTGACACGTGTGCTGTCAAACTTATTGTTCGAAAATTTTCACATCTATCCGCGCCTTTCTTTTTTGGTATAGTTACTATGATGCTACGTTTGAAATCTTTGGGTATCTCGCCTGTCTCATACATATAGCTTACAAGTTGGAAGAGACGTTCTGTTACTGCTTGTCCAGCGGCTTTTAGAGTTTTTGCTTGCAGCTTATCTGTACCCGGCGCCTTACCATTTTTCACACTCTTTAATGCTAATTCAAACTCGTCTCGAAGTAAAGGATATCCCAAGTCATCATTTTCAATGTCTGATTCCTGTTCTAATGCAGTTAGTTCCTCTCCTGCATATAAATTCCCTATATATTCTTGCCATCTACTCACTTTCTCTACGTTTTCTATAATGACGTTTCCTTGTGCGTCCCTTATATTTTTGCTATACGGTTTTATATCCCTAAAATTCATTCTAATTAATTTGTATGCTTCTTCTGTCTTTCCTATTTCCATCTTAGTTTGTATTTCTTTGCACTTTTCATCAATCCATTGTTCTTTAGCTTTCCTGCATTTTCGAATAATTTCCCATTTTATGGCTTTGTATCTCTGTTTTCCTGTTTCGTCTGATTTATTTTTGTATTTTCGTCTTTCTTCTATTAAATTCACGATATACTTTGTTATCCATGGTTTCTTATTTTCTTTTTGTGTATACCCCAAAATATCTCTGGCCGCCATGTCTAGGCTGGATTTAATGTTATTCCATTCTGTTTCTACTTCCTTAGTTTCAGATATTTTCGCGATATCATTCAGCAATTCATTTGACTTTTTTTCAAATCTTACTTGAATATCTTTGTCTTTTAGTTTCTCTAAGTCCAAGTGCCTTTTTCCGTTACTCTTTTTCAGATTTTTAAATTTAAGTGCGGCCTTCATAATTACGATGTTGTGGTCAGTATCTATATCTGCTTCTGGGTAGCTTCTACAGCCTTTTACTTGATTCCTAAACCGTTGTCTAACAAGAATGTAATCTATTTGATATCGTCCTATATCTCCTGGCATCTTCCACGTATATCGTCTTCTAGCATGATGTTGAAATAATGTGTTTGTGATGATTAAATTGTTCTTGTCGCAAACTTCTACCAGCCTATTTCCCCTGTCGTTTCTCGTGCCTAAACCAAATAAACCTACTACCGCTCCTTCCCTACCCTCACCTACCACAGCATTAAAATCCCCCGTAATTATTAAATTTTCATGTCCTTTTACGTATCTTAATATGTCTTCGATATCTTTGTAGATGGCTTCTACCTCTTCGTCACTGTAGCTAGAGGTGGGCATGTATACTTGTATTATTACTGTGTTTACCGGTTTAGATTCTAATCTAACCATGAGTACTCTTTCGTTCTTTTGTAAGTAATTTTCCACACAGTGTCCTTTCTTTTTCCGCATAACTATCCCCACACCCAAATTTCCATCCTCTGCTCCTGTATGAATTACCCTGAAGTCTCCACTCCAAAAATCCCCCGCCTCTGGCCACCGAACTTCGCTGATCCCTACTATGTCTAGTGATAACCTATTCATTTCGATTTTTAGGTTCTCTAGCTTACCTACTTGTTCATACTTCTAACATTCCACGCTCCGACTCGCAGAATGTTCCCGACTCTTATTTTTAACTTTCCGATCGCATCCTCCGAAGTAGTCCCCTTCCGGAGATCCGAATGGGGACTATTTTAACTCCGGAATCTTTTACCCCAGAGAATGCCATCATTTTATTATAATTTAGCTACGCTGTGTACTTGGGAGATAATGTGGTGGTTTCCCGTTGCCTTACACATCGCGGTAGTGTGTTTTAGACTGCCATACCGATCCCTATGGTCTCTGCCAATTTAAGTACCGAAAGAGCCGCTGCCCTCTTTCGGGGACCTGTCTTAGTCTGGTTCCTCACTAACGACCCTACTACTTTGGTTGGACCTGTAGTTTGGCTCTTTAGTTCATTAGAACACGCAAGCCATTTCACCTGTTCTAGTAATTTAGAACTTCGGCAAGGTGCAGGTCCATTCGAAATGGAATATGTACATATAGAATCAAATCTTTTCTATTAATCCAGCTTCTTCTACCACATAACCAAGAAACTAATAGTTCCTGACCATGATTTCGTTTACGTGTAACATCTTCCACTAAGTACATGTTTGATGCTCTCGTAGGTTAGATCTCTTCCATATTGAAACATCCAAGAATTAGTTGCCTATCCAAATCTTCTAATAAACATGCAACTAGTTGTGTTGTTGAATTATCATGATAATGAATAATTCGGTGCTCTAGCTGGTGTGCGATCCATGGCCAAATACAGTATTATATTTTGATATGCACAGTGTATCACCCAGGCTGTGTAATTTCTTTCTATTTGTAGCGCCATTAATGTCGACGGTGATAAGGTAGTATGTAGATGGCGGGACCTGAAAAGTAGATCTACGATAAACCCATCTATGCACGATGGTAGAGAAGTTTTCTGATCCAATTTAGAAAGATGTCATTTTATTTATGGGAACCGAGATAAATGCCATTGCATTCCTTACATATTTTTTTATTATATTACGTGAAGATTTTTTTAAAAATAGGGTAAGTTGGCGTTAATAGCTGTACAAGTTTAAGCCGTTAAAGTATTAAAATCCCATTGCTTTTATTATATAATTTGAATTCCTCTGTAATAATAAGATTGTTATATTGTTATGAAGAAAACAAATGAACCCATAAAGACAATGCACCATCTTGGGGTGGAGGAAATAGATGGGATAACAGAACTTGTTATTGACGGAATTAAAAAAATGTACATGGAAACAAAGTATAAGAAACAAGAAAATATCTCAAACTTTGCGAAAAGTTATATAACTAATGTAAAAGTATTTTGAACCAACAGACCTCCCCTGATCGGATCACTTCAAACAGAAAGGATAATTATCTGCGTACCTCTCGTATTCAACCTTTAAGGAAAAATGGTATCCCGAAAAGACTTCCAATAAATGTTTAATCGTCTACTGCAAGTTTAATGATCCATCTGTATTTTTGAGTATAACTCCTTGACAGAAGCCGTTAGTAGATTTATTCACAATTGATTGTATCTATATGGTGTTTCAATAAAGTTCTACAAACAATATTGTTTTGGTATTATCGTTTTTCTTACGTGACTACGGTGCGGCCCTGCATAGCACAGAATGCCTTGAAATGACGCGAAATGGCAATCAATTTCCGAGAAACCATTATATCGTTATTATCCAGATGTATTGGGGAAGGATGAAGACGAATACAGAGAAGTCGGTTTATGGAGTAAACTATGATTCCGAAACCGATACATGGAGTTTGAGGAAAAGTGTGCTGGAAATTGATCCTGAACAGAATTACATAGCCTTACCTAATAGTGTTTATCCTGACACTAAAGGTTCCTGAAAATGGAAAAGAAAAGAGCGAAAGTTAGATAGCCGAAGGAAAGCAAGTAATTAATTATTTGCAAACCATAACGAGAACATACCTAAGCGTGACCATTGAGAAAATAGCTGAGTCCCTTTGGCTATGTATTAGCAAAGGTGTGTTAAATTTTGTGACATCCGCAGATTTTTAACAGAATCAAACAAAACCGATGGAATTGAGATGGATTGGTTTCAAAGCAACAAGGATTGAGAACAATCAACCTAATTGAACATTAATTCAGTCCTGGTCCCATAGAATTTTTTATCCATAATAAGAATCAACTGTAGGTTTAGTAGTTGAGTAGAAATTTATCTTGTTGTTTTGTTAGTAGCATTTATGCATAACGCTTATTAGAATTAATATTGATAATATATACCGTACACCAGTAGTGTAAAGTAGAGTGTTAATTTTATTAAACATATATAACCTGGGCATTGCAAATTTAATTGAAAATTTGAGACATCTTGTTACGATAAAATCCTACAAACGATCTTTTCTGTACGAATATTAATTCAAACTACTGTTATTTAAAAGGACCAAAAAAGTCGCGACACGATTCCTATATTACTTTAAATCATAAAAATCGATCAAAAAGCTCGATTTCCTTCCTATTAAAATTAGTGCTATTTTATAAAATTTTATTAAGTATTTACTATATAGTATTTTGCCTTATAAAATCAAACATCTGCTTATCAGCTTCGCTTTACAAAATATTTGATCGCACAAGAAATATTAAAAATTATATTTCATTTACGTTTAAGCCGCGATCGTGTATTTAATACATAATCGTCGTTTTTCAGCTAATACGATAAACAATTATCTGTGCGCATATGTAAAGCGAGAGTCGCTTTTGGGTTTCCGTGGAGTCAAGTCGTGCTCGTGTTTGACATCATTACGTTCAGTTATCACAAATCTATGTCTGCGTTTCGCTGTGAAATTATGTGTTAGTGTAAGTATCCCTGTCATTTCTTTCATATTTCCCACAACATTCCAGAAGATCGGATCAATTGCACCTGTGTGGCATCAGCTTGGTAAATGACTTTTTTTTACCTGTGGCTTTGTTAAATTTACGTACTTTAATAGTATCGGTAGTCCGCTGCGCTATTGAAGGAAAAACCATTACATTTCGTCCGATATCGGGGTTGTATTAACCGTCGCTAATATATTTTCTAACACATGCGGTAAATACGTTTCAATCACAGCTGCACATACATTTATGGCTTTCTTTTAAAAGATTGGGCGGCCTTAACCACCTGTCTAGTAACTGAACACTTGGAATGAGTTTGTTGTCTATACTAAGTACTTCTATCAAGCTGTATGCTGTTATCTTGCAGCTGCACAGGTGTTCAAAGTAATAAGCTTGTTCCCTTTGTTATCTGTTGTCTCTTTATTTGCAAGTTGTGATTTACAGATGCTATATTTCTGTAGCTGCTATCTGAGAATTCTATACACTTGATCCTTCGGAGATATTTTTGAACTCAAACACCTTCTCTCCTACTTGGTTCATTTTTTATAAATACAAACCGTGGTTTGAAAATTACTCATTTGAAGCAACATCTTTTTGGCAAAAAAAGATGTTGTGTCACGATATTAAAATGATTTCTGTACTTAGTGACCTAGTTTAGTAAAACTGGTTGATTCAGGGTCCCGTCATTCAAAGAAGCAGTCCACATTTTCGGAATCCTGAAAGATGATACTGGAAAGACAGGCAGCTTGGTGTAAGTTACAGTTTTCTGTTTTCATTACTTTTGATGTTGCTGTGTGAAATAAGCACTTCGTTTCCTGTTCATAATTTTCTTACTCATGATTATCCAGTAAATTTCAGACGACACGTTACAAAGTTACGTTCACAGTGCACGAGTAATTATGTAATTATTTTTCAATTCGTAGTTAGTTAAACTAAAGCTTATGTTAGGGCATTTGTTACCCTTACCTTTCCCTTGTATATTTATGTTAACGTCAACAATATGCTTTTCAAATTCTAATTTAGAGCATGGGAACACCCGGCTTATTTACGTTAGGGTTATGTTTTAGAAGTTTAATGTTACGTTATTTCTTGAGGAAGTGCACTTCACAAAGCAGAATGTATGTATATTATGTAAACCTTTTTCTTCGAGGTAGAATTACTGTAAATTTATGTCTAATTTTCTTTTGTACATATTTAGGTCTGGACAATTTATGTAAGTATACTGGTATGTAAATATGTAATTAATATTTAAATTCTAAGATTTTATATTTGTTTAAAAATTTATATTTTCAACGAACTTCGTCCGTTTATGAAATCTATTTGTCTGTGTGTCTGTGTGTCCGAGGTCTTTTTAATGGTCGGACATCAATGTGTAATACATCAATCGATTCAGCTCGGTGTCCAGAGCTTAAGTTTTGATGTCAGTTAAAATCGGGCCACGGGGACGCCGAGCCCCCGGAAAAATCCACAGGTAGAATTAAAATTTAAAATAAGTTTAAAATCAATATGCGACAAATATTTGAACAATTTATGGCATTTCATGCCAATTATTCCAATATTATAGACATTGTTTAAACTTAAATTTTGATTACCGAAAATAATTAGATTCATATAAAAAAAAAAAATTCTTATCTTATTGATGAGAACTAATATATAGCTTTTAAAATTTTTGTTTTTATCTGAATACTTATAATTATTACAACATAATAATTTTAATTTCTTCAATTTGTTTTAAAGTAAGTCTACATTTGGAAGTTCGTTGCGACAATGCCTTGCATTTTCAACTTGTTATATATGTAATATGCAAATTGACGCTTCGTTTACATCACGTTGTGGCGGGACGATTGCCAAATGTTCATTTTTTGTTGTTGTTTTGTATATATCCCATTTGGGACTATGTATTAAAGGTTGATAATAAATCGGTTTAGGGAGGTTTTCAATTTTTCTTTCTGTGGGACCTACCCCACTCTACGATATTTTGAGCTAGCCCAAAATCTAATTCTTGTGAATTTCTATTCTACCCTTCTATCTGTTTTGCTACGGTATTTGATGTAGGCGATTTTCTTTACTGACTTTACTGCCTTCTTTGGTGCCTGCACGGAATATCGTAACAATATTGGAAACTATTGCAGTTCGATTATCAAGATTTTAGCTAATTAAATATGAATTTTCGCAAATCTATGTGTACTTATTTACAGATTGTTGTTGTCGCTGATATTTAAATTGATTTGGGCAATTTAAAAATTTTATATATATACTTGTTTACAGAACTCCATTCCACATGGAGGTCGACGTAACTAAAATCCTCAGAAATACTCGTTGTCAGAAGCATTCTCACTCGACTAGACTAGACAAGTTGGCGCGCATAATTGAAAGCCTTTCAAAGTGAGTGTTATTGGTAAACCTAGTTAAATATTACATTTTTCGATTTTGTTCCATTTCTATAATTACTTCTAGAGGGATCCACTACGCATCTCTGTAGTTAGTCGGTGCACTTTTAATTTGTTGCGGGCAATTACAAATTTAATAATTTAATACCTGATACACCCGTAACAACCCGACTATATTTTTTTAAACCGAATCGGAATAAAAAGTTTTCGAACTGAACAGAAACTATGTCGAGGTTCGGTTTGGTTCGAATCCATAACTATTAAAAAGTTTGTTGCTAGGATGATTGGTAATTGATTTAGTGCAGAACTCAGTTTTTGCCGAATCACTTTGCTGTTTCCATAAACAAAACACCGTCGAGACCGAAGCAAAATCGGTTGAGTTTGAACACGAACACCACCGTCTGTCTATCATCACACATTTGCGAATATTAAATAACTTAACTAAACATACATTAAAAGAAATAGAATTTACTTAAATTCTTTTTTTTTAAATGATAATAGTTTAAGAATATATAAATCTATATCAGAATGCGGTCAGTGATATCAGAAAGATATAACCGCGATAGAAGTAGTGCTACAATCTTACAATCTACGTAAAAATATAGGCTGGGAAACAGAAACTGTATTACCTAGAAACAAAACTCCTGTGTACGTAGATCATCGTTACTGAATTGAAAAGGTAGCAAAGTGAGTATTTTATATCTTCATCTTCAATACAATATATGGACGCTGTTTAGATTATATAATTATTCTTGTACAGCTTTTTTGTAAATAGTATACTATTGTCTATCTCTATTTCTCGTAGATTTTAAGTAATAATAATTACCTATAATAGCGCCTTTATGTAGTTCTTACATAAACACGAAAGCGAATATAACCATAAAGGATTTTATTGTGTAAACATTATTAATATTATGATCCTGCCATTCAAATACATTAATATATGGTGCTTAGTTGCTCGAATGCGTTAAGCCGTCCTTTTTTATCTTATTTAATGCTAACTCACGATCTTATCTGTTTTACCATGTCAAACATTAGTTGATTTTTCAGGGAATTCCAATTCAGTGTGTTGTATTAAGTCCGCTTTGAAAAAACCTTCAGAAAATGAGTAAAGTACAAGAATTTCAACAAAAGTGCCACCATAGGAACTTCCTTCTGCAATATATAGCAACATTTACAGGTATTTATAATTGAGGACACTTTTCATTAGTGACAGAAACCTGATTTTTAGCAAACTTAACTGCTGTGAGCTCTGGGATGCATTCTGGTTGGCCTACACCATCACTTCCCCAGCTACTAGATAAAGAATCTTTAATTCCTACAACCAGCTCAAATGGTTCTTGGATTGCCGTAATGCCTTGTGTTGGATCACCCCTAGGTGCAATATTAGGAGCACTTTTGGTAGATAAAATAGGACGAAAAACCTGTATGTTGATAGTTTCTCCTGTGTACTTCATTTCATGGCTAGCAATTGCTTATGCTCAAAGCTTACTAGTTTTAATTATTGCGCGATTTATAGTTGGAGTTATGGACGGAATATTATTTACGGTACTTCCCATGTATTTAGGTGAAATATCGGATCATCGCATTAGAGGGCAGTTAGGCTCCAGTTTAGCAGTCTCCTATCTTTTAGGTTTTTTACTAATTAACGTGGTCGGACTGTACTGGTCTATTAAAACTACTGCTTTGATTGCTTCGCTTGTACCTGTTTTGCATTTTGTTTCATTTATTTTAATGCCCGAAAGCCCCTACTATTACCTATTAAAGGGTGAGAATAGCAAAGCAGTTTCCAGCTATAAGAAATTTACACGTACTAAAAATGCTGAGGAGGAAGTCAATAAATTAATTTCCCACAACAACAATGTTAGCGAAGAAGGTTCTTCAAAGTATTTAAACCTGTTTTTGAAGAAAGGTAACAGAAAAGCATTTCTAATTGCTGTAGGACTGCGGTTTGTTCAACAATTTAGCGGATACTACACGATTGCATTTTACTGTTTAATAATCTTCAACCAAGCTGGAGGGTCTATTTCAGGACGAACGGCAACACTCATATATTTTACAGTTCAACTAATAGCATCGGTTGCTAGCTCCAGCTTAGTTGATAGGATCGGAAGAAAACCGCTATTAATTGTTTCAGTCATTGGAGCTAGTTTTTCATTAACGGCTTTAGGAATTTATTTCTATTTGAAACAGGAAACCGTTTCAAACAATCCAATGTTGGGTTATATACCTATAGTCTCGCTGTTGTTATATAACATTTTATTTAATTTTGGATTAAGTACCATACCTTTACTCGTACTAGGAGAGTTTTTTCCAACTGATGTCAAAGCATTTGCTTTATGCGTAGTAGACATTTTTTATGGTTTGTTTATTATTTTGGCATCAAAATCCTTCCAAATTGTAAATGATCGTTTCGGGATGCATGTTTCTTTTTTAACTTTTGCAATATGTTGTGCGGCTGGTTTAATATTCATTGTATTTTGTGTACCTGAAACCAAAAGGAAAACATTGGAACAAATACAAAGGGAACTAAGTGGTGAAAACCTAATTTCGAACACTATTCGAGAAATACCGTTAAATGACGCTGTGAAAATGTAATTTAATGACATATTCTCCAGAAGAATTTAATTTGTTATTACTTTGTATGACAAAAATTTACATAGCAACTTCTATCTACTACTAAAAAATATACTAGTACATTTATCATTGTTGCTTGCAAACTGATGTTTTGCCAACCATTCGTTCACTTCTATTTTGTCTGTACCGCTAACAAAAATTAACACAAAGAGCTTAAATACCAAAGGTTTTAATAACACATGCCAGTGGTTCGTTCCCCCAATTCCCTTTAGGTACAGAAAGAAGTATGTTGCAATTTATATTCCCTTAAGTTATTATCAAGGTACACTGTATATTTTATTTAAATGTAGATCATTCACTTCAACAAATAAATCTGTGTATTATTTATTACTATTACTATTTACTATTTTAAGCATCGTTCTGACATTAAAGTATCCAGAGTGGAACGATGTACGCCACGCTTGGCTTCCTACTTTGAACACTTATTACGATGCAAATATATCGTCCACGTGGCTTCATCTGTGCTAGAACTATATATACAATATACTGCAGCACTAGCTTTTCAACACAACTATTATTCAAAATTTTATTAGTTTTTTTTTTCTATTATATTTAACATTAAATTAAGTGTTGTTCTCACTTTTATTTTTACACTTTTTGCTCAGATGTAAAGTACTAGGGCGTAAGTTACCATTTATTAGAATTTGGTAATGAAAATAAATGGCAGAAATTGTGTTTTATTTTTAACATTTAACTCGTGACTAAATCTACTCAGTTTGGATCTTGATTTATCAAACCCTTAACGAAGTTCTTAACAGTAAATTCACTAACGCCATCTATATTTGAAACTTTTATATCGTTTATGAGTGCTTAAGGAACCGCATGCCGATCAGGGTAAAAATCTTGAAACAGCATATTTCAAGAAGTATGTCTGTTGCTAGGATGAAAAAAACTATAACAACACTATTGCACCCCCTATCGGAAGGCATAATAAAACGCATGAATTATACTTGGGGCAAGTACCTCTCCCAACACCAGAGAGATTGTATCCAATATCTACCTTTATTCCTATTGGTTTAACGATTTTCGGTTCATGAAAGTACTGGACAGACTCCTACATGCGCTACGCTGGGAAGAAGTGAGACGAACAAGCAACCAAACTTACGAGGTTGAACAAAGTTCAGGCCCGAATCATAATTAATTCATGTCTGCGTTCAATGATGCGGGCAAGGCAAGATTTTGGTGTGACCAAGATGTTCAGGACAATCTATTCGATAAACCCTCGGACTACGTTTTCGTACATTGTGTAAGGTAGGACTTTGATACGTTCCGAGTTTTTACTGTGTTATTTAAAAATAAACGTTATTGGTCTGGATTAGCTTCGACACAACAACAGAGGTGGCGGAAGCAATACAGCTAAAGTTCCAATATCGTCATATTTACTTCCAGGTAACCAAGCATTTGTCTTTTTGACAACCATATTACATGGGTTTGTGGAAAGCGCTAATAGACCTCAAAAACCAGATGATTAAATTCGGGGATAAGAAGTTGGCCATACCCAAGATCGGTTGTGGATCCAATAGATTGAAGCGAAGGGCAGTGAGTAATATGCTACTTGTATTATTCCCGATAGCAATTGGTCCAGACTCATTGGGTGTGGTTTCAATCTAAAAGGTACGTTACCCGTTATTACTCATCCCTTGGTTTCGGTAGCATAAGGACAGCAAAAACAGTCAGTAATATCTGGTAGCGACATGCAACCATAATATTTTACTTTTATTTAATTATTAAATTTGTAGATCTGCTGCAACTCTCAGTTGCGGCGTTCGCTTTTGACCTTGTGGTTATTGTGGCTGCGGTTCCTCACATAACCCGCCAGGCAAGGAGTAGTATTAAACTAACTTCGGTTGAAGATAGACGTGTTAATGTAGCTTAGCGTGCCGACGTACCGAATTATGTACGGATGTGCCTTGAGCGTTATTTTGTATTTTTAATATTCATGTATTTTTATTGTTCGACTTGCAATCGGTCTTTTATACCGATCGTGAGGAATATACGTTTTTTTTTGTACGTATAAAATTTTTATTTCTAAAGATATGGTGAATATTAAAGCATCATATTTTTAAATGGTCCTATCGAGATTACGGATGTTACGAGTGCATTTTTAAACAATCTAACGTATTTTTAAACGGTTCTTAAAGTCTTAACGGAAGTCATGAATTATAAAATTTAAAGTAACATTTTTGTGTGTTCAAACGTTCGTTGTAGTTTCTGTACGGAAAGCAAGCTGGTTAATTCCAAAACAAGGTCATATCAGCGCGGCGACAGGCTATCCACGCAGGAATCAACGAGGGTCGAGTGCTTTTACACCAGATCAGACAAGTATTCAACTACTCACCATCATTTGAGTGGAGCAACGTCCAGTTTGGAAACGTGCGACTGCACACGTGTCTTTGTTATCTACACAAAGACGAGCAGGTATTATGTATCGCTTATTTTGTGAAACCTGTTAACGAATTTAATTTCGACTATTTTCAATTAAAACTTGTTGCGTTGAAATAAGATTATTTGTTTGTCGATTAGTGGTGTTACTATAAATTTTTCTTGTTTTCAAAATGTCTAAAGGAAAGAAAGCTTTGTTAGCAGAACGACCATTTTTAAAAAATTGCATAAGTAGGGCTAATGCTTATGTAACAGAATGCGGGTGCTTTACTTCAGAGGTGGATTTTGAAGAGGTGGAAGTAAAATTTGAGCTACTAAAAGCTAGTTTTCACGAATTTATGCAAATTAGTCGTCAATTGCAAGAGATTGATAACGGGAATTTTGAGGAAGTCGCTGAGGTAGAAAATTTATATACTTCAACTTTTGAAAAATTCAAAAGAATTGTGAATAGGCAGGACAAGTCTGATAATGCGCGCGAAACGACAAATTTGTCGAATAGCGGAACTAGAGTTCAAAATAATGCAGCCAGAAGTAATATAAAACTAGAAGCGTTACAATTGCCAATTTTTGCTGGCCAAATTCAAAATTTTAAGTCCTTTTTTGAGTTATTCATCACCTTGATTGATAAAAATCAAAATTTAGAGAAAATAGAAAAAATATTATATTTACGCAAGCATCTCAAAGATGAGCCTTTAAGATTAATTTCAGCATTGCCAGTTGAAAATAATTCTTACGATACCGCTTTGAACATTTTACAAAAAAGGTACAATGACGATTATTTAATCATTGATTGCCACATAAAAGATCTAATGCAATTATCTATTTCTAATTGTAATGATTCTGTATTAATGAGGGAGCTTGTTTCAAAAATAAGGCAAACTATTGCTTACCTAAAAAATTTAGGAGAGCCTATATGGGATGCGATGGTCGTAAATCTCATTTTAGGAAAGTTAGACATTTTTTGTAACCGTGCTTTTCAAAATGAAAGAAAGTCTAATTCTAGGGCTAATTTAGATGAATTATTAGAGTTTTTGGACAAGCGGGCTTTGAATGCGGAGCTTAGCAAACCTTGCGGATTAAAAGTTCCCAATTCCAATAATAAAACCCCGTTCAAGAATAGTAATTCTAATTTTAAAGCTGTTTCAAACGCTGCCACGATTTCAGCCAATGCGGTTAAGGTCAAGCAGCGGGTGGAAGCGGGTGCAAGGGATCGAACTGGTTCCCATGCAGGTAATTGTAGTTTTTGTAAAAAGGGTGTACATAAGATCTTTATATGCGATGTATTTAAAGATGCAACGCTATCAAAGAGGAAAACAAAATAAAATTTGTACTAGTTGTTTGAATTTACATGAGGGTAAACAATGTTCAGTAGACATTAAATGTTTTATCTGTCATACAAAACAGCATCATACATTTTTACACAGAGATGCTCCCAAACAAGAAACCGAAAATTTAGTAGCCGCTCAAGGAGTAACTGAGGTGCGTTCCGAAGTTTCAGATTTTGTTTTGTTACCTACGGCTACTGTATTACTAAGAAATGTAAAGGGGGAGCAAGTGCCTGCTCGAGCTCTGTTAGACTCGGGTTCTCAGACAAGTTTTGTTACGACTAGTTTAAGCAAAAAATTAGGGCTAGATTCAAATGTTTCTGAGCGACCTGTTCAAATTTCTGGTATTTCTAGCAAATCCACGCCATGTTCAAAATGGTTAAACTTGCATATTCGTTCAAGGTACGGTAATTATGAGTTTTCTCATAATTTCGGTGTTATGAAAAACATTACAGTTGAAATACCGCAGGTAAATTTTAATCTGAGTAATTTTAAAATACCAATAGGTCTGGCGTTAGCAGATGAACAATTTTACGAATCCGCCGGAATCGATATGCTTCTCGGAGCGGACATTTTCTTTTCGATTCTATTACCACAAAGAATTAATTTGGGTATAGGTCAACCTTACTTACAAAATTCCTATTTTGGATATTTTGCAAGTGGTACGATTAACCAAAAAATTAAAACAACGAATGCCGTGCAATTGCATGCTGTGTCATTGCATGGAACGAGCTTTTTACAACCCGAAGCAAAAATGGAAGATCTTATGAATAAGTTTTGGGAATGTGAGAAGGTGAGCGATAAAAATAGCGAAGAAGAACTGTCAGAATTTATGCTGGCGGAGCAATGTTTTTCGACTACATTTAAAAGAATTGAGGGTCGGTTCCAGGTTCGACTACCTTTAAAGGTCGACCTAGAAAATTTTGAGTTAGGTGATTCTGCTCAAATGGCTATTAAAAGATTTCAAAGTTTAGAACGGCGCTTTGCAAGGGACGAAACGTTGTTTTTAGGATATTCCAAATTTATTAAAGAATTTTTAAGTCAAGGTTTTGCAGAAGCAGTTAGTGTTGGTGTGTTTGAGTCACACAAAGACAATTGGTATTTTTTACCACACCACTGCGTCATTCGTGATGATAAGATTACCACCAAATTAAGGGTCGTCATGGATGGTAGTGCAAAAACAAAAAAGGGAGTTTCTTTAAACGATATTTTAAGAAACGGGGCTATTTCCCAACCAGAATTATTCGATGTTTTACTTTTGTTTCGAACTTATAAATATATTTGCATTGCAGATATTAAGCAGATGTATTTGCAAATTGAGATCGATCCTGAACAAAGAAAACTTTTAAATTTCTTTTGGAGAGATCCGATTACCAATCAAATTCAGATTATACAATTTAAACAATTGCCCTTTGGGCTTAAATCTAGCTCACATTTGGCAACTCGAAGCTTGTTTCAGTTAGCAGTTGAGAGTCAACAGGAGTTTCCCCTTGCCGCGAGCATTTTGAAAATAACACTTATATTGACGATTGTCTTTTTGGTTCTAATAAGAAAGAGGAACTAATACAAGCGCAATCCGAGCTGATCAAGCTACTCAAATCAGCAAAATTTCAATTACACAAATGGTGTTCTAATGAAATAACTATTTTAGAAAATATTCCTAAAGAGTTACATCATGTTGAAAAAATTAATATTTCTGAAGGGAACGGGGAAGTTTTAAAAACCCTAGGCTTATCTTTTAACGTAGTCACCGATAATTTCACCATGAGTTGCAGTATTACTACTCCTCCCTTGGTGTGTAATAAACGCACTATGTTAGGTTTTATAGCAAGACTTTTTGATCCATTTGGGTTCATAGCACCTGTTATCACTACGGCAAAGGCGTTAATGCAAAAAATATGGAATTTAAATATCGGATGGGATGATGAAATACCTAATGATATAAAAAGAGAGAGGGAAAGTTTCTCCCAAGGATTGATTAACCTGCCGGCCATAGAGATAAACAGAGATTTAAAAATGCAGGGGGCTAGCTTAATTCAATTAATTGGATTCTGCGATGCATCTCAGATGGCACATGGAGCATGCATTTACCTACGGGTAGTGCAAGCTAATGGTGATGTAGAAATTAATTTGTTGAGTGCTAAGTCTAAAATTAATAACAAAAAAAGTGAGTTAAGTATACCACGTTTGGAGTTAAATGGGGCGGTAATATTAGCTAAACTCAGCGTTAGAGTTTTAAAAGTTTTTAAGAATAAGGTAAATGAGGTTTATCTTTTTTTGTGATTCGCAAATAGTTTTAGCTTGGTTAAAAACTGAATATTTTAAACTTAATACCTACGTCGCTAATCGAATTAAATTAATTCAAGAGATGACTGGAGATTTTTGCTGGTCATACGTAAAATCTAGTAGCAATCCTGCTGATTTGATATCAAAAGGAGTTTTTCCGCAAAATATTCAGGGAGACACGTTGTGGTGGAAAGGTCCAGAATTTTTAGGGGCTAAAGAAATCAACCTTGATAAAAATTTTCAACTGCAAGAATTTAATGAACCTTTGCCAGAAATAAACCGTGTAGTAGGAGTTGCAGTACAAAGTGTTAATAGGTTGCCAATATTTGAAAAAATTTCGAATTTTAGCAAAATGATTAGAATCCTTGCATATTGCATGCGTTTCACTTATAATTGTGTAAATAAAAATAATAAAACTATGGGCAATTTGACCATTGGCGAATTAGATGCCGCAGTCATTGTCATTTTAAAATACGTTCAAACTGAACATTTTTCGAAAGAAATTTTAGAATTAAAAGAGGGTAAGAGTTGTACTAAACTGTTATCTTTAGATCCTTTTCTTGACATAAAAGGGTTAATTCGTGTGGGCGGAAGGCTGCATAACAGCGCATTGTCATTTAATAGAAAATATCCAATAATATTACCTACAAAGAGTTTTATTACCAAAATTATAATTGAAGGCGAGCATATACGCTTACTTCATGCAGGAGCAAAATTAACCTTATCGATGTTACGTCAAAAATATTGGATTATTAATGCGAATAGAGAAATCAAAAGTATTGTTCACAAATGTATAGTTTGTTTTAAGCTTAAAGCTAAGCCGTGTCGACAAATAATGGGAAGCTTACCCTATGATCGTGTCAACATAGCTCAACCATTTGAAAAAATCGGTATTGATTTTGCTGGACATTTCTTCGTAAAACAGTCACGCATTCGTAAAGTATTAGTAACAAAGGCTTATATCTGCATTTTGGTTTGCTTTGTTACTAAGGCTGTGCATTTAGAAGCAGTGTCTGACTTAAAAACAGAGACATTTATTGCTGCTCTAAAACGTTTCATTGGAAGACGTGGGTGCCTAGGATAATTTACAGCGATAATGCTAGTACCTTTAAGGTTGCCGATAAAGATTTAAAAAGATTTTACAATGATTTTACAAAAGACAATAATCAGGAGATCGCAACGTTTGCTGGTGCACTTCGCATTCAATGGTCGTACATCCTGCTTACAGCCCTAACTTTGGGGGACTATGGGAAGGGAATATTAAAATATTTAAGCATCACTTTAAAAGAGTAGCGGGTCTCACTTGTCTAACTTATGAAGAGTTTAACACTATCATTATTCAGATAGAGTCCATGCTAAATTCTAGGCCACTGTGCCCACTAACAAGCGACGTGTCAGACTTGTCTTGTTTGACACCAGGCCATTTTTTAATAGGGAGTCCTTTGGCTTGTATACCAGAAGGAAAGTGTTCCGACACTCCAGTTAGTAAAGTAAAATTTTGGAAATTGTGTAATAAAATGCAGTACTGTTTTTGGAAGGCCTGGTCTAGGGACTACCTAGGGCAACTGCAAAGTAGAAAAAAGTGGAAAGAGACAGTATCAAATGTAAAAGAAGGTGCGCTAGTGCTAATTCGAAATGATAAATTACCTCCTTTAGAGTGGGGCGTTGCTCGTGTTACTAAAGTAGTGTGCGGACGTGATAACCGTGTTTGGGTAGTGCATTTAAAGACAAAAAATGGAACGAACGTTAGTGACATTAGTATCAAGAATTGCTGTTCTGCCACTTGATACGGATGAATCTTAGTATTGTTTAGTGTTTAAAATTCTTTGATATCACTTGTTTATATTTTATACAATTTTTGCATTTATTTAGTTTTCGCCGGCTGGCAGTTTATGGTAGCGACATGCAACCATAATATTTTACTTTTATTTAATTATTAAATTTGTAGATCTGCTGCACCCTCAGTTGCGGCGTTCGCTTTTGACCTTGTGGTTATTGTGGCTGCGGTTCCTCACATAACCCGCCAGGCAAGGAGTAGTGTTAAACTAGCTTCGGTTGAAGATAGACGTGTTAATGTAGCTTAGCGTGCCGCCGTACCGAATTATGTACGGATGTGCCTTGAGCGCTATTTTGTATTTTTAATATTCATGTATTTTTATTGTTCGACTTGCAATCGGTCTTTTATACCGATCGTGAAGAATATACGTTTTTTTTTGTACGTATAAAATTTTTATTTCTAAAGATATGGTGAATATTAAAGCATCAATATCTTCTATATTTGGGAGCGCCTTCATAGTAATTACCGCGCTGAAATGAACGTTAGTAAAATCAGAAAGAGCACCACTATATTTTATTTAAAAAGAAATTAATTGCGTGATGTGGATCGTCGTAGCGCTCTACCAATTTCTTCCAAGCCTAATCGTATAGCTCCGGAAGTAATTCAAGATCAAAAATACTAGCCAACGCTTCATACCTAAGCTGGGACTGAAAATAAACAAATTTAGTAGCCTTAGCTAAGACCAAGTGGGAATCCCCAAGATTAACAAAAAGACTTTTTGTGGAAACCAATATCACCAGTATATTCGAAATCAGTCTTTCTGTATAGCCTGGATATAATATGGAAAAGGAACCACGTGATATACTGCCTTTTGAGTGTTTCCGAGATCAATAACTTCTCTATCAGTTTAGTCGATCATTTGGGCAAACTGGTCAATCTTTCACCAAAAATCTATATCTGTTTGACTGGAAATAAAAAGCCTATAAGAACATGCCCATGGATTTTGTGTATAAAATACGCCATCACACATCTCGACGAGTAAAGATTACATCGTCAAAGTGTCAAGTCGTCAGGAGGCTCACAGTTAAAGAAATTGGTTTTTTAAGATCCTTGGAGTTAAAAGTATAAAATAATGGTCAGCACGAATATATGCAATTTAGGCTCTAACGGTTAAAGCAACATTAAATTCAGAAAACTCAAATACAAGGATGTACCCAAATGTACGTGTTAGGAAGTTATAAATTAGACAAAACCATAATAAAAGAAGATTATTATACATATCTTTCCTTTACATTGAATGCAGATGCTAAAGATCGGATTTCTATAGAAAAACAAAGTAGTGACCACATTACATGCACTCATGAAAGGTTTATATTTATGAAGTGACTCTACAAGCTAACAGAATCGGCCAAAGTACACGAATTACTGCAAATGCACCGTACTTCTTTTTGGAAGGAATCCAATATAAGTTGGGTAATAATTGCATAATCAGTTGGAATCACACGAACTATTAAAGAGCTTGTGTCTCTCGGAGAATCAGAAACGAAGTCTATCATAAACACCGCCAGCTGGAAATCCGAATCCATATTTAAAGATAGTCGTTTTGTTTGTGCTATATATCTCAATACCATTTTAGGATTTTTCAAAAACTACAAGAAAGCTATTGTCAACATGCCGCAAGAATTTATTAAATTCAAGTCCTAAATAAATTGCTACAAGTCATCCGCAAACACTATAACATTTGCCAACAACGCATCACATAGAATGTTCCGCATACAACATTAAGTGATTATTCCAAGGCTTTCTTGCTGTCAGAAGTACAAAATCAATCATCTATATTGGCAGCATTCAGAAAATGGGCACCACACGAACTCCCGTCATTGTCTCAAATATGAAGAGCTGAAGTATCGAACGAAACAGAAAAGGCATTGGAAAGTGGAAAATTTGACCGAAAAGAAGAGAATGCTACTAGCTGTACGGATTTTTATGCAACCAATGTGAAAGTGTATCTGAACTCTCAAATTTTTCTTCAAGGTTGCACGAATCTAGATTTTAAGCAGAACGTACCTTATAACGTGCCTTATAACGCGATGCGTTACGCTAAGCATGAATTAGATATGAAATAAATAATATTTAATCTTCAATGGACTACTTTGTTGGTAGAGCACCCTGTGTAGCATCTTAATTTCATGTAAATAGTGTTTAAGAACTAAGATTTGTAAATAAATTCCTATTTTCATTTCAATTAAACTTAAAACCACAAATATAATGGTTTTATTTCTACAAATACATATGGAAACTTAACGGGATGTAAATTATTTTAAAAATTACTAGAATGCAGACAAACCAATCATAACCACATAATTATTTAGTGAAAGAATGTCACTTTTCGATAAACTTTATATTTATGGAATAACCGTGGATCTGTTAATGCACGCATCCCAAATTTAAGCATTTAAAGATTGAGACGAATAAATTGCATGACATAGTTTTAATAGGCATTGTTATATTTATTATGAATGGGAAACCACACACTTTGTATTAACTAAATATAGACAAAGCAGGATACAGATATACGGGATTACGGAGAATAATCATTGTCCTATTATAATAGACCGAAAGCGTGTGAATGATGAAAAGGCACTCTATACAATGTAGTAATAACAGACGCTGACCGCAATAAACTACAGTTTATATTGGAGATAAAGAGTTTTGTTAAATGCAAGAAAAGTATTATTAGGGACAGTCTTATAGAAATCGGTTACCTGAAAACATAGAAAATGTTGAGATATAATACAGTTGGCGGGGCGTCTTAATGCTACATCCCCGCAGGGAATAATTTATGGATGCTTCGGACTTGATACAAGTAAATTGACTTGTTGAAAAGAATGTTAGTGTAGAATTTGGGAGATGTAGTGAAGTTCGGGTATTTTAGAAAGTAAAACAAAATACAGCAGAACAGAATAAAATACACGGCATACGAAAAATTACGCTTGCTGCAAGGTAAATTCGGCACGCCTGTGGGCGAAATTTGCATTGTTACAAACGTTTGTAAATAGCAAAACTGTAAGTAATAGCACAGACTTACTTTTGTATAATTGGGTATAATTTAAATATGAACAACGCAAATAAGTTTTGAAATATTTTTTTCGGCATAGGACGTTTTCGAATGATAGGTTTCTTAGTAGTAAAATATTAATAGATATGTACGCAATACGTATTTGGAAAGCACCAAGTGATAGTGCAACGTCGATACTGAACAATATTCTAGTTTGATGAACAAATTTACGAAGAATTTGGGATTCATTAATGTAATCACTAAATAGGAAAACAGGAAAATATAGAGCTTCAAATAGTTTTGTTGTGGTTTAAGTTAAATTTTTCTTTAAGATTTTCTTTAAGGAGTTCAATAACACCTGGCCAAATTGCAGATAAGTTAAATAAACTTGTGTTTATGTTAATAGAGGTTAAATTAAGTTGATTTTTATTTCAATTATTTATGGAGTAAGTGTAGAAGTCAATAATTTGTAAAGGATATCCAGCTACCCCAGTGTTATTACTCAGAATAACTTCCACATAGAATGGATATTACAAAACCTCCAGTGACAGACTGTTTTGCGTCCGTTGATATTGACAGGGTAAGTGTTAATGTAATGTAGAATTTTCAGTTGGAAATCTTATAAGTTACCATTGTTGTATTTTCTTCTTGTTCTGTATTTTCTTTTCTTATCTGCAACGCCCTTTTATTATTACGGGGACCCCACGCCTTCATGGCTAATCAAAATTGAAATTGTTTTGACGCCTATTCTACTAGTAGCAGTAATATTTCACCTACAACATCCCGTCTTATGCATCTTTTATAGAAAAATGCTTCCCGGACAAGACCTCTTGTAAATATTTATTGAACTACATTATAATTTGAATAAGGGCCGCTATACTTGCGGCCACGTCCCCAATGCTCCACCCGGAGGTACTACATTGGGTTTAAACGCGAAAAATAACGTGCTTCTAATTTATACTAACTTCATAGTTGATCCACCCTAAATAAAAACTAAATAAAAATCTAACAAACCTAACAAACTCTAATAATCTAACAAACCTAAAAATCTGACAAAAACTGAAACAAAAACTAAAAACAGGGTTGTAAATAATGGTATCCCTAGCGCTGACTTTCGAGTGTACCCGATCAACAAGACACAAGCAAAAATGAGAGGGGGAGAGATCCGTAATACCGGATAGCAGACGCCGACTCTGCTTACCAGTGCGACCTGAAGGGTCGTCTTAAAACTATCCAAATCTAGCTAACTAATTTAAATCCAACCCTAGCTTTCCCTATCATTCCCTAACTGATTTATATTATGATTACAATCTTCACAATTATACTCTTCCTTCCCAAATATATACTGCAACCAAAATGGCGACAGAACGTCAAACAAAACAAATATGCCACTTAATACTACAATACATGCTAATAAATAAATAAATATAGTGTAAATATAAAATATAAATAAATATAATTATGTAAATATATAAATAAATGTTTAATAAGCGTTAAGCGTTAAGCATATAGCAGTGCACAAAATAGCAAAAGCATCACCCTATTTATCAGGTGCACTCGCACAAGCATTATGTCGGCTAGCGCCTTTTCACACCAAACGTGCTTGTTATATTATTTCGAAAACTACTAATTAATGTAAATCAATGCTTGTGCGAGTACAGCCGCCCAATTTAAGTCTTACCTCGATAATCAAATTCTCCAGCATACGATGATCTGGTCGTCTGCCTACATCTAACTGTAACTTACTTCTAAGGGGGGGATGGGGTGCACTGCTAAAGTCCTGGTGGGTATGCACTAAATGTTTTTGGGGGGGATCACAATCACTATCACTATCACTTCACTTTAAAGTCCTGGTGGGATGCGCGGTTTCACTCTATTTTATTATCTTTGTTTATTTTATTGATTTAATTTAATGAGGGTTTCTGATTTATTTGTTATTGTTTATTGGTTATTATTTATTCTCGATTTCCCGATTTTCCGCACATAATTATTAAGATAGGCGGTGATTGTATTAATGGTGTGGGGGTTTCTCGTGCATATTGGACATTTGGGTATATTTATCATGTTATTTTATTATTATTATTATTTTATTTTATTTTTTTTTATTATTATTATTTTTAATATCAGGTTTTGGTTATATCTATGCTTGTGTCCTTACTCACGCCAAGTCAATCTAAAATTTTCCAATCCCATCACCAACCCCACCGAATTTTACACGCGGTTATCATTGTCTAATCTCGCGACCCTTCCCGCGAATTCTTTTAAGGCTGTCCAGAACGCCTTCTGGTTAATCACTTCCCCGACTTCCTCTAGGCTCTTTGGCCATGCCAGACCTAGGATAGCTAGTTTGCTATCAGCCAACCCTCAATTTCCCGCCTCAAGCAGGCAGTCGAAGAGCACGTGCTCTGCGCTTTCCGCGCCCTCACCGCATTCGCAGCGGTCGCTGTTGGTTAGTCCGAACCTTTGTAAATACGCCTTTAGGGCGCCGTGCCCTGTTATCAACTGCACCATTTTGTGATCGAGCTTGACCTCGATCCTACCTCTAGCTTCTATGCTCGGTATGAATTTGTGGGTCAACCTGCCCGTGGTAGCGTTGTTCCACCTCTCTTCCCATTGTCGAATTGATTTTTTGCGCAGCTTTCTTTTGATTAAAGACCTCGGTATCGACGAATGTGATATTCGAAAGTCGCCCGTCGCGGCCTCTTTAGCTAATTCGTCAGCCCTATCGTTTCCTACGTTACCATTGTGCGACCTGACCCAACAGAACTTTAAACGTCGAAACTCGAGCGCCGTACACGCTATTCTCCAGACGTCCGCTTGGAGATCTGTCGAGGTGTTCATGTTTGTTAAAGTCGTTAGCGCCGATTTACTATCACTGATTATATAATACTCGTCTCTGCCCGTATGGTTTATTACGTAATCGATAGCCTCTCGTATGGCTACCAATTCGCACTGGAAGATAGTGCACCAGTTCGCGAGTTTGGTTTGAAACCGAAACACCTCCCTTTCCTGCTTATACACGACAAACGCCGCGCCTGCTTGCCCATCGTCCATACGTAAAACGTCCGTATAAATTCTGATACCCATCGCGTCCTCATCACCTTCGACAAACTCGATTCTTCTAATATCAGCCGGGTGCCCCAACTCAGATACAACGATCTTTCTTGCAATTTCCCTATTACCAAGATTAAGATCTTCGATAATTTCGCGCCCTTTTCCTATATTTATTAATCGTCTATCTCTAATCTCCCTAACGACATATTCGATAGGGAGAGTCCTACTGATCACCAGGACAGCCTCCGTGGAGGTGGTCCTGTACGCTCTCGCCGCTTTTACCGCGGTTATGCGTTGTAAGCTCGTCAATTGACGCATCTCCCGGACTTTACAACCTTCTGCCCATACAGAAGCTGCGTACAGTATTGCCGGCTCAATTGCTCCGGCATAAACCGTCCTCAGCGATTCGCCCCTGAAACCCCACTTTATTTTAGCCGCCGCCATCATTTTATTTGATATTTCGCCGCCCTTACTTTTTACGTATTGTACGTGCGCTTTCCAATTTAATTTATTGTCGATCTTGACGCCGAGGTAGGTAATACAATCTTTAAACGGGATTTTCTCCCCTCCTAGCTCTAACCTAGGAGGTCTCTGTCATGGTTTCGTGCCGAAATAAAGCGCCTCTGACTTCGCCGTGTTATATTTTAATTTTACCGCCTGCGACCATTCGTGTAATTTATTAAGCGCCTCGTTCGGTTTTGTGCGCATATCCATTAACAATCTTGATCTTACAATTAAAAGTGTGTCATCTGCAAATCCAACGATTGAGCATCCTGCGGGCAACTTGACCCTAAAGATGCTCTCATACAACAACTTCCAAAATGTGGGACCAGAACATGACCCTTGCGGGCATCCCCTTTCCACCTCGCGCGACAGAACTTCACCCGGAATTTCAACCTGTGCCAATCGCCCCGAGAAATAGCTCTTGACCAAAGACATCAAGTTTCACGGACAACCCCTACGATCTAACTCGCAAACGATTAATGGCCACCAGGCAGCATCAAATGCTCCTGAAATATCCAAAGCAACAACGACACAGTACTCTTTAGCATCTCTTGCCTGCTTAATTTCCCCGACAACAAACTCTAACGCGTCGATAGTCGACTTGCCCTCCACGAAACCAAACTGTCGGTTATTAAAACCGCCGTTGTCTCGCACTAGGTGCTCAACACGCGTAGTCATAACGCGATCTAAAACTTTCCCCAGCACCGGTAGCAAACTAATTGGACGATAGCTGCCCGGATCTGACGCATCCGCCTTTTTAGGTTTAGGTATAAGTTTCACATTCTGGATTTTCCAGCAACGCGGAAAAACGCCCCTTTCTAAACAAAGATTAAACAACCCAACAAAGACACACGGGGCTAACAGGCACGCCTGCAGAGCTGCGTCTGAAGTGATTCCATCATGCCCCGGTGCCTTATTAGGGTTCATCCTCCTAAGAGCCCTGACGACCTCGTGAACTAGGATTGCCTTATCGGCACCTGTTCCTTGCGCCTCTGCAGCTTTCCGACGTACTAAATCGTGCGACCCTTCATCCCCTTCGGGATTATCCGATGGGAAAAATTTCTCTAGTAAATATTCCGCTGTGGTTATAAAACCTTCCGTGTATTCGCCATTTGTTTTCTTTATATTACTGAGCGGGATTTTTTGTTGTTTTCCTCTAATTACGCGGCATGCGGTTCCCCAGGGTTCTTTCTCTGAGTTTTGCGTGCAGAATTCTTTAAATTTATTCGTTCGCGTTTCTTCTATTAATATTTTATATTCGCGGTAACTTTGATTATATTCTATTCTCCGTTGTTCTCTTATATCTCCCGAGGCGCGTTGATAGAGGCGCCTTAGGTTACGCGTTTCTGCCCGGTTGGTGGTTAGTTCCCGGGTCCACCAGGGTACGCTGCCTTTAAATGTTTTCTTTTGCGGCATGGAATACGACGACGCGTCTACCACCGCGTCGTTCAATTTTTTCGCGAGTGTTTCTACTTCGTCTGCCTCTCGGCAGTTAAATAGCTCATTTTCGAGCGCAGGATACTTTCGCCAAATTTTTCTTTAAACCGCTCCCAATTTGCTTTTTATTACAGAACCGCGGAAATATAGTTAGCTGCTCGTTTGCGCTTGTTTTGGTTTCAACGTCCCATGTTATTAATTTATGGTCAGAGAGCGTTTCCTCGTCCGACCTTAGTTTCCAATTACAAATCGTTTCTAACATTTCGTGCGAGACTGCAGTAATATCTATAAAACTGCTGCCTCTATGCGTCTCAAACGTAGGTGAATCATTAGTGTTTATCACACTAAGGTCCTATCCCGTAAAAAGATCAGCAACCTGCGAGCCTCTATCGTCTTCGATAGGGCTGCCCCATAATGGCGACTTAGCATTAAAGTCTCCCGCGATAATTAAATTTTTATTTCTACCGATTTTACGAAGGATTCCTTCAATTTGATTTATTAAGTCCTCTGTTTGAGGATTCTCCCGCCGGGAATCGATCGGCGGAAGGTAAGTGCTTATCACGTAAAACGTATGCAATCCCGTTTTTATTTCTGCGGTGGTTATAAACTCATTCGACAGATTGTTTAGGATTATTCCGGCGCACGTCCCATTATTTATTATTATTCCGCTACGCGGTCGTTCGCTGTTTGCGTTTAAAACGGTAACCCCCTTCCCAAAACCTGTTATTTTGCGGCTCTACAGGTGCGGTTTCTGTATAAGCCCGATGTCGATATTATTTTCGGAGAATAACTTTACGAAGTTATTTGTTGCCCCTTTACCTTTCCCGAGATTTAGTTGCGCGAATTTAATCTTCTTGCTTCTTATGGACTTTGTTTTATCTTCACAGTCCATAATCGATGTTTCGTGTGATTGCGTTCTTCAGACGCTGCATCGTGGGGCATCTACTCGACTTGGCGTCGTGGCGCGTATCGACCTTCGCACCACCGCCAGTTCTGTCGTTTGCCCTAGCGCAAACCACACAGCAGGGGATTGCCCTCCGGCAATTCTTGAACTCGTGTCCGACGTCGACACAGTTACCGCACCACTGTACCTTCTCCCTGCACTCCATCGATCTATGGCCGTACTCGTAGCACTGGGTCATCGAGAAGTGGTCCCGGGCCCAGAGTCTTCACCACCTGAGGTTTATAGCGTCAGCTAATATGCGTCTCCGAAGTGTGGGGGTCACTTTGAAGACTACGTTGACGAAGGGATCCCTAGGGCCCTTTCCGCCAAACCTAAATTTCTCCCTCCGGTGGTCTTCGATCTTCAAATCGCCGAAGCGGGGATTCTGGCTCGCGATCAACCGAACCAGTTCTTCTGCCTTCATCCCCGCTTCGACCCCCGGAAGAACGACCCGTGGACGCTTCTTCTCGATGGTCTTCGCCACGAGCTCTTTGCAGTGACCGCCGACCTTCGACTGCAATTTCTTCGCGTCTTCTCGTCCTGCGCACTCAACTACTACACCACCTCTACGAGTCCTACGAGCTCCGACCACGACAAACCCATCACGAGCGGGATCGACCTTTTTCTTCAGGGTCGACATGACGTCCTCTTTCTCCCCTGGCCTTGCGTCGACCCTAACAGCAAAAGTAGGCGTTACACCTGCAGCAGCTGCAGCATACGACACCTTCCGCGGCATCGGCACCTCCTGGCCCCGGGAACTCTGCTGCCCTGAAACAGAAGCAAGGCTGGATTTCCCCCGACAACACCAGCTCTCCCAGGACTATCTAAGCAAAGTCGAAGCGCCCTAACCATGCCTATAAGTTTGTTCGTAACGTCGCGGATATCATGCACGGCGTGCCGAACCATCTTTCTGTCTTCCACGACGATAGTGGCGGAGGTCGTCGGCACCTTCCCATAGACGGCAGCGTGCGCCTTCCTCACCCTGAACTTCAAGAGCTCCAGCTCATCGAGGTCGCTAGCATCAACGCTAACGTTGCTACTAGTCGACATCGTGCGCTGGACTCTCGAAGTAGAGGGCAATTCTGACGCCGCAAACACCACGGAAGGCCCCGACTCCCCGACACGATCGCCGCAGACACAGGCTCCTTTACCTCCTCCTGAATCCCTAACATAACGTTCTTTAGGACTACCTTCAACTGTTTCCCCCAACAGCGCCCTCAGCCTCCGACCTATCAGACTCCGACCGATCTCCCCTCTTCTTCCTGGGCAACGGCTCCTCGTCGCGGTGGACCACCATGCTGACAAAACTAACAAAGAATGCCGCCTAAAACGCAGCTCAAAGACGACTTGACCGTTACGACGCTAAAAGAACGACGCTAGAAGAGCGCAAAAACGTTGGTCCAATAAAAATGTTTTGTTAAAGGTGAACCGTAAACAACCTTGTATTTATTAAAACTTCAAACCGCCCAATTTAATATCAAATTTTAACAAAAATACAACAAGCACTAAGCGTCAAAGTAACAACAAGAACCAAATAAATTCCCTAACGCAATTCGATTCAAAATGTACCAGGAAAAACACTATTTATTTATTTTAAATTTTTAAACCGGCAAATCAAATTTAAATAAACTAATTACTTCAAAATATTAAAATATCTAATTTATAAATAACAACACTTTATTTTTAAATGTGTAATTAACAAAATAAAGTCGAGCGCAATCGGAATGTCGTAACCGGAAATGACCTTTCACTTAATCACTTGGTAACTGTAACTGTTACACCGCTTAATTACACCAAAATCAATTTTAAAGGAACTTATAAGTACGCGTGTACTTAAATTACGGAAAATTTATATTAAGATTGTTTTAAAATTTACAGTTTTTGAGTTATTTATTTGATTTAAAAAAGCTTAGATTTTTGTTTTTTGGTTATTATTTGATTATACGCGCACTATAAAAAATTCACACACTTTTTGGTTGTTTTACCCGGTTTTTACTCGATTTACGCGGTTTTATTTTAAATTTATTATTAAAATGCCTTTTAAGTTATTTCGAAATTATTTTTGAATATTAGTTTAGTAGACCTTTGTTTTATTAACCCGAAATTTATTTATTTTATTTTAAAACGCGGATTTGGTTTAAATTACAAAGAAAACGCGATTTATTTAGTTTTATTTAGTTTAAATTCTGTTTGAAAATTTTATTTTACTGCCCTGTATTTAAAATTTGATGGCACACAATTATAAAAATAAAACACAATAAAAACAAAGCTTCAAATAAAATAAATTAAAATAAATAATAAAACCCTAGATAAAACTTACTTCTTAGTTGCTGAAGCGGAGCTCTGCTAAACACGTCCGCTCGCTTCAAGCGGTAACTAAAAAGTTTATTGAACTACAGTTCATTTACATTTCCAATGCTCCACCTGTAGGTACTACATTGGCCAGGAGGCGAGTTTTTTTGTTGCCTGGAAATTTAGAATTTTGCCGAACCCTTGTCGTTCCAGGCAAGGTAGGGATCTTTAACGTGCATGACAACACTCACACACGGGACCTCCATTTAACCTCTCATCCGAACGAGGGCATAATTTTTGTGAAAAATGCTCACCTGCCATTTTTCAAGCAGTCGGCCGTGTCGGGATTTGAACCCGGGACCTTGGGATCCGTAGTCTTATGCTTACTACATTGATCCACGGCGACGCCTTATTGAACTACAGCAAGTTTAGAGATGCGCTCAAATTTCTGATTGACTACCATCACCAGCTTAGCTTGAAAGTCTCAAGGACGCAATAGTAGACGTGAGAATGGAATTAAAGAGTTGAAAAAATTTGGATACAACAATAACTGCTTATAATCTGATTATCCACGATTCTATGTGAATACAATCCTTTTTACGGAAATTGTTAATAAATTTAATCACAATTAATTGTAGCCTTTTTCTAAAATAAAATTGTATAAAATTGATGACTTAATTGGTTTTAATTAGTTTGCCTTTATTAGTCGAATGGAGAACATCCTCATTCTGTAAATAAGTTATTAAACATTTTAGAGTAAAATTGCCCTTCGCCAGAAATTGTCTCTTACCAGAGCAAGGTAGAATTGCCACTCACCAGAATATGGCAAAATCACCCCTTACTAGAATAGTGTGAAATTACCTTGTAGGATAAAATTCCCTCGTAGGGTATAATTGCCCGTCACCAGAATTGGTTTAGCTATAAAATGACGAAGAAGAAGCTTGCATATTGCACAAATTAATACAATAAAGAACTGCGGACGGTTGACTATAGGCATATAAGACAAGGGAGCCATTTGCGGAGCATTAGTTGTCAAAATATCGTCTCGAATTGATCGAAACTATAATTGAAGTAAGCTTTTTGTAGAATACATGTATACAATCAAGATAGCATATTGAAAGGTTTTGGTTAGTGACGCTTGGTTTATGACCGGAGTCTTTATCCTTTAATCTCAGTACTATAGCGGATTATGCGAATTTCGTAGAATTCCTCGGTTTGAGTACCTTAGATATTTTTTGAATTTGAACTTTGTGCATTTGTTAGGGGTGAGTTGCCATATGCGTACTGGTCACCTAAATGGTACCAGGTTCTTTATTCAAAAATTAATGCACTTTGATGCCATCTGATGGTAAAGATATAACTTTTATCTAAGTCGATAAAGTAGGAACAAGAAGTCAGGCGTTATAAGTGTTTTCTTGTGAATGACAAGTTAAAAAAATCGGGCAAGTCTAATGTTAATTTTAAGCGATATCAATCGTCTGAATTTAAAATAAATCTAAATTTTTTAGGAAGTGTTATATATTTTTGAAAACTAGCTATGTTATATTATTTATTTCTATTCAATTTATGCAACTTGCTGATAATGTTGTAAGGTTAGCTTGAAATATTTGGCGGGACGTATTTTTTCTAAATCGTATCACACTCTGGTTTCCTAAATCGTACTGGTACGATTTAAGATAGTGATGTTAAATCTTATCGTGGGAATAAACTGTTTAAAATATTTTTAATTTTTTTAGCATAGAAATGCCAAAATATTGTGAATGTACAGAAAAACAACGGAATTTGCAATAAATGCTTCCAAAAATAAAAAATATGAATTTAACGAAAGTTTTCCATAGCCAACGTTAAGAAGATATCTAAAGGGATTGATAGAAAAACCTACTTCTGCATTAAAAAAGGTTGGAGCTATGCAAACCATATCTGCAAATATTGAAAAAGAAGTAGCTGAACACATTATTGAAATAGAATCTTCATTTTGTTGGTTCAACTATAACAGATGTTCGACGCTTGGCATATCAAATCGTAGAGCAAAATAATATTGCACATAAATTAAATTAGAACACTAAAAGGGCCGACAAAAAGTGATTTTACTCGTTCTTAAAAAGAAATTCCACGCTTTCGGTCTTACAACCAGAAAATATTTCAATCGCTCAAGTTTTTTTGACATCCTGTAACATTTTTTCTTCCTCAAAAGAATGTATTGGTACGTTTCTATTAAAAGATTTTGGGATGAACAAGCTCGCCCTCTCTTAAAGTCATACTCCAATAAAGATTAAATTTCAATTCGTAATGAGGGACTAACACTGAACTCTATCTTCAGCGGAGTTTGACGAGACCAACAGTGGGTTCGTTACGTCTTCTATAACAGGCACTTGTACAAAATGTCGAAGTGAAAATGTGAGAATATTTGAACTAATATCAATATCATTTTTTACTTGTAAAGTTGCTCTTAGCATCGAATATTATGACCACAAAGTTGACAATTTTAAAGTTTCAGATTTTTCGCCAAAATAAGATAGCAAAGCATTCTCAGAATACTTTTTAATTTTCTTTGAGCGGCACCAATCCGTAAAGTGGTGGTATTGTTTTTCATATTTTTCTCTTGATTTACTCGGTAGGCGATTAAGAGTTATATTCTTCGCAAAAGCCGCTACATCAGGAAGTGTGCTTGAAAATTCAGTTTCACTATTCATTATTCACACAAAATTGACTTTAAAAACAGAAATTATCAATTATCAATGGAAACACCTCTTCCATGAACGAACAACCGATAGCAGGATATCAACTAATGAGAACGCGTGGAATTTTTGGTAAAGAATTTGTCTATAAGACTAACATATGCAGATAAAGGAGATTTATTCCAAAATCGGCGCCCCGATTGTACTAGTTGAAAGAAGATTAATACGTAAATAAAATTTAGTGAAAGTTATAGGTTGAAGAAATTGAAAGTAACATAAATTAATAATTTCTTGTAATAAACAGGAGCCAATTAGTGAACTAATCGCATTAAGGAGGTGCTTATATGTTGTTGAAGAATAGTATAGAAATATGTAAATTCCTTCACTTACTACTAAACTGAGTTGAGAGGATTGTAGCTATATAAGTAAGAATAAACTATGTTAAGATTTTTAATATCCTGTTCGCTGTCAATACAATTTTCATCTTTTTGTATGTGATACGATTCTAGAAAAAGCCTTTTCCTGAAATTGTCCTCTTTCTCTAAAATTTTAAATGTATTATAATTTGGAATGTGTTTGGTTTCAGAAACACGAATAGCTAAGGCCTAGTTATTCTTTTTTAACTTCGCGTCGCTTTTATGTTATATAATCCGATTGCAAAGCCACTGGTTTGCTTGGCCTACGTAATGGCGCAGACAACTGCACTGGATCTTGTAAACCATATTACTATACTGAAGGCTTGTTGTTTTGTCTTTTAGTTTTGTAAATAAATTGTTGGCCGACTTTTCGGAGTTATAGGTTATCATAAGATTGGGTTGTTGTTACATTTTTTTGAGAAAAACATAGGGCAATTATTTGTAAGTAACCTGTATAGATTTGTCTCTTGGTTCAGGAAACTCAAAAAGCGACGTAGGAATTATAAACCACATAACATTTCAACAAGGAGTAGAAACCCCAACCGCATTAGTACAAATAGAGGATAATTATGCCACTATAACAATTCTCAACTCAAATAACTACCCCGTAAAACTATCATTAACAAATCCAATTAACGCAGAAGAATTAAATTTTAACGAAATGGAAATAGATGAAAATTTAGAAAACGATTACAACCCCGTAGAACGTGACAAAATGCTAAGAGAAAATTTAAGTAACATTCGTTTCAATACCGACATTAACAAAGAAGAGAAGAGAGTAATTAAAAGCTTATGTTTTGAATACCGCAACATATTCCTTTGTAAAGAACTACCCTTAACCTTTACCAATACAGTTAAACATAATATAGAAGTAACAGACAAGCCAATTTTTACGAAAGCATACAGACTACCTCAGACAAGTCAGGAAGAAGCCTACAGACAAGTAGCAGACTTATTAGAAAAAGACATACAACACTCCAACTCACCATGGAGTAGCCCCGTATTAATAGTACTCAAGAAATTAGACACCTCAGGCAAACGAAAATATTGAATGGTAATAGATTACAGAAAGCTAAACGAAAAAACGGTAGATGACAAATATCCACTACCCAATATCACCGAAATTTTAGATAAACTAGGAAAGTGTCAATATTCTTCAACATTAGACCTCGAATCAGAATATCACCAAGTAGAAATGGACGAGAAAGACACATCAAAAACCGCATTTAGCACACCTAGAGGACATTATGAATATAAACGAATGCCATTTGGACTAAAGAACGCACACGCCACTTTTCAACGAGTCATGGACAACATTTCCGAGGAATACACAACCAAAAATATCTTGTGTACCTAGACGACATCATAGTTTATTTAACATCACTGGCAGAACACTTAGAAAGACTAAGAAAAGTATTTGAAAGACTAAGAAGAGCACATTTTAAAGTACAACTAGATAAGAGCGAATTTTACAGAAAGAAGTATCGATTTTAGGACATATAATAACACCTCAAGGAGTAATGCCAAACCCCGATCAAACGAACGCAGTTCTAAATTACCCCCTACCAAAAACGAACAAAGAAATTAAAGGATTTTTACTTAGTGGTTATTGCCGTAAATTCGTTAAAGGTTATGCACAGATAACCAAGCCCCTGACAAATTGTTTAAAAAAAGGAAATAAAATTGAACACATCCCAGAATTCATTAAAGCCGTAGACAAAATTAAACGTATACTCACGAATCACGCTATATTAGAATACCCAGACTTTTCAAAACCATTTATATTGACAACTGACGCATCAAATGTAGCACTAGGCGCAGTATTGAGCCAAGGAAAAGTAGGTAGCGATAAACCAATCAGCTACGCATCCAGAGCCCTAAATGAGACCGAACAGAAATATAGTAAAATAGAGAAAGAATTATTAGCCATAATTTGCGCAACGAAATATTTTAGATCATACCTTTACGGACGAAAATTCTATATATACACCGACCATATACTATTAGTATGGCTATGCAAACTCAAGGAACCAAACTCAAAATTACAACGATGGAGAATCCTCTAGAATACGATTACGAAATTATATCCAAAAAGGAAATTTATAATAATAACGCAGACGCCCTAAGTAGAATACAGCTCAACGCACTAGAAACGGAATTTATTGTAGGAAACGTAGACGAGACGGAAATAAGAGAAGACCCAGAAGAATAGACACCATACTTTCGACACAGAATAAAGAACCAACAACCCTGATTAAAATTTTAAACGAAGCAATCGATATAAAACCAAATCAATTTATAATTACCGAAGTTTGAACTAATCCCAATACCGTAAAATATACAAAAATAAACAACAAGAAAATATAATAAATTCAAATAACCGAAGACGAAAACGAGAAACAAATAGTTAAAATTCTAAAAGAATAACCCCAGAGAAGAAACGATTTTACTTTTATTTCAACACCGAACATTTATATAAACGATTTTCAGAATTATACGTTAAATTATTCGATAACTCTGGTGCTGAACTTATTCGATGCACAAAAAAATTAATAACCTTAGACGACCCTGACAAAATAAACGGAGTAATAAGAAATCAACACCAAAGCAAAATCAACCATCGTGGAATTAGTGAAACATTAAAGCAGCTTATAAGACGATATTATTTTAAAGATATGAAAGAATTAACCACAGACTTTACCAATCAATGTCAACTATGCGACTAGGCAAAATACGACAGAACACCTCCAAAAATACCCTTAATGTTAACCAAAACACCTGACAAACCTTTCCAAAAATTACATGCCGACACTAGTAGTAGAAGCACAAAACTTTTTAACCAGTGTAGATGCATTCACCAAAATAGGCCATGCAATACTCATCACCACTAAAAATAGCATTGACGTAACACAAGAATTTTTACAATACTTTACATTTTATGGCACACCCGAAACAATAACTTTAGATAACGGCAGAGAATTTAAAAATGAAACGATACAAAACACTTTAGAACTCCACAAAATAAAAATTGATTTTATAACTGAAAACTACCCTGAATCGAACGGATTAATTGAAAGACTACATTCAACCCTGCTAGAACAATTCAGATTACTAAAACTAACTTACAAGAAGGAGCAGATCACCAACTTAATGTCATACGCACTAATAGCTTACAATAATACAATCCACTCATTAACAAATTCTACACCCCTAGAATTAACATTAGGATATTCAGATTCCCGCAACCCTTACGACATACATTATAACAAGGAAGTATATCAACAATATGCCATAGACCACAAAGAGAAATTAAAAATAACTTACGATTAAGTAAAAGACAAATTAAATAACGACAAAGAACGTATCATCACAACCCGCAATAAGAATACCAACGCAAACAAATCTTCAATAGAGCAAACCGTGTACAAGAGAAATTTCCAAAGCAAACGGCACAAAACGGCACTCAGGATTTTAGGCCCGTTTAAGACTAAAAAAATATCAGACAAAAATATTGCCGTAGTAAACAACGGCAAGATAATACAATACATTCTTTTGAAAAACTTAAGACACCCTCTAATTTCAGATGGACACTCATCACCCTTACTTCCGCCCAGGTAGAACGGACAACGACATATTAATTGAAGGTATAAAGAACAACCCCGGTATACTACCAATAAAATTAGGAAATATGCAAAATACAATAGACTATTGGACATTCGCACAAAAATTCGATTTAACGGAACTAAAACAAAAATCTCAAACAATCAAATACAACTATTATCGATTAAAACAATCAATGGACACGGCCAAATTCGGAAAAGGATACGCAATAGAAATGATGAATTACAATAGTATAATAGAAAGCATTTTAAGGAACATAGAAGACAAATTTAACAGATTAATACCCACAGAACAAATTGCAAGACGAAAGAGAGGACTAATTAACGAACTAGGTAACATAATAAAAGCTATCACAGGCAATTTAGATAACCAAGACGCAGAACGTTACGACAACGCAATACAGCAATTAATCGAAAATCAAAACGGTATAAAAACCATTGTTAGCGACCAATTATCTCTAACTCAATCAGCTATAATAAAATTCAACGAAACGCTAAAGAACCTAGTAAGAAATCAAAATAGTGTAGCCAATAGAATACAAATCCTTGAAACTAACATGCAAACTACCACGTGAGGAATACGCGACCTAATTAGATTCAATACAATATTCATTCAAATAATATCAACCGTTACTTTAACCCAACAAATTTTAACCACATTAGAAAACGCCGTAGCATTTCCAAAATTAAATACATTACACTCTAGTATCATAGAACCAAGTGACCTATTAAAAGAATTATTAAGAATTAGATCATTTATAACCAAAAGTAAATTACCCTTTGATGTAATAGAATCGAACATTTTTATATTGGAAAAAATAGCTGCGGTAAAAGGCTTTGTAAAGAATAATGAAATAAACAATTATAATTATTATCATTTATTTGCTTTTCCAATGAAAATTGCTAGCATGTATCAAGGTATCATACCCAAAACCAAGTTCCTATCCTTAAATGAATATGGTTATACAAACGAAAAATGTAAGGAAGTCACAACAAATCAATATTTATGGCAATTGTTAACAACAACAAGTATCCAAGAAGACAGCCCTTGCGAAGTACAATTACTAAGACTTTCAAACCATTACGAAAACTGTGAACCAAACCCCGTACAATTCACAAATATGAAAATTCAGAAAATTACCGAAAACGAATGGATGCCGTATTTCCGACGGAAGTAATAGCAACCACACATTGCAATAAAGACGAGAACAACTTAGCATTAACCGAAAACATATTAATCACCCTTAAAGAACACTGTTACTTAAAATTGAAGAACGAAATCATCAGAGTTTATCAAGACCCCACAGCAACCAAAAAACTCGCAAATTTACCAGAGCTACAATTCAAGACAACACAAATGGAAGATGAAGAAATAATCAAGAAACCCATGCAACTAGAACACCTAGACTTAGACGATCTTAACCACGCCATGAAAATAATGGAAAATTATAAAGAACACTTGAGTGAGATAAAAGTGTCGAAATTAAATTACGATAATATAAGCGTTTGGACAATTGTATTAATCACTTTAATTATTTTATTAATCATGTATGTATTTTACAAAATGTATCTTAGATATAAGAATAAAGAGAAACATTTTAGAAATAAGGGAACAAAGAGAAATAAAGGAACAACAAATGTACTCTTAGAAACAATGAATTTTAAATAATAAATTTTAAAAATTAAGCAAAGAAAACCTTAATTTTTCATTTACGTCGGGAGAGTTGTGTATCTTCCAATCAATATATATATATAATAAAATAGAATTTATTAGGAATTATTAGAGATTGTTAAAGAAACTTAAGTATATGCAACAATGTAAATTCGAGGATAAATAAGAAAGGTTATTGAAAGTTCACAAGCAAGTTGTGAGAACGGATGCAATACATTGTATTTCAGAGAGTAAGTGATACTGCAGGTGCAGGTGACAGACGGTTAAGAAACAGCAATTACTTAGAAATTAAGATTGTTACATTGTATAATGAATAGAGTTAAGAAATAAACAGACATGAGCAAGTTTCCACAGATATGTGAGGGGCAGGGACAACATAAATACCCAGGGAGCCCCAAGACCGTCAGTCTGTCTTGAGTATTTCAGCTTTAACATTGCCGTTTGCTACTCGCCCTAATATTAATTCAATTATCAATTATTTTTCGACTTAGTTTAATTTATACAAGTTTGTCAAAATTCCACATTAATATCTGTTTAATAAATAATAATTGTTACGAAGTTTTTGGAAGAAATTTTTAAAAAGATCACTCCCAAGGTTCGAAACGTAACTTGTGTACTTACATATGTCCTTATGTTTATACCATGTGTTCTTTTTCCATACATATACTCACTAACATATCTCCATTTTCATTCGTTCTTGGATGGCCAAACGGACCTACCACATGCTCAGCATTTTCTCTGTGTACTCAGATCCAACTATTCACATCACCTAATAGAACCGTGCGTTTGTCTAATACATTTTCCAACTCCTGAAAAACTGCTTACACTCCCTACCATCATTCGCTGCAGCATAACATGCTACTACAAAGATCTTTCTAAAGCCCACTTATATTTTAACTCAAAAGATGCAGGCAGAAACCAATTTATATTGTTTTATGCATTGTACATTAGTCCCTTCAGAAAGAATTTTTCCTAAATTTGGTCAACTTAGAAATGGTAGAAAAGCTAATTAATGCCAGAAAGTCTCGAACAAATAATATTTTTAAGTTCTTGTAAGTTTAAATGTTTTTTTTTTGTTTGATCGATTAATTCTTTATTTTAAAATGCCAATATTTTTTAAAAAATTTTTTGCTATGCCCAGTATTTAGTAATTGTACGTTTCTCTTAATTTCAATCGTATTTCTGTTTTATTGGTTAATTTCATTGTTTTAAAATGCCAACCTTTTTTAAATTTTACGCAATATTTTCATGCCATATTTTGAAGTTACTGTTACTGTTATTTTAATAGTACTTTGTTTTATAAATCAATTTATCTTTATTACTAAACGCTAATTTTTTAACTGAAATAAAGCCATTCTGCGTGTAGTTACCATTTTTTAGTTATAGATAAAAATATATAGTTTTAACCATTGTCTAAGTCTGGTGTTGAAGCATTCATTCTCATGATTCTCTCTGCAAGAGTAGGTAATTATGTTCCGTAGGGTTATAGGTACGTTTATGAGTTACGGTAACGGTACACTTCAACTACAATTCAAGTTGTTATCCAAGTTTCAACTCATCATAACACCTCCAAGTTTTATTTCACTCGAGTTATTAAAATCAATAATCAGGTGATGTAGGTTTTTTTAATAACCGAGTGACAGGTTGTTTTTCACTTGAGTTATCCCAATAGTAGTCTATACTTGTCTATAGTCTAGTTTTGGCATTTTTTCACTCTTAATAGAATTGTGGTTCGACGTTCCTTAAGAGCATTGTTCTAACAGTGTGTAATTATAACGTTTTATGAAGTGCTGCGCCCTAAGCGATTTGATAAAGAAGTGCATATATTATGTTATCCAAGCACGCCTTGTTTTATTCCATAATATGTCTATCGAAGAATGCTTAATTTGAAAAGGTACGAACTTTACTAGTGTACTAAACTGTACACTAAACACTACATAAAGATCAGAAAGATGCAACTCATTATCATGTTTGTGTGTTGTATAAATTAACCTTTCCTTTTAATGCGAATTTGTCAGTGCTGAATTTGGAGATTTAATTATTTAAAATCTAAAAACGCGAGAACTGTGTTGTCTGCAATAAATGATAAGGTATATGTATCCTGCTCTAATTTCAAGTATTGCCAATGCATACTACTGGTAGTTACTATACATCATTTCTCATACCAACGTTTTGCCATAGCAACCTATCTATCTTACAAAGACACTTTTATACCACACTTCCAGCTAAAAGTCAGTTACATCATTTCTCTTTTTAAATATTAGGCGACTTGCTCAGTCCTTCATAAAATTCCTCAATTAACAATAACTACTTTGAGTTTGACTTAGCTTTTACTAGAAAAGATTTTCAACTTAATCTAGTTACCATACTATTTCTGTGAGTGCTACTCGTTTTTGTACATAAAATTCTACTACTATAATTTAGATTAATGGTGTTGGAGATGTTTGCATATACTGATTACCAAAAGATTGAAACTTTCATTTTAGGTTTAATTACAGCTATTTAACACGCATATTACATCATAGAATAACTATAGAGTAGAAAAGCTGTTACAATGCACAAAATTACCGTGACGGAATGCCTGCCACCCACAAAAGACGATCAAATAACTCACCTGTAGACACGAAATTCTATATGCTAAACAAATAGTTCACTTACCACCAACAGATGGATAGAAATCATATTTGCGATATTGTGATAATTTGTTTTGACAGGATTCGTGTAATAGGTATGTAAAATAGATAGCAGGCATACTGATCGGTTACATTCGTTCAGAGATAGAATTTTGACATGGCATTCCTTGAGTAGTGAATTTTGGTATATAACTTAGTGAATGTGCAACATATCGCGTCCTTGAGGATTATCTCTTGTGTTAATTTAAAATACGACAGTGCATACAGCAATTAGGGTCGTTAGTGAAATATAACTAATGACAGCACTAGAATAATTGCTTGCAAATATTAGCAGTTTTAATGTAAATAGTGTATATGTACTCTAAAGCAGTGTAATTAAAGATAAAAAATGGTTATAATTAGTGAATTGTGTAAAAAGTACCTAAATAAATTCCTATGAATGCATTTATTATGATTTTCTAAAAACAATGAATTGGTGAAAAACTGATAATAAATTGAGGTATGTATGTGTGGTTATTTAAATAGGATAAGGTAAAAGTACTCACATTCTGCGTTTGCAGACCTGAATATGGAATATCGATTTAGACTAGTATGCAATCTGATTTTGATTAATGCCTTCAATTACAGAATAATTATATTGGCATATGGCATAATGCTTCTCATTATAACGGAGTGAGAAATTTATACATCTGACCCATGTTACAGAACATGATTTTACTAATTTGAAATTTTTTGTAAATGAAGTATCAAAAATCATGATGAGGGATTAAGCGCCGCTGTAAATAAAAATAATGTGTATCAGAAAAGTTTTTTGTATATCAGTCTTTTGTATATTAGTAGACACCCAACAGACATTTTACTTCCTCCTCCGCTGATATCTGATACTTTGACCTTTCACCTCATGCCTTCCACATCATAACTTCCACCTTCCACTTACACATTCATCCTTCTACGACTTTCCTTCCACTTTTTCCTTACACATACCTCCTTTTCACGTTTTCTTCCATAATTTTTCCTTCTACGCAACGTTCTCCGCAAATTATCTTCCACGTTTTTCCTTCGACACCGTTTTTACGCTTTAGACGTCAGAATCGGTCAACAGATACTTTTAGACTGAACATCGCGGTAACATTCATTTAAAGCGCATATGTCAGTTTTTCTGTCAAAGCGTCATAGACACAATTTTTTAAATAAATCACGAGCGCCAGCTATGTTTCGGCTACCTAATTCTTTATTTTTTAATGTAGTACGACCTAACAATAAAAATGCAATAAAGATATTAAAATTTATTACATGTGTTGTAGCTTTGAAATCGTGATAACAAGCTACAAGTAGCTAAAGCAAATTTTATGAAGAAATATATACAAGCTTTGTACTATTATTCACTGTTATATGCGGAATCGGAGATATCCAATCTTCCAAATAGTTTGTGTGAGCGATTGTCTCACATACACATATTCTAGGAATTGGTTTAGATGACAAATAATTATTATTATAACGTCCAATAATTCAAATTGCCATTATAATTAAATAAATAATTGTTCACACGACTCTCGTTTTTGAATATGATGTTAGCACGCTTTTCATCTGTTATGTTTCCAACTACATTTTGTTGTATCATCTACAAATTTTTCATAAAAATCTAAGAAGCCTATACAATTCAATTCTTCCGTTTTATAACTTATCAATTCAAGCAAATTTAATAGCTTGAAGCACTCATACTCGCTTAAAGCAACAACATTTCGGTCTTTCTCAGTTTTTAAGTTGAACCAATTCTAATTTTGAAATTTATTTACCACCCATACAATAAATGTATCGGTAATCAGTTGTCGTTTGAATTCTCGATCCAATTGTATTTCAACAACACCTTCTATACTAGGTAGTCCATTTAGTCTGATGTATTTTGAGTCTTGAGTAAATTGTCTAATTTTAAATTCCATTTGAAAATTGCAGAAATCTTTCTATTTGAAGGATCACATATTTACTGCATATTTTGCACACATTCCACTACAGCAAACAACTCGGATGGCTGGTTGAAGGTTACCGTATAAAGCAAACCCAACTTCCACGACATTGTGGTAAGAAATTGGTTTAAAGTAACCTAATGTTTAGCTTGCCTTATCAATTAATTTGCAAAGGTTTAATAGTAGCATTATTACAACACCAGAAAAATCAATTTTTTTTAACTTAAACTTCTCGAACTGGTAATATTTAGTAGACTGAGTTTAAACAGTTCTTCTTTTTCTTTATATACAGGTTGGTGCGCATGCTTTATTAAATCTTGGTATATATTTTCTACCTTCCGCTATCTACCTTCCACATTTTTCTTCCACATTTCTTTTTCCACATTTTACTTTTCATACTTGACCTTCTACAATCTGCGTTCTACATTTTACCTTCTCCATTCTACCTTCTACATTTTTTTCACATTTTTTCTTTCACACCTTACATTAAATATTTTATCTTCCACAATCTACCTTTCAACTTCCATATATAAAGAAATGTAAATTTGAATAAATTAAACAGTTTTAAACTTACAGTTGTTAGCAGCGGAAAAAGTGAGCTTAAGAAAATGTCGGCTTTGTTTAAGTGCTACAGAAACTGTAAAATGTAAATAGAATTTTAAATATTAAGAAAATTGAAAGTTGCTTTACTCAAGACAGCCTAGGCTTCATTTTGTGCATGAGTCTCTACATTTAGAAGTAGCTTTTATTAATTACAACAATTATAGATAAAATGATTTATTTAAAAAGTTTCTTAAAATAACTTTATTTTTGCAGAACATTATTTTGAAATACTACAGTTTCTATTGCACATTTGAAAGAATCATTCGTATGTAATAGACAATGACTTGAATAATTAAAATCTTGACGGAATATTTATAAACTCGGTGCTCTAAAGTTTTCTGTATTCTCAACATAGTTAGTAGATACAAAAGTATTAACTGTTGCTTTTAGATTCTTTTACGTAGACTGTATCATATCCAAGAATCATCTCTTATAAATATAAACACAAAAATTACGTTTTAAATCCGTTAGTAGAAGCCATATCCGATTGCAATCCATGTATGTACTTGTTTTCAACATTTGTCGGTTTTCAAAATCTTTATTCAAATACGTAATATCTAAAGGCATTTCTAGAATTGCCTGACATATTTTATTATTTTCTAAGTTTGTCATAGCAATTTCTTTAATAAAAAAATCATTGTCGAGCCTCACGAATTGGGCGCCAAGAATGCTGTGATACCACCAAAATCCTGGTACTCCGCTTTTCGAATCGAGCCCCACAGATTGGGCGTCAAGAATGCTGTGAAACCTCTTGAATTACCTGGTGTGTTGATTTTCCTCTGTTAATCGCCTCGGCTGCCCCTCTAGATAGCTTTCATCCTCATACATAAAAAAAAACAAACACATTCCTACCACAAACATCAACGTCAACTCTATTTACATCAATATTCACAATACATTAAAATTTCAAAATTAAAATTCAGCATAAATTTTAATATCGGAAAATTTCAAAATGAAATTTATTATCATTTTAATGTGCATCCAGAATTAAAGTCCTTGTAGGATGCCTACTAATTACTATAACAATATATGCAGAGTACAAAGGAGCATCTACCACCCTTTACGTTAATTAACCAGGTTCGTCTAATTGAGCTCAAAGACATACCCATATTTTTATCATAATCCAGAACATCAATACTAAATACCCTTTCTACTTAAACAAGCAAATTTCACCTTAAAATTAAAATATTATTGTTAGTACAATTTCACTACTGTCCATTTTAAATAAACAAATTAGAAAGTTATTCAACACACACCAACATCTCAAAGTTCAAACAAAATAGTATAATTTACCTGAAGGTTACTTGCACTCGTAGCTTCAATGTACATCGTCCCTTTTGTTAATCACACCATTCCAACTGGGTTATATTTACGGCTTCTGATTCTCAACGCTTTAAAATTTTCTCCATCACCATTTATTTAAAGTTGTTTCAGGGCTTTTCCGGAACTCCTCTGTGTATATCTGACCCTTGTTTCGTGGATCCAGACACGTTTATGCACCATTTAATTATTAATACCCCCGAAAAATAACAAAGAAATTCATACTTCTTTCACCAATATACGCCAAAACTGCCTACTTTTGTGTATACATTTGTCGTTGTAAATTTTGCTAATTGGTACAGTGATACTAAATTTTATTACCTTGTATCTAAGTGCACTGAAGTACATTCATGTTAGCACGTAAATAACAAACTATTTTGAATCACTAAAATATACGAGCAAACTTTAAATTATTTTATCAAACTAAAATGCACTGTTTAACATCTTCAATCAAGTCGCGGATCTAAGAGAGCTTTTAACGCATCGAATAGTCAAAAGTCTAAGAGAGCGAAATTCATATTACCCCGGTATATATAGCGGATAGCCGGCACGTCGCTTTTGTCCTCAAAACAGACAATTCTTAAGAATTTCTCATGCTATGTTCCCATTCCGTCGCTCGCGCGTCGGTTTTTACGAATTTTATACTCGCCCCAGTTAAATCTCAGAAATTTCAACACGGCAGCAACGTCTGGAAATAACTAATTGACTTGTATAAAGAAATGTTATTTTTACCTCTCAAATTTTGCATTTTACTTTCAACCAATTGTGACCCTCGTGACGTTGCTTAAATCACGCCTTTTACTATATGTGTCTTTGCTTGACGCATTTCTCTTTCCTTTTCTAACCTGTTCGTATTGGTGCAAATTGATATTCTTTATTATCGATTATATTTTAGTCCATGTAGACTATCTGGGTTAAATAACCCCGTATCGCACCTTCTCGTGAATATTAAGCCCCGGTTTCTCCAAGATTCTTTGAAACCATTTGTTATCTACACAATTTTTGCCGTACGTGATATTTAAACTACGCAGGTGTTCAAAATAATATTAATTCTCAGAGCTTTTAAATAAACCATGTTTTGTATTTCGTGCTAAAGCATCTGACCGTTTCCAATATCCTTAGAATCGACATGTTATTTAAACAAATTAAACTGAAATTGCCTTTTAAAATACGCAGGTGTTTCAAACATCCTACTTTAACTAACACTTCTAGGATTTGCATTTTATTGGGTTTTACAAGTTTCTATAGATATTATCTGTACGTTTTGTTCAATACCGGTTACTTGAAATAGAGTTAATTAAGATAAATTTTGCACGTAATTTCCATTTGTTTAGAAATAATTACATTACCGCAGAGCTTTTTAATACTGCTTCTTTTGATATAAAGCGTCTTGTACATGATTTAAATCTCTTATGTTTAATGAAACTAATAAATTTTTATGCTTCACGGTTTTAATAAGCGTATTATCTAATAATATTCATTATACACGGTGATTAAAATTATTTGATGTGATTATTTAATTTTCTACCCTGGTCTAAATATGAGTATTTTCCCCTATTTGAATACAAATAATCCCACTTATTTGAATGCAAATATAAAACATTTAGACAAAAAATTACAAAAAATTGCCTATCTCTCTCTACCCTTATCTATCTAACTTACCTACTTTGTCTCCAATCAAAAAATATTTACACCTACCTATATCCCTATCCTATTCCTAACTCTCACCTAATTCTATAAACTGAAATTATCCCTAACTTCATCCTACTCATCCATCTAATCCTATATACATCCTATATACCTATCCTATTCCTAACTTTTAACTAATCTTATATGAAATATCTATACTTAACCTATCTTATTTTCTTCCTACATTTACTCTTTATTCTCATCCTAAACCTATTCCTAATTATCTCCCATATTTATCCTATACCTAGCTTTATTTTCTATAAACACTTACTTCTACTTTTCTATATACACCTATCTCTATTCTTATCCTACTTAAATCTAACTCTCTTCTTGACCCTCCAAGTCTTTCTTCTCACCATCCTAATACTCTTCATCCCTTTTCTCCCCTTCTATATCTAACTTATCCTCCCTATTATCTCACATAAAATAAACTTATCATCCCTATTATCCTGACTCTTAAATATTACTTCTTCTTTAGTCCCTACACATGTCTGTTTCTCATTTACTATTTTTTTTCTTTCTGCCGACAAACCAAACGATACTACTTTACAATTATCGATTTTTCCCTCTATGGAAAATCCTATGTACCTTCTAGAATTCTTATGTAATGGAATCCGCCAGAATGAATTCCTTAAATCTACTTTATTAAAAACAAACTTGCCACTTAACCTCATCACAAATAATTCTGCCTTCACCTGCTCCCGATCTGCTGCTGTTGCTTCTACCCCACTAATTCTGCATGTTTTGTACTAAAGCTTGAACCTCTACTCTCCTATCCTCTGGACATCTTATCGTGTTGATCTGTTTACCTTCATCATCCTCTACCTCTACTACATTAATATTTAACCCCGTGTCATCCTTGTGACTTCATAACTGCCCTTCCATGGCACTACCCTATCATTAATCCTTATTACCTTCCGTTCCATATCTATCAAAACCCCTAACTTCATCATACAGTCAACACCTAAAATGCTCTGAAACTTCAGTCCAGGTACAATTACAAACTCCTGTTCACAGCTTAAATCTCCTATATCTACAGCAAACTTTTTTATTTGGAGCTACTAAATGGCTACGCTTTATAGGCATAATTCTATCACAAACCTTATCCCTAATTTTGCTGACGAATTCCTCCGATATTAAACTCGCCTCTGCCCCTGTATCAAGTAATACTTCTACATTATTCTCAAAAATTTCAAATTAATAATTGGCAAACATAATTTTCCTTCGTTTCTGGCTCTACTTCCTCCTCAATTTTGAAAAATTCACGTGGATGTTCATATACATTTACACTGAAATCTAGTGGTCTGTCGCGTTCTAAAAATCCTGTCCAGGTCTGTTTTCCTACTCGGTCCTGGTCTAGCCGTCACCTCGCGTATGTCCTAGGCGTTTCCACTCGTTCCGTGTCCGTATTAGCAGTCCCCTCATGTCCGGTGAACTATTCCTTCTGGTAGGTTCCGGTCTCGGTGCAGGTCCCCTTCCTAAACTATTACTCCTAACATATGGTCGTCTCTGTTCCCAATTCTGTCGCTGGTATCCGTAACTATTCCCCTCTAGCTAGTTGTCCCGTCTATTGTCAAACCTAACTGTGTTGATCTGTCTTTCCCTGTTATCCGAGGTCGTCCACTACTTACGTCGTCGTACCTCTGCAGTATTCTAAAACATTTCTCTGTCCACTATGTTCTGTAGTGCTACGTGTTGTCTTATTTCTACCTCGAAGTGTCGTGATAAATACTTAATAATTTGTCGGTCCGTCAGTGGTGGGTTCAGTTGTTTTATGCTATACTTGCGTATAGCATATTGCTCCTACTTCCTGAAAATTCTCCTTAAATTTCCTGTGATTAAGTCGTCTCGTACCTGGTCTTGTCTGTGGTCACTCCAGTAGTGCTTTAAAATTTGTTTTCAAAGTCCTGATACGTGTCTATGTCCTGTCCTTACTAAATTGTACCATGCTTCCGCATTGTCCTTTAATAAAGCCTTTATCGTATTCAGTTTAGTCTGTTCGTCAAATAAATTTCCCACTAGATTTCTTACCTATTAATAAAAATTTGTGGATTTACCCTGTTATCGCCATAAAACTTCATGTGTTGGTCCAATGTTACTCCACCTGTAGAAAATCTGGGACCATCCCCGTTAAATTGACATGTTGTATTTGATACTACTAACTTCGCGTTCTACCCTGCCTAACTGATCCCTACATGAGTCCGTCACTTCAGTCATTTTACATTAATCTCTTCTTCACAAAAATGCGTACTTCGGACCTTAAATGTCCCATTTCCTGTCGAAGACCTGTAATATTTTCCCTCATTTTATCAACCCTATTTTCAACTTCCCCATCTTTACGGTAAGACTATTTTTAAATTCTGTAAATTCTTTCGTCGATTTTTCTATTTTATTCCCTAATTCCTGATTTAATTGGTCAAATTTCCGATTTGAGTCCTCTCGCTCTATTCGATTCATCGCTTAGCAGTTCTAATTTTCTGTTAGACTCCTCCATCGCTCTTTGTTTTCAATCGTTTCTAACATTCTCATCATTAACTCATTTCCTTTCTCCTGATTCCGTCCTCGACTGATTCTCTGCCTCCAGCTTCTTCCATTTTCGAAATTTTCTCACACAATGCACTATCGTCACTTCCAATTTCCACTCCTTGACTCCTTAACCACTCCTTTCTCTGCATACGTTCAAATCACTCCACACACTCTAAAATACTCTTAAATTTATAACACACAAAACTCTCTCTCTCAGATCGCCAGTTTCCTGGAATAAAATCACAAAATTTTATTTGGAACTCGAGCCTCACTTTTGGGTCGCCAAGAAATGCTGTGATACCCTGTATCATTGTCGAGCCTCACGAATTGGGCGCCAAGAATGCTGTGATACCACCAAAATCCTGGTACTCCGCTTTTCGAATCAGCCCCACAGATTGGGCGTCAAGAATGCTGTGAAACCTCTTGAATTACCTGAGGTGTTGATTTTCCTCTGTTAATCGCCTCGGCTGCCCCTCTAGATAGCTTTCATCCTCATACATAAAAAAAAAACACATTCCTACCACAAACATCAACGTCAACTCTATTTACATCAATATTCACAATACATTAAAATTTCAAAATTAAAATTCAGCATAAATTTTAATATCAGAAATTTCAAAATTAAATTTATTATCATTTTAAAGTGCATCCAGAATTAAAGTCCTTGTAGGATGCCTACTAATTACTATAACAATATATGCAGAGTACAAAGGAGCATCTACCACCCTTTACGTTAATTAACCAGGTTCGTCTAATTGAGCTCAAAGACATACCCATATTTTTATCATAATCCAGAACATCAATACTAAATACCCTTTCTACTTAAACAAGCAAATTTCACCTTAAAATTAAAATATTATTGTTAGTACAATTTCACTACTGTCCATTTAAATAAACAAATTAAGTTATTCAACACACCAAACATCTCAAAGTTCAAACAAAATAGTATAATTTACCTGAAGGTTACTTGCACTCGTAGCTTCAATGTACATCGTCCCTTTTGTTAATCACACCATTCCAACTGGGTTATATTTACGGCTTCTGATTCTCAACGCTTTAAAATTTTCTCCATCACCATTTATTTAAAGTTGTTTCAGGGCTTTTCCGGAACTCATCTGTGTATATCTGACCCTTGTTTCGTGGATCCAGACACGTTTATGAACCATTTAATTAAATACCCCGAAAATAACAAAGAAATTCATACTTCTTTCACCAATATACGCCAAAACTGCCTACTTTTGTGTATACATTTGTCGTTGTAAATTTTGCTAATTGGTACAGTGATACTAAATTTTATTACCTTGTATCTAAGTGCACTGAAGTACATTCATGTTAGCACGTAAATAACAAACTATTTTGAATCACTAAAATATACGAGCAAACTTTAAATTATTTTATCAAACTAAAATGCACTGTTTAACATCTTCAATCAAGTCGCGGATCTAAAGAGCTTTTAACGCATCGAATAGTCAAAAGTCTAAGAGAGCGAAATTCATATTACCCCGGTATATATAGCGGATAGCCGGCACGTCCTTTGTCCTCAAAACAGACAATTCTTAAGAATTTCTCATCTATGTTCCCATTCCGTCGCTCGCGCGTCGGTTTTACAATTTTACTCGCCCCAGTTAAATCTCAGAAATTTCAACACGGCAGCAACGTCTGGAAATAACTAATTACTTGTATAAAGAAATGTTATTTTACCTCTCAAATTTTGCATTTACTTTCAACCAATTGTGACCCTCGTGACGTTGCTTAAATCACGCCTTTTACTATATGTGTCTTTGCTTGACGCATTTTCTCTTTCCTTTTCTAACCTGTTCGTATTGGTGCAAATTGATATTCTTTATTATCGATTATTTTTAGTCCATGTGGACAATCTGGGTTAAATAACCCCGTATCGCACCTTCTCGTGAATATTAAGCCCCGGTTTCTCCAAGATTCTTTGAAACCATTTGTTATCTACACAATTTTCGCCGTACGTGATATTTAAACTACGCAGGTGTTCAAAATAATATTAATTCTCAGAGCTTTTAAATAAACCCTGTTTTGTATTTCGTGCTAAAGCATCTGACCGTTTCCAATATCCTTAGAATCGACATGTTTATTTAAACAAATTAAACTGAAATTGCCTTTTAAAATACGCAGGTGTGTTCAAACATCCTACTTTAACTAACACTTCTAGGATTTGCATTTTATTGGGTTTTACAAGTTTCTATAGATATTATCTGTACGTTTTGTTCAATACCGGTTACTTGAAATAGAGTTAATTAAGATAAATTTTGCACGTAATTTCCATTTGTTTAGAATAATTACATTACACGCAGAGCTTTTTAATACTGCTTCTTTTGATATAAAGCGTCTTGTACATGATTTAAATCTCTTATGTTTAATGAAACTAATAAATTTTTATGCTTCACGGTTTTAATAACGGTATTATCTAATAATATTCATTATACACGGTGATTAAAATTATTTGATGTGATTATTTAATTTTCTACCCTGGTCTAAATATGAGTATTTTCCCCTATTTGAATACAAATAATCCCACTTATTTGAATGCAAATATAAACATTAGACAAAAAATTACAAAAAATTGCCTATCTCTCTCCCTTATCTATCTAACTTACCTACTTTGTCTCCAATCAAAAAAATATTTACACCTACCTATATCCCTATCCTATTCCTAACTCTCACCTAATTCTATAAACTGAAATTATCCCTAACTTCATCCTACTCATCCATCTAATCCTATATACATCCTATATACCTATCCTATTCCTAACTTTTAACTAATCTTATATGAAATATCTATACTTAACCTATCTTATTTTCTTCCTACATTTACTCTTTATTCTCATCCTAAACCTATTCCTAATTATCTCCCATATTTATCCTATACCTAGCTTTATTTTCTATAAACACTTACTTCTACTTTTCTATATACACCTATCTCTATTCTTATCCCTTAAATCTAACCTCTTCTTGACCCTCCAAGTCTTTCTTCTCACCATCCTAATACTCTTCATCCCTTTTCTCCCCTTCTATATCTAACTTATCCTCCTATTATCTCACATAAAATAAACTTATCATCCCTATTATCCTGACTCTTAAATATTACTTCTTCTTTAGTCCCTAACATGTCTGTTTCTCATTTACTATTTTTTTCTTTCTGCCGACAAACCAAACGATACTACTTTACAATTATCGATTTTTCCTCTATGGAAAATCCTATGTACCTTCTAGAATTCTTATGTAATGGAATCCGCCAGAATGAATTCCTTAAATCTACTTTATTAAAAACAAACTTGCCATTAACCTCATCACAAATAATTCTGCCTTCACCTGCTCCCGATCTGCTGTTGCTTCTACCCCACTAATTCTGCATGTTTTGTACTAAAGCTTGAACCTCTACTCTCCTATCCTCTGGACATCTTATCGTGTTGATCTGTTTACCTTCACCATCCTCTACCTCTACTAATTAATATTTAACCCCGTGTCATCCTCTGTGACTTCATAACTGCCCTTCCATGGCACTACCCTATCATTAATCCTTATTACCTTCCGTTCCATATCTATCAAAACCCTAACTTCATCATACAGTCAACACCTAAAATGCTCTGAAACTTCAGTCCAGGTACAATTACAAACTCCTGTTCACAGCTTAAACCTCCTATATCTACCAAGCCCCAAACTTTTTCCCTTTTTTTGGAGCTACTAAATGGCTACGCTTTATAGGCATAATTCTATCACAAACCTTATCCCTAATTTTGCTGACGAATTCCTCCGATATTAAACTCGCCTCTGCCCCTGTATCAAGTAATACTTCTACATTATTCTCAAAATTTCTAAATTAATAATTGGCAAACATAATTTTTCCTTCGTTTCTGGCTCTACTTCCTCCTCAATTTTGAAAAATTCACGTGGATGTTCATATACATTTACACTGAAATCTAGTGGTCTGTCGCGTTCTAAAATCCTGTCCAGGTCTGTTTTCCCTACTCGGTCCTGGTCTAGCCGTCACCTCGCGTATGTCCTAGGCGTTTCCACTCGTTCCGTGTCCGTATTAGCAGTCCCCTCATGTCCGGTGAACTATTCCTTCTGGTAGGTTCCGGTCTCGGTGCAGGTCCCTTCCTAAACTATTACTCCTAACATATGGTCGTCTCTGTTCCCAATTCTGTCGCTGGTATCCGTAACTATCCCGGTCTAGCGTAGTTGTCCCGTCTATTGTCAAACCTAACTGTGTTGATCTGTCTTTCCCTGTTATCCCGAGGTCGTCCACTACTTACGTCGTCGTACCTCTGCAAGTATTCTAAAACATTTCTCTGTCCACTATGTTCTGTAGTGCTACGTGTTGTCTTATTTCTACCTCGAAGTGTCGTGATAAATACTTAATAATTTGTCGGTCCGTCAGTGGTGGGTTCAGTTGTGCTATGCTATACTTGCGTATAGCATATTGCTCCCTACTTCCTGAAAATTCTCCTTAAATTTCCTGTGATTAAGTCGTCTCGTACCTGGTCTTGTCTGTGGTCACTCCAGTAGTGCTTTAAAATTTGTTTTCAAAGTCCTGATACGTGTCTATGTCCTGTCCTACTAAATTGTACCATGCTTCCGCATTGTCCTTTAATAAAGCCTTTATCGTATTCAGTTTAGTCTGTTCGTCAAATAAATTTCCCACTAGATTTCTTACCTATTAATAAAAATTTGTGGATTTACCCTGTTATCGCCATAAAACTTCATGTGTTGGTCCAATGATACTCCACCTGTAGAAAATCTGGGACCATCCCCGTTAAATTGACATGTTGTATTTGATACTACTAACTTCGCGTTCTACCCTGCCTAACTGATCCCTACATGAGTCCGTCACTTCAGTCATTTTACATTAATCTCTTCTTCAAAAAATGCGTACTTCGGACCTTAAATGTCCCATTTCCTGTCGAAGACCTGTAATATTTTCCCTCATTTTATCAACCCTATTTTCAACTTCCCCATCTTTACGGTAAGACTATTTTTAAATTCTGTAAATTCTTTCGTCGATTTTTCTATTTTATTCCCTAATTCCTGATTTAATTGGTCAAATTTCCGATTTGAGTCCTCTCTCGCTCTATTCGATTCATCGCTTAGCGTTCTAATTTTCTGTTAGACTCCTCCATCGCTCTATTCGATTCTTCCCTAGCTAATCGCATTTCCTAACATTCTCATCATTAACTCATTTCCTGTTTCTCCTGATTCCGTCCTCGACTGATCTCTACTGCCTCCAGCTTCTTCCATTTTCGAAATTTTCTCACACAATGCACTATCGTCACTTCCAATTTCCACTCCTTGACTCCTTAACCACTCCTTTCTCTGCATACGTTCAAATCACTCACACACACTCTAAAATACTCTTAAATTTATACACACACAAAACTCTCTCTCCAGATCGCCAGTTTCCTGGAATAAAATCACAAAATTTTATTTGGAACTCGAGCCTCACTTTTGGGTCGCCAGAAATGCTGTGATACCCTGTATCATTGTCGAGCCTCACGAATTGGGCGCCAAGAATGCTGTGATACCACCAAAATCCTGGTACTGGAATGACCCCGGGGCGCGTCAAAGAATTTGGGGCCTTGTTTGCCTCGGCTGCCCCTCTAGATAGCTTTCATCCTCATACATAAAAAAAAACATATTCCTACCACAAACATCAACGTCAACTCTATTTACATCAATATTCACAATACATTAAAATTTCAAAATTAAAATTCAGCATAAATTTTAATATCAGAAATTTCAAAATTAAATTTATTATCATTTTAAAGTGCATCCAGAATTAAAGTCCTTGTAGGATGCCTACTAATTACTATAACAATATATGCAGAGTACAAAGGAGCATCTACCACCCCTTTACGTTAATTAACCAGGTTCGTCTAATTGAGCTCAAAGACATACCCATATTTTTATCATAATCCAGAACATCAATACTAAATACCCTTTCTACTTAAACAAGCAAATTTCACCTTAAAATTAAAATATTATTGTTAGTACAATTTCACTACTGTCCATTTAAATAAACAAATTAGAAAGTTATTCAACACACCAACATCTCAAAGTTCAAACAAAATAGTATAATTTACCTGAAGGTTACTTGCACTCGTAGCTTCAATGTACATCGTCCCTTTTGTTAATCACACCATTCCAACTGGGTTATATTTACGGCTTCTGATTCTCAACGCTTTAAAATTTTCTCCATCACCATTTATTTAAAGTTGTTTCAGGGCTTTTCCGGAACTCCTCTGTGTATATCTGACCCTTGTTTCGTGGATCCAGACACGTTTATGAACCATTTAATTATTAATACCCCGAAAATAACAAAGAAATTCAACTTCTTTCACCAATATACGCCAAAACTGCCTACTTTTGTGTATACATTTGTCGTTGTAAATTTTGCTAATTGGTACAGTGATACTAAATTTTATTACCTTGTATCTAAGTGCACTGAAGTACATTCATGTTAGCACGTAAATAACAAACTATTTTGAATCACTAAAATATACGAGCAAACTTTAAATTATTTTATCAAACTAAAATGCACTGTTTAACATCTTCAATCAAGTCGCGGATCTAAAGAGCTTTTAACGCATCGAATAGTCAAAAGTCTAAGAGGCGAAATTCATATTACCCCGGTATATATAGCGAATAGCCGGCACGTCGCTTTTGTCCTCAAAACAGACAATTCTTAAGAATTTCTCATGCTATGTTCCCATTCCGTCGCTCGCGCGTCGGTTTTACGAATTTTATACTCGCCCCATTAAATCTCAGAAATTTCAACACGGCAGCAACGTCTGGAAATAACTAATTGACTTGTATAAAGAAATGTTTTTTTACCTCTCAAATTTTGCATTATTTTCAACCAATTGTGACCCTCGTGACGTTGCTTAAATCACGCCTTTTACTATATGTGTCTTTGCTTGACGCATTTTCTCTTTCCTTTTCTAACCTGTTCGTATTGGTGCAAATTGATATTCTTTATTATCGATTATATTTTAGTCCATGTAGACTATCTGGGTTAAATAACCCCTATCGCACCTTCTCGTGAATATTAAGCCCCGGTTTCTCCAAGATTCTTTGAAACCATTTGTTATCTACACAATTTTGCCGTACGTGATATTTAAACTACGCAGGTGTTCAAAATAATATTAATTCTCAGAGCTTTTAAATAAACCCTGTTTTGTATTTCGTGCTAAAGCATCTGACCGTTTCCAATATCCTTAGAATCGACATGTTTATTTAAACAAATTAAACTGAAATTGCCTTTTAAAATACGCAGGTGTGTTCAAACATCCTACTTCTAACTAACACTTCTAGGATTTGCATTTTATTGGGTTTTACAAGTTTCTATAGATATTATCTGTACGTTTTGTTCAATACCGGTTACTTGAAATAGAGTTAATTAAGATAAATTTTGCCGTAATTTCCATTTGTTTAGGAATAATTACATTACACGCAGAGCTTTTAATACTGCTTCTTTTGATATAAAGCGTCTTGTACATGATTTAAATCTCTTATGTTTAATGAAACTAATAAATTTTTATGCTTCACGGTTTTAATAACGCGTATTATCTAATAATATTCATTATACACGGTGATTAAAATTATTTGATGTGATTATTTAATTTTCTACCCTGGTCTAAATATGAGTATTTTCCCCTATTTGAATACAAATAATCCCACTTATTTGAATGCAAATATAAACATTAGACAAAAAATTACAAAAAAATTGCCTATCTCTCTCTCCCTTATCTATCTAACTTACCTACTTTGTCTCCAATCAAAAAATATTTACACCTACCTATTCCCTATCCTATTCCTAACTCTCACCTAATTCTATAAACTGAAATTATCCCTAACTTCATCCTACTCATCCATCTAATCCTATATACATCCTATATACCTATCCTATTCCTAACTTTTAACTAATCTTATATGAAATATCTATACTTAACCTATCTTATTTTCTTCCTACATTTACTCTTTATTCTCATCCTAAACCTATTCCTAATTATCTCCCATATTTATCCTATACCTAGCTTTATTTTCTATAAACACTTACTTCTACTTTTCTATATACACCTATCTCTATTCTTATCCTACTTAAATCTAACTCTCTTCTTGACCCTCCAAGTCTTTCTTCTCACCATCCTAATACTCTTCATCCTCTTTCTCCCCTTCTATATCTATACTTATCCTCCTATTATCTCACATAAAATAAACTTATCATCCCTATTATCCTGACTCTTAAATATTACTTCTTCTTTAGTCCCTACATGTCTGTTTCTCATTTACTATTTTTTCTTTCTGCCGACAAACCAAACGATACTACTTTACAATTATCGATTTTTCCTCTATGGAAAATCCTATGTACCTTCTAGAATTCTTATGTAATGGAATCCGCCAGAATGAATTCCTTAAATCTACTTTATTAAAAACAAACTTGCCACTTAACCTCATCACAAATAATTCTGCCTTCACCTGCTCCCGATTGCTGCTGTTGCTTCTACCCCCACTAATTCTGCATGTTTTTGTACTAAAGCTTGAACCCTCTCTCCTATCCTCTGGACATCTTATCGTGTTGATCTGTTTACCTTCATCATCCTCTACCTCTACTAATTAATATTAACCCCGTGTCATCCTCTGTGACTTCATAACTGCCCTTCCATGGCACTACCCTATCATTAATCCTTATTACCTTCCGTTCCATATCTATCAAAACCCTAACTTCATCATACAGTCAACACCTAAAATGCTCTGAAACTTCAGTCCAGGTACAATTACAAACTCCTGTTCACAGCTTAAATCTCCTATATCTACAGCAAACTTCTTTTTATTTGGAGCTACTAAATGGCTACGCTTTATAGGCATAATTCTATCACAAACCTTATCCCTAATTTTGCTGACGAATTCCTCCGATATTAAACTCGCCTCTGCCCCTGTATCAAGTAATACTTCTACATTATTCTCAAAAATTTCCAAATTAATAATTGGCAAACATAATTTTCCTTCGTTTCTGGCTCTACTTCCTCCTCAATTTTGAAAAATTCACGTGGATGTTCATATACATTTACACTGAAATCTAGTGGTCTGTCGCGTTCTAAAAATCCTGTCCAGGTCTGTTTTCTCTACTCGGTCCTGGTCTAGCCGTCACCTCCGCGTATGTCCTAGGCGTTTCCACTCGTTCCGTGTCCGTATTAGCAGTCCCCCTCATGTCCGGTGAACTATTCCTTCTGGTAGGTTCCGGTCTCGGTGCAGGTCCCCTTCCTAAACTATTACTCCTAACATATGGTCGTCTCTGTTCCCAATTCTGTCGCTGGTATCCGTAACTATCCCCTTCTAGCGTAGTTGTCCCGTCTATTGTCAAACCTAACTGTGTTGATCTGTCTTTCCCTGTTATCCCGAGGTCGTCCACTACTTACGTCGTCGTACCTCTGCAGTATTCTAGAAACATTTCTCTGTCCACTATGTTCTGTAGTGCTACGTGTTGTCTTATTTCTACCTCGAAGTGTCGTGATAAATACTTAATAATTTGTCGGTCCGTCAGTGGTGGGTTCAGTTGTTTGCTATGCTATACTTGCGTATAGCATATTGCTCTACTTCCTGAAAATTCTCCCTTAAATTTCCCTGTGATTAAGTCGTCTCGTACCTGGTCTTGTCTGTGGTCACTCCAGTAGTGCTTTAAAATTTGTTTTCAAAGTCCTGATACGTGTCTATGTCCTGTCCTACTAAATTGTACCATGCTTCCGCATTGTCCTTTAATAAAGCCTTTATCGTATTCAGTTTAGTCTGTTCGTCAAATAAATTTCCCACTAGATTTCTTACGCTATTAATAAAAATTTGTGGATTTACCCTGTTATCGCCATAAAACTTCATGTGTTGGTCCAATGTTACTCCACCTGTAGAAAATCTGGGACCATCCCCCGTTAAATTCGACATGTTGTATTTGATACTACTAACTTCGCGTTCTACCCTGCCTAACTGATCCCTACATGAGTCCGTCACTTCAGTCATTTTTACATTAATCTCTTCTTCGCAAAAAATGCGTACTTCGGACCTTAAATGTCCCATTTCCTGTCGAAGACCTGTAATATTTTTCTCATTTCTATCAACCCTATTTTCAACTTCCCCCATCTTTACGGTAAGACTATTTTTAAATTCTGTAAATTCTTTCGTCGATTTTTCTATTTTATTCCCTAATTCCTGATTTAATTGGTCAAATTTCCGATTTGAGTCCTCTCTCGCTCTATTCGATTCATCGCTTAGCAGTTCTAATTTTCTGTTAGACTCCTCCATCGCTCTATTCGATTCTTCCCTAGCTAATCGCATTTCCTCTAACATTCTCATCATTAACTCATTTCCTGTTTCTCCTGATTCCGTCCTCGACTGATCTCTACTGCCTCCAGCTTCTTCCATTTTCGAAATTTTCTCACACAATGCACTATCGTCACTTCCAATTTCCACTCCTTGACTCCTTAACCACTCCTTTCTCTGCATACGTTCAAATCACTCACACACACTCTAAAATACTCCTAAATTTATACACACACAAAAACTCTCTCTCTCAGATCGCCAGTTTCCTGGAATAAAATCACAAAAATTTTATTTGGAACTCGAGCCTCACTTTTGGGTCGCCAGAAATGCTGTGATACCCTGTATCATTGTCGAGCCTCACGAATTGGGCGCCAAGAATGCTGTGATACCACCAAAATCCTGGTACTCCGCTTTTCGAATCGAGCCCCACAGATTGGGCGTCAAGAATGCTGTGAAACCTCTTGAATTACCTGAGGTGTTGATTTTCCTCTGTTAATCGCCTCGGCTGCCCCTCTAGATAGCTTTCATCCTCATACATAAAAAAAAACAAACACATTCCTACCACAAACATCAACGTCAACTCTATTTACATCAATATTCACAATACATTAAAATTTCAAAATTAAAATTCAGCATAAATTTTAATATCAGAAATTTCAAAATTAAATTTATTATCATTTTAAGTGCATCCAGAATTAAAGTCCTTGTAGGATGCCTACTAATTACTATAACAATATATGCAGAGTACAAAGGAGCATCTACCACCCCTTTACGTTAATTAACCAGGTTCGTCTAATTGAGCTCAAAGACATACCCATATTTTATCATAATCCAGAACATCAATACTAAATACCCTTTCTACTTAAACAAGCAAATTTCACCTTAAAATTAAAATATTATTGTTAGTACAATTTCACTACTGTCCATTTAAATAAACAAATTAGAAAGTTATTCAACACACACCAACATCTCAAAGTTCAAACAAAATAGTATAATTTACCTGAAGGTTACTTGCACTCGTAGCTTCAATGTACATCGTCCCTTTGTTAATCACACCATTCCAACTGGGTTATATTTACGGCTTCTGATTCTCAACGCTTTAAAATTTTCTCCATCACCATTTATTTAAAGTTGTTTCAGGGCTTTTCCGGAACTCATCTGTGTATATCTGACCCTTGTTTCGTGGATCCAGACACGTTTATGAACCATTTAATTATTAATACCCCCGAAAATAACAAAGAAATTCATACTTCTTTCACCAATATACGCCAAAACTGCCTACTTTTGTGTATACATTTGTCGTTGTAAATTTTGCTAATTGGTACAGTGATACTAAATTTTATTACCTTGTATCTAAGTGCACTGAAGTACATTCATGTTAGCACGTAAATAACAAACTATTTTGAATCACTAAAATATACGAGCAAACTTTAAATTATTTTATCAAACTAAAATGCACTGTTTAACATCTTCAATCAAGTCGCGGATCTAAGAGCTTTTAACGCATCGAATAGTCAAAAGTCTAAGAGCGAAATTCATATTACCCCGGTATATATAGCGGATAGCCGGCACGTCGCTTTTGTCCTCAAAACAGACAATTCTTAAGAATTTCTCATTCTATGTTCCCATTCCGTCGCTCGCGCGTCGGTTTTACAATTTTATACTCGCCCCAGTTAAATCTCAGAAATTTCAACACGGCAGCAACGTCTGGAAATAACTAATTGACTTGTATAAAGAAATGTTATTTTACCTCTCAAATTTTGCATTTTACTTTCAACCAATTGTGACCCTCGTGACGTTGCTTAAATCACGCCTTTACTATATGTGTCTTTGCTTGACGCATTTCTCTTTCCTTTTCTAACCTGTTCGTATTGGTGCAAATTGATATTCTTTATTATCGATTATATTTTAGTCCATGTGGACTATCTGGGTTAAATAACCCCGTATCGCACCTTCTCGTGAATATTAAGCCCCGGTTTCTCCAAGATTCTTTGAAACCATTTGTTATCTACACAATTTTTGCCGTACGTGATATTTAAACTACGCAGGTGTTCAAAATAATATTAATTCTCAGAGCTTTTAAATAAACCCTGTTTTGTATTTCGTGCTAAAGCATCTGACCGTTTCCAATATCCTTAGAATCGACATGTTTATTTAAACAAATTAAACTGAAATTGCCTTTTAAAATACGCAGGTGTGTTCAAACATCCTACTTCTAACTAACACTTCTAGGATTTGCATTTTATTGGGTTTTACAAGTTTCTATAGATATTATCTGTACGTTTTGTTCAATACCGGTTACTTGAAATAGAGTTAATTAAGATAAATTTTGCACGTAATTTCCATTTGTTTAGGAATAATTACATTACACGCAGAGCTTTTTAATACTGCTTCTTTTGATATAAAGCGTCTTGTACATGATTTAAATCTCTTATGTTTAATGAAACTAATAAATTTTTATGCTTCACGGTTTTAATAACGCGTATTATCTAATAATATTCATTATACACGGTGATTAAAATTATTTGATGTGATTATTTAATTTTCTACCCTGGTCTAAATATGAGTATTTTCCCCCTATTTGAATACAAATAATCCCACTTATTTGAATGCAAATATAAAGCATTAGACAAAAAAATTACAAAAAATTGCCTATCTCTCTCTACCCTTATCTATCTAACTTACCTACTTTGTCTCCAATCAAAAAAAAATATTTACACCTACCTATATCCCTATCCTATTCCTAACTCTCACCTAATTCTATAAACTGAAATTATCCCTAACTTCATCCTACTCATCCATCTAATCCTATATACATCCTATATACCTATCCTATTCCTAACTTTTAACTAATCTTATATGAAATATCTATACTTAACCTATCTTATTTTCTTCCTACATTTACTCTTTATTCTCATCCTAAACCTATTCCTAATTATCTCCCATATTTATCCTATACCTAGCTTTATTTTCTATAAACACTTACTTCTACTTTTCTATATACACCTATCTCTATTCTTATCCTACTTAAATCTAACTCTCTTCTTGACCCTCCAAGTCTTTCTTCTCACCATCCTAATACTCTTCATCCCTCTTTCTCCCCCTTCTATATCTACACTTATCCTCCCTATTATCTCACATAAAATAAACTTATCATCCCTATTATCCTGACTCTTAAATATTACTTCTTCTTTAGTCCCTACACATGTCTGTTTCTCATTTACTATTTTTTTTCTTTCTGCCGACAAACCAAACGATACTACTTTACAATTATCGATTTTTCCCTCTATGGAAAATCCTATGTACCTTCTAGAATTCTTATGTAATGGAATCCGCCAGAATGAATTCCTTAAATCTACTTTATTAAAAACAAACTTGCCACTTAACCTCATCACAAATAATTCTGCCTTCACCTGCTCCCGATCTGCTGCTGTTGCTTCTACCCCCACTAATTCTGCATGTTTTTGTACTAAAGCTTGAACCTCTACTCTCCTATCCTCTGGACATCTTATCGTGTTGATCTGTTTACCTTCACCATCCTCTACCTCTACTAGATTAATATTTAACCCCGTGTCATCCTCTGTGACTTCATAACTGCCCTTCCATGGCACTACCCTATCATTAATCCTTATTACCTTCCGTTCCATATCTATCAAAACCCCTAACTTCATCATACAGTCAACACCTAAAATGCTCTGAAACTTCAGTCCAGGTACTATTACAAACTCCTGTTCACAGCTTAAATCTCCTATATCTACAGCAAACTTCTTTTTATTTGGAGCTACTAAATGGCTACGCTTTATAGGCATAATTCTATCACAAACCTTATCCCTAATTTTGCTGACGAATTCCTCCGATATTAAACTCGCCTCTGCCCCTGTATCAAGTAATACTTCTACATTATTCTCAAAAATTTCCAAATTAATAATTGGCAAACATAATTTTTCCTTCGTTTCTGGCTCTACTTCCTCCTCAATTTTGAAAAATTCACGTGGATGTTCATATACATTTACACTGAAATCTAGTGGTCTGTCGCGTTCTAAAAATCCTGTCCAGGTCTGTTTTCTCTACTCGGTCCTGGTCTAGCCGTCACCTCCGCGTATGTCCTAGGCGTTTCCACTCGTTCCGTGTCCGTATTAGCAGTCCCCCTCATGTCCGGTGAACTATTCCTTCTGGTAGGTTCCAGTCTCGGTGCAGGTCCCCTTCCTAAACTATTACTCCTAACATATGGTCGTCTCTGTTCCCAATTCTGTCGCTGGTATCCGTAACTACTCTCCCGTCTAGCGTAGTTGTCCCGTCTATTGTTAAACCTAACTGTGTTGATCTGTCTTTCCCTGTTATCCCGAGGTCGTCCACTACTTACGTCGTCGTACCTCTGCAAGTATTCTGGAAACATTTCTCTGTCCACTATGTTCTGTAGTGCTACGTGTTGTCTTATTTCTACCTCGAAGTGTCGTGATAAATACTTAATAATTTGTCGGTCCGTCAGTGGTGGGTTCAGTTGTAGCTATGCTATACTTGCGTATAGCATATTGCTCCTACTTCCTGAAAATTCTCCTTAAATTTCCTGTGATTAAGTCGTCTCGTACCTGGTCTTGTCTGTGGTCACTCCAGTAGTGCTTTAAAAATTTGTTTTCAAAGTCCTGATACGTGTCTATGTCCTGTCTTACTAAATTGTACCATGCTTCCGCATTGTCCTTTAATAAAGCCTTTATCGTATTCAGTTTAGTCTGTTCGTCAAATAAATTTCCCACTAGATTTCTTACGCTATTAATAAAAATTTGTGGATTTACCCTGTTATCGCCATAAAACTTCATGTGTTGGTCCAATGTTACTCCACCTGTAGAAAATCTGGGACCATCCCCCGTTAAATTCGACATGTTGTATTTGATACTACTAACTTCGCGTTCTACCCTGCCTAACTGATCCCTACATGAGTCCGTCACTTCAGTCATTTTACATTAATCTCTTCTTCACAAAAATGCGTACTTCGGACCTTAAATGTCCCATTTCCTGTCGAAGACCTGTAATATTTTTCTCATTTCTATCAACCCTATTTTCAACTTCCCCCATCTTTACGGTAAGACTATTTTTAAATTCTGTAAATTCTTTCGTCGATTTTTCTATTTTATTCCCTAATTCCTGATTTAATTGGTCAAATTTCCGATTTGAGTCCTCTCTCGCTCTATTCGATTCATCGCTTAGCAGTTCTAATTTTCTGTTAGACTCCTCCATCGCTCTATTCGATTCTTCCCTAGCTAATCGCATTTCCTCTAACATTCTCATCATTAACTCATTTCCTGTTTCTCCTGATTCCGTCCTCGACTGATCTCTACTGCCTCCAGCTTCTTCCATTTTCGAAATTTTCTCACACAATGCACTATCGTCACTTCCAATTTCCACTCCTTGACTCCTTAACCACTCCTTTCTCTGCATACGTTCAAATCACTCCACACACTCTAAAATACTCTTAAATTTATACACACACAAAAACTCTCTCTCAGATCGCCAGTTTCCTGGAATAAAATCACAAAAATTTTATTTGGAACTCGAGCCTCACTTTTGGGTCGCCAGAAATGCTGTGATACCCTGTATCATTGTCGAGCCTCACGAATTGGGCGCCAAGAATGCTGTGATACCACCAAAATCCTGGTACTCCGCTTTTCGAATCGAGCCCCACAGATTGGGCGTCAAGAATGCTGTGAAACCTCTTGAATTACCTGAGGTGTTGATTTTCCTCTGTTAATCGCCTCGGCTGCCCCTCTAGATAGCTTTCATCCTCATACATAAAAAAAAACAAACACATTCCTACCACAAACATCAACGTCAACTCTATTTACATCAATATTCACAATACATTAAAATTTCAAAATTAAAATTCAGCATAAATTTTAATATCAGAGAATTTCAAAATTAAATTTATTATCATTTTAAAGTGCATCCAGAATTAAAGTCCTTGTAGGATGCCTACTAATTACTATAACAATATATGCAGAGTACAAAGGGAGCATCTACCACCCCTTTACGTTAATTAACCAGGTTCGTCTAATTGAGCTCAAAGACATACCCATATTTTTATCATAATCCAGAACATCAATACTAAATACCCTTTCTACTTAAACAAGCAAATTTCACCTTAAAATTAAAATATTATTGTTAGTACAATTTCACTACTGTCCATTTTAAATAAACAAATTAGAAAGTTATTCAACACACCAACATCTCAAAGTTCAAACAAAATAGTATAATTTACCTGAAGGTTACTTGCACTCGTAGCTTCAATGTACATCGTCCCTTTTGTTAATCACACCATTCCAACTGGGTTATATTTACGGCTTCTGATTCTCAACGCTTTAAAATTTTCTCCATCACCATTTATTTAAAGTTGTTTCAGGGCTTTTCCGGAACTCTCTCTGTATATCTGACCCTTGTTTCGTGGATCCAGACACGTTTATGCACCATTTAATTATTAATACCCCGAAAATAACAAAGAAATTCATACTTCTTTCACCAATATACGCCAAAACTGCCTACTTTTGTGTATACATTTGTCGTTGTAAATTTTGCTAATTGGTACAGTGATACTAAATTTTATTACCTTGTATCTAAGTGCACTGAAGTACATTCATGTTAGCACGTAAATAACAAACTATTTTGAATCACTAAAATATACGAGCAAACTTTAAATTATTTTATCAAACTAAAATGCACTGTTTAACATCTTCAATCAAGTCGCAGATCTAAGAGAGCTTTTAACGCATCGAATAGTCAAAAGTCTAAGAGAGCGAAATTCATATTACCCCCGGTATATATAGCGGATAGCCGGCACGTCGCTTTTGTCCTCAAAACAGACAATTCTTAAGAATTTCTCATGCTATGTTCCCATTCCGTCGCTCGCGCGTCGGTTTTTACGAATTTTATACTCGCCCCAGTTAAATCTCAGAAATTTCAACACGGCAGCAACGTCTGGAAATAACTAATTGACTTTTATAAAGAAATGTTATTTTTACCTCTCAAATTTTGCATTTTACTTTCAACCAATTGTGACCCTCGTGACGTTGCTTAAATCACGCCTTTTACTATATGTGTCTTTGCTTGACGCATTTTCTCTTTCCTTTTCTAACCTGTTCGTATTGGTGCAAATTGATATTCTTTATTATCGATTATATTTTAGTCCATGTGGACTATCTGGGTTAAATAACCCCGTATCGCACCTTCTCGTGAATATTAAGCCCCGGTTTCTCCAAGATTCTTTGAAACCATTTGTTATCTACACAATTTTCGCCGTACGTGATATTTAAACTACGCAGGTGTTCAAAATAATATTAATTCTCAGAGCTTTTTAAATAAACCATGTTTTGTATTTCGTGCTAAAGCATCTGACCGTTTCCAATATCCTTAGAATCGACATGCTTATTTAAACAAATTAAACTGAAATTGCCTTTTAAAATACGCAGGTGTGTTCAAACATCCTACTTCTAACTAACACTTCTAGGATTTGCATTTTATTGGGTTTTTACAAGTTTCTATAGATATTATCTGTACGTTTTGTTCAATACCGGTTACTTGAAATAGAGTTAATTAAGATAAATTTTGCACGTAATTTCCATTTGTTTAGGAATAATTACATTACACGCAGAGCTTTTTAATACTGCTTCTTTTGATATAAAGCGTCTTGTACATGATTTAAATCTCTTATGTTTAATGAAACTAATAAATTTTTATGCTTCACGGTTTTAATAACGCGTATTATCTAATAATATTCATTATACACGGTGATTAAAATTATTTGATGTGATTATTTAATTTTCTACCCTGGTCTAAATATGAGTAATATATATATATATATATATATATATATATATATATATATATACACAGGGTGAGTTTTTAGTGTGTTAACGGTCGATAACTCCGTTATTATAAAAGCTACGTAAACCAAATTTGGAGGCATATTAGGCATGCCTAAAGTGCACATTTTAAAAATATTTGGAAGCATACAGGGTGTTTCATAATTCCAGGGCATATTAAACTTTTTTTTTAATGGAACATCCTATATATTATTACATTTTTGAAAAGCCCATAAAAAGAGCTATAATTTGATATCAAATTGTATCTGTCTATTCCTTTTAGTTTTTGATATATTCAACTGTTTATAGAAAAAATGACCCCGATTAGATACATTGCCACTGTACTAATACACAACTTATGTTAATTTTCAAGATGCAGAAAATTTTACCATATACCAGAGTATATTTGTAAATATCACTTTTTTGAAATTTCTTCCCAGTATACAGGGTGTGTCAGGTTTCGCAAAATGCAATTTTTAAATTTTTTTTTAAATGGCACTCTACCAATTTTATTGCTACAATGGATAGTTCATTAAGTGTCCTTTCATTTTTGTTAAGCATTCCCTATACCTAAATCCATTACTCTCTGAGATATTTTTGATTTTCTTCAAATTTTATTAATGTTTTTAATTTACATAACTAAAAATAACTTACTATTGGAGAATATTATAAAACAATTAATACATTTTGATTAACAATCAACTACACTTATACAAAACAATTTTCACTAAAGATATAACAACCTACAATAATACGCTATCAACAGAATTCTGCCAGATCAACAATATGCATTTTATAGAAAATGTTCAAACAGGAAATCAGGCAGGCTTTGAAAAAAATAACAATTACAATCAAAATGTCATTTAGGTTTATTAATTGTAGTGTGTTGTTATTTTTTTATTTTTAAATAGCCGCCATATTGGATTTTTACATTTTTGAAATGCTGACAAAAACCCTTTCCAAAGAGGTATAACATGGCTATGTTTGATTGAATCAAAACACTAAAAATCACATAATTATGTTATATATATATATATATATATATATATATATATATATATATATATATATATATATATATAGAAATTAATAAGATGAAATAATAAATTAGACTTTGTAAGTAAAGCCCAAATGATCATTACAAATCGAGCTAGTAATTGAAAGAAGGAAAATATAAGGCCTTGGACAGGATTTGAACCTGCATCTCAGTTTTGCCGGAACTGTGCGTTTACCAATTTGAAATTATCATTTGGGCTTTACTTAAAAGTCGAAGTTATTATTTCATCTTATTAATTTCAATACGTTAGTATTTTCAACTTACCTTGTGTAAAAACTACTTATAATATATATATATATATATATATATATATATATATATATATAGCAGCTGTGTTATCGGACGTTTTTACTAATAATAATATAAAATTTTTAAGGTGTTAGAATCTTCTTTGGGAATATGTTCGTCCATTAATTAATAAAACGCTCATTTATAAATTTGTCGACGTTTCGGTAAATTTATTTCCTTAGTCATGACCTATAAGTGATAGGCTGTAATACAAATGTACAAAATAGATGTTACTTACAATCTATGTGAGCTCTGAGTAATTCGAAAAATCATCAATAGAATAAAAGCAGTTACTTTTAAAACATGAAACAAATTTTAAAAAATAACAGTCATAAAAATAAAATTAGTTTAAAACTTAGAAACTATAACATATAAGAACGGTCACTAATTCAAACAAGATTCTCACAATATAGTGTTGTTGGTTTGCCTGTTAATACTGATTAGTTATCGCAATTGAGAATTGATATTTTATATGAATTACATTTTAACGATATACATGGTGAGTGTGAATTATGACTTTGCTGTCTTTATGCGCCTACTTAATTTATATAGTAATGAATAAACTGTATTTAAATTATCAATATCGGATTTGAAATTTATTGCAGAATTGTTGTTTTTAATATGAAACGTACATCTTGACGAAAAAATACTTAAAGAATCATCCCGATTTAACAATTATAAAAGCAGACAAAGGCGAGGTAACGGTGGTACTAAACAAACTAGATTACGAAACAAAATCTTTAGAAATACTAGATGACATTAGTATATATAAAAAGTTAAAACAGGACCCCACGTTTACAATACAAAAAAGAGTAAATGATCATTTAAAAGCATTGTATACAAAACAGATAATATCTGAAAATATAAGAAAACAACTTTCAAAAAACAATTCGGTTCCGGGAAAATATTATGGATTACCCAAAATCCACAAGCAAGTTCTCTCGTTAAGGCCGATTATGGCATCTGTCAATACACCCACCTATAATATTGCTAAATACATGACCGAAATATTAACAAAAGCATTCCCGTTAAGCGAAAGTTACAGTATTAATGACACTTTTAATGTGGTGGAGAAGCTCAAAGAATTTCAATTACCTAAAGATTTTATCTTGGTCTCGCTGGATGCCGAATCACTATTCACAAACATCCCATTACCACTAGTTATAAAACTATTAGAAGAAAAGTGGGACGAAATTCAACCTCACTGCAATTTTTCTTGTCAACTGTTCATCGCTACAATAAATTTAATTTTCAATAACACCTATTTCTCGTTTCAAAATCAATTTTACTTACAAACATCTGGAACTCCAATGGGTTCACCTTTATCACCGATTATCGCCCAGATTATACTCGATCACTTAATAGAAACAACCCTTCCGTCACTTTCATTTCAGATGACCTTCATACTTAAATTCGTGGATGACATTCTTTGCTCGATACCAAGTAACTCTGTAACGGAAACGTTAAACGCATTCAATAATTTTAATCCTAATCTAAAATTCACAATCGAAGTTGAAAATAACAATAGTATTCCTTTTCTTGATATAAAAATAACAAGAGACAATAATAACCAACTAATGCTAGATATATATAAAAAACCCACTGACTCCGGAAGGTATGTTAATATTTACTCGGACCACACAATTAAACATAAACTTAACACCGTTCTAACTCTAAAAAATAGAATTATTAAAATATGTCACCCACAATTTCTTAAACAAAATCTAACAAACTTAAAAAACACATTAATAAATAACGGTTATCCTAGAACCCTACTACAAAAAATAATATTTAATACCGCTCCCGGAAGTAAAATTGATAAGAGAGCTACCACAACCTTGCATAAAAGCCTCCCTATATAAGAAACTTAACTCCGAGCTTAATAAAACTATTGAATACACCGGATATGAAGATTGCGGTAAATTATAACAGAACCCTAAGAAACCTCTTCACTCCACTAAAAGATCCTACAAACAAAAAATTATTAAGTAATGTAGTGTATAAAATTACTTGTGAATGCAATCAATGCTATATCGGGGAAACTAAACAATGGTTACGCAATCGTATAAGCCAGCATAAAAGCGATAATAAAATAAATAAAAAATCTTGTGCTCTTGCAATTCATCTAAATAAAGAAACACATAACGCTGATTTTGACGATATACAAATTTTAGAAATAGAAAACAATTACAAAAAACGATTATTTTTGGAATCTTTTCATATTAAAAACAACAATTCTGCAATAAATTTCAAATCCGATATTGATAATTTAAATACAGTTTATTCATTACTATATAAATTAAGTAGGCGCATAAAGACAGCAAAGTCATAATTCACACTCACCATGTATATCGTTAAAATGTAATTCATATAAAATATCAATTCTCAATTGCGATAACTAATCAGTATTAACAGGCAAACCAACAACACTATATTGTGAGAATCTTGTTTGAATTAGTGACCGTTCTTATATGTTATAGTTTCTAAGTTTTAAACTAATTTTATTTTTATGACTGTTATTTTTTAAAATTTGTTTCATGTTTTAAAAGTAACTGCTTTTATTCTATTGATGATTTTTCGAATTACTCAGAGCTCACATAGATTGTAAGTAACATCTATTTTGTACATTTGTATTACAGCCTATCACTTATAGGTCATGACTAAGAAAATAAATTTACCGAAACGTCGACAAATTTATAAATGAGCGTTTTATTAATTAATGGACGAACATATTCCCAAAGAAGATTCTAACACCTTAAAAATTTTATATTATATATATATATATATATATATATATATATATATATATATATATATATTAACGCTCGGTTAAGACACAGTGGACTGTATTTATTAAATATGAACAAACAAAAGGTAAAACAATGAACTTACCCAAGATCTGCAGCTCACTTTAAATAGGTGTTTAAAGGGTGAGATTTAGGATGGTCATTGAAGGAAGGCAAGGATCACCAATTTAGAAATTTTACCGTTTTCGAACCCACTCTCTAAGACGGGTGCACGGGGTTATTTTGACGTACACACCGTAATGCCACAATTTACTAGAGAACCGAATCACACCTATGTTTGTTACTATCTGTCTTAATTTTGTTATTGTCAGAATTGGCATATGTTTCAATTTATCTATAAATTAAATATGGCCTGGAATTACCAATACTTGTAATATTCCAAAATCCGTTTTTATTGAAATGATAGAGTTGATTTTTGATACTAGTTATTTCAGCTACAATAATGAATTCTTCCTACAGACATTCGGCTGTCCAATGGGCTCGAATTTAAGTCCCATACTGGCGGATATTGTCATGGATGGTTTATTAGACGAAGTCTTTCCTAAACTAAACTTTAAAATGCCATTTATAAAAAAATTTGCAGATGACATCATAACTTCAGTACCCATAAACGAAATTGACGAAACTGTTCAAATTTTTAATAGCTATGACGATAATATTAAATTCACGGTAGAAGTGGAAAATGATAGATCGGTGCCATTTCTAGACACTTTATTGATTCGAAACAATGACAACACTGTAACCTTAGACTGGTATCAGAAGCCTACTAGCTCGGGTAGATACCTGAATTACCTTTCATACCATCCTTACAAGATAAAAGTAAATTTTATTTTGGGCTTAAAGAGCAGAATAAAAAGAATATGTCATCCAACATTATTTCAAAAGAATTTAGACAAATTATTTATTATCCTAAAAAACAACAACTACCCGCCAAAATTAATAAAGAATCTTTTATATAACCACGAAGCTCCTTTAAACAATTATCTTTCTAATGTACCCCCAAACAACTATGTTGATCACGTTGTAGATATCCAGAAATACGGAACAATTCCATATATTGAAAATTTAACCCCAAAATTAGAAAATGTAATAAAAAAATACAACATAAAAATTGCAAAGAAGAACGTTTGGACTTTAAATGCCCTTTTTTCAAAATTAAAAGATAAAACACCACCATTACAACAAAGAAATGTCATTTATAAAATTACTTGTTTAGACTGCAATTTAAAATACATTGGTCAAAGCTCTCAATATTTAAAGCAACGCATCACACAACACAAAAGCGACATGCGGATTAAACCCAATGCCTGTGCATTGACCACACACGCAAATAACAGCAAACATAAAATAGACTGGGATAACCCTAAAATACTACAACAGGAAGGTAAGCGATCAAAAAAGGAATTTTTGGAAATGTGTCACATATTTAAAAACACGGATACCATGAATAAAAGGACAGATATAGATCAACTAAGCTGTATATACACGTATCTACTTAATTTCAAACCTAGAACAAACTTAATTAGACCAATAGCATAACACAGGAACACACACACACACACACACACACATACACACGTTCACACATACCCCACACATCCATGCGCATTCAACACACCCACACTCTATCAAGACAGGTTTAGATACAATTGTCAAAATTATAAAGGAATGATCGTTGAAGGTTATTCACAGTATACATGTTCACAAGGCAAATAGTTTATAGTTTACAGTTTTAAATGTTTTATTGTTCAATTTTAAAATTCGATGTATACTTTAAGTTTTATATAGTTCAATGATATTGATGTGCATTCAACCTCAACTTAGTAAGTACTTATTGTATATTGCTTGATGCCCATAATGACGTTTTTGTAGTTTCTTTGATAAAGGTTTGAAATAAACCGAAAGCTAAGAATATAATAAAGAGTACGCTTAAATAACCAGCTGACCTACAACCTGCTAATATCATTCAATATATATATATATATATATATATATATATATATATATAGTATATATATATATATATATATATATATATCATTGTCTATCTTACCGCAAAAGTATATAATCATTTTCAGTGGTTGGAATTTGGTGGAAGATAGTAAGCGTACGACAGCAACCTTAACTTCAAGATTAATAATCAAAGAGTTACGACACACATCACAAAATAACGATGATTGTGAAAAAGTCGTCGCTTTGTTTACAAAAGCTAAAGTACAGCAACAAGAGGTTAAAGCTTCAAAGAAAAGCAAGCATAAAGTTAAATGCTTTACGTGTTGTAAAAATCACTTAAGGCGAGATTGTGTTAATTGTCTCATATGTAAGTCGAAATATTATTTACAAAACAAGTGTCCGAAATCTAATGTTCAATCAAGAAAACTGGTATAGTCGAAACCATGAAAGAATTCGTCTGCGTCATAACTTGTATTCGTACGAATTAAGTTGAAAATTTTAAGTCAATGTAGTTGTCAATCTAGTTCATAAATACCCAATAAATATTCTGATTCAGAAGATTCCGTCAAGATTTTAAAACTTCAAAAAGTATATTCCATTTACAAAAAAACTAAGAAAGATATCCTATTTTAAAGAAAATGCATAATTTTACCAAAGGTTAGCCTGTTAAGTATAAAGTTCAAAACATACGGCACATACCTTCTCTACCGTTTTGCCAGATGAACGTGCTCACGTATATTTTTATTTAAAACACTTACAAATCGTACTGCTATCTTTATTATATACATAGGTTTAATAGTGTCCAGATCGGGATACTCTAAAATCGTTCTAGCTCGAAGCACTTGCTGCACGATTGGCATTTATGTTACTACACTCATTATTATTATTATTATTATTATTACGATTATCTAGTAACAAATTATATTCCTGTTTATCTATATTTGCTAATGGGTGAGATTCAGGTTTAGCCGATGGAAGTAGCTCGGATTCTAATCTTATTTCTTTAAAATTAATTTTGAAATATGATCGTCTGATTTGATTAGTATTTCTCCTAACAACTTTGTTATTATGTTCTTTTTTTACCCAATAAGATCTAGGCTAGTTCGCTTTTTCTACAATTATTGCTTTGTCCCTGGTTTTATCATAATTGGTTTTTATTACTTTTTTATCTCCTTTTTTATATAATACTGGTTTCCTTTTATTATGGCTATCATATTGAATTTTTATCTGATGTTTTTGATTACATAACTTATAAATTTTGTTTTGAACCTTAGGTTCTAACTGACTACTTATTGTCATTATTTGCGCTCTTACTATTCTACTGTTTAAGATTTGCGACGGGGATGCCTTCACGTTCCTAATAGGTGAAATGTTATATTCTAATAGTAGTTTGCGAAAATCAGAAAGTTCTTCAGAACTCTTTTTTAAAATTTGTATACATATACCTACTGCTTTTTCTGCGAATCCGTTACTTTGATGGTAGTGTGGAGTACAAGTTAAAATCGGTGTCTTTATTTGCGTAATACTCTTTGCATTTTACTGAAGTAAAAGATAAGTTGTCTGCTATAATGTGTTCGTGGTAACCAAATCTCGTAAACACATTTTGCATAACATTTATTACTGTATCTAATGTTTTACTACTTATAGGTAAGATTTCTATCCAATGAGAAAAGTAGCCTATTAATACTAAATATGGTTTTACACCAAATTTTAGAATATCGGCACCTATCTTGTTATATCTTAATTTTGGAATTGAATGAGGTAACATCGGTTCTTTCTTATTAGACGGCATACATTTTTCGCATGTTCTGCATCTTTTAATATGATTAGAAATATCTTTGTTTAGGTTTGGCCAAAAAAAATTATGTTCTGGCTTTGTTTACAGTTGTACTTCCTCCGATATGACTTTTGTGCAATAATTGGATCATCTCGTTTTGTAAGGTGCTCGGTACGATTATTTTATTTTCAACAAAAACAATATCGGCTTCGACAAATACATCATTTTTTAAATTATAGTATGGCTTTACACTTTTCGCAACCTTATTTTTGTCGGCCATCCGTTGTAATAGTAATTTGAAATTTTGGACAAGGTTTTGTCTTTAGCAGTTTCCATTCTAAATTGGTTTATTCTGTCGTTGCTCATAGACAAATGTCTTGAGACCATATGAACCATATCAAACATATCTGGATCAGAACTTTCAGATTTTAAACTTGATCGTGAGAGCATGTCCGCAAAGTGAATGCTCTTACCTGGTACATAATACACAGTAAGTGAATATTTGAGTAATTTTAACCTTAGACGTTGTAGTCTAACAGAACCAATTTTACAAATAGGCTTTTTCATTATCGAAACAATCGGTTTATGATCTGATTGAACGTCTATTTCAATACGATAAATAAATTTTTGGAATTTTTGGGTTCCAAAATAAATAGCCAGTAGCTCTTTCACAGTTTGGCTGTAATTTATCTCATGCTCATTCATTGAACGTGACGAACATGCTACTAATTTTAACAGATTGTCATGCGTTTGAAACGTACAACACCCTAACCCAGCGATTCTCAACCTGTGGGGCGCGCCCCCCTTGGGGGGCGCGGCGTTACTACAAGGGGGGCGCGAGTATATTTAAAAACAAAATAAAAACTTTTTTTACGGTAAAATAAAACAAATTGTAAAATTAAAATATATATATATATATATATATATATATATATATATTATTTAAATTAAGAATACAGTTTATAATTACATATTACCAATAAATAATTTATTATATTCATTATTTAAGTTTATTAGTATGAAACAAATACCAGTTAAATGTTATGTTACTAATCAATGACTTCCTTGAGCCTGTTTCTCATTGCAAAGTTTTTGAAATGAAGGAGTAATACCAGATATGGATACCCTAAGTTCTTTTTCTATATTTAGCTGTGATCTGTATTTTGTTTTCAACGAAGATACCGCTGAAAATCCGGTTTCGCAAAGATAAGATGTTGAAAACGGTAAAAGTATTTGGAAAGCTCTACGTTTTAATGTAGCATACTCGTCATCCAAACCAGCCCAAAATTCAAAAATCGATTTGTTATTAAATTGTCTTTTGATTTCACTGTTTGTTGTAAAATCAATAAAGTTTCCTCTTCAGAAGTCGAGATACCTTGTGGAACATTGTGATATGGGTCCCTAACCCACTCGTAACTTGCTAGAACTTTTTCGTCAGCAAAAAAGTATTTTTTTAAATTTTTTGCTAGCATGCTTAGATGTTCGTTTATAGTTAAGAAAATCACGTTTATATGTTCTTCTTCAGGTTTTTATGTCTTTACAAATTCATTTATATTCGGAAACATTTCCAATTTCTTTTCTTTTAAATTTCTAAGCCACAAATCCAATTTTCTACAAAAACCATTGACTTTATCATTTGTTTCCAAAATATATGTATTTGTTCCTTGAAGTTGAAGATTCAAGACATTTAACTTCTCAAATATATCGACTAAATAACCCAATTTCATAATAAATATAGTATCTCGAAACATTACGGCTTCTTGTCGATTTTCTTCTTCTAGAAAAATACAGATTTCTTCTCTTAATTCAAAAACACGTTTCAAAAACTTTCCACGTGATAACCATCTAGCTTCGCAATAAAAAAGTAATGCTGTATGTACTGATCCCATATCTTTACAAAGTTCATAAAACATTCTTGATTTTAAAGGTCTCGTTTTTATATAATTTACAACAGTTACGACTGTAGATAACACGATATTTAAACCAGTACTCATTTCTTTCGACGCCAGTGCTTCTCTGTGGATTATGCAATGCGTCCAGATACACTGTGAAGATTTTCGTTTTACTAGTGTTCGCATGCTTTGAAATTTTCCAGACATTGAACGAGCACCATCGGTGCATATTCCAACACAATTTTCCCATTCAATATTCGCTTCGTTTATAAAATTATCCAAGATGGTAAATAAAGCAGTTGATGTTGCCCTTTGCTGTATCGGTTTGCAAAAAAGTAATTCTTCTACAGCTGATACACCATCACAAAAACGTACATAGGCTATCAAATGAGCATCTTTATTGTTATCAGTTGCTTCATGAAGTTGAATTGAAAACAATTTTCCACGCAATTTTGCAAAAAGCTGATGCTGTACATCTTTAGCCATGTCAGAAATACGACGAGCAACTGTATCATTGGAAAGTGGAATAGATTTTAATTTTTTTGGCAAAATTTTCTCCGAACATGGTCTCTACAATTTCAATTGCAGCTGGCAAAATTAGCTCTTCACCAATATTGTGAGGTTTCTTGCATCTGGCTATTTGATACGAAACTTTGTAAGAAGCAAGTAAAGCTTGTTCAGTCGCAGACAAAGTGCTTTTAAGAACTAATTTTTGCTTCTCGAGTGATTTTAATTTACTTTCAAAAAATTGTCGGGATTTTTTAACGTATTCACTATGAAGAGTTTCCAAATGTCGTTTAAGTTTATTTGGCTTCATACTGTCAGCTGCCAAAGTTTTTGAGCAAATAACACACCAGGGCCTTACTTCTTCATTTACTTCAGTGCTCGTAAATCCATAGCTTAGGTATTCTGCGCAATATTTTCTTGATTTAGTTTTTGAAACATGCCTAGCCTGTGCACTAGTTGATGCTTCACAATCCTCCAATTCTCGCTTACGCCCATATAAAATTTATCCATAATCTTTTCTAAATATGCCTCTGTTGCTTCTAAAATATATATAAGAAAAAGTAAATAAAAATTCTTAAATATTTCTATTATTCTTTATTATTTTCAGATACCAATTAAATTAAATGGCATGATTATGATAAAATGATAAATATATTTTTTGTACTTGCCTTTTAATATTTAGGTCCTCTAGAAAATTATCAATTTTAGATAAATAATACTTTTACAATGTTAAATTAAGATTGACTACAGTTAAGATTGATTCGCAATCCTGGTTCTATACAAATGTATGCACTATATAACCTCTGAAGTGTACTTGCACAACAGGAGCACTAGCAAAGCCGATAGACTGAAACTTAACGTGACCCTGGCAGAATGTGTACAAAAAACAGCGCCTACTAAAACACAGGCCTAACACAAGGAGTGGGGAAACCAATCATTTTTTCGGTAGGGGGGGGGGCGCGAGAATATTTACATTGGTAAACTGGGTCGCAATAACAGAAAGGTTGAGAAGCGCTGCCCTAACCCATTTTTGGAAGCATCGCATTGTAATACAATTTTTTCCGTTGGATTAAACAATATTAAGGCGGGTGGTTTAGAAACTAACGTTTTTAATTTATCAAAACACTCTTGCTGTTTGGGTAGCCACTGTCATTATATATTATTTTCTAATAATTCGCATAGTGGGTGCATTATTTCTACCATGTTTGGTATATATTTACGAATATAATTAAACGCACTGATAATTCTTGGTAATTCAACTTTATTTGTAGGGTTTTCTAATTTACAGAGAGCTTTAACCCTATCGGGATCTATTTTCATACCTGCATTAGAAAAAATTTGCCCCATAAATTTAACTTCCTTTTTGCAATATTGGAATTTGTCTTTATTAAATTTACATCCCGTTTTCCTAGCACGCTCAATTATCTCTGTAACCGCTTTGTCGTGCTCCTTGTTTATACCGGTTACAATGATATCATCGTGACAGATTACTATATTTTCAATATTCCCAAAATTATTTTCAGCTATTTCTTCAAATAAGTCTTGAGAGTCCGACAAATCATATGGTAACACAATCTACCTTGACTATAGCGTTCCTTTTAACCAGTGTACCTAGTTCATTTTTTAAATCGTCCCTAATCTGTATCGGACATCTACTAGGCGATAACACACAGACTCAAATTTTGTACAAGTTGTGATTTCTACAATATAAAGAAATTTACCAAACCCTGTAAAAATATCTAAATTTTCACTGATAAATGTTATCTGGTTATCTATATCAGAATTCAAATGAATTTTATTGACTCTTTTTATCAAACTTAAATGAAGGCGAGCTCGACCACCAATCAGAACCTGATTAACACCATCAACAATTACAAAATCCTCGAATATACTTCGGTCTTTATACTTAATACCTAATTTTACAATACCGACAGGTTTAGAAATTGTACCTTCAAAAGCGTTTAATACATATTCAGTCGGTCGTACCCTATAGTTATTTTTAAATTTATGAAAAATTGATATGGGCATAACATTCACATCAGCTCCTGTATCTTAACTTACTTTTAAGCTTAACATTCTCGATTACTAAATATTCTTCCCAAATACTCTTGTTAGAATGTTCACACCTAATTTTATTACACTTACAAAGCTGAACATTTAAATTTTGCACAAAATTTCAGAATCGCTGGACTCACCACTTTTTTCCGCAGTTTTTACATTCCTTACCTTGCATGCTACTGCGAAGTGGTTCTCAAACCCACATTTTTTGCATTTCTTGCCAAAGGCAGGGCATTCATGTGGTCCGTGTGATTTCTGACACCTCCGACATAAAAATTTTTCGTGTGGTGTGCTCTGGTCATCCCTAGACTTAGATTTCTTCTTATGAAAGTTCCTTTTCTCCGAAATAGCTTGGTTGATATCACTCATCTGTTGGAATTGTAAACTTTGTGACTTATTTTGTTTGCTGGTGCGACAAAAATCAATAGCTTTAATTAATGTCAGGTTGTCAACCCTTAAAAGAGCTTCTCTTGTAGTGGGATCTTGAATACCCATTACGACTTTGTCTCGTAACGCTTTTTCTTCAGCTGATTCGTTTGGATCGATATTATTATAGTTACAAGATTTTACTAAGTGTCTACAATCATTGAGGAAATGCTAGAAACTTTCGCTTTCCTTCTGAACACGTTTAATAGAATTGTACCTTTCAAAGGATTCGTTGACACGTGGATTTACATATTTATCCAAAAGTTCCATTGTGGCTTTATATTTATTTTTTCCTCGTCTTTTAGTATAAACGTAGACATGATTCTTACAGATTCGCAACTAATTATATTTCTTAAAATCGAAAGTTTTACTCGATCATCTGCCATACTGCCCGGTTGCTACTAAATAGTCTTCGAAGGCAATTTTCCAGAATTTCCACTCGCTACTCGCTGGCGGCATGTTGCCCTTGTAGGTCAAAGTCTGGTTGTAATTTTACAGGGCCGTTAGCGGCGGCCATTTTATACTTAGTAATGGACTCGTCCAACGTGTACCTAAAATTGTTTCAACTTTTGTAGATTGTTATGTACTTGCAATATTTTTCACGCAATAGGTTCTATTTCGACTGCGCCATGTTTTAATATTATTAGATGTATTTAATTAAATAAAGTAATACACTTTCAGATATTTTATTGGGGCGACATTGCATGGCATTGTTAACTAATAAGACAGGCTATGATGAGAGAGACAATCATATATATGTATACTATTTCTATAAGTAAAGTGGTGTCTCAAATACAGCTATTGTTAATATTAATAACTATTATCAAACAACCACAATATTTATATTATTGTACTATTAAACAAACTACTTATTTAAGAACGCTTAGGGTAATTAACATATAACAATGGTTTAGATAATATAATAATTAACGAGTAAACAGCAGTCAGAATGAACACAATTAAAAACATTTCAACCAACACGCACAATGCAGTAATACGTATAAGGATTAATATACTCAAAACAAAAACCTAGTAATAAATACAGAAATCGATAAATACAATGTGCAATACATAATGATTACACCCTAAGCTGAATTATATAGATGGGTAAGTTATTTATTATCTCCCAAAATAAGTTAATTAATAAATCGTACTTAGTATTCACATGTAGTAGTAGTACCTTTCCGTTATACCGTCAATATGTACAACAAAAAGTATGAATATTTTACTTCAAATATGAGAATTTTTATATGCCAGCAAGTGCAGCATAAACGAGATAGGGTACAAATTGCTTTGCAATCTATGTGAATATATATATATATATATATATATATATATATATATATATATATATATATATATAATATACACACACATATAATATATATGTATATATATATATATATATATATATATCATCATCATCATTAGGTCTTCAGTCCTAGAACTGGTTAGACGCGTACCATCATTGTTCCCTATTCTGAACTAACCTACAGATTTCCTGAAATATGCACAGTTTGCAACTATAGCTGTCTGATCTAGGTCTACATCTACCTCTTTTTCCTATCTCTGCTTGTAATATATCACATACTATTCCCCAAAATGCCTTAGAACGTATTCCGCCCTACTATTTCTCTTTTCCCCAAATATCCTTGTTCCCCTACTATTTCTGTAACTTATTTGTTATTATCTTTGTCTGTCCATGCTATCGTCCTCATACATCTGGAGCATTTCAAAAGACTGCTACCGTTTTTCTGTCTGCATTTCAGCCTGTCCGTATTTCATAGGCTTACTGTGCTGTGCTCCACACATATGCTTTCAACAATTTTCTTCTTATTCTGTTTGTTGTATTTCCTCATAGGCGATGTTCTTTCTTGTTAGATGCAGTTCAATCACTTTCTATTGTTTTACAGTTATATGCCCTATTTCTCCGACCTTCAATGGTTGTGAAAGGAGGTAAGCAGTCTGTGGCTGCCAAGTTCTCCCAACACTTAACCATTTGGCGATTTAATATATTTTCCAATTTATCTTTTCGCACAGTTAACATTAGTTGCAGGTATTTCGCAGCCATTAGGTTTTCCGTCTCAAAACTGCTTGGACATGTACCTGCACTTATTTATATTCTGAGCTAGCCTACATAGTTCCCCGAAATTCTCACACAGGATGTGTATTCAGGTTAATCTTCTTTGGGAATTAAACCACTCATAGTTTTTAAAATCAACTTTATTTACGTTTCGATCCATGACCTAGGATAGTTGTCAAAATTATAATAAAAACTTCAAGTTTGGCATTTATGACATAAATTGAAGGTGACTTTGATTTATTGATATTTGAAATATTTGGTTTGAGTATACTAAGCAAAAATTTTTAAAGTTTAACAGAATGATTGCCTTCAATTTGTGTTGCGACCTGGGATCGGCTTTCTTTAGGTAGCCAATACGCTTAACGTGAAATCAGCTGATTAATTTTTATTAGTGAATTTTATATAAATTCAATAACTTGGAATTGGACAACATTTTTTAACATGTTTCTATTTATACAATTGAGAGGATGGTTATTAAAGAAGTGTGCGATTGCATTATTGAAAGGCTTAAGTAGTCGTTTTTTTTATATTTATTTTGAGGGAGAAAATTCATTATGATTTAAGTTACCTCTTTGGTAGATTTTAACATGGTTCTGAGGCGACTCTATGGCGGGTTTACACTTGTCAGATACCAATGTTGTTTTATGAAGATTGTATATGGATCTGAGGCAACCCTATGGCGGGTTTACACTTGTCAGATACCAATGTTGTTCTATGAAGAATGTATATGAATCTGAGGCGACTCTATGGCGGGTTTACACTTGTCAGATACCAATGTTGTTCTATGAAGATTGTATATGGATCTGAGGCGACCCTATGGCGGGTTTACACTTGTCAGATACCAATGTTGTTCTATGAAGATTGTATATGGATCTGAGGCGACCCTATGGCGGGTTTACACTTGTCAGATACCAATACTGTTCAACGGAGATTGTATATGGTTTTGAGGTAACCTTATTGTGGATTTATACTTGTCATATACCAATGCTGTTTTACAAGGATTGTTAATATGCTTATTTTTATGTAATTAGTTATTTTATGTATAAATAAAATAGAAATCATGTATGTATGCTGTATTTCATGTTAATATTGCAAGGAAAACCCAGGAGAAACTTGCAATGCTACCTAGATATTGTGGGTATTTGATTTTCATTTGTTATTTCTTTTAGTAATGGAATCCATTGTTTACTGAAAGTCACGGATTCGTTTGCAACGCAGTTATTTTTATGTAGGGTTATATAGGCAGCTTTTTTGATTTTGCGTTTTTGGTGGTTTTCTTCTTTTTCTTCTTTTCAGGGAGTATGTGTATTCAGCTCGTTCCCTTTCTATTGTTTTCTAATTTTATACCCTATTTTACCGAGATTCAGTGAAGGTTAAGCAACCCGTGGCTACCAAGATTCCCCAACACTTAGACATTTGCCGAAATAATGGTTTTCCAGTAAATCCTTTCACACACTTAACATTATTCGAGAATATTGCCCAACCAATTCTTGTAATTACTTATAATAATCATCATGTTTACGCAGTTATCTTTTCGTCATTAGTTTATCCATCTTGGGATTGGTTGGATGCGTACCTCCATTGATTTCTATTCTGGGCTAGCCTACACATCTCCCTGAAACCTCTAAAGCCTACATCTTTTACTATCTGTGTGCAGTAGTCTAATCTAGGTCTGCCTCTTCTTCTGTTTTTTCCTATCTCTGCTTCTAAAATATTCCGCACTATTCCCTCATGCCGTAGTATGTGGCCTATCATCCTATCTCTCCTATTTTTTACCGTTTTCCACATATTTCTTTCTTCCCCTACCATTTTTAGTACCTCTTCATTCTTAACTTTGTCTGTCCATGATATCTTCATCATACGCCTGTAACACCACATTTCAAAGGCTTCCACCTTTTTCTTGTCCGCTTCTCCTACTGTCCAGACTTCACAGCCGTACAGTGCTGTGCTCCACACATATGTTTTAAGCAATCTTTTCCTTGTTTCTATGTTTGTGGTCTTTGAGCACAATAGTTGCTTTTTCTTGTTAAATGTAGCACGACCTTGTGCTAATCTTTGTTTTACGTCTTTTGTGCTTTTCCCATCTTGCGTTATTTGGCTTCCTAGGTAGCAGAAATCCTTAACCTCTTGTAAGTTCGTGTAAATTACTTGTATTCTTGTTTTTGATTTATTTTCCCCACCTTTGCAAACTAGAACTTTAGTTTTAGCTTTGTTAATTTTCATACCATATCTCTCTGTTAGAACCGTTTCCATTTCATTAAGAGCCGCTTCTAACTCTTCCTTGCTAGACGCTAATACCGCTATATCATCTGCAAATCTAAGCATATCAATTTTTTGTCCCTGCATAGTAATTCCAAATGTCTTTCTGCATTTGACAGTATTCATTGCCTTTTCTATGTACAAGTTAAAAATCAATGGGGATAGGGCACATCCCTGTCTCACCCCTTTCCTAATGTTTACTTCTCTACGTTCCTGCTCTAATTCTATTACTGCTGTTTGCTCTTTGTATAAGCTATGTACTATTCGTTTATCCCTATAACTCATTCCAATCTTTTTGAGTATTTCAAACATTTTTTTCCAATTTACATTGTCGAATGCTTTTTTCAGATCTACAAACCCTATATACATGCTTTCCCTTTTCTATTGTTTTCTCCATTATCACTCTCAGAGCTAAAATAGCCTCCCGTGTTCCCCTGTTTCGCCTAAACCCAAATTGGTCTTCTCCTAGTATTTCTTCAGCTCGTTTTTCCATTCGTCTTTGCACAATTCTAGTTAATATTTTTAACACGTGTGCTGTCAAACTTATTGTTCGAAAATTTTCACATCTATCCGCGCCTTTCTTTTTTGGTATAGTTACTATGATGCTACGTTTGAAATCTTTGGGTATCTCGCCTGTCTCATACATATAGCTTACAAGTTGGAAGAGACGTTCTGTTACTGCTTGTCCAGCGGCTTTTAGAGTTTCTGCTTGCACCTTATCTGTACCCGGTGCCTTACCATTTTTCAGTCTCTTTAATGCTAATTCAAACTCGTCTCGAAGTATAGGATATCCCAAGTCATCATTTTCAATGTCTGATTCCTGTTCTAATGCAGTTAGTTCCTCTCCTGCATATAAATTCCCTATATATTCTTGCCATCTACTCACTTTCTCTACGTTTTCTATAATGACGCTTCCTTGTGCGTCCCTTGTATTTTTGCTATACGGTTTTATATGCCTAAAATTCATTCTAATTAATTTGTATGCTTCGTCTGTCTTTCCTATTTCCATTTTAGTTTGTACTTCTTTGCACTTTTCATCAATCCATTGTTCTTTAGCTTTCCTGCATTTTCGAATAATTTCCCATTTTATGGCTTTGTATCTCTGTTTTCCTGTTTCGTCTGATTTATTTTTGTATTTTCGTCTTTCTTCTATTAAATTCACGATATCCCTTGTTATCCATGGTTTCTTATTTTCTTTTTGTGTATACCCCAAAATATCTCTGGCCGCCATGTCTAGGCTGGATTTAATGTTATTCCATTCTGTTTCCACTTCCTTAGTTTCAGATATTTTCCCGATATCATTCAGCAATTCATTTGACTTTTTTTCGAATCTTACTTGAATATCTTTGTCTTTTAGTTTCTCTAAGTCCAAGTGCCTCTTTCCGTTCCTCTTTTTCAGATTTTAAAATTTAAGTTCGGCCTTCATAATTACGATGTTGTGGTCAGTATCTATATCTGCTTCTGGGTAGCTTCTACTGTCTTTTACTTGATTCCTAAACCGTTGTCTAACAAGAATGTAATCTATTTGATATCGTCCTATATCTCCTGGCATCTTCCACGTATATCGTCTTCTAGCATTATGTTGAAATAATGTGTTTGTGATGATTAAATTGTTCTTGTCGCAAAATTCTACCAGCCTATTTCCCCTGTCGTTTCTCGTGCCTAAACCAAGTAAACCTACTACCGCTCCTTCCCTACCCTCACCTACCACAGCATTAAAATCCCCCGTAATTATTAAATTTTCATGTCCTTTTACGTATCTTAATATGTCTTCGATATCTTTGTAGATGGCTTCTACCTCTTCGTCACTGTAGCTAGAGGTGGGCATGTATACTTGTATTATTACTGTGTTTACCGGTTTAGATTCTAATCTAACCATAAGTACTCTTTCGTTCTTTTGTAAGTAATTTTCTACACAGTATCCTATCTTTTTCCGCATAACTATCCCCACACCCAAATTTCCGTCCTCTGCTCCTGTATGAATTACCCTGAAGTCTCCACTCCAAAAATCCCCCGCATCTGGCCACCGAACTTCGCTGATCCCTACTATGTCTAGTGATAACCTATTCATTTCGATTTTTAGGTTCTCTAGCTTACCTACTTGCTTCATGCTTCTAACATTCCACGCTCCGACTCGCAGAATGTACCCGACTCTTATTTTTAACTTTCCGATCGCATCCTCCGAAGTAGTCCCCTCCCGGAGATCCGAATTGGGGACTATTTTAACTCCGGAATCTTTTACCCCAGAGAATGCCATCATGTTTGTTACAATTTAAGTACGCTGTGTACTTGGGACATAATGTGGTGGTTTCCCGTTGCCTTCCACATCACGGTAGTGTGTCTTAGACTGCCATACCGACCCCTATGGTCTCTGCCAATCTAAGTACCAAAAGAGCCGCTGCCCTCTTTCGGGGACCTGTCTTAGTCTGGTTCCTCACAAACGACCCTACTACTTTGGTTGGACCTGTAGTTTGTCTCTTTAGCTCATTAGAACACGCAAGCCATTTCACCTGTTCTAGTAATTTAGAACTTCGGCAAGGTGCAGGTCCATTCGAAATGGATATATATATATATATATATATATATATATATATTGCTCTGGACTGAAGAGATTTTAAATGAGCCCCACGTTGGGCGTCGATAAAAGTAAATGTGTACTGAAGATACCCGACCTTGGGAGCCAATAAAATATTCTGTGAACTGAAGTGGTTAACTGAAGTATTACCTTCATTATTTTTGCTAGCTCCATTTAAATACAACCACTAGAATCAGACATCAGAGTTATATTGCCACGAAATATTCTTTAACAAACTATCTTTCAAATAACAATTACTACATCCACAACAGCTTTTCTCTAACAATCATCATCTTACGTATAAACGTTAAGGAAACACCTTTGTAGAACTATTAGAATCTATACGTAGAGAAAGAATTGCCACAACGACTTTGTCTTACACATAATATCTAGATTCTAACAAAAATGTAACTTCTGAGTAATCATTCACTTGTACTAAAATTATAGTTCAAAGTCTCTTTTATAATCAGGACGAGCACCTTCTAACCTTAATTTCATTCTCTAGTAACTCCTTAATTAAACCTTATTATGTACAAAATTTATCAAGATAAAATCGATATCTCAATATCCGCTCCTTTAAAATCGGATTCTAAAGATATCTGATCAGTTAAGTTCAATAAATCTTTTTATAATTGCAAAACCTTACCGGAGGTCGCCACCCCTCAATTGAATTATCAACTTGTACACATTCTACTTTAATTTGTAGCACTAGCACATAAAAATACTCTTATCATAGAACTTTACTAATTAATAGAAATGCTCTTTTTAAAATTTAAAAAAATGTAACTTCATTTTACCGCTCAAGCCGTTAAAAATTTTTCGTTAAATACCATTAAACATCAAAATTGTTATTGCAAACCCGTATACGCTTTGATTCTATTAAAAGCTATAGGTTGCAGTAGTCAATCATTATTTATTTATTTATTCTTAATTTTAATTCATGTTTCGTACTCTCACAAACACTTTTCGTTTACTTTACAATAACTTTCACTACTAAACTGTAGTATTTATACGACGTAACGTATCAATAATTCTACTGAATCGTGACGTTTTGAATAAGGACTGAACAACTGATCCACTGTTCAAGCAACCAGTGGGTTATATACACAAACCTTCGTGTAACAAAGCCGTCCAGAAAAACCTAGTGAAGTCTAGTTGTCGTTACTATGATTGAATTGGTTTCTAAAGGTAGGCCTGTCTTTTTACCTAAGCATTAAGAATCTCCATTAATGATGCAGCCTTCAGAAAGCTGTAGTTTTTATAGCCTTGGGCTACTAATTAATTGAAGTCGCTCTTTATCATATCAATATTTAAGATATATGACTAATATATGACTGTACGCGTTATGTTATCTTTAAAGCGTTAAAGCTTTTCTCGTATTAATTGAATGATATAGTTTATTCTTTCTATTACATTCTAGCACTGAGTTATTCTAGAAGTTCAATGAACACGTTTTCAATTGAAATACGCATTTCTAGTTTCTTTGAATATAGACTATTTTTTAATGAATACGCTTTCATTTTTATTTGGTGTTAGGAGAAAATTCAAATTTTGTACAAGTAATCTTATATCTTTTGGAAACTCTTGGTTTCCTTTGAACATAAACACGATCAAATAAAATCTTTTATTAAATTTACCCATTTACTCAGTTGAATACTTTATATCAAAAATGTAGACGAAACTCTTTAACAAAACGTCTTTCTACGTGCAGGCTATAGCATTATGTTTATCTAGAAACACTATTTTGTTGTCATTAAAAATGAAATCTTTTTCAATTACGTCTTTATGCGTTCAAATTCAATATACTAAGCGTTTCTCAATGAATATGAATATTTACGTAATTCCAACTTTTTCTAAAATTTCTCCGAATTGGTTTGAATTTGCGACCTCGTATGTCTAGGAATTGTGGCCCTTTGATAATTTCTAATCGTATCAATATATATATATATATATATACTGACGTGATTAGGGGTCACGAGAGGTTATTGGAACCCAATTCCTGAAAATAAATCTCACCAAAATATAAAAATATAATAGAATCCGTAAAAAATAGAATTTCCGTAAATTCATGGTTACGCCCTGTATAATACAAGCGTACTTTTATTCATTGATGTACAATGCAAAATCGCAAATTGCACGTGTATAAATAATCACTCTGTATGATATGAGCATATTGTAAATAAATAGCGAGTAACGTAATTTGTATATGTAAGAATAATTAATAGTAAGATACCTTATAAAGCATTTAAATGCGAATATAAAAAATCCATGTTTATAAAGATAAATAGAAAGTCATATATTTTACTTATTACTTATGAATACATTTGTGAAATTGTTGTGTTTGATTTCATTTAGAAAAATTTCGTCAGTTCCGTTGCGCCGCCAGGCAAAGTCAACAAGGGAGGTAACTGAACAATTTCAAGTTAAACAAATTGCTGTATCTGTATCACCGCACTCCCTTAGCAACGCCCCAAAGGGAGGCCTTGTCACAGTACTTTTTTAGTAGCTCCCATCGCGAGGCCATTTACTTACACTCTTTCAGTGACGCTTTCGGTGCGGCCTTGTTACAGCAATATATATATATATATATATATATATATATATATATATATATATATATATATATATATATATATATTGTCGTACTAATTATAGGTTAAGAGGCATAAATAAATCTAGAGAATGAATTTGTAACGACCGTGTATATGGGAAATAGGGATTATTTATTTACGCGCCAAATTAATTAGTTTTGACATTGAAAATGGACAGATAATAGATACTTTTGTATTTATAAATCGGAATGTTAAATTTACATAACGGGTAGAAGCTTTGAAGTACGTGAAACTCGAGGATAAGCATAATTAGCCTTAATATTTTAAAAGTTGTAAATCATGTACATCAGATAATAAAGAAAGCTTTTGGGTATATAAAATCAATAATGTAAACGCGTACTTTCCATTTAACTAAACAAAACCTTCGTTAAATACAAATCCTAAGAAATTCTATAAGTCAAACAACTAGGAAAATACGATTTTAAATGGACAGTTGTTTTATAGAGAAGCCAGACAAATAGATAAACAGGTTCAAGGAACTGAAATGAACGTTGGAATATAATTCTGTGGAAATTTAATTAACGGTCGATACGAAAACAGATAGCTTGAATGCAAATTGAGATGGAATATCGAATGAACACTTGGAATGAGTTTGTTGTCTATACCAAGTACTTCTATCGAGCGGTATGCTGTTATCTTGCAGCTGAGTAGGTGTTCAAAGCAATAAGGTTATTTCCTTTGTTGTCGCTATATTTGCAAGCTGTAATTTACAGCTGATATACTTTTGTAGATGCTGTCTGAGAATTCTCTACACTTAATCCTTCGGAGATATTTTTGAAGCAACACACCTCGTTCGCTACTTGGTTCTTTTCTTAAACATACAAACCGTGGTTTGAAAATTACACATTTGAAACAACATCCTTTTGGAGAAAAGCGATGTTGTGGGTTGGGAAATTAAAATTCTTTCTGTACTTAGTGTAGCTTTGTTAAATTTGTTGATTCAGGGTTTCGTTTATCAATGGAGCAGCCCACATTTTCCGAATCCTAACAGATGATACTAGAGAGGCAGGCAGCTTGGTGTAGGGTACAGTTTTCTGTTTTCTTTACTTTTTGATGCTGCTATGTGAAATAGACACTTCTTTTGCTGTTCATAACTTTCTTACTAATGATTATCCAGTAAAGTGCAGACGACACATTATAAAGCTACGTTCACAGTGCACGAGTAATTATGTAATTATATTTCAAGTCATAATAGTTAAACCATGGCTCATGTTAGAGCATTTGTATATTAATGTTAACGTCAACAATATGCCGCCCAAAATCTAAATTAGAGTAGACGAACACCCGGTGTATCTACGTTAGGTTTATGTTATAGAAGTTTAATGTTACGTTATTTCTTGAGGAAATGCACTTCACAAAGCAGAATGTATAAATTATGTATACTTCTTTTGTTGTAGGTGGAATTACTGTAAATTTTATGTCTAAATTTCTTTTGTGCATATTTAGGGATGGAAATACTTTGTAAGTATACTGGTATGTAGATATGTAATTATTATTTAGATTCTAAAATTTTATATTTGTTTAATAGTTTATATTTTTATATTATGTAATATGCAAATTGACGCTTTGTTTACTTTGTATACATTTTTTTGTTGTTTCGTATATATCCCTTTTGGGACTATGTTTATTAAGGTTGATAATAAATCGGTTTATAGAGGTTCCCAATTTTTCTTTCTGTATTGAGGTCTCAGCTATTGTCGAACGAGTCAGTCGACCTTTTATCTTCCTAGCAACCAGATGGAGAAATCAATAAAAAAGGGCGACTTGCGAGTTGCTATTCATTTCGAGTATTACATCGTTCAGTAGTTTGGAGGTTCATTAATGTGCAATACTCACGTTAGATTTTAATTAAAAGCAATACGAAGCAGCTGATTCGTGATATGTAAGATGTATAAATATGGACATCTATAACATTCACGTTATATTTTAAATAATGGTTTTGCGAACATAAATGCTAGACATCTGATACAAAAATGACTATGTGAAAACCGCAACACAGAAGATTTACTTTCATAATAGCCGTACGAAATCGTTAATTCATCACGTATAAAATGTATACGCACGGGAAACCTACATGAGTTCCATCCTTTATTCTTGTGGATTTAATTTACGAGGCGTAGGCACATCAATGTAGTCAATAACTTTTTGTCGTTTTTGTTCAACAGTGAAGGTCTCATATGGTTAGAATTTATCCGCTTAATGGTGCGTAGCAATTTGATCTTTACGTTCAAGGTCGGTAAGTTGTTATATTTTGTTTTGAAAAGCATCTGTAAGACATACAATTTCGTGTTTAAGCTTCACCTTGGTAGTTTGAACTGATGGAAACTAACATCTTGAAGATTACATTTAACAAATGAATTTAGATTTCAAATTTTGCTCTAAATTATTATTATGTTTTATAAACTTATTTATCTAAACAAACTATTCATGAACTAGATTATAAATCGTATAATTGCTTATATAGGATGCATATTAAACAAAGATTAAATTAACTAATTAAAAGATCTTATTACAAAACTAATTTTGTAAAGATGTATGTCGTTTGGTCAGTACTGAAAAGATGACGGAAAGTAAAGAATTTTGTTAATGATATTTATAATGCCTATTTAATTTAGAGGCTTTGATATAACTAGGATTATTAAAATATGTTCATAGAGTTAATGAAGCACTCACCAAATTATTGTAAATATCTGTCAGCTTAAATCAAAATTATTTTTCAGTTAATATATGTTGATATTTAAGAACTCTAATTTTTTTATGAATTTAGAAATCTTTAAACACACCTAAAGAAATACTTTAGAAATTATGCTTATTCTTCCCCATACTTATATTTGGATTCAAAAAATAAAAAGACTCATTTCGCGTTTGTAGATTTAGAAAAAGGATTTGATAGGGTTAATTGGATTGTTATGTTCAGGGTTTTGCGAAAAATGGGAATCTGTCATAAGGATACATAAATTATTTACAATCTATATAAAAACCAAAGCGTACTAATTAGCTTTGTTGAAATAGAAAGGGAAGCTAAAATTAGAAATGGTGTTAGACAGGGCTGTATACTATCTTATTCTATACTATCTATATTAGTCAAATTATTAGAGATTTAGGTAGTGAAGGATATGTATACCTTTTTAGACTGGCTCAGAATAGAAATAATTTAGAGCTGCATCAAACTAACCTTAAGTAAGTTCGGAAACAAAACAAACAAAAAAGATTAATAAATAAAAATCAGTTAACTAAATGTCACCATGACATAACTCACAATTAGTTAGCAGTCTGGCATGTTGGTAGCGATTTGTTGCTTAAGCCTAACCATGACATATAATTTAATAAACGTCTCCATACCATAATGCACAATTAGTTAGCGGTCTGGCATGTTGGCAGGGATTTGTTGCTTAAGCCTTTACCATAACATATAATTTAACACCTTTCCTTTTTTGGAGGGAATAACCAGGTAATATTGCATTTCCTTATAAATGGGAATCATGTAAACATGTTAGAGTTCTTTAACATCCATCAGGTTGCTAACATCTATCCAGGTAGATAAGAAAAAGATAGAAGAGTATAGGAAGACCTAGATCAAGCTATATAAGTCAGATTATTAGAAATTTAGGTTGTGAAGGGTATGTAGAACTTTTTAGATTAGCACAGAATATAAAAGGAGTTAGAGCTGCGTCAAAACGACCTTAAGTAAGGACGAAAACAAAATGATGATGATGGTACACAGTGTGACAGGCAAGGGCAAATCCCACCGTTTGTGGTGATTAGATTCTTATTTTTTATAATCAATTAATATCAAATATCTAATTACTATGAATAATTTGAGAGCGCCAGCAAAAACTCATAAAATATGTATATCGAAACTACCAATAGATGGTTTTTCATGCAACACAAAGCAAACACGCTCTACGATATTTTGAGCTAGCCCGAAATCTAATTCTTGTGGATTTCTATTCTACCCTTCCCCCTGTTTTGCTGCGGTATTTGGTGTAGGCAATTTTTTTTTACTAACCTTACTGCCTTCCTTGGTGTCTGCACGGAATACCGCAACAATGTTGAAAATTATTACAGTTTGATTATCAAGATTATAACTAATTAAATATGATTTTTCAGAAATCAGTGTGTGTACTTATTTACAGATATATTGTTGACGCTTATATTTAAGTTGATTTGGGCAATTTAGTATGAGGCGCCGTTTGTGTCTATAATAAATACTAAAATATATATATATTTTCTGATATTATGCTGTGATAAGGGGTTGTTTAAGGGTGCACGTTATAGTAAAGGTCGTTCAGGAATGAGTAATTAGAATAGGCAGCAGAAAACTGCACTTATTTAAGGAAATAATTAAGAAATAGACATAGTTTGTAGATAGTAGGTAGTCAACACCCTGTATATAAAGTAGAAATAGTTTTAGGGCGACGCAGGTAAACATAGGAAGACGCATAGTTGGCGTAGGAATGAGAAATACATGTATTAAGTAGATAGTAAATATTAAATACCCTGTAGATAAAGTTTAGTTAATTTAGGTAAAACAAATAAGGATATTTTTCAGTGGAAGCACGCGTATATTTAGAAATAAATGATAAAGTGTAATTAGACACGCATTAAAAAAAAGAGTTCCAGACGATTAAATTAATACGGATATAGAAATAGAGTTTCAGGTAGTTAATATAAATGCGTACAAAGATCTAACCATTTTGATAAGAGAAATGATTAAAAATTGCGTGAATCGCATGTAAACATGAAAATTTAAAGTCGAGTTGCATCAGTTGTTTATGGAAAAGCAAGTAATCTATCAAAATACAGCATGTTGATAACGAAAGACAGCTGCGGGCAGGTTGTGATTATGGGGAATCGTGGAGCATTACATCAGAAACTGCTCTAAATGAAATTATTTGATTGGTCAGAAACAAGCGACGAGTTCTAGACCGTACCCACGGATGGAGTGGAAATTCGAGAATATATTAGCAAGCACCTTGATAAGAAAGTCAGTTTTGAACTCAACGAAGGCCGAAGTGCGTTGCCATTAAAACAAAGTAATACGTAATAATGATAAAAGTGAAATAAAATGAGTGCGAATATGAAGATTATAATTGCCGTTTAAACGTAAGTACGCTTTTAATGAATTTATTGTAAACTAAGACATAAAAATAATAGGACTTCGAGGTCTGAGGAAATAGACTATGATTCTGATGTTAAGGAAAAATACAGTAATACAATTTAGATGTCCAGGGAAAGAAGAATAATACAATTTTGAAGTACAGGGGTGAAACAAACTACAATTTTAAGTCTTGGGCAAGAATGATAAAAGTCTAAGTTTGAAGAATTGAAATAAATTGGGATGTATAATTTAATGATGGTGGTCCATAGCGTAATGGCAATAATTTGAATGGAATCCAGAATTGGGAAGATCATTTTATTGGAAGCGTCGATGTGAAAAAGATAAAACCAGGTCAGATTTTTAGTTATAAGACATTTGTTTTCTACATAAATTTTTATTTTATTTTTAATATTGAATTTGCTAAATATGATATGCTTGTGAAAAAGTCAACAAAGAGGTTGCATACGTATAGAATGAGTAATATGATAACAGGTTTAGAATATTCTACACTTTGTTGGTAAAGATAATAAGTTTTTGGTGACTTTGGGTTTTGAGTAAATAGTAGATGGTTGTTAATAAATGAAATTTATAAGGTTAACTAATTGAAAATGTATTACAAATAATTTCAAAAGCTGTACATAACATATTGGTTTCATTATATAAAATCGAAATTTACTGAATTATATAATTCCAAATAAATGCTAGCCGAGGTCATAAGATTTAAATAGTACAAAGCCGGAGCCACAAGTTGAATAGGAAATTGATAACCCGCAAGGCGGTAACGTATCGAATTTTGCCATTGGTAGATAAAGTTGTTTGAAGATAAAGTCCAGTTGATAGCAATATTGAGAAGACAGCCGGAGGAGGAGATAATTACAATTTATAGTGAATATTAAAATGGTGGTCCAATAATTTAGAGTACGTAGAAAATTAATAAGGCGCACAACGAAGGGGATCAAGAATTCCAGTTCATAGTAATAAAAATAACAGCCCAAAGTAGGGGCATAAAAATTCCGCGAATAGTATAGCAATATATATAAAATATTTTGTAATATATAATTTTTTCAAATATATATATTTAAAAATTATATATATATATATATATATTTAAAAAATATATATATATTTAAAAAATATATATATTTAAAAAATATGTATATATTTAAAAAATATATATCTTTAAAAAATATATATATATTTAAAATATATATATATATATATATATATATATATATATTTAAAAATATATAGATATATATATATATATATATATAATTAAAATATATATATATATATTTGCTGTGTAACCTCTCATCTTTGCAGGTACTGGCCCTTTAAAAAAACATTCGAGCCCCACAGTTTGGGCGTCAAGAATGCTGTGAAACCTTTTAAATTACCTGGTCCGTTGATTCCTTCTGTTAATCGCCTCGGCTGCTCTTCTAGATAACTTCCATTCTCAATCATAAAAATTAAACAACACATTCCTACCACAAACATCAACGTTAACTCTATTTACATCAATATTCAGAATACATTAAATTTTCAAATTAAATTTGAACATAAAATTCAGTTTTAAAAGAATTTCCGGATTAATTTTATTATCATTTTACTGTGCATCCAAAATTAAAGTCCTTGTTGAATGCCTACTAATTAATATAACAAGATAAGCAGACCGGAGTCTGAGTATAAAGGAGCATCTACCACCCTTTACGTTAATTAACCAGGTTTGTCTAATTGAGCTCAAAGACCTACCCAAAGTTTCATCCTATTCCCGAACATCAAAACAAAATACTCCTTTTACTTAAACAAGCAAATTTCATCTTAAAATTAAAATTTTATGGTTAGAAAAATTCCACTAATGTCCATTTAAAGTAAATCAATTATAAAGTCATTCAATACACACAAAAATGTCAAACAAAATAGTACAATTTACCTGAAGGTTATTGTCCTCGTAGCTTCAGTGTAATCGTCCCTTTGTAAATCACACCATTCCAACCGGATTCTATTTACAGCTTCAAGTTGTCAACGCTTTAAAATGTTCTCCATCACCATTAATTTAAAGTTGTTTCTAGGCTTTTCCGGAACTCATCTGTGTATATCTGCCTCTGGTTCAGTGGATGCAGACACATTTACGAACCATTTAGTCATTAACACCCCGCAAAATAGCAAAGAAATTCATACTTCCTTTTACCAATATTACCAATATACGCCAAAACTGCCTACTTTTGGGTATACATTTGTCGTTGTAAATTTTACTAATTGGTACCGTGATAATAAACTTTTATTACCTTGTATCTAAGTGCACTGAAGTACATTCATGTTAGCACGTAAAATAACCAATTATTTTGAGTCACTAAAATATACTAGCACACTTTAAATTATTTAATCAAACTAAAATGCACTGTTTAATATCAAGTCGCGGATGCACGAGCTTTTAACGCATCGAATCGTCGAAAGTCTAAGAGTCTAAGAGAGAAACACATATTCCCGCCTGTATATATAGCGAATAGCCGACACGTCGCTTTGTTCCTAAAACGGGTAATTCCAATGAATTCCTCATTCTACGTTCCCAGTCTGTAGCCTGCACGTCGATTTTATGAATTTAGTACTCACCCCATTGAGATCTCAGAAAATTTCAACACGGCCCGCAAAGTTGTCCGAGAAAAACTAATTACTTTTATACAGAAATTGTTGTTCTACCTCTGATATATGCATCCTATTTTTAACCAATCGCAACCCCTTGACGTTGCTTAAATCCCGCCCTTTTACAATATGTGTCTTTGCTTGACGCATTTCTCTTTCCTTCTCTAACCTGTTCGTATTGGTGCAACTTGACACTCTTCATTATCGATTATATTTTAGTCCACGCGGACTGTTATCTTGGTTTAATAACCCCGTATCGCACATTCTCGTGAATATTAAGCCCCGGTTTCTCCAAGATTCTTTGAAACATTAATTATTTGCCAAATTTACGCAGAATGAGCTTTTTAAAAATACGCAGGTGTTCTGTATTTCCTGCTAAAGCATCTGATCGTTTCCAATATCCTTAGAATCAACATGTTTATCCAAACAAATTAACTTGAAATTGCCTTTTAAAACACGCAGGTGTTCAAACGTAACATTTTAAATAACCTTCCTACGATTTGACTATTATTGGGTTTTACAAGCTTTTATGCTTATTATATGTTATTAACGGTTTAATTAACTCCAATTAAAATTGATTTCATCCTTTTCATTTTTTAGCGAATACACCTTAAATATTAATTATTATATGTACACTTTGTTTTACTACCGGTTACTTAAACTAGGGTTAATTAATATAAACTTTGCACGTAATTTCCATTTGTTTAGGAATAATTAAATTATCCACTGCGCTTTTCAATACTGCTTCTTTTGATGTAAAGCGTCTTATAGATAATTTAAATTTCTTATTTTACTGAAACGACCGAGTTTATTTATGCTTCAAGGTTTTAATAAAGCGTATTATTTAATGAAATTCCTTATACACGGTAATTAAAATTATTTGATTTGATTATTTAATTTTCTACCCTGGTCTAAATATGAGTATTTTCCCCCTATTTGAATACAAATAATCCCACTTATTTGAATGCAAATATCAAATATTTAGACTGCCAAAAATCTTTACAAAATTTTGCCTATCTCTCTATCCTTATCTATCTAACTTACCTACTTTGTCTCCAATCCAAAAATATTTACACCTATCCTATATCCCTATCCTATTCCTAACTCTCACCTACTTCTATAAACTGAAATTATCCCTAACTTCATCCTACTTATCCATCTAATCCTATATACATCCTATATACCTATCCTATTCCTAACTTTTAACTACTCTTCACTATACTTTACTTCCCCCTACCTAATCCTATATGCCTATCCTACTCTTACTCTATTCCTAACTCTCCACTAATCTTATATAAAATATCTATACTTAACTTATCTTATTATCTTCCTACATTTACTCTTTATCCTCATCCTAAACCTATTCCTAATTATCTCCCATATGTGTCCTATATCTACACGGGAAAAAAAGTGTAGTGAAAAATAGCACAAATGTGAGAACTATTACTACAATTTATCTCGAAAATACGACTAGGGACAATAAATGCGAAAATTTCACACAAGATTGTCCTGAGAATGTTTTGCTAAATTTTAGTACACTATTTCTAACTTTATTAAAATTAATTGTAGTTCATTGCGCTACAGTTCTGTACAATCTGTTCACATAAATTGTATAAAACTACAGTATAATGTGTTAGGTTTGCTTACAAAGTTGTAGGAGTACTTATCAAACATTATGTTAGATTTTACTACAAACTTATAGGAATATTTACCATAGATTGTGTTAGATTTTACTAAAAGATATAAGAATATGTGCGATAGATTGTGCTAGATTTTACTACAAATTTAATGGAATATTTACTATAGTTTGTGTAAGATTGTACTACAAAGTTATAAAAATATTTATAATAGGTTATGTTAGATTTCACTACAAACTTATACGAATATTTATGATAGGTTGTGTTAAATGTTATTACAAACTTGTCTAAATATTTACGATAGGTTGTTAGATTTTACTACAAACTTATAGGAATATTTACCATAGATTGTGTTAAATGTTACTACAGACATAAGAATATATGCGATAGATTGTCTTAAATTTTACTACAAATTTATTTGAATATTTAGCATAGGTAGTGTAAATTGTACTATAAAATTATAGGAATAATTAAAATATAGGTTCGGTTGCATTTTATTACAAATTTATATGAATATTTACGATAGATTGTAATATTTTACTACAAACATTTAGAAGTACTGACCATATAGATCGTGTTACATTGTACTACACACAGGAATATTAAAACCTGCCTTAAAGCAGCTTATAAAGTTTTCATAATTTACTTTTATTTTAATAGAGAAGATAGTTAATGAATAAATTAATTATCTTCTAGTTGTTTTCTTTATCCGACCAAAAGCAAATGTAAATTATGAAAACTTTGTAAAGGCTTTAATGCAGTGTCATAAATATTCTATCAGTGTGTAGTTACACAATCTATGATAAATATTCTATTAAGTTTGAAGTAAAATCTTACAATATATCTTTAGTATTCATATACATTTGTAATAAAATGCAACACAACCTATTATAAAATGAGATGTTGGACTTTTTCCACGAATGGGCTACCCTGTATATATATATATATATATATATATATATATATATAATTGTTTGGTTTCTTGGGATGACTTGTTTGTCAAGTAACACTTATCGTGTCAAATTAATTTCTATTCTGAAATTTCGGCATGACATTTATGCCTTATTCTTTGACTAAAATATGATAATTTTTGTAATTACTAAGTTCTAAAACAGTATATGCTAATCTATTTACATCATATTTTGTCTAAGAATAAATTTCATCAAACGTCGAATAAAATTACAATTGACACGATAAGTTAACAAACGAGTGCATCCCAAAAACCAACAAATTTTTATATACCAAATAAGAAAAAGTATAAATTAAATTTTATTTCTTATATGGACTTTTAACCCACAAAAGACAACTCCACGTCAAACTAACTTTGCCATCAACATTTTGATTCGTCAATACGCCACAGTGTTCCATCAATATTGGCCTTCAACATTCTGCAAAATGGCACACAAATAAAAACACAATTTTTTCGAAAAACTTTAATTATGAATACACTAAGGCCAAACGACAAAATGTATACATTACTACAGTGTGGACAGATAAAAAAAAACAGCCTATCAGGTATAGTGCCAACATTTTAGATAAAAATTTGTTGTATGCTCATCCGCTGATGATGAAGCCCCTACACTCCCGGAGTAGATACTGGTACTGTGCTTGCAGGACTTAATATGGGTTCGTACTGCACTGCCTGCAATTAAAATTAAATTATCAAAATTTATCTTATTTGTTGACAAATTTTAGTGATTTTTATTCAGAGTAGATATCCCATGTGTTCAGAGATGATACAAGAAATCAATAATGCAAATTATTATCAATAAAAAAAAGATTTAGTACAAAACCTGCAATTTTCAATTAAAATACAATTTTTTTTACTCACGTTGTAGCACTTATTTATATTTTGATAAAATAAATAAGTAAATAGGCGATTCAGTGCGATGCTTAGCTCTACCGATTAAAATAAAATCTTTTGTTTCTGTTTCATGGTCAAAAAAAGATTTAGTGCAAAACTTGTAATTTTCAATTAAAATACAATTTTTTTACTTATGTTGTAGCATTTATCTGTATTTTGACAAAAATAAATAAGTAATGTGCGATTTAGTGCAGTATCTCAAGTGATTAAAATAAAATCTTTTGTTTCTGATTCATGGCCAAAAAAAGATTTCGTGCAAAACTTGTAATTTTCAATTAAAATACAACTTTTTTTCGTATTTCGTAGCTTTTATTTTGATAAAAATAAATAAGAAATGTGCGATTTAGTGCAATAGTTGTCATTATTGAGTAAAATAACACCTTTTCTTGTTGATTCGTAGTTCACAAAAAAGAAATTAGTGCTATACTTTTCTGGCAAGTTTAAACATCTTATTTTATGCCTGAACGTATAAATGTTTGGTTACGCAGTATCGTTTCAATTTTAAAATTACAATAAATTATTCTACTTGGTTGCATATTCTATCCAACAATTACCAAAATTATATTATAAATGTACAAAGATTATTTAAGATTCAAAACTGGCTATAGTTTGTTTATGCTAACACTAGCAATTGGGCTGGCCAAATTTTTCTCTGCACTTTGTACCTACTTATGAAAAGGATGGATGCTAAATACATAAATAAACTTGCCTTGTTCTTCATCAAGTGCTTACTTCATTAATCAATCAACGTTACGTCCATAATGATTTCCTTTGTTATAAAACTCCAAGCAATAATCAGTTATAAAACTAAAAGTAATTATTATTTTCATCAATTTTTTGTTTTGTTTTGGTAATTTAAAAATTTTTGTTCAAAATTACAAACTTTAGTGAGGGAGCTTCCTCACCCATTTCACCTTTGGATTCACATACGATGATTTGTTTACTATTGCATAGCATAAATTAAAATTTGTACCTACCTTGTTAAGTGTGCTGTAGTCGTTATATTTTGCCTGAAATTTCATACGAACTCCTAGCACCGGAATGAGTTCTTAATATCCTCGTCCATTAAACTATTAAACGCGTCCTCGTCTATATCATTATCTGAAATATAAAAGTATGATTTTGCTTTAAATCTAAGCATAATGGTGGGCTAATTATATATGAGAATATAATTGATGATATTCAGGCGTCACAAACAAAACTATTAAGCAAATTATTTCAAGCAGGACATTATATTAGGATATTTTTAAAACATGAATTAATGCAACGTGACTATACAATATTTAGAATTTACTGTGGCATTAGTAAACCCATCCACTACCCATAAGAAAACTACATTTAATGAAAATATTTTAGTTATGATTTTAAACATATACCTATCTGATCTATTCCTTAACATAACCGTTACCAAAAACCCTTGCTCCCATCGTATTCCGTTATCCCCTATTCTAAAAATAGAAAAAAATCGCCCGTCAGGTACATCTAAAGATGAGATTGAGAAATATATTACTGCTTCATTTTCGCCATAATTACACGATGAACGAAAGCTCTTATTCGTTCACAGGGTTTATAAAAACAAGCGAATATAAACGTAATACATTACCGCCAAATAAATCAAATTAAAATTAAATTCATCCCAATACATGCGCCTATTACTGATTTAGAATCGATTTATAGCGTTATCAAACATATTTGTACTTACCGTCAAATGCCTTTTCGATTTTAGGCAAAACCCCCCAAGAAACTAAAATATTTTTAACAAATTCGTCCATTTTGTAGGTACCTTTAGAAACACAACACTGGAATGTTGGAAATCGTCTAATTAGGTCAAGTTACTCACTTTCCTGCCTAAGAAGAGATGAATATTATGAGCGGCGACAAAGTTTAGGGTCCCTTGGCGTCTGCGTAGCAAAACAAGCCTTGAACGTACTTTTCGTACAATAATCAAATTTTTAGCACAATGTTGTAAAGAAAGTAACTACAATATCTTTCGGTTATTAACACAAAGATATATTAATAATTTATAATGTGTTTATAGTAGTTTTCAACAGTTGTTTGATACTCCCCAAAAAATGTATAGTAATGCATAGTACAAAATGATTTTCAAACTTTGTTCAATAAATAAGGAGTTTCTAATATAATTGTGCTATTATTTTCTACAGAAATATTAGCACATTTGCGTTGTAATATTTAAAAAATTTTGTATTTGATATTAACACATTTTTGGTATAATTTTAGACATTTTTTCACCGCACAATAAATTGTTAAAATTTCAAAAAACTTTTTTCTCCGGGTAGCTTTATTTTCTATAACCACTTACTTCTACTCTTTTATATACACCTATGCTATCCCTATCCTATTTAAATCTAACTCTCTTCTTGACCCTCCAAGTCTTTCTTCTCACCATCCTAATACTCTTCATCCCTATCTCTCCCCCTTCTATATCTACACTTAACCTCCCTGTTATCTCACATACCATAAACTTATCATCCCTATTATCCTGACTCTTACATATTGCTTCTTCTTCATGCCCTACACTTGTCTGTTTCTCATTTATTATTGTTTCCCTTTCTGCCGACAAACCAAACGATACTACTTTACAATTATCGATTTTTCCCTCTACGGAAAATCCTCTGTACCTGCTAGAATGCTTGTGTAATGGAATCCGCCAGAATGAATTCCTTAAATCTACTTTATTAAAAACAAACTTGCCACTTAACCTCGTCAAAAATAATTCTGCCTTCACCTGCTCCCGATATGCTGCTTCTACCCCCACTAATTCTGCATTTTCTTGTACTAAAGCTTGAACCTCTACTCTCCTATCCTCTGGACATCTTATTGTGTTGATCTGTTTAACCTCATCATCCTCTACCTCTACTACATTAATACTAAACCCGTGTCATCCTCTGTGACTTCATAACTGCCTTTCCATGGCACTACCCTATCCTTAATTCTTATTACCTTCCTTTCCATATCTATCAAAACCCCTAACTTCATCATACAGTCAACACCTAAAATGCTCTGAAACTTCAGTCCAGGTACAATTACAAACTCCTGTTCACAGCTTAAATCTCCTATATCTATCCTAAGCACCACAACACTATTTACTACAGCAAACTTCTTTTACTTGGAGCTACTAAATGGCTACGTTTTATAGGCATAATTCTATCACAAACCTTATCCCTAATTTTGCTGACGAATTCCTCCGATATTAAACTCGCCTCTGCCCCTGTATCAAGTAATACTTCTACATTATTCTCAAAATTTCTAAATTAATAATTGGCAAACATAATTTTTCCTCAGTTTCTGGCTCTACTTCCTCCTCAATTTTGAAAAATTCACGTGGATGTTCGTATACATTTACACAGAAATCTAGTGGTCTGTCGCGTTCTAAAAATCCTGTCTCATCCTGTTTTCCGTGCTTGGTCCTGGTTGTCCTTCTACAACCTGTGCGTACGTCCTCCTCGTGTTAATATCCGTGTCCCTATCTCTATTCGGCGTGCTGGTCACAGTCCTGTTTACTTCCGGTAAACTGTTCTGTCTCGTGTAACTAGGTCTTGGCGTCGGTCCCCTAGTCGCACTATTGCTCCTGTATTCCTGTCCTCGTCGTTCCCAATTCGGTCGAAAATTTCTGTTGTAGTCAGGCCGTCTCGGATAATTCGGTGTCCTGTTGTCAAACCTAACTGTGTTAACGTTTCGTTCTCGTATCTCTCTTGTCCGTCCTACACATACATCGTCATATCTCTGTAAATACTCTAAAATGTCTCCCGTTCTGTGATGTTTTGTAAGGCCACGTGTTGTCTAATTTCCAGTTCAAAATGTCGTGATAGGTACTTGATTATCTGTCTGTCCGTCAATGGTGGATTCAGTTGTTTGGCCACACTGTACTTGCGGATGGCATATTGCTCCCTAGATCCTGCAAACTCTCCCTTAAATTTTCCTGTAATCAAGTCGTCCCTAATCTGATCCTGTTTGTGATCACTCCAGTAATGTTGTAAAAATTTGTTTTCAAAGTCCTGATACGTGTCTATGTCCTGTCCTACTAAATTGTACCATGCCTCCGCATTGTCCTTTAATAAAGCCTTTATCGTATTTAGTTTAGTCTGTTCGTCAAATAAATTTCCCACTAGATTTCTTACACTATTAATAAAAATTTGTGGATTTACCCTGTTATCGCCATAAAACTTCATGTGTTGGTCCAATGATACTCCACCTGTAGAAAATCTGGGACCATCCCCCGTTAAATTTGACATGTTGTATTTAATACTACTAACTTCACGTTCTACCCTGCCTAACTGATCCCTACATGAGTCCGTCACTTCAGTCATTTTACATTAATCTCTTCTTCACAAAAATGCGTACTTCGGACCTTAAATGTCCCATTTCCTGTCGAAGACCTGTAATATCACGCTCATTTTATCAACCCTATTTTCAACTTCTCCCATTTTTACGGTAAGACTGTTTTTAAATTCTGTAAATTCTCTCGTCGATTTTTCTATTTTATTCCTAATTCCTGATTCAATTGGTCAAATTTCCGATTTGAGTCCTCTCTCGCTCTATTCGATTCATCGCTTAGCTGTTCTAATTTTCTATTGGATTCCTCCCTAGCTAATCGCATTTCCTCTAACATTCTCATCATTAACTCATTTCCTTGATCCCCTGATTCCGTCCTCGACTGATCTCTACTGCCTCCAGCTTCTTCCATTTTCGAATTTTTCCCACACAATGCACTATCGTCACTTCCAATTTCCACTCCTTGACTCCTTAACCACTCCTTTCTCTGCATACGTTCTAATCACTCACACACTCTAAAATACTCTTAAATTTATACACACACCGAAACTCTCTCTCTCAGATCGCCAGTTTCCTGGAATAAAATCACAAAAATTTTATTTGGAACTCGAGCCTCACTTTTGGGTCGCCAAGAATGCTGTGTAACCTCTCATCTTTGCAGGTACTGGCCCTTTAAAAAAAAACATTCGAGCCCCACAGTTTGGGCGTCAAGAATGCTGTGAAACCTTTTAAATTACCTGGTCCGTTGATTCCTTCTGTTAATCGCCTCGGCTGCTCTTCTAGATAACTTCCATTCTCAATCATAAAAATTAAACAACACATTCCTACCACAAACATCAACGTTAACTCTATTTACATCAATATTCAGAATACATTAAATTTTCAAATTAAATTTGAACATAAAATTCAGTTTTAAAAAGAATTTCCGGATTAATTTTATTATCATTTTACTGTGCATCCAAAATTAAAGTCCTTGTTGGATGCCTACTAATTAATATAACAAGATAAGCAGACCGGAGTCTGAGTATAAAGGAGCATCTACCACCCCTTTACGTTAATTAACCAGGTTTGTCTAATTGAGCTCAAAGACCTACCCAAAGTTTCATCCTATTCCCGAACATCAAAACAAAATACCCTTTTACTTAAACAAGCAAATTTCATCTTAAAATTAAAATTTTATGGTTAGAAAAATTCCACTAATGTCCATTTAAAGTAAATCAATTATAAAGTCATTCAATACACACAAAATGTCAAACAAAATAGTACAATTTACCTGAAGGTTATTGTCCTCGTAGCTTCAGTGTAATCGTCCCTTTTGTAAATCACACCATTCCAACCGGATTCTATTTACAGCTTCAAGTTGTCAACGCTTTAAAATGTTCTCCATCACCATTAATTTAAAGTTGTTTCTAGGCTTTTCCGGAACTCATCTGTGTATATCTGCCTCTGGTTCAGTGGATGCAGACACATTTACGAACCATTTAGTCATTAACACCCCGCAAAATAGCAAAGAAATTCATACTTCCTTTTACCAATATTACCAATATACGCCAAAACTGCCTACTTTTGGGTATACATTTGTCGTTGTAAATTTTACTAATTGGTACCGTGATAATAAACTTTTATTACCTTGTATCTAAGTGCACTGAAGTACATTCATGTTAGCACGTAAAATAACCAATTATTTTGAGTCACTAAAATATACTAGCACACTTTAAATTATTTAATCAAACTAAAATGCACTGTTTAATATCAAGTCGCGGATGCACGAGCTTTTAACGCATCGAATCGTCGAAAGTCTAAGAGTCTAAGAGAGAAACACATATTCCCGCCTGTATATATAGCGAATAGCCGACACGTCGCTTTGTTCCCTAAAACGGGTAATTCAATGAATTCCTCATTCTACGTTCCCAGTCTGTAGCCTGCACGTCGATTTTATGAATTTAGTACTCACCCCATTGAGATCTCAGAAAATTTCAACACGGCCCGCAAAGTTGTCCGAGAAAAACTAATTACTTTTATACAGAAATTGTTGTTCTACCTCTGATATATGCATCCTATTTTTAACCAATCGCAACCCCTTGACGTTGCTTAAATCCCGCCCTTTTACAATATGTGTCTTTGCTTGACGCATTTTCTCTTTCCTTCTCTAACCTGTTCGTATTGGTGCAACTTGACACTCTTTCATTATCGATTATATTTTAGTCCACGCGGACTGTTATCTGGTTTAATAACCCCGTATCGCACATTCTCGTGAATATTAAGCCCCGGTTTCTCCAAGATTCTTTGAAACATTAATTATTTGCCAAATTTACGCAGAATGAGCTTTTTAAAAATACGCAGGTGTTCTGTATTTCCTGCTAAAGCATCTGATCGTTTCCAATATCCTTAGAATCAACATGTTTATCCAAACAAATTAACTTGAAATTGCCTTTTAAAAACACGCAGGGTGTTCAAACGTAACATTTTAAATAACCTTCCTACGATTTGACTATTATTGGGTTTTCACAAGCCTTTTATGCTTATTATATGTTATTAACGGTTTAATTAACTCCAATTAAAATTGATTTCCATCCTTTTCATTTTTAGCGAATACACCTTAAATATTAATTATTATATGTACACTTTGTTTTACTACCGGTTACTTAAACTAGGGTTAATTAATATAAACTTTGCACGTAATTTCCATTTGTTTAGGAATAATTAAATTATCCACTGCGCTTTTCAATACTGCTTCTTTTGATGTAAAGCGTCTTATAGATAATTTAAATTTCTTATTTTTACTGAAACGACCGAGTTTATTTATGCTTCAAGGTTTTAATAAAGCGTATTATTTAATGAAATTCCTTATACACGGTAATTAAAATTATTTGATTTGATTATTTAATTTTCTACCCTGGTCTAAATATGAGTAATATATATATATATATTTAAAATATATATATATATATATATATATATATTGAATTAAGTAACAATGAAATATATATATAATTTTGCTTTGGACTACCGCCCGATAGGGGCGCTGTTTTTATTCTGAACGCGTGCGTCTATTAGAGATCGCACGGTTTCACAGTTAAGCACCTTCGCTCTGGTCAGTACTTGGGTGGGTGGACACTGTTTTTTTTAGGAGCGTACATATACATATAGCAGTTGCAGGACCGTGTAGCACATCTCGACATGCACATAAATAATTATTTAACAATCCTGTGCACGAGTTCTATGCAAGTTTCGGTGCTGCATGTGATTTTCGCTTGACATACATTTTATGTATTAACCTGTTGATGGTTGCAAGACGCCGACACAAAGGAAGGTTACTTACAATCGCAGAAGAGAGTGCTTGCTATTATGTAATGATTATACGACTAATTCCTCGTTTTTCAGTCTACTTCTCGGCTGTCGTTTATTAAATTTTTGAGTAATTTTAAGAAAACGCGGTGTTTGAATATTTGCTAGATGCATTCTCATAAGCACTTTACATCCCGGAACGCGACATTAAGTACAGACGACGACGATAGCATGTTGAAAAGCACAGCTTCTCGTCCGATTACCGCAGTCAAGCAACGTTGAGCGCGGTCATTACTTGGGTGGGTGACCGCTTGGGAACACCGCGTGTGGTTGTCTTTTTTTTCTTTTTACGCTGGAATATCGTGGTTTTCTCTGACTTTGTAATTTTTATTAAACTACACAACCCCAACTTTATATGGAAATGTCGCGTTCCGAGTATGTAAAGTGCTTATGCGAATCCATCTAGCGAATGTTCAAACTACGCGTTCTTAAAATTACTCAAAAATTTAATAAACGACAGCCGAGAAGTAGACTGAAAAACGAGGAATTAGTCGTATAATCATTGCATAACAGCAAGCACTCTTTTCTGCGATTGTAAGTAACCCTCCTTTGTGTCGGCGTCTTGCAACCATCAACAGGTATAATAAATAAAATGTATGTCAAGCGAAAATCACATGCAGCAACGAAACTTGCATTGAACTCGTGTACAGGATTGTTAAATAATTATTTATGTGCATGTCGAGATGTACTACACGGTCCTGCAACTGCTATATGAATATGTACGCTCCTAAAAAAAAACAGTATCCACCCACCCAAGTACTGACCAGAGCGAAGGTGCTTAACTCTGAAAACGTGCGATCTCTAATAGACGCACGCGTTCAGAATAAGAACAGCGCCTCTATCGGGCGGTAGTCCAATGCAAAATTATATATATATATATATATATATATATATATATATATATTTTTCATTGTTACTTAATTCAATATATATATATATTTTTTAAATATATATATACAGGGTGAGTTTTTAGTGTGGCAACGGTCGATAACTCCGTTATTATAAAAGCTACGTAAACCAAATTTTGAGGCATATTAGGCATGCCTAAAGTGCATATTTTAAAAATATTTGAAAACATACAGGGTGTTTCATAATTACAGGGCATATTAAACTTATATTTTTTTAAATGGAACACCCTATATATTATTACATTTTTGAAAAACCCATAAAAAGAGCTTTAATTTGATATTAAATTGTATCTATCTATTCTTTTTAGTTTTTGAGATATTCAACTGTTTTTAGAAAAAATGACCCCGATTAGATACATTGCCACTGCACTAATACACAACTTATGTTAATTTTCAAGATGCAGAAAATTTTACCATATACCATAGTATATTTGTAAATATCACTTTTTTAAAATTTCTTCCCAGTATACAGGGTGTGTCAGGTTTCGCAAAATACAATTTTAAAATTTTTTTTTAAATGGCACCCTACCAATTTTATTGCTAGAATGGATAGTTCATTAAGTGTCCTTTCATTTTTGTTAAGCATTCCCTATACCTAAATCTATTACTTTCTGAGATATTTTTGATTTTCTTCAAATTTTATGAATGTTTTTAATTTACATAACTAAAAATAACTTACTATTGGAGAATATCATAAAATAATTAATACATTTTGATTAACAATCAACTACAGTTATCCAATAACAATTTTCACTAAAGATATAACAACCTACAATAATACGCTATCAACAGAATTCTGCCAGATCAACAATATGCATTTTATAGAAAATGTTCAAGCAGGAAATCAGGCAGGCTTTGAAAAAAATAACTATTACATGTAAAATGTTATTTAGGTTTATTAATTGTAGTGTGTTGTCATTTAACAGGATACCTCTCTTGGTATATTCTTGATGCAAGTAGGAAATTTTTTAAACTTGCTCCAAATACCCAAATCATATTTATTTGTTCTTCCACTGTAAAATTCATTTTGAAAACTCCTTCAAAGATTACATTTAAAACAGAACTGATAATGTGTTAAATGACAACACACTACAATTAATAAACCTAAATGACATTTTGATTGTAATTGTTATTTTATTCAAAGCCTGCCTGATTTCCTGTTTGAACATTTTCTATAAAATGCATATTGTTGATCTGGCAGAATTCTGTTGATAGCGTGTAACGTTCGGTTTAATTCAACGTTTAGTATTGTATAGTTTACTTTAGCGAGCATATTAAACATGCCAATTTGTGATAAAGGACAGTCAAGTAAACTGTACACTTTTTCAAAATTGCGAAGAAGGCTAGAAAGTGACAGTTGGGGATTGTCAAATTTATTAAGAAGTGTCGAGTCGCGTTTTACGTTTGGGGTGTGTTTTAATTAATCTTTTGTTGGTCCACTCTAACATCCGATGTTATATACCGTCATTGTTATGCCTGTAAGATGCCAATTCATGTTGGGAGTTTATTTGGATGAAAGAAAAGTGACCTCAGATTACATTTTCCGTACGCTGTAATCAACCGATTTAGTCGGGAACCTGATGAATTAACACACACCTATGATAAAGTTAGTTGGGCTGTTGCATTATACCGACACCCACTTTCCTCGCTGTGTCTATAGTGACCTGATTCACCCCACAAATCCTTCAAGGTAAGCGTTGCACTGTAGTAGTTACTAAGTGACCAAACTGGCTCGCACGCTGGTATTGGGATATTTTACCCTGAACTATAGAATGTTCTTTTGCATCTACCGCCAGTGAAGCTAAAAGTAGATAGTGTGTTTCGCCCCGTATTTACCCTACTTTCACTGTAGTCAACAGTGTAAAACAGAAAGCCGCTTGTGCGCGCATTGTATATCTATTAGTCCGTAAAATTTTAAAGCTGCGATACTTTTCCAAATTGTACCACTTGTTTCGTAACGTAAGACGGTACCAGTTGTAGCGCCTAGATAGTTCAAGTAGACTTACGTCTACCGTCCACATTGTTACCGGAGGTTTGCATGCACCCGGTGTAACACGCGTGATATTTCGGGCTATAGTCTACACTCTTTTGGTCGTCAAACCTAAGAACCCGTACTGCCGTGAGGCCCAGGTGCATTCAACCCTACCCCCATCTTAGAAATAATTGTACTCACAAGTATATCTTTGGTAGCCCTGGCCAGTGCGAACTTACACTTAGTTGTTACTTTTGGTTAGTTATCATAGTTAATTTGATCGTAGTTGTGGCGTACTCCATATACGCCGTACCTACATTTGCTTATATACACCTTTGTTCATGTTACTTACTGTACTTAATTAATGTGTTCTTTTCAGCCATGTGTTTGTCAATAGAGTTAAGATTATAATCCAGTTGCATTATTCTGTTGTAGTAATTTGCGTGAGTAGGGTGAATCAGTACATTCTACACCGTGAGTTTTCTTTACCATCATATTTTCTTATTATAACAAGTGCAGGGGCGTTTGCTCGACCAGTAACGAGACCCCGATTATATCTAACATAGTGACATTACTGGTGGTGCCCACCTGATTTTGCCGTCATACCCGATTTTTGACATACTACCAAGTTTACGACCCATTATAATTGTCATCTTAGGGCATTTAGCAACCCCGACCTACGACTTTTATCATACCCACCCCTCACCGGCTAGAGCTAGGCCGCGCACGGATTCCGATCCGTCCCTTGGTGTCGTAGTGCTGAATTGGCCCGTAACAAGCGTATTATTGTAGGTTGTTATATCTTTAGTGAAAATTGTTATGGGATAAGTATAGTTGATTGTTAATCAATATGTATTAATTGTTTTATAATATTCTCCAATAGTAAGTTATTTTTAGTTATGTAAATTAAAAACATTCATAAAATTTGAAGAAAATCAAAAATATCTCAGAAAGTAATAGATTTAGGTATAGGGAATGCTTAACAAAAATGAAAGGACACTTAATGAACTATCCATTGTAGCAATAAAATGGGTAGAGTGCCATTTAAAAAAAAATTTTTAAATTGCATTTTGCGAAATCTGACACGCCTGTATACTGTGAAGAAATTTCAAAAAAGTGATATTTACAAATATACTATGGTATATGGTAAAAATTTCTGCCTCCTGAAAATTAACATAAGTTGTGTATTAGTGCAGTGGCAATGTATCTAATCAGGGTCATTTTTTCTAAAAACAGTTGAATATATCAAAAACTAAAAGGAATAGACAGATATAATTTAATATCAAATTAAAGCTCTTTTTATGGGCTTTTCAAAAATGTAATAATATATGGGATGTTCCATTTAAAAAAATATATGTTTAATATGCCCTGTAATTATGAAGCACCCTGTATGCTTCCAAATATTTTTAAAATGTGCACTTTAGGCATGCCTAATATGCCTCGAAATTTGGTTTACGTAGCTTTTATAATAACGGAGTTATCAACCGTTGCCACACTAAAAACTCACCCTGTATATATATATATATATATATATATATATATATATATTTAAATATATATATTTTTTAAATATATATATTTTTTAAATATATATATTTTTTTAATTTAAATTTAAATTAAATATATATTGTAGCGTGATCCCTTTTACTGCACGCCAATGATTAGTTTTGTGGAACACACTCCTAACCTCTTAATAGATAGTATGTGATATGCCGTGTAGGGGAATGGTCGTATCCTTCTTCGCTCATGTATTATGCATTGTTTTGATTGTTAAGTCCTTAATATACGTAGTTTACTGTGTACCATTGCTTTATATTAAAACCCTGAGATTAAAATACAAATACATATATTGTGTACAACGAGTATTATTTGTAATTATAACAAAAACCGTCCCTCGTCCCGTTAAACTGGCTGCCCTACGTGAGGCTGCGAATAACATTGTGTGGCTTCGAATTCGAATATTACGTGAGGTTGCGAATAATAATATCGTGCTTGATTGATACAAGTAAAAAACCACCCGGTGGTAGTGATTAGTGATAGTAATAAAACCTAGTGTTTGGAAAGTTAAAGTTTTTATGATTTTGTAGATGTGCTACTTTTGCTAGGAATTATTAAGGATTTTCCGTAACCTTATCAGTGGTTCATTGCATTTATCGTCAAAACTGTAAGTAGAAATTGTTTATTTTGATCGCTGCTCTTGAAGAATCCAGCTGTTTATTATCACACAAACTTAGGAACAGGTTGGTTTGCCGTTTGTTTACGTTGCTCAGAAACGTATGGTTTTGTTCCAAAATATTAAAATCATTGTCGTATCATTGAAAGGGACAATAATTACATTTTGAACTTTTACTACGAATATATTATATTTTACGCATAAAATACTATATTGAATGCGTTGGACTTTTATTTTGTTTATATACAGTGCATAAAGAACATTACGGTTTAAAATATTTACATAGAACATTTGCGTGTTTCATTAATGCCTTTGACTAGAAGTGGTGCTACAACTAATTTAAGCACTATGGCTCAACAAGTAGTGTTTACTGATGAACAATTCGCCGCTTTATTAGATAAAATCGGTTCGGTTTCGGTTAATAACGACGACACTAATGTATCTAAACTTGAAACAACCACCTTTATATCTGCAAATAATCATGGCAACTTTTCACAATGTACAGCAAGATTCGATGGATCTGATTCATCGAATGTCGACGCTTTTCTAGATGCAGTTTTAACTTATAAAGATTGCTTAAACGTTTCGACTGAAAACGCGTACCGCGGATTACCTATGTTATTGGAAGGTATAGCAGCAAAATGGTGGTAGGGTGTAAAAAAACAATTCTTGATTAGGATAGTGCCGTTAGTTCGTTAAAAGACGTATTTTCTAGGCGATTACCTGCTCATTTAATTTTTAGAAAATTCTTCAGTCGTGAAAAAGCGTTAATGAAACCACAGAAATGTTTGTTTGTAATCAAAGAGCTTTGCTCTCACAATTACCATACGATGTGAATGAAACTATGGCTATTGATATGGTATACGGTTTATTTCGACGCGATATTAAAGAAAAACTTCCTCGGTCTGAATGTTTGATTTTCAAGGATTTATTGACTCGCGCCCGTAGCGTTGAGCAGTCTTTGCAAGAAGTTTTTGTCGACGGCCATCGTAACCATAATCCTGTTAAAAACGATAGTCAAGAAGTAGTTTTGAAACGTGTTTTGCGTTCTCGTTGTTCATATTGTAAAACATATGGTCATGTTATAGAAGATTGTCTTAAATTGAAATCTAAGGAATCAAAAATACACTCGTTAACTACCGCTACATCTTCAATCATTAAATGTTTTGGATGTAGTGCGCCTGGCGTGTTACGCTCTAAATGTGCTAATTGTAATGATAAAAACTCTACAGTTCTAGAGTCAAAGTTTGTTCAATTTTGTTCAGCCACTACTGACGTTCCTGTTTTGAATAAACCTATTTTGGGCGTTAGTATAAACGGTCGATATGGCAATTGTACTTTGGACTCCGGTTCTACTGTAAGTTTAGCGAGTTATGGTCTTTACCAAATTCTTTTGAACGATGGCCAGAATTTTTCAAAGCGTTCCGTTAAAATTTGCTTTGCGGATGGCATAGTTCGTGATGAAGAGGTTTAAGTACGGATGTACAGGTTACTCTTGAATATAAAACTGTCACTGTTACCGTCAACGTATTGCCGCATGCACAAACTAAATCTACGTTACTAGGCATTGATTTTATTACCAGTGTCGGTCTTGTTTTAGATATTTCGAGTAATCAATGGTATTTTAACGATGATCCTGTTAGAAAATTTAATTTTTATGGTAACTTTCAGGTGAATCGTGAAAATGTTAATTTCGTGTCTCTGCGCGAGGATGAAGGAGAATCCCTTTCCTCAGATCAGCGTATGATTATAGAGACGCTTTTGGAAGAACATTCCACTGTCTTTAAGATGGGGGGAGCCCCCACCGACTTTGCGGTTCATAAGATAAAGACTGTCGATCACGATCCGATTTCAGTTCCACCTTATCCTCTTAGCAACCCGAAAAGACAAATTTTAAAGGAAGAAATAGATAGAATGCTCTCAGAAGATATAATTGAAGAATGTGAGTCACCTTGGGGATTCCCGGTCGTTATTGTCCCGAAAAAGGGTGGAAAGCTTCGCTTGTGTGTTGATTATAGGCGTTTGAATGCTATTACGGTCCCGGATTCCTTCACCTTACCTCGCATCGAACAGCTTCTGCATACTTCTAAACGGACAATGTACATGAGTACTATAGACTTACAGTCTGGATTTTTACAAGTTCCTATAACTGAGGAAGACAGGGACAAAACTTGTTTTGTTACACCCTTCAGTACGTTTCGCTACCTTCGAATGGGTTTTGGTCTTCGAAACGCTCCGGCTACTTTTCAAAGATTAATGTCCAGATTTTGCAACGGTCTTGGTGACCGATCCGTTTACGCATATTTGGACGATATTTTAGTGATATCGGACAGTTTTAAACAGCATGTTGATGATTTACGTGCAGTTTTCGAAAGGCTTAAGTTATATAAATTACGTGCGCGTCGCGAAAAATGTTGCTTTGTACGGAAATCCGTCAAATACTTGGGTCACGTTCTGACTACTAATGGTATTGAAGTTGACAGAGAAAAGATTTCTGCAATTAAGAACATTAACGTTCCGTGTTGTGTTAAAGATATTCTTAGTTTTGTTCAAACGTGTTCCTAGTATAGGAAATTTATTCCGCATTTTTCGTCCATAGAGCGTCCGCTAACTAACTTATTAAAGAAAAATAGTGTGTTTTGTTTTGGCGAACCCGAGCTACAAGCATTTAGTGCGCTCTAGGAAAAACTTACTTCAGCTCTGGTATTAATTCAAGCTGATCCGAACTTACCGTATTTTTTACAAACTGATTCTAGTGGTTTTGCACTTGGAGCCGTTTTGTTGCAAGGTACTAGCAATGATTTGCTTCCTATTGAGTACGCAAGCAGACTTCTTACTCCAGCTGAGCAAAATTACTCCACTGTAGAACGGGAAGCTTTGGCTGTTATTTATGCTACCAAAAAATTCCGAACATATTTGGAAGGGGCAGAAGTAAATGTAATTTCTGATTGCCAGCCATTGCAGTGGCTATTAACATTGAAAACACCTACGGGTCGTTTAGCCCGTTGGGCTTTGAAAATTCAGGGAATGAATATGAAAATTTCTTATACTCCTGGTAAAAGAAACGTTGTGGCTGATATGTTGTCCAGACCAGGTTGTATGAACGAAAGTGATACCTGTGATGTCTGTTTTGTTAGTGTTGAAATGCCGAAGATTAATGCTACTGATCTTAGGGTCGCACAATTAGACGATCCAGATTTGTCATTGATTGTTAAAGCATTAGAAGGTGAAGACACTCTTGATATGATCCGATGGTTAGATCGTGGTTATATGTTAAACAATGGTATACTTTATTGTAACAATCCTCGTGAGGATGTAGAGGATCCGCAATTAGTAGTTCCTGCGAGTTTGAGGCAAGACTTGCTAAATCATTATCATGACTCACCCACTGGTGGTCATTATGGTGTTGATAAAACTTATCAAAAGATGTTTGGTAAATATTATTTTGTTGGTATGAGACGTTTTATTGCAGATTATGTAAAAGGTTGTATTGAATGTCAGCGTTATAAAGCTAGTAATACTAAACCTGCTGGTTTATTACAAACCCCAGCTCCTGCACAACGCTTTGAAATCATAGCCGTTGATTTATTTGGCCCTTTGCCAATAACTGAAAATAAAATCGATGGATTTTAGTCTGTGAAGACACAGCTTCAAAATGGGTTGAGCTTTACCCATTAGAATCTGCTAATGCAGATGCATGTGCAAAAATGCTTATCGAGGAGATATTTTTACGTTTTGGCACTCCGAGAAAAATGGTATCTGACAACGGTGTACAGTTTATTTCAGATATTATGCAAAAGGTGACATATTGTTTTGACATAGAGACTTGTTTTATTCCATTGTACCATCCGGAAAGTAACCCGGTTGAAAGGAAGAATCGAGACTTGAAGACTCAGCTTTCGATTTTAGTTCAAAATTGTCACACAAAATGGGATATTCATCTCCCAGCAATACGTTTTGCTATTAATTCAACCGTATGTGAGTCAACTGATCGTACCCCTGCTTTTCTTACTTTCGGTCGTGAATTACGTGCTCCTCACGATACCGTGTATGATTTAAGAACTGTGGTAAACGCTGAGAATTTTGTTCCTCGGATTACTCCGTATTTAAAGCGGTTATCACAAAAACTTTGTACGTCACAAGAAATTTTACAGCAAAAGCAAGACGTTCGTAAAGCACAAGTTGATAAGACAAGACGTGCTGAAAATTTTCAAGTTGGTGATCAAGTTCTGTTGAAAACTCGCCTACTTAGCAATGCCAGTAAAGGCATTACTTCTAAATTAGCACCTAAACGGGATGGACCTTATGTTATATCCAAGGTGGTTACTCCAACTACCTTTGAGCTTACTACAGCTACGAAACCCTATGAAAAGATCGGTAAATTTCATTCTGTTGATTTAACAAAATTTGTCCCGTTTAGTGCCGGTGTACCAAGTGCTTCATCAGTTATACCCGCGCCTGTGGTGCCTAAAAGAAAACGGGGACGCCCCCGTAAAGTGAAAAAGTGATTTCTAAACGCACGTCAGTAACTTCTGTACGTTTAGAGGGGGGAGTGTGTAGCGTGATCCCTTTTACTGCACGCCAATGATTAGTTTAGTGGAACACACTCCTAACCTCTTAATAGATAGTATGTGATATGCCGTGTAGGGGAATGGTCGTATCCTTCCTCGCTCATGTATTATGCAATGTTTTGATTGATAAGTCCTTAATATACGTAGTTTACTGTGTACCATTGCTTTATATTAAAACCCTGAGATTAAAATACAAATACATATATTGTGTACAACGAGTATTATTTGTAATTATAACAAAAACCGTCCCTCGTCCCGTTAAAATATATATTTTTTAAATATATATATTTTTAAATATATATTTATATATATATATATATATATATATATTTGAAAAAAATATATATTACAAAATATTTTATATATATTAGAAAATATATATATATTTCAGTATTTATTATAGACACAAACGGCGCCTCATAATTTAGCATTCTAAATGTATACTTGTTTACAGAACTCCAATCCACACGGAGGTCGACGTAACTAAAATCCTCAGAAATACTCGTTGTTAGGAGGATCGTCACTTGACTAAACTAGACAAGTTGGTGCCCATAATTTAAAACAACTTGAAAGCATTTCAAAGCGAGTATTATTGTTAAACCTAGTTATGTGTTACATTTTTGATTTTGTTCCATTTCTTTAATTTTATCTAGAGGGATCTACTCCGCACCTCTATAGTTAGTCCGTGCACCCTTAACTTGTTGCCGGCAATTCCAAATTCAATAATTTAATACTTCATACACCCGTAACAACCCAATTTTATCTTTTCGAACCGAATCGGAATAAAAAGCTTTCGAACCGTGCAGAAACTAAGGCAAGGTTTGGTTCGGTTCGACTCCATAACTATTAAAAAAAAATCTAAGACGCATGTACGCCTTACAACCAAACTTGCGGGAATTTTATAAAAGGAAATTATATATTTTAAATTAAATAACTAGTACTTAAATGTTAAACAAAATTTTATTATTATAAATATAATTTAATAAATTTTATTGTTTTAATTAAGTTTGAGTCGGACTACTTAATGATATAAGCTACCAGCACCACTCAAACAAACATAAATCTTAATTTAAATATGAATTATAATTTTATATATATATATATATATATATATATATATATATATGTATATATAACAGAAAAATAGAGAATAATTAATTAAAATTATTAACATATATTCTGTGCTTAGTCCCGGGTATTGTGATTCCTCCGAATAAGTCAGTTTGATGTACGGTTGGAATATCTTCAGCCGAATTAGGAATGATTGCTTCATAGTGATCTCCATATATCACATCCCTGTCATTTACAGCGCAATGAACTACAGCTAAAGGCTTGCGAACTAATTGATCTTGTTTTGCACAAAAATTATATGATGTGATACTGAAGCCGAAATGATAATATAAATATATTGGTCGAGAAATGGCTATTGAAGTTGCGAATTGCAACTCTAGGCCTGTATAACACCCTAATTGTCCCTGCGAATTGATTTCAGCTGAAAGAGAACTTCCTCTTCGTCGACACAATGCTTCGAAATATTCAGAATATTTTGCTATCGACATCAAAGTTGCATATCTTAAAATGTTCATACAGTTTTTGTTTCCAAATAAACAAATAGATATCGAATAGTACCAACAATTTCCAAATCCTGATGTATGTATTTGTTTAAATTTTGACGAGAAAGTTCAGGAAACAGAACGTCAACAGCATAATTGCCTATTCTTTCTTTAGGTGTGGTCCACAAATTTTATCCGTGAAATCTATTTTGATTCTTTATTAAATCATATATCTGTTGGCAGAAATTGTTGTCAATCATGTTTTCAGTTGACTCCAATAACTCTTTCATATCTTGTAATCTTATATGACTTTGATGTTCAAGATTTGAAATATTTGGTCGAATGTTTACATCAATCTCTTCTTGTGATAATTTTATGAGTTTGACCTCACATTCCTTTAGCGATGAAATGTCTAAATTTATTAACTCATCAGCCAATACACTTCTTTGTGAGGATTCAATGGGAGGTATCAATAATTCTTTGTCGTGTTCTGATGAAATGTTTTTCTGTGACGAATCTTGATGTTTGCACAAGTCTACGTCACGTTCTGATTTCCACGAAGAAATTGTTGTATCAGATGACATTTCGATATCTTCAATAGAATCTTTTTTTGGATACCTCAACCCAAAACGGTATATGATATGAACAATAAAAATCATATGTGTGAACTGAGCCGTTGCAATTAGTGGAAAAAATGTAATCAATTCGTGATTGGTACTCAGTTGTAAATATATCTGATGGCATAATAAAACTCCAATTGAATCTTCTCATCACATAATCGATTATTTTCTCTCCAGAAGGAGATCTGGAGTCGAGATTAAAATCTCCGCACACAATAGCGTTATCATATAATTTCATTATTTTGGCAATCGATCTTAAAGTATCTCTTATTGTAATCACTGGTGTTTTGTTTGAAAAGTAAGCAGAGATAACAACAAATTTATTTACTTTAACGCAGTCAACTTCTAAATGCCAAAGTATTGTGGAGTCATTTGATGAATCAGTGATTACAAACAATTTTTCGGCCGTAATGAATTTCTTGACATAGATCATCGCACCACCTGAGGCATGTTTGCATTTTGAAATTGCCTGTGAAATTGGAATTAAATTGTTTAGTGAAATGCATTTCTCTATTGGAGTTTTGACGTGCGTTTCAACCAAAAGCAAAATATCTATCAACATGAAGTTGTCGTCTCTTATCAAATCAATATAATTCTTTTTCATCGATTGAACTTTAAAATATGTAATAATTGGAATGTTTCAGGTTTCGGGACATTTTAAGACTTAACGGTTCAATTAACATTTGTAACTTAGCTTCAGATTGAAGATGAATTATTTCGTTAAACACAATCGAATCGCTTAAATTTGGTTTCTATTTCTCAATCACCGAAATTTCACCGTCAAAATACAATCCTTTAAGGTGTGTTGCACGCGAGCAAGCAGTGTATAATAGTTTTCGCGGAAGACGTTTGGTTAAATTTACTACAACTGAGATAAATGTCGAACCTTGACTTTTGTGAATTGTCATTGCTTTGCAACAAACCAGTGCAAATTGTGTGCGCACGCAAGTAATATTAGATTTACCTCTGATTTGAAACGACTTTTTAAGTGGTGTTATTGAAGTCCAACACTTATTGATGTCACTATGGTATAAATGACGGTTTGTTCTCCTCAATTCAAAACCAAATTCTTTTTTAGGGAATAACATCCAAAGTCTTATTATTTTGTCGCCATTGAAGTCGATGTACTTAAGTACACCAACAGCGCCGTTGAAAAGCCCATCTTTTGTATCGATATTTATAGTAATCATATATTTTATGCCGACTTTGAAGTTAATCTCATTATCCAGACCATATGTTTCTTGATATGACAGTGTTTTCAAATAATTTGTGATTTCTGCCTTTTTTCCGGTTTTGTCTTAAAAAACATCCACTGCTGTGTAAATGTGATTGTCTCCGTCTTTTTCACAGATTGCTTTGTGGCTGTGATGGCAAACGTTTTCGTTCCTAAAATATAAATATATGGACTCACATTCCTTAGCATCAGAGATTTCATAACGAGTGTTAAGCATTTCAATGTCTTCTGGCAATAAATTTCCTTTTGCCATTCTATTTAGACAATCGGTAAAAATTTTGTCGTCTTTCTGTCCCATTACAATAGTTAATTCATAAGCAGAAAATTGGTCCCAAAGATAACGTCCAATCAGATGATTTAGTGGATGTCTTGACAGTTCAAGGAATGGCCAACCACCAGCTACAGGTTTAGCCTGATGAAGGTCTCCAATTAATAGAACTGACTTTCCACCGAAAGGTTTGTCGTTCATGAATATATGCTTAAGCCGTAAGTCTATCCAACTAAACATTTTGTTGCTGACAAGACTAATTTCATCTATTATTAATAATTGCATATCTTTGAGTTGTACCCGAATTCTATTTTCAATGTCGGGTTGAAGGTTCGGTAATCGTCCACCACTCAATTGTTGGTAAGGAAAGCAAAATGCTGAATGAAGTGTTACCCCATCAATATTCCAAGCGGCTTTCCCTGTGTAAGCGATGATCATGATTTTGATTGTTCTTAGATCTGCGTTTTGTTTGTTGTTTAAATACTTAAGCACAGTTTGATAAATGCACTTCAAAACAAAACTTTTACCAACTCCAGCCGATCCCATCAAAATGTGATGAAATGGGAGGTTATCTGTTTTAAATCGATGCAAAACTTCTAAAACATAATTGAGTTGTTCTGAATTAAGGTCACGCATTATTTTACGATAACTTTCCTCGTCCATTTCATTTGGAACTTTAATGCGCTGAATATAGCCTAAGTTGGTTGCTTTGTTTTCTCTCCCAAATCATCAAAAATGTCAAACTTTGAAGATCTTAATGCGTTAATCTCATCATAGGACTCAATATTTCCTTCAATTTCGCTATCAGACTCTTCTTCGTTATCATTTTCTTCCACAACTTTCAATAGTTCGTCTTCTGATCGTTGGGGTCAAAGCGTTTCTGATTTCTAAGAATTTGATCAATGTTTTTGTCATATAGTTTTGCGCAGTTAGTTAACGATAACTCTTTAGATTCGTCTCTCTAATTTGAGTAAAGCATTAGAAGTGATCGATAATAATTGACAAGATCGACTTCTTTGTTGTATTTCTTATATCTGATTACCATTAATTTCTTACGTTTCCTCATGTATCCCAAATTGCTCTGAAGTATCAAATTTTGTGGCAAATTTGATCTCACGTCACCAGGCATATCCGTGATTTCATCTGAATCAGAGTCATGCACTCGAATTTGTTTTTCTGTTAAACTTCTTGTGAATTCATAAGAAGCAGCGAATTCTGCTAAACAAAGCGTTTCACACGATTTCGGTCTTTCACAATAATACTCAATAATTCCTTTTTTGATAATGTCTTTTGAATTGACGTCAAGAGCCTCAAGTTCTTGTTTTGATTTTAGCATTTGATATCGCTCTTCAAGAGGTCCGGTGTTTATAAAAGTGACTTTTTGTGACATATTTGAAATAGTCATTCCTAACAAATGATAAACCGCTTCTTGCCCAGATATTTCACAGGAATTTACGAGAATATTGACTAAACTTCTGATCTGTTGTTTAATTGTTTTATTTCCTCGCCTCACTTCTTCATTGGCTTCTTTTAGAAGAGTCGATATTCTACGCATTGACTTACTGATGTATGCACAGTGATATTGAGCACAAGCATATGGATGTAAACAAAATTGAATATCAATATTTGCTTGCCATAATTTAAGCCAAATGGGATTGTAAGCATTAATCATAATTGCATTGAGGTCTCGTTTTAAGAAAAATTTTGACCCGTTTAGAAATGATCTGATGGCAACAATGTAGTCGGTCTCGGTCATTTCAAGCTTGCCAAAAATTCATCAAAAGAGATTAAATTAATGTTTTTTTTGGATTATCACAAAACTCGTTTAAAGTGGACTTAATTTTATCAAAATTCTTTTTGCATTTGTTTTTCAATTTGTGTTTTTCGGTTATAGAAACAGTAAGGGAACAAGGATATCTTTGGGAAAAAAATATGAGAAATAGAAGGGCAGAATACGTTTTAAGGCATTTTTGGGGAATAGTATGGGATATATGACAAGCAGAGATAGGAAAAAAGAGGGGATGTAGACCAGGATCAGATAGTGATAGATGCAGACTGTGCAAATTTCGGGGAAATCTGTAGGTTAGTTCAGAATAGGAAACAATGATGGTACGCGTCTAACCAGTTTCAGGACTGAAGACCCAATGATGATGATGATGATGATTGTGTTTTTCAAGAGGAGACAATATTTGAGTTGTCTTCATTGGTGGTTTTGGGAATCCATACCGACATTAATTTTTTGATTTTAAGCAATGATTTTCTTTGTGTTTGTGTTTTTGCGATGTTTTGACCAAATCTGATGTATGTTCGTCTAAAATTTGAGTGTCTTCATCGTCATTACCATCGAAATAAACTTTTGTTGAAGTTGTAGAGAATTCGTCAATAAAATTTTCCACACATTCATTAGAGTTCAGCGAATTTGACTCATAAATCGACGCATTTTCTAACCAAATTATGCAGTGGATGTGTGGAGAACCCCTTTGCTGAAACGCAACTCTCCAATAAAATTCTCTTACTTTTCGCCCATTGAATCCAATTCCCGGTTTAATAATTAATTTCATAAAATAACTAAATCTGTGTTCAATATAGCGACTGCACGTGATCGGGTCTTTTCTAATAAGTTCTAATTTGTCACTATAAGGCAAGAGTTCAGCTTTACTTAATGAAATGTCTTTATGATTGACAGCTTTATATAAAATTTGAATTAATTCAATCCATTTCATTTCTGCTGCTGATAAAGTGAAGAAAATTGTTGGCCAACTGCCAATTCATTGCAATTGTTTCGTTTCGCTTCAATTCCCAAAATGCCGGACTGGATCTTAAATTTTGGATTCTTTTGAATGCGCTATCAGATTCAATAGCTTTAGAAATAAATGTAGAGTTTAGGACGTCTTTTGCTGTCCATTCCTTTTTAGTTCCTTTTGCTTTTCTTTGAGATATATTGACAGCACTCTGTGCTTCATACACTTGTTTTTGTTTATAAGCAAAGAATAGATATAAAGTGCTGACTGCACACCTTCTATCACAGCGTCTGAAATCTGAACGAGCCAGTACACTAAATGTTATTCTGTGCTTATTCTGAGTAAATAGGTAACACTGTCCAGCAAATAGTTTTGGAAATGCAAGAATCGCTGCGTTTACATCACTTACAATACTGATTGGCTTTTCTCCTTCTCCAGGGGCAAAGGCAATTGCACGTCGAGAGTCTTCATTGCCAAGCAAAGTGTCCAAACATCCGACAACTTGGTCTTTATCATCACTTTTCTCAAACTGAGATTTTGGTTGTGAACTTTCATCTGCTGTTTGTGTTTGGCTCACTTGAGAAAAATTGTCTTCAAACCATTTAAACCATTTGTTGTCAAGTCTTGTTCCCGACTCAGTATAAGCGCTCTGTTTAATTAAATAATTTAACGCACTTTTTATACGATCGGGGCTAACTCTCCGGAAAATCAAAGACGAATCGTTAGGTTTACTTCGGTCTGAAATTCGCCTCTCTCTTGAGTTCAATATTAATGATGTGGAGATCATCTAAACATCTCGGAAGTAATGTCAAAACTTTGTCGACATCAATTGAGACGTTAACAACATTTCCTTTTTGTTGATATTGACCTCCCCTCAGCAATGACATAATTGTTTGGAAGAGTATACTCCCTGCAACTAGTTTTTCTTCTAAATCATTAAGCGCTTGAAGCATTTCTGGTATTGCCGGAAAGCCCAACCCATTCGAAATTGCAACCTTTGGGATTTTGTAATTCTTTATATTTGAATAACATGTGTTGCAAAACTGTGTTACGAAGCTGCCAACCCCAACGATTTTGTCAACAAAATGTTCAAATTCTTGTTTTGTCATTTGTTTAAAATTAGTCTTTTCGTGAAGTGAATCAATTTTGATTTTGTACATATTTTCGGTAAACCACAAATAGTCGCAACAAGAACATCTCTCAGTAGGTCCTATTGATTTTTCTCTTATAAATGATTCAATTAGTTTTTGAGTTTCCAATGACTGTTTGCGTTTGTCAGCCATTTTTTGCCTTTCTTGGCGACGATAATCGGCATCTGTATGTCGTTCATCTGCTAAACGCTGTAGTTCTTGACTGCAGTAATCGGGATCAGTTGGGCGTATATCTGCCAAACGCTGTCGCTCTTGACTACAATAGTCAGGGTCTGTTTGCCGTTTCTAAGCTTTGCGTTGTTTCTCTTTACTGATATAATCAAGTGTTACTAAAGGTTGTTAAAAGTTTAAGTTGTATTTACGTTAATTTAAAATAAGTTGGTAGAATGAAAATATCATATTGTAATGATTGATCTAGTAGGATTTGAAATCAATGAGCATTGTTTAAAGAGATCTATCAAATTTTGACTTTCCAAAAAATTACTTATAACGCTAGGACAAATTGTAAGTAGAAATATGTTCCAATTAGTTCTAAACCTAAAATTGTAGGAATTAGAATATACTGTTATAAGAGTGACACTTTATTCCTCTAAGAAACTACGGGTATTCTTTTCGTTGTACTGGCTGACTTAGGTTAACAAAAAGTTAATGAGATTATTTAACAAATTCAAATTCAATTTGAAATCATAATGCTGCAACCTACAGTAGGTAGTCAGATTTGTATCATTTGCACTGATCCGTACCGAGAATCTAATATGGTAGAATGTCCGAACTGTGAAAGATGGTATCACTACGAATGCGTAGGTGTTGGTGACAGCGTCGCTGAAGATACTAACTGGCGATGCACAGCTTGTGTTACCTTAGTTGAAGGTAACGCAAATGGCGTACATCTTAATATTTTAAGAGATGCTGCACAATTGCGCCAATCGTTGAGGCGTATTAATGAAGCAGAACATTCAGAAGTTAAGATACCTTTATCGCCACCTGCCAAAGCCACTAGCGAGTATAGCCGACAAGTATCGCACAGCACATGTAGTCGTCGTCAACGACGTTTAAACCTCCTCCTGGAACAGAAGCGGTTAATAGAGCAAAAGAAACAACTTGTAGAAGAAGAACTCAATATTAACCGTCAAATCTCACGTTTAGCAGACACTTCGGAAGATGAAAGTCAAGACGTGGACGAAGATAAAGAAAATACGGATCCTATTGCAAATCTTGAACTATCCAAGCGCATTGATTTAGGAATAAATTACAAACCTAACAAAAACAGTAAAACCGAGTTGCACCAAAAGCAACCACAGTTGCACCAAACGCAACCAACGTTGCACCAATCGCAAACACTACCGCCACAGCTGTGGCGGAATCAAGAGTATAAACCGTCGTGTTTATCTCAACAAGAACCGCTCATACAGCAACCAAATATATCACCGCAAATGCCCCCTTATGTTTCCGGTAAGCCAATCGGGTTTGGAGATTTACCTAGCATGGTTGTGCAACCGATAGCTAGCGGTGAAATCCATTCACACCCTCGCATGTTACGCCAGTCTCAACAATCAGCTCGGCATTCAATGCATAGAGATCTTCCATCATTTGACGGAAACCCCCAAGACTGGTCTATATTTATAAATAGCTTCAACCGGTCTACAGAATGGTGTGGGTTTGACGACGTTGAAAACCTCAGCCGTCTAGATAAATGCCTAAAGGGAACCGCGCGTAGGATGGTCAAAGGATTTCTACATGAACCGCGCTGTGTTAAAGACATTATCCCTAACTTAAAGTTGTTATTTGGTAGGCCAGAACAAATTATAGACGGTTACATTGACACGGTCCGACAGCACCCACCTATTAAAGCAGACAAACTCGAAACCATGATCGAATTTGCAGTAGCTGTACAGAATTTGTGTGCTTCGCTGGAAGCAAGCGATATGATCCATTACGCTAACAATCCGGTACTCATGCGGGAATTGGTAGAAAAATTTCCTGCCCAATTAAAAATACAATGGGCAATCCATCGATCTACCATTCCGGAGGTAAATATTCAACATTTGGGTCAATGTTACATACACTTGCCTTGAACGTCTGTACGGCTATTCCAAATTTCAGCTTTAATGAAATCAAAAAAGCAAAGCCAGAGCGCGCAAACGTACATGATACTCCCGCAGTGACTAAATCGGCCAATTGTAGGGCATGCGGCGGAGCTTGTAATTCTTTGCCTGAGTGTGATAAGTTTAAGGGTTTTGCGTTAAATGAGCGTTGGAAACTAGTAAAAGACTTAAGACTTTGTCAAATTTGCCTAAGGAAACATGGATTTCCGTGTAAAATGAATTGGAAATGCGAAAAGTGTGAGCGCGTACACCATACAACGCTTCACAAAGATGAAGAACCCGTTACTACTAGTGCGGCCAGCTCAGAGAATGTAAAGGGTCAACCTTCTAAGTTAAATGTAGAAGTGAATTACAGTAGCCATTCTGGAAGTATTCGGTTTCGCCTTCTCCCAGTTAAGCTTAGCAATGGAATAAAGGAAGTGACCACGTACGCCTTTCTAGATGAGGGATCATCGGCAACTATGATTGATGCGGAACTAGCGCACCAACTAAATTTATCTGGTACTACTCAACCCTTATGTTTGAAATGGACGGGCGGTCACCAAAGAGTTGAAGATGAATCAATGTTAGTTAGGTTGTCAATAACAGGGGCATATACAGGGGCTAGGTCATTTGATTATCGTCCAGCTCGTACTGTCAACAACTTGAGTTTACCTAAACAAACCCTGAATATAACTGATTTAATTAACCAATTTCCATATTTAAGAAATATACCTGTACAACCGTATAAAGATGCAAGACCCGGATTACTGATAGGGTTGGACAATTGGGATCTTGCACTACCATTAAAAGTTCGGGAAGGTGGAGATGCTGAACCCATTGCAGCAAAATGTCGTTTAGGTTGGTCAGTTTTTGCATTAATGACTGGGCATGTACAAGACACATATCAACAAATACATGACACCTGCAACTGTCCCGTATCCTTCAGCAAAACGGAGTTGCACGAATTAGTGAAATCATATTTTTCTGTAGGAGCTTTAGGTGTGCAACCGCCAAGTAATGCTAAAGGATCTCTGGAACAGACACGAGCATCAGCAATCATGAGCAACACAACCAAATGGAATAACGGCCAATATACAGTGGGTTTGTTATGGAAATATGACCATCTGCGTATACCTGACAGTAAGAGTATGGCGATCAAGCGTCATTATGCGTTAATAAGCCGCTTGAAGCGGCACCCCGAGTTAGCCGAGAAAATTCAAACACACATGCAGGACCTTTCAGAAAAGGGCTATATAAGGAAATTAACCAACAAAGAAATCGCTGAATCACATGACAAAACGTGGTATCTGCCACTGTTAGTGGCGATCAATCCAGATAAACCCAACAAATTTCGAGTGGTATGGGATGCAGCGGCAAAGGCCATATTAGAAAATCATTACGTAGACGATTATTTGGATTCAGTCGACACCGAATCCGAAGCTATAGCATTAGCCAAAGAAGTGGCAGAAATACATAAAAATGCCAACTTCGAAATGCGTAAATGGGGATCTAATTCAAAAAAGCTTATGTTGGAGTTGAATGGGGACTATGAGACAGGTTATGAAGTAAATTTAACGCCTACGCCAATAGAAGAAAAAGTTCTTGGAATGTGGTGGCAGTTAGAAAACGACTGTTTCGTCTTTTGTATGCGTTTCAATAAAAGAAATAAAGAGATTCTTGCGGGAACTAAAGTACCTACCAAAAGAGAGCTCCTAAAAATCTTGATGTCAATATATGACCCCATGGGCTTAATAGCTAATTTCTTGGTGTACCTAAAAATATTGCTTCAAGAAGTATGGCGCAGTAAAGTGGATAAGCGCTGGATAGCGCTGTTTACATGTTTAACGACAAGAGCAGTGCATACCGAAATCGTACATAAGTTGGACGCTGACCATTGCATAATGTGTTTCCGCAATTTTTTTGCACGACGTGGAAAACCAAATCATATATATTGCGATCAAGGCAGAAACTTTATCGGCACAGAACAAATATTAAGGGAAGAGCTGAAGAAATTGCCACCAGAAGCTATTACAAAGAAATTGGTTAGCACGGATACCGCGTTTCATTTTAATCCGCCAATGTCACCACATATGGGAGAAGCATGGGAGCGTTTAGTCAAGTCTCTGAAAATTGCGTTGTATAATGCTCTGCCTACGCGCACCCCAAACGACCCTCTTTTACTTAGTTGCTTTATTGCTGCGGAAAACATAGTAAATTCACGGTCTTTAACTTACCTGCCATTGGATAGTGAAGAAGATGAGGCTCTCACCCCAAACCATTTCCTATTAGGCTCGTCTAGCGGAGAAAAGCCTGCAGTACAACTAAGTGCGGACGCTAAGGTTTTAAAATTTAATTACTTGTATCGAGAGCAGTTTGCTAATCGTATGTGGAGGCGATTTGTATCCGAATACCTTCCCGACTTATTGCTGCGATGCAAATGGTTTAACGAAGCAGATCCACTTCAGATTGGTGACGTTGTACTAATAGTTGACTCGGATTTACCTCGTTGCAATTGGCCCAAGGGTAAAGTGGTGCTTACAAAATTAGCGAAAGATGGCCAAGTTAGATCGGTGACAGTGCAGACGCTCACTGGTTTGTACGAACGACCGGCCGTGAAGGTGGTTAAATTAGACATTAAGAAGAAAGGTACAGCACCCCCTAGCGAGAATGCTGTACCGGGCGGGAGTGTTACTAAAGGCTGTTAAAAGTTTAAGTTGTATTTACGTTAATTTAAAATAAGTTGGTAGAATGAAAATATCATATTGTAATGATTGATCTAGTAGGAATTGAAATCAATGAGCATTGTTTAAAGAGATCTATCAAATTTTGACTTTCCAAAAAATTACTTATAACGCTAGGACAAATTGTAAGTAGAAATTTGTTCCAATTAGATCTAAACCTAAAATTGTAGGAATTTGAATATACTGTTATAAGAGTGACACTTTATTCCTCTAAGAAACTACGGGTATTCTTTTCGTTGTACTGGCTGACTTAGGTTAACAAAAAGTTAATGAGATTATTTAACATCAAGATTTGTTTATCGTTTGTCAGCTTTGCGTTGTTTCTCTTGACTGACATAATCGGCGTCTGTTTGACGTTTTTCTGCCAACCGCTGTCGTTCCTGACTACAATATTCGGGATCATTTTACCTCTTAATTGCTTTTCTTATCCTATCCTTTTCCCTTTCTTCGTATAAAAATTCGGGATCTTTGCGCTTTTCTCTTAGTCGTTCCCGCTCTCTAATTCTTTTTTTTTTCTTTGTCAAACCCACTCATTGTTTATGAAATTTGACTATTTTTGACGAATAACTGAACCACAAGTGATATGTCTGAACACATAAACAGAAATGAGAGAAAGTAATGAAATGCAAGCATTTTAATCTTAAAGTGATTAAAGGTGAAAATGTCTAGGCATGCGCAGTTTGACGTAAGTTCAATAAAGTTTCAATTTATTAAACTAAGATGAGTATATGAATAGAAAATTATTTCTGACACTCATTTTTAATTCAAGTTTAAAAAATATGATTACATCAATACAAATAAAATTAAAATGTCTGAATGATTCCTAACTATGTTTTCCCATTAAACATAACTCAACTTAGACTATATTATTGTTTAAGAATCATTTGGATATCTATTAAAGTTTATATTAGTTTGTACTATTAACATTTCTCAAATAAATTCGATTATCTCAAAATCTAAATGAGATATTGAAAAGTGTATAGCATATTTGTAATCAGCGTAAAAAACTAAGAAAGGTACATATATATATATCATTTATTGTATCATTATGGGAATATGGCATCGGACGACGGCAGCGACGACGACGTAGGGATTATATTAACCTAACTTACTACGTAAGTTTGGTGATTTGTTGCTAGGATGATTGTTAATTGATTTAGTGTAGAACTCAGTTTTTGCCGAATCACTTTGCTGTTTCCATAAATAAGACACCGCCGAGACCGAAACAAAATCGGTTGGGTTTGAACACGAACAGCACCGTCTGTCTATCATCACACATTTGCGGTTATTATATAGCTTAACTAAACATATATTAAAAGAAATTACTTAAATTCTTCTTTTAATGATAATAGTTTAAGAATATATAAATCTATATCAGAATGCGGTCAGTGATATCAGAAAGATAGATATAACCGCGATAGAAGTATTTATGTGCTACAATTTCACAATATACGGAAAGATAAAGGTTGAGAAACAGAAACTGTATTACCTAGAAACAAAATTTCTGGTTACGTAGATCATTGTTACTAAATTGAGAAGGCAGCAAACAAAGTAAGAATTTTAAATTTTCATCTTCAATACAATATATGGATGCTGTTTAGATATATAATTATTTATGTATAGTTTTTTTATAAATAGTATACTATTGGTTATTTTTATTGTTGCTAGATTTTAAGTAATAATAATTACCTGTGATAGCGCCTTTGTGTAGTTCTTATATAATCACGAAAACGAATATAACCGTAAAGGATTTTATTGTTAAACACTATTAATATTATAATCCTGCCATTCAAATAAATTGACATATAGATCTTAACTGCTCGAATGTGTTAAGCCGTGCTTGTTTATTTTATTTAATGATAACTCACGATCTTTTCTGTTTTACCATGTCAAACTTTACTTGATTTTTCAGGAATTCCAATTCAGTGTGATGTATTAAGTTCGCTCTGAAGAAACCTTCAGAAAATGAGTAAAGTACAAGAATTTCATCAAAAGTGCCACCATAGGAACTTCCTTCTGCAATATATAGCAACATTTACAGGTATTTATAATTGAGTACACTTTTCAGAAGTGGCAGAATCCTGATTTTTAGCAAACTTAACTGCAGTGAGCTCTGGGATGCATTTTGGTTGGCCTACACCATCACTTCCCCAGCTACTAGATAAAGAATCTCTAATTCCTACAACCAGCTCAAATGGTTCTTGGATAGCCGTAATGCCTTGTATTGGATCACCCCCAGGTGCAATATTAGGAGCATTTCTGGTAGATAAAATAGGACGAAAAACCTGTTTGTTGATAGTTTCTCCCGTGTACTTCATTTCATGGCTAGCAATTGCTTATGCTCATAGCTTACTAGTTTTAATTATTGCGCGATTTATAGTTGGAGTTATGGACGGAATATTATTTACGGTGCTTCCCATGTATTTAGGTGAAATATCGGATCATCGCATTAGAGGGCAGTTAGGCTCCAGTTTAGCAGTCTCCTTTCTTTTAGGTTTTTTACTAATTAACGTGTTCGGACTGTACTGGTCTATCAAAACTACAGCTTTGATTGCTTCGATTGTACCTGTTTTGCATTTTGTTTCATTTATTTTAATGCCTGAAAGCCCCTACTATTACCTATTAAAGGGCGAGAATAGCAAAGCAGTTTCCAGCTATAAGAAATTTACACGTACTAAAAATGCTGAGGTGGAAGTCAATAAATTAATTTCCCACAACAACAACGTCAGCGTAGAAAGTTCTTCAAAGTATTTAAACCTGTTTTTGAAGAAAGGTATCAGAAAAGCACTTGTAATTGCTTTAGGACTGCGGTTTGTTCAACAATTTAGCGGATACTACGCTATTGCATTTTACTGTTTAATAATCTTCAACCAAGCTGGAGGGTCTATTTCAGGACGAACAGCAACACTCATATATTTTACAGTTCAACTAATATCATCGGTTGCTAGCTCCAGCTTAGTTGATAGAATCGGAAGAAAGCCGCTATTAATTGTTTCAGTTATTGGAGCTGGTTTTTCATTAACAGCTTTAGGAATTTATTTCTATTTGAAGCAGGAAACCGTTTCAAACAATCCAATGTTGGGTTATATACCTATAGTCTCGCTGTTGTTGTATAACATTTTATATAATTTTGGATTAGGTACCATACCTCTACTCGTATTAGGAGAGTCTTTTCCAACTGATGTCAAAGCATTTGCTTTATGCGTAGTAGAAATTTTGTATGGTTTGTGTATTATTTTGGCATCAAAATTCTTCCAAATTGTAAATGATCGTTTTGGGATGCATGTTTCTTTATTAACTTTTGCAATATGTTGTGCGGCTGGTTTAATATTCATTGTATTTTGTGTACCTGAAACCAAAGGAAAAACATTGGAACAAATACAAAGGGAACTAAGTGGTGAAAACCTAATTTCGAACACTATTCGAGAAATACCGTTAAATGACGCTCAGAAAACCTAACTTAATGGCACATTCTCCAGAAGATATTAATTTGTTATTACTTTGTATGACAAAAACTTTTATCTACCACTCAAAAATATACTAGTACATTTACCATTGTTACTTGCAAACTGATTTCTGCGAACCTTTCGTTTACTACTACTTTGTCTGTACCGTTAACAAAAATGAACACAAAGAGCTGAATTACCAGTAGAGTATAATTGACAATCCTGGCGCCACATTTCCACCAGCATCCACATTTCCACACACATCTGGACCAAAAAGTTTTCTTCGACTAACCATTTTTCATCTTTCGAGATAAACCTATCTTAAATTTTTTATGTTTCGAGATAAATGAGCATCCACATTTTCACACACGAGATAAACCTATTTTTAAGATTTTTTACCGCTAACATTCTGGACCAAATAGTTTTCTTCGACTAGCCATTTTTTTATCTTTCATCTGAACCAAATAGTTTTCTTTGTCTAGCCATTGCATCTTTCGAGATAAACCTATCTTGTTTGGTATCAATTAATATTAGAATTTTCTCAGCTACCCGAATCTTTAGGAATTTTCCAGATATCATCACCCCCAAGGGTGCTACCCCAATTTTAAGATTTCTTACATGTAGCGACTTTTGAGCGTTCTTATAAATTTTTTTAGTCATGCGATACATCTTGTTAGTCTAAAATTTTATATAGAATCCAAATCTGCAAACAGATTTGAAATCGGATCACGCCCTGCAAAGTTACACATATACCCTCTGCGAGATAAATCTTTCTCCACATTTCCACCCACGAGATAAACCTACCTTGTTTGGTATCAATTAACATTAGATTCTTCTCAGCTACCCGAATCTCTAAGAATTTTTCAGATAGCATCACCCACCAAGGGACCTACCCTGATTTTAAGATTTCTTACCTGTAGCGACTTTTGATCGTTCTTATAAATTTTTTATACATGCAATACATCTTGTTAGTCTAGAATTTTATGTAGAATCCGAATCTGTAAACAGATTTAAAACAGGACCACCCCTTACCATTTTACACACACCCTCCAAATTATAACTTTCCTGCAGCTCATATCTAAAAGAAAATCTAAAGCCCATTCTTAAAACTTTTTATTACAGACAATTTTTACTAATACAGTTTAAATTTTGTAAACCACATTTCTAAATACATATTCACAATTTTTTATTTTGAACCTAGAACTTCTCATATCGGCTCATACTTATTAATATTTATTTCTAAATAGAGCACTTTTTCCAAAGACCAACCGAACCCGCTTGTTTCAAATTCCTCTGATTTTGTTCTTATGGTCTCGCTTAAGACCTTATACATATTCTCCAAATTACTAGAAGACGTTATAACCACATTTTTTGTGTTAAAGGATTTCACATCGGACTTCTCTTCCCCTATTTTGGTGTAAACGTCGTAGAGTTCGCAGTAGACTTTTATTGCTGTATGTTGTATTCTTTTTTCATTTATTAATCGAATAAATCGCTCTTTCTGCTTCCAAAGAAACTCGGGCACCCAATCGTCGACACTGGCGTTCTTTATGCGATAGCTAGCCATACGGTTGTTAAACGCTGTACTAACCATTTCTACACCATCGTCGCTAGTAGCGGTAACTGATGCATTTTTATGTTTGTTGCTCCGTAGATGACTAGGGTATGCAGACTTTAACACCTCCATGTCGCACACTTTACACATAATTCGTGGTTGTTTCGTACAAGGCCCTTTAACAGCTGGCGGAGTTGAACGTTTACGGCTTAATGACATACCGTGCTGTTTTTCCTTGTGTCGCTGTAAGCTGTCCATTCTCGTAAAAGCGATACCGCAAGTCCCAGAGTTTAAGTACTTTGCTGCCGACGGATGTATAAGCTTAACCGTGGACGATGTTACACCACGACATTTGTTCTAGTGCCGTTTGAGAACATTTTTCCAGGTATAGGAAGCACCGCAAGAGATGCACTTAAAAACGTTTGCAGATACCATTTTAGTACAAAACAAAACCCGCACTATGAGACTTGACTTGTAAGCAAACTAACTTATAACTAAAGAGTTTTCTCTTGCGCACCTGCTTTATGTTCCTTATAGAATGCATACCGAAGGTTTCCGAAGACGACCGAACGATGTTGAGGATTCAGCGGGGAACTAAATGACGTCATAATCCCCGCTGCTCGTCCAATACATTTAGCGCCAATGCATGCACCTGGTTCTCTTCGTCGATGGTGCAAATGCCGTTAGTAAAAACATCGGAAACGTCTTCCATGTTATACGGATTGCGTGCATATTAAAAATCCAAAAGGGTGATAGCACACGCACACAAATTGTGTGCAAGTCGTGCTGTAGAAGATGCAGTGCTACTATAACCAAAAACACTTTAAACCATTACTAAGAAAATACCAACTTGCTGTCTACAGGATACTTACTAATAAAGTAATTTAATTTTAAATAGCTTCTACGTCATATTTTAGGTAGGCTTGAATATTTTCCAAATGAATCACCAAGCGAAAGTATATGCTTAGCAGTATTAAAATTAACCATTAATTTCCCATTTTTACGACCATAGTTAATTATAGATTAAAATTTAATTTGTGCACGTACGAGCTTCTCGTAAACTAACATATTTTATAGCAACAATGCGCTGTATAATACATGCATACCCTTCTCTGCGCTACTGCTATTCTTGTAATTGCTAGAAAAGTCACTCTCCTTTTATTGTTAGAACCGATGCAAAGCACCATTTTTTATACTTTCTATAGCACATCGCGCACTTTTTCGTCTGATAATTAAATTTTGCTTCTGTAGGCTTTTACACTTTCGCATAGCGGTCGGCCGCACGTAATGATTTCTAGAACCGGTAAGTACTTGATATCGTCCAAATAGAGAATTAAATGCTCGATGTCTGTCAACTTCCAATTCCCTCGTAAAAGGTAGAAAAAACTCGGTCAATCATCCATCTAACTTAAACTTCGACTCGCTCCCGTTCTGATAAATTTCCAAACATTTTCAAACGACAATAGGCCGAGAATTTTTAAACCTCCGAGGATCTTTAAGTCGTGATCAATTACACATCCGAGCTACGCGTAAACTAACATATTTTGCAGCAACTGTATAATACATGCATATCCCTTCTCTGCGCTACTGCTATTCTTGTAGTTGCTTTGGAAAAGTCAGTCGCCCTTTTACTGCTAGGGCCGCCAAAAGCACCATTCCATACTTTCTCTATAAGTGTAGCACATCGCGCACTTTTTGTCGGTTAATTAATTTTTGTTTATGTAGGCCTTTACACTTTCGCTTATTTAAACATCTAATACGAGCGATTAACCACTTTCGATTATTCTAACGGGAACCACCATACATCCCACCGCACCGTTCTTTTGAATCCAACGATCCTATGGGCTTCCACGCACTAACACCTGACGTATCTTTCCTACTATTTGTTAAACAAAACCACCGGTATCACCATTGTGGACGTAAACAGATGTTTGTGGATGTGTACGAGTATGTAACCATATACATTAACCAGTCTAAGCTATTTTAAGGGAAAAATTGATAAAGTATGTGCTTTCGGTTATTATGTTTTAACTATTTACCTGTAAATTATTTGGAGATAGTAGAGGAGGAAGACAACCAAGATAAAATAAAAATCTTACACAAGTGCTACATTAAAGCAGGTAGTACATATTTTACACAATCTGCAACACCATATTCTACAATTCCTAAAGAAATAGTAATTTCGGACTTGGGGTTGATAGATACGCCTAACATTCGTCCAGAGGTTGTACGACAACGCGTAAATATTGGTAGTAAACTCTATCCGTTTACGCTAAAGGAAATTGCCCCATTATGTATACCATACGCTGTAAGTGGAAGGAAAAGACAGCTGGAATTAGAGGAAATGGATGCAAAAGGCGAAAATTGGACTACATGGAAAACACTGCGACAATACGCGATCAATACAAAGATGTGTTAGACAAAGAACATCTTATTAGAGAAAATGAGGAAGAATTAAAAGATTATTTTATGTGCCGATGGACTGACTTAGATACATCTGGTTTCTACAAGTTGTATGCATTTGTGGTTAGTAAAAAAGACTCTTTTAGTTATGTAGGCGTCCTTGCGGAAAAGGATGGTACTAAATCCGTATATTTTTAAAAGGTTATTCTAAAACGTATTTATCAAAATGGCAGATAACAAAGACGAACTAAGGAATGCGGGTTTCGTAATCTTTGCGTACACCACACGCAAAGGGGTCCGTTAAACATTGTATATTTGCCTAGTAAAGAACCTTTTGGATCATTTAAAACCGAGGGTCTTACAACCTATAACAACCATATATTCCCAAAAGTGGTGGACATGCAACTACGCAACAGTCTGTGGGAGAATAAGGATTTCCTCCAATACCGACAAGAAGAAGTCGATCAAGCTAACAAGATACGTATGCAGGATATAGTGGAAAGCTGCGATTAAAAGATTGTCACAAGCTGCAAGAATTACACGAAGGAATGGATCTGGTTGTCGGCGGAATCAAAGACTTTAAATATAGAGGCAAACTTCGGTACATTTTACAATTCGAAAACCTAGACGGTCTCTATGTATCAAACTATTGGTTAGAAAAGGAGATAGAGGACTTGGGTATCGATTTAAATTTTAAGCTGCGAATAAAATTAGATAAAATTAAAGCCACTCCAAACAAACATAAAGAAAGGACTGTCTTCTGTGTATAACTTTGTATTAAAATTAAGTTTAAATGACCCCATGCTTGGCATTAAATATTTTTAAATTTGTTATGTATAATGTCAGAATAAACATTTTATAATAGTATATAACATTGTTCTTTATTTATAAAAGGCTGTGACGTTACCCCGAAATAGCAGTCGCACAGTGAGGGGTGCGCATGGGCAGCGCGCATGGGCAGGGTGTGCACGCGCAGGGTGCGCATGGGCAAGGGTGTGCATGCGCAGGGGGCTCATGGGCTGGGATGTGTCTGGGCGTACACGAGGGAAGCGGATGTAAACAGTCACCAAGCATCCAAACCTTTATTTGGATGGTATCGAGTACTTGTCTGCGTATGTATCCGGAGTAAAAGAATACGATTTGCATACGCAGATTATTAATAAAATTAGTTTATCGAGGGAAGATGACAAAAGGTACATCATTCCTAATAGTACAACAATCTACGCATGGGGGCGTAAAGATATAAGATAGTTGTTTATATTTGTATATATTAGTTTTAAGATTCCATAATTTTTAAGTTCTTCTCCCACCTTCCAAATCCTTCCGGCTTCTATCCTGGTTGACAGAGTATACGTGTTATCTCCACGTGGTATTCGCGAGACACGGCGGTTTTAGATTTCTCGGGAGATGGTTAGCTAAGGCATATGTCTTGCATAGCAAAAAAGGGTTCTAAAGATGGTGTTAAATAAAGATGAGCAAAAATTAGTCTTTAAAACGCATAACTTTGTATGGGGTGGTCCTATTTAAAATCTGTTTACAGATTTGGGGTCCCTAAAAAATTTAATATTAGTTGATACCTAGCAAAATATATTTATCTTAAAAGAGTGACTACCCTGCGTATAATAAATACAATATAACACTTGTCAACAAAATAAGTTGTAGGGAAAATTAAAGACGTATTTAATGGGGGTCCAGTATTAGAATTTGTTGGTAATAGGGCTAAGTCCTACTGTAATGTAGGCGAGAAAGATACGATTAAAAAGATTAAAGGGGTTTCACGAATTGTAGTTAAGTAAAACCGAGGGTCTTACAACCTATAACGAGCATATACCTCCAAAAGGGGTAGGCATGCAACTACGCGGCAGTGCGCGGGAGAATAAGAATTCTCTCCAATAAGAAATTAAAGTTTCCATGTACGTAGCACCAGTCATTGGGTAATGGTCGAAATGTGGAACCTATAAAGGCGATTATTAATTGTGGTTTAGAAAAATAGTAGTTTTCGTGGACTAAATAAAATAGCTTAGACTGGTTAATGTATATGGTTACATACTCGTACACATCCACAAACATCTGTTTACGTCCACAATGGTGATACCGGTGGTTTTGTTTAACAAATAGTAGGAAAGATACGTCAGGTGTTAGTGCGTGAAGCCCATAGGATCGTTGGATTCAAAAAGAACGGTGCGGTGGGATGTATGGTGGTTTCCCGTTAGAATAATCGAAAGTGGTTAATCGCTCGTATTAGATGTTTAAATAAGCGAAAGTGTAAAGGCCTACATAAACAAAAATTAATTAACCGACAAAAAGGTGCGCGATGTGCTACACTTATAGAGAAAGTATGGAATGGTGCTTTTTGGCGGCCCTAGCAGTAAAAAGGGCGACTGACTTTTCCAAAGCAACTACAAGAATAGCAGTAGCGCAGAGAAGGGATATGCATGCATTATACAGTTGCTGCAAAATATGTTAGTTTACGCGTAGCTCGGATGTGTAATTGATCACGACTTAAAGATCCTCGGAGGTTTAAAAATTCTCGGCCTATTGTCGTTTGAAAATGTTTGGAAATTTATCAGAACGGGAGCGAGTCGAAGTTTAAGTTAGATGGATGATTGACCGAGTTTTTCTACCTTTACGAGGGAATTGGAAGTTGACAGACATCGAGCATTTAATTCTCTATTTGGACGATATCAAGTACTTACCGGTTCTAGAAATCATTACGTGCGGCCGACCGCTATGCGAAAGTGTAAAAGCCTACAGAAGCAAAATTTAATTATCAGACGAAAAAGTGCGCGATGTGCTATAGAAAGTATAAAAAAAATGGTGCTTTGCATCGGTTCTAACAATAAAAGGAGAGTGACTTTTCTAGCAATTACAAGAATAGCAGTAGCGCAGAGAAGGGTATGCATGTATTATACAGCGCATTGTTGCTATAAAATATGTTAGTTTACGAGAAGCTCGTACGTGCACAAATTAAATTTTAATCTATAATTAACTATGGTCGTAAAAAATGGGAAATTAATGGTTAATTTTAATACTGCTAAGCATATACTTTCGCTTGGTGATTCATTTGGAAAATATTCAAGCCTACCTAAAATATGACGTAGAAGCTATTTAAAATTAAATTACTTTATTAGTAAGTATCCTGTAGACAGCAAGTTGGTATTTTCTTAGTAATGGTTTAAAGTGTTTTTGGTTATAGTAGCACTGCATCTTCTACAGCACGACTTGCACACAATTTGTGTGCGTGTGCTATCACCCTTTTGGATTTTTAATATGCACGCAATCCGTATAACATGGAAGACGTTTCCGATGTTTTTACTAACGGCATTTGCACCATCGACGAAGAGAACCAGGTGCATGCATTGGCGCTAAATGTATTGGACGAGCAGCGGGGATTATGACGTCATTTAGTTCCCCGCTGAATCCTCAACATCGTTCGGTCGTCTTCGGAAACCTTCGGTATGCATTCTATAAGGAACATAAAGCAGGTGCGCAAGAGAAAACTCTTTAGTTATAAGTTAGTTCGCTTACAAGTCAAGTCTCATAGTGCGGGTTTTGTTTTGTACTAAAATAGTATCTGCAAAAGTTTTTAAGTGCATCTCTTGCGGTGCTTCCTATACCTGGAAAAATGTTCTCAAACGGCACCAGAACAAATGTCGTGGTGTAACATCGTCCACGGTTAAGCTTATACATCCGTCGGCAGCAAAGTACTTAAACTCTGGGACTTGCGGTATCGCTTTTACGAGAATGGACAGCTTACAGCGACACAAGGAAAAACAGCACGGTATGTCATTAAGCCGTAAACGTTCAACTCCGCCAGCTGTTAAAGGGCCTTGTACGAAACAACCACGAATTATGTGTAAAGTGTGCGACATGGAGGTGTTAAAGTCTGCATACCCTAGTCATCTATGGAGCAACAAACATAAAAATGCATCAGTTACCGCTACTAGCGACGATGGTGTAGAAATGGTTAGTACAGCGTTTAACAACCGTATGGCTAGCTATCGCATAAAGAACGCCAGTGTCGACGATTGGGTGCCCGAGTTTCTTTGGAAGCAGAAAGAGCGATTTATTCGATTAATAAATGAAAAAAGAATACAACATACAGCAATAAAAGTCTACTGCGAACTCTACGGCGTTTACACCAAAATAGGGGAAGAGAAGTCCGATGTGAAATCCTTTAACACAAAAAATGTGGTTATAACGTCTTCTAGTAATTTGGAGAATATGTATAAGGTCTTAAGCGAGACCATAAGAACAAAATCAGAAGAATTTGAAACAAGCGGGTTCGGTTGGTCTTTGGAAAAGTGCTCTATTTAGAAATAAATATTAATAAGTATGAGCCGATATGAGAAGTTCTAGGTTCAAAATAAAAATTGTGAATATGTATTTAGAAATGTGGTTTACAAAATTTAAACTGTATTAGTAAAATTGTCTGTAATAAAAAGTTTTAAGAATGGGCTTTAGATTTTCTTTTAGATATGAGCTGCAGGAAAGTTATAATTTGGAGGTGTGTGTAAAATGGTAAGGGTGGTCTTGTTTTAAATCTGTTTACAGATTCGGATTCTACATAAAATTCTAGACTAACAAGATGTATTGCATGTATAAAAATTTATAAGAACGATCAAAAGTCGCTACAGGTAAGAAATCTTAAAATCAGGGTAGGTCCCTTGGGGGTGATGCTATCTGAAAAATTCCTAGAGATTCGGGTAGCTGAGAAAATCTAATGTTAATTGATACCAAACAAGGTAGGTTTATCTCGTGGGTGGAAATGTGGAGAAAGATTTATCTCGCAGAGGGTATATGTGTAACTTTGCAGGGCGTGGTCCGATTTCAAATCTGTTTGCAGATTTGGATTCTATATAAAATTTTAGACTAACAAGATGTATCGCATGACTAAAAATTTATAAGAACGCTCAAAAGTCGCTACATGTAAGAAATCTTAAAATTGGGGTAGCACCCTTGGGGGTGATGATATCTGGAAAATTCCTAAAGATTCGGGTATCTGAGAAAATTCTAATATTAATTGATACCAAACAAGATAGGTTTATCTCGAAAGATGCAATGGCTAGACAAAGAAAACTATTTGGTTCAGATGAAAGATAAAAAAATGGCTAGTCGAAGAAAACTATTTGGTCCAGAATGTTAGCGGTAAAAAATCTTAAAAATAGGTTTATCTCGTGTGTGGAAATGTGGATGCTCATTTATCTCGAAACATAAAAAATTTAAGATAGGTTTATCTCGAAAGATGAAAAATGGTTAGTCGAAGAAAACTTTTTGGTCCAGATGTGTGTGGAAATGTGGATGCTGGTGGAAATGTGGCGCCAGGATTGTCAATTATACTCTACTATTACCTAAGGTTTTAATAACACATGCTAGTGGTTCGTTCACGCAATTCCCTTCAGGTATAGAAAAAAGTCTGTTGCAATTTATATGCCCATAAATTATTATCAAGGTACACTGTATATTTTATTTAAATGTAAGTCATGCACTTCAATAAATAAACCTTTTTATTATTTATTACTATTACTATTTACCATTTTAAGCATCTTTCTGACATTAAAGAATCCTGACTGGAGTGATGTACGAGGTTGAACAAAGTTCTCGCCCGAATCATAATTAGTTCATGTTTGTGTTCAGTGATAGGGGCAAAGCGTGATTTTGGTATGAAGAAGATGTTCAGGACAATCTACTCGATAATCCCTCGGACTACGTCTTCGTACATTGTGTAACGTAGAACTTTGGTATGTTCCGAGTGCTTACTGTGTTATTTAAAAATAAACATTAGTGGTCTGGATCAGCTTCGGTACAACAACCAGAAGTGGTAAAAGTAATAGGGCTATAGTACCAACATCCTCATAGTTACTACCAGTTAACCAAGCATTTGTCCTTTTGTCAGCAATATTGCATGGGTTTGTGGAAAGCGCCAATGGATCTCAAGAACCAGATGATTAAAATCGAAGATAAGAAGTTGACTATACCCAAGAAAGGTTGTTGATTCAATAGATGGAAGCGGAGGGCAGTGAGTAACATGCTACCTGTATTATTCCAGATGGCAGTTTGACTAGACTCTTTGGGTGTGATTTTAATCTAAAAAGTACGGTACCCGTTATTACTCATGTCTAAATTTTGGTAGCATAAAGACAGCAAGTAAGATCTTCTATATTTGGTTCCTTACATGTGATTTTCCAATGCTCCATCCGAAAGTACTACATTGGCCAGGAAGCGAGTTTTTTTTTACCTGGAAAATTTGGAATTTTGCGGAACCCTTTCTGTTCCATTTTTGTGAAAAATGCTCGCCTAACATTTTTCAAGCGGACCGTGTCGGGATTCGAACTATATTTGGGTCCGCCTTCATAGTACTTACCGCGCTGAAATGAACGTTAGTAAATTCAGAAAGACAACCATCATCATTGGGTTTTCAGTCCTGAAACTGGTTAGACGCGTACCATCATTGTTTCCTATTCTGAACTAACCTACAGATTTCCCCGAAAATTGCAGAGTCTGCATCTATCACTATCTGATCTAGGTCTACATCCACCTCTTCTTTCCTATCTCTGCTTGTCATATATCCCATACTATCGCCCAAAAATGCCTTAGAACGTATTCTGCCCTTCTATTTCCTAAAGATATCCTTGTTCCCTTACTGTTTCTATAACCTATTTGTTACTATTTTTGTCTGTCCATCCTCAAACATCTGAAGCACGGCATTTCAAAGGCCGCTACTGTTCTTCTGTCTGCTTTTCAGACTGCTCGTATTTCGTAGGCATACTGTCTGTGCTGTGCTCCACACATACGCTTTCAACAACTTTTTGTTCTATGTTTGTTGTCTTTCATCATAGGCGCCGTTCTTTCTTGTTAGATGCAGTTCGGTCACCTTCTATTGTTTTACAATTATATACCCTATTTCTCCGACATTCAGTGGTTGCGAAGGGGGGTAAGCAGCCTGTGGCTGCCAAATTCCCCCAGCACTTGAACATTTACTGATTTAATATTTTTTCCAATATATCTTTTCGCACAGTCAACATTAGTTGCAGATATTTCACAACAAACAACTAGTTGTTTATACTAATCATCAGATTTATCTGCGCTTATTTTTTCGTCATTGGGTTTCCCGTCTCAAAACTGGTTGGATATGTACCTGCACTTATTTCCTTTTTAAACTAACCTACATAGTTCCCTGAAATTCTTACACAGCAATACAGCTCGGTTCCCCTTATATTGTAGAAAGACAACCACTATATTTTATTAAAAACACATTGATTTCCCGATGTGGATCGTCGTAGCGCCCTACCAATTTTTTCCGAGCCTTATCGTATAGCTCCGGAAGATCAAAAATACTAGCCAAAGCTTCATACCTAAGCAGGGAGTGAAGATAAATAAATTTAGTAGCCTTAGGCAAGATCATGTTGAAATTCACAAGAATAACAAAAAGAGTTTTTGTTGAAACCAATATCACCACTTGATCGCTTAGGATTAATACTCTGACTCCCAGTATACTCCAATTCAGTCCTTCTGTATAGCCTGAATATAATTTGAAAAAGGAACCTAACCATGTCATGTATTGCCTTTTGGGTGCTTTCGAGATCAATAACTTCACTATTAGTTTAGTCGATCATTGGGGCAAACTGGTCAACCTTTCCCAGAAATTTATACCTGTTTGACTGGAAAAAAGCTAATAAGGACATGCCCATGGATTTTATGTATAAAATACGGTACCACACATCTTGACGAGTAAAGGTGATTACATCGTCAAAGTGTCAAGTAGTCAGGAGGCTCACAGTTGAAGAAATCGGTTTTTTAAGATCTTTGGGGTTAAAAGTGTACCTAAATTGTACGTGTTAGGAAGTTATAAATTAGAGGAAATCATAATAAAAGAAGATTATTATACATATCTTTTCCTTTACATTGAATGCAAATAATAACGATCGGGTTTCTATAGAAAAACAAAGCAATGGCCACATTACAAGTATTCATGAAAGGTTTATATTTATGAAGTGGCTCTACAAGGTAACAGATTCGGCCAAAGTATACGAAATTACTGCAAGTGCACCGTACTCCGTCTTGAAAGGAATCCAGTATAAGTTGTGTAATGATTACATAATCACTTGGAATCACGCGAACTATTAAATGGCTTGTGTCCCTCAGAGAATCAGAAACGAAGTCTATCGTACACACCACCGGATGGAAATCCAAATGCATATTTAAAGATAGTCGTATTATTTGTGCTATGCATCTCAAAACTATTTTAAGATTTTTCGAAGACTACAAGATAGCTATTGTCAATGTGCCGCAATACTTATTAGGTTCAAGTCTTATTTATTTAAATTGCAAACACTGTAAAATTCACCAGACAACGCATCACATAGAACGTCCTGTCCTGCATGCAACATTAAGCGATTATGCCAATGCCTACCTGCTGTCAGAAATACAAAATAAAATACTGGCAGCATTCAGAAAATAGGAATTACACGAACTCCCGTCATTGTCTCAATTTAAGTCTCGGATACGAAGAACTGAAGTTGTGACAATCAGTTTTTGAGGGTTTTATTGTCACTGATTTTTGTATATTTGTATCTGTGTTTGTTGTATGAAACTAGGCTTTAGCAATGTACACAAAAGGTAGTTTGGTTGCCTACCAAATTCTTGTATATATTTACGTGTATATATCAATACAAAATTACTTACGTATCATTTATTATCAAGCATTTAATATTGTTGTTAATACACAATCTAATAGTAAAAGAATATTTCTAGTTTCTAAATTAATAATTATTTGGTTTCATTCAAAACTAAAAGTAATATATTCATTTGTAAATAGATGCCGTGTTATATTGATAATAATTGTTGAATCACGCGCATTGCATCTTTAGATATAACCAGCAGTCTCGTGTTGTATTTTACTTGCAATTTATTTGTTTTGTGTTAGTTGTGGATGGCCAATTCATTCGTTTTTGTAATTGATAAATTATTCATTTAAGGTTACAATATCAAGAAGTACATTTTCATACTAAGATTTACTCGCCGTATCAAAGTACGAAAATTATAATGCTCCGCCTATGTATACATTTTGTAGGGGAAAGCTTGATTTCTAACTGTCAAATTCTGATAACAAGATCCGTTCTTTCTTTTTGAATTGATCCATCATGCACAAGAGACCTAGTGTGTTGCAGGCTCGTCTATAATTATTCTAATATTATTCAATTTATGAATAATCATCCAACGGTAGTTTGTTGGGATTTAAATAGAAGAATTTTACGCAACCACTTGTCTGTGTGCAAATTAACAGCGTGTACCCTTATATTTTCACTTTAATGTAAACTTTAGTTTCATCATTATTGTATTACTGTTTGTGATGTTTGGTTGGAATTCCTTTGTTGAGAGTATAAAGGTCGAAGCCATATGTTGGTACATCGTACTTAAGAGTACTGAACGTATTGTTGTTTGCGTTGGGAGTATTATAGCAGACGAAAAGAAGAGTAGACGTTAGATTTGAAGTGTATGAAGTGTTACCGATGCTTTATCCTACAGCTTATTTAAAGGACAACCTAATGATGTTACTTCAAAGACCGAAGTTGGATAGAAAGATTGTTTATTCTTCCAGAGTTGAGTATTTGTGTTCAGATTGTAAGATTCCTTTAACTGGTATTTATTTATGTATATTTAAACAATGCTATGTATTGTTATAAGCGTTACAATAAATATTTACTCACATTTCTTGTTTTAGTTGATGTAAACCATCTGCATGCATTTGGCCACTTGTTTATTAATTATTTTACGTTTAGTTTACTTGTACTTGGAACAGATAGATAGAACGTGTTTCCAATAGATGTTTTGGTATACTTCAGTATTATCAATCCGCAATAGTTTAATATAGTGAAAGGCCGATGAACCTGTTCTGATTAAGAGTCCTCAACGCTCTCAACTTTGGACGGATAACCGTAAGTATTTATAGCTAGTCTGGGATTGGGGTAAGTGCATTGAGTTGCCCTCGAAATATCTGTTCCTGTATAATTTTCCTGCCATACCGTGAAGCAGCCCCTCCAAGTAAATTTAGTATAACACAATTCCCCGTAATAAAGAAAGTTTACTATAGGTAGTTTGCTCTGTAAATTACTACATAATCCCCCTAGTAAATTTGGGAGCGTAGCCCCGTAATATAATTTGGCGCCCAACCCAATTAAATCAACCCTATTAAATTTAATAAAATAAATCCGGTGATTTAACAGTTATTTTTGTTATTAACATTTGTGCACTATAAATTATTTTTCTCAAAAATTAAGCAATATTTTTATTTAAATTTTTTTACAATATTGATTGCCCAATGTTTTGATATTTATCCCAATACTTTAAAATTTCTCCTATTACTTGTTTGCCATCAAATAAGATATTGTTGGGAAATATAGAACAATTATAAATTATACTAAAAATATTTCTATGGACAGCTTCACGATATTTTTTCCCTTAAGATATATGCCAGTTGCCTTATTGTTTTTTTAAAAGATAGAAATTGTGGTTTTATATTTATTATATTTATTAAATAAAAATTAGTAACATGCAAATATCAGTTGATAGATTAGTTAAAGAGGAAGTTATTTTTGAACTACTTTGTAGAGGTGTTAAGTCAGTAGACTGTAAAAGGATTACAAAATTTATTAAGAGAGCTTTTAGATTTAGAAAAACAAGGAAAAATTTTTTAATGTGAAGTTCATTTTGTAGTTAGTGATGAATTCAAAAGTATAACAGAAAAATTAAAATACATTGATACTTGGTTATCAGAACCTTTTACACAAAGTTCCATTAGAAAAATTGAAACAAAATTATGCCATATTTTAAATAGAATAGAACAAATACGTTCTACCGATAAAAAAGAATTAGATGAAAAATCCAAACTTTTTCATTATTATTGAGTTATATTTCTGATTTTAAATTGAGATTAGATGTTACAAAAAATAAATCTGAAAAAAATTTAGATTTAACTTTTGCTAACTTATCCAATGATAAAGTTAGAGTTTCTAAAAATCCTAATAGTGACACTGAATTACAAATTAAAACTAGTGATATCAACAGTGATGATATAGCAATAAAAATGATAGAAAAATTGAGTTTAGGTGATAATTCCAAAATAGATAGTTTAGGTTTAAAATTTAACGGTGAATCTAATGTGTTAGGTTTAAATGCATTCTTAGAACGTGTTGCGGAATTAAGTGAATCTAAAAATGTCAGTAAACAACAGTTATTCAAAAGTTCAATAGAATTATTCCAAGGTAAAGCTCTTATATATGTCAGAAGTATAAAAGATCAAGTTTCTGATTGGGATTCCTTATGTGAATATTTAAAACTTGAATTTTTACCCAGTGATTATCAGGAAAAACTTTGGACACAAACTAAGGGTAGAACTCAAGGTGAAAAAGAATCTATAGGAATTTATGTTGCATTTATGAGAAATTTATGAGAGTAATGAAAGAGTTATGAAAGTAGATGAAAAAATAAAATTAAAAATTTTAAGACATAGTATACTGCCATTTTATCAGGATAAATTAGGATTAATTGACATATACTCAGTAGAAGAATTGGTAAAGTTATGTAAAAGAATAGAAGAAACTAAAGATTCTATAATGAACTTTAGTCCTCCGGTTATTGACAATACAACAGTTGAATTTGACTTATCGTATCAAGGTAGCAATAGGAAAACAATTAATACTATTACAACTTCTAAGTCACTAGTATCATTTGAAGATACTATTGCAAATGAATTTAATTACATACCAACTAAAACTAATAAAAATAAGACAGAATGTGTTAATAAAAGTCGAGATGATTCACTAAATAGAGATTATAGTAGTTCCAAAGATAGACAAGATCAAAACAATCATAATAGAAATTTATCTTCTTCTAGAAGGGACATTACATGTGATTTTCCAATGCTCCACCCGAAGGTACTACATTGGCCAGGAAGCGAGTTTTTTTTACCTGGAAAATTTTGAATTTTGCCGAATCCTTGCTGTTCCAAGCAAGGTAGGGATCTTTAACGTGCGTGACAACATTCACACACGGGACCTCCATTTTACCTCTCATCCGAACGAGTGTGTATTTTTGCGAAAAATGCTGGCCTAACATTTTTCAAGCGGACCGTGTCGGGATTCGAACCCGGGACCTAGGGCGTAGTAGTCACACACATACCACTACGCCACGGAGCCGCCTTTCTAGAAGGGACAACAGCAAAAACAGAAATAGAGACGTTAGTCACAGTAGAGATTTTAGTAAAGATAGACAGAGATATAGGGATTATAGTAGAGATAGAGATGATAGTCGCTCACGACATCGTAATCGATAAAATTTTGATTACAAGAGAAGTCAAACTTCACATAGTAGGTCTAGAGATATAAGTTCAAATAGTGATACAGCGAGACAAGGCGATACAAGAAGAACAGATAGAAATATAAAGCAAAACCAATACCATAGTAAAACAAATTTTCCAAGACACAATAGCAGAAGTAGAGATAGATATAATGATGATTGCAATTTCAAACAGAATGATAAATTATATTCCACAGATTCAAACAACATCATTTGTCACAATTGTAATTCCATAAATCACTTAGCTCGTCATTGTACAGCAAGAAAATGCTTTTCATGTGGTAGAATGGGTTACACTAAACTGAATTGCCTTCTTGCAATTTGGAAAACTTCCGAAGAGACCGATTGTAAACCGTGGTCAGGTTTCTTCTAATAACGGAACGGATATCAATAGTCAAAATAATAATAATAAAATGAATTTCTCTTGTAGTAATAAACAAATTCTTCATTACAACACTAAAAGTAAGCCAATACTAGATTATGTATTAGCTCAAGCAGAAGATAGTGAATGCCCTTATGTAACAATAGATATATATGGGTATAAAATAAATAGATTGTTAGATTCGGGTGCTAATAAAATATTTTTGGGTCAGAAAGGCATTATTTTTTTAAATGATCTTGGTATTAAAATAAAACCAATTAAAGATGTTAATTGTACGATAGCTAATGATCAAAATAGGGAATATGAAGGTATAGTAACATTACCTATACATCTATAAAAAAAAACTTTACTTTTTGATGTTTATGTAATTCCGAATTTAAGACATATGCTGTACTTGGTACAGTTTTTTGGATTAAGATGGGATTAGTACCTGATTTAAGAAAGGGTGAATGGAATTTTAGTTCTAATGATTTAAATATTGAAATGAATTTAATTCAAACCGCTGATGATTTATCATATAATAAGAAGTTGCAAGTAGAGCATGTTATAAATGAGTACTTTAATTCGATTAGTGACATAGAAATAGGTTGTACCACATTAATAGAACATAAAATTATAACAGATAGTCCTCCTATTAAGTCAAGATACTATCCGGTTAACATAATAATGCAAAAGAAAATTGACGAAGAGGTTAACAAAATGCTAAAACTTGGTGTAATTGAAAGAAGTGATTCTAGTTGGAGTTCACCAATTTTAATGGTACCAAAAGGTAATAATGAGTTCAGATTTTGTGTAGACTTTAGAAAATTAAACGCAGTTACTGAAAAGAACGCATATCCACTGCCGTACATTAGTTCAATTCTAGATAAGTTAGGGAATGCACGATATTTAACTAGCTTAGATATTCAGAGTGCTTATTGGAATATTCCTATGGAAAACAATAGTACAAAATATACAGCTTTTACGATTCCAGGACGTGGTTTGTTTCATTTTAATAGACTGCCTTATGGTTTAGCTAATGCTCCTGCTACATTCCAAGCTTTTGTAGATAGAGTTTTTAGTCCAGAATTAAAGCCGTATTTGTTTAAATATTTAGACGATTTAATTATAGTAACTCCAGACTTTAAGACTCATCTAGAAATTCTCAAAGAAGTATTTAAACGTTTAAAAAAATCTGCTTTAAATTTAAATAAAGCTAAATGTAAGTTTTTTGGAAACGAACTTAAATTTTTAGGATACGTTGTAAATCGGTTAGGTTTAAATGTTGATCCGGAAAAAATTAGTGCTGTCGTTAACATGCCAACACCAAAAACTTGCCGTCAGGTTAAACGTTTACTTGGTATGATTTCTTGGTATAGGAAATTTTTACCTAATTTGTCAACAACAGTTACTCCTTTAACAAACCTTACGAGGAAAAACTGGAGATTTAAATGGACTTCGGAATGTGAGGAAGCTTTCGAAGATGTGAAAAATGCTTTAGTTTCAGCTCCAATTTTGTCCTGCCCAAATTTCAATTACAACTTTATTTTACAATGTGATGCGAGTTCATATGGTCTAGGAGCCGTACTTAGTCAATACTACAACGGAAAAGAACACGTCATATGTAATTTTATTTGTCTAGATCTTTGAATAACTCTGAAAAGAAGTACACAGTCTCAGAAAAAGAATGTTTGTCTGTACTTAATGCTTGTGAAAAACTTCGTTTTACTTAGAGAGCACTTTCATTACAATTATAACAGATCATCACAGCTTAGTATGGCTAAATAATTTAAAAAACTCAAATGGTAGACTTGCTAGATGGGCTTTGCGCCTACAACAATTCAACTATCAAATTATTTATAGACCAGGTAAAAATCATTTAGTGCCTGATTATTTAAGCAGGGCAATCCCTGTTACTAACAACTTACACTTGACACTTAAAGACATTACGTTACAAGACATTGCAGAAGACTCTTGGTATAAAAAGATGTGTAATAATATTATCAAACAACCACTTTATTTTTCCAATTGGAGAGTTAGTGAGAATAAGTTATACAAACATATAGCCGATAATGTATTTAATGATTTAAAAGATAACTGGAAATTAGTTGTGCCAAAGAAAAATCGTTCGGAAATTATTAGAAAACACCATGATGACTTACTATCAGGACACCTAGGTATTTAAAAAACTTACCATAGAATTTTATCCAAATTTTATTGGTTTGGGGTGAAAACATACATTACTCGGTATATAAAAAGATGTAAGACATGTTGTGAAACTAAGCCTGAACAACAAGGAAAAGCAGGTTTAATGAGAAGTGACATTAAAATTACTAGATGCTGGCAATATATTTCAACAGATTTATTAGGACCTTATCCGAAAACTTCACATGGAAATCGATTTGTTCTTGTAATATGTGATTACTTTAGTAAATTTTCGCTTTTCTTTCCGCTTAGAATCGCTACAGCAACAAAAATTACAAAACTTATTGAAGAAAATGTATTTTTAATGTTTGGAGTACCAGAATATCTGAAATCAAATGATGGGGCACAGTATAAGAGTAAAGAGTTTACAAAATTATTAAAAGAATATAATGTAAAGTTTTTAAACACACCATTACATTCACCTGAAAATAATCCTACAGAGAGGTATTACAGAATCTTCAAAACTATGTTAATAGCCTATATAGGTGACAATCAAAAGAGTTGGGACAAAAATATATCAAAAATCGGTTGTACAATACGTACAGCTAGATCCGAAATTACACAAAATACACCTTATTTTATAGATTTTGGCGTAGAAATGGTAGTTGATGGTAAAGACTATAGGGATGATGAAGAGAAAAAGTTCTTGTAGTTAATTCTGATAAAGAAAATATTAATAATGAGGATATCGTTACGAATAGTAATAAATTAAAAGATATAAGACAGTTTGTGCTAAAAAAGCTTAAAGAAGCACATTTAAAAACAAAGGATAATTATAATATGCGTCATAGGCCAGTACATTTAAATGAAGGCGATTTTTGTTGGAAGAGAGAATACAGACTATCAGATGCTTCAAAAGATTTTACAGTTAAATTATCAAGAAAGTTTTCTGGTCCTTACAAGGTTAGAAAAAAATTAGGTATAAATACATATGAGTTAGGAGATAGGAATGGTAATAGCAAGGGAAATTGGCATATATCAGACCTTAAACCCTATTTTACCCTCTATCCTAACGAAAAGTGGTAGAATCTGTTTTAAATTCTTCAGTAATTTTTTATTTTTTTGAAATTTAATTTTGTTCGAAAACTTTATTCAAGTTTTCTTTCCGAAGAAAAGGGGAGTATGTGACAATCAGTTTTTGTGGGTTTTATTGTCACTGATTTTGGTATATTTGTATCTGTGTTTGTTGTATGAAACTAGGCTTTAGCAATGTACAAAAAGGTAGTTTGGTTGCCTACGATATTCTTGTTTATATTTACGTGTATATATCAATACAAAATTACTTACATATCATTTATTATCAAGCATTTAATATTATTGTTAATACAAGATCTAACAGTAAAAGGATATTTCTAGTTTCTAAATTAATAATTATTTGGTTTCATTCAAAACTAAAAGTAATATATTCATTTGTACATAGATGCTGTGTTATATTGATAATAATTGTTTAATCACGCGCAATGCATCTTTAGATATAACCAGTAGTCCCGTGATGCAATTTATTCGTTTTGTGTTAGTTATGGATGGTCAATTCATTCGTTTTTGTAATTGATAAATTATTCATTTAAGGGTACAAACTGTTCGATATCACGAAGTACATTTTCATACTAAGATTTAATCGCCGTATCAAAGTACGAATATTATGATGCTCCGCCTATGTATACATTTTGTAGGTGAAAGCTTGATTTCTAACTGTCAAATTCTGATAACGAGATCCGTTCTTTCTTTTTGAATTGATCCATCATGCACAAGAGACCTAGTGTGTTGCAGGCTCGTCTATAATTATTCTAATATTATTCAATTTATGAATAATCATCCAACGGTAATTTGTTAGGATTTAAATAGAAGAAGCCATAACGTATCGAGATACATAGTTATTTTGGTATTCAGCTTTTGTTGCTGGAATTTACGCAACCACATGTCTGTGTACAAATTAACAGCGTGTACCCTTATATTTTCACTTTAATGTAAACTTTAGTTTCATCATTATTGTATTACTGTTTTTGAAGTTTGGTTGGAATTCGTATGTTGAGAGTATAAAGGTCGAAGCCATATGTTGGTACATCGTACTTAAAAGTACTGAACGTATTGTTGTTTGCGTTGGGAGTATTATCGCAGACGAAAAGAAAAGTAGACGTTAGCTTTGAAGTGTATGAAGTGTTACCGATCCTTTATCCTACAGCTTATTTAAAGGACAACTTAATGATGTTGCTTCAAAGACCGAAGTTGGATAGAAAGATTGTTTATTCTTCCAGAGTTGAGTATTTGTGTTGAGATTGTAAGATTAACTAGTATTTATTTATGTATATTTAAACAATGCTTTGTATTGTTAAAAGCATTACAATGAATATTTACTCACATTTCTTATTTTAGTTGATGTAAACCATCTGCATGCATTTGGCCACTTGTTTGTTAATTATTTTACGTTTAGTTTACTTGTACTTGGAACAGATAGATAGAACGTGTTTCCAATAGATGTTTTGGTATACTTCAGTCTTATCAATCCGCAATAGTTTAATATAGTGAAGCCGATGATTAAGAGTCCACAACGCTCTCAACTTTGGACGGATAACCGTTAGTATTTATAGCTAGTCTGGAATTGAGGTAAGTGCATTGAGTTGCCCTTGAAATATCTGTTCCTGTATAATTTTCCTGCCATACTGTGAAGCAGCCCCTTCAAGTAAATTTAGTATAACACAATTCCCCGTTATAAAGAAAGTTTACTATAGGTAGTTTGCTCTGTAAATTACGACATAACCCCCTAGTAAATTTGGGAGCGTTAGCCCCGTTATAAAGTATCGAACGAAACAGAAAAAGCGTTGCAGAGTGTAAAATTTGACCGAAAAAATGAAAATGCTACCAGCTTTACGCATGCTTATGTAACCAATATGAAAGTGTATCTGAACTCTCAAACTTTTCTTCAACATTGCATGAACCTAGATTTTGAGCAGAACGTACCTTGTAACATAACTTGTAACGCGATGCGAGTTTTGTTTTGGGCCTTGGGAGCTGCCTTTTTAAAAAGTCTTCTTCCAAAAACTTCTTGTAACAAATATTTATTTAACAGAAATTACATGTAGAATTTTGACAAACTATATAAGATAATACTAAGTCGAAATTAATAATAACTGAAGTTAAATTAGGGTGAGTAGCCTAAGCAACCAACAATGTAAAAGCTGAGAGGCTCAAGACTGACTGATTGATTTGGGGCTCCCGGGGTATTTATGTTGTCCCTGCCCCACCCCTCACATTTCTGTGGGAATCGCAGAGCTCATGTCTGCTTATTTCTTTATTCAATTATATTATACAGTGTAACAATCTTAATTCTAATAATTGCTGTTTCTTAACCGTCTGTGACCTGCATCTGCAGTATCACTTACGTCTGGAATACAATGTATTCACATCCGTTCTCACAACTTGCTTGTGAACTTTTATTAACCTTTCCTTTATTTATCCTTGAATTACAATGTTGCATCTAACTTAAGCCTCTTAATAATTTCTTAATAATTCCTATTTAATTATACATGTATTGATTTTGGGGATATGTAACTTGCGTTACGCTAAACATCAATTACATATGAAATAAATAATATTTAATCTTGAATGGACTACTTTGTTGATAGAGCACCCTGTAGCATCTTAATTTCATGTAAATAGTGTTTAAAAACTAAGACTTGTAAATAAATCCCTATTTTCATTTCAATTACACTTAAAACCACAAATATAAACGTTTTATTTCTACACACACATATGGAAACTTAACGGGTTGTAAATTATTTCAAAAATTCCAAGAATGTAAACAAACCAATCATAACCTCATAATTATTTAGTGAAAGAATGTAATTTTTCGATAACTATATTTATGGAACAACTGTGAACTGTTAATGTACACATTCCAAATTTAAGCTTTTAAAGTTTTAGAGGAATAAATTCTGTGCATATGACATAGTTTTAATAGGCATTGTTGTAATTATTATAAATGAGAAACCACACGCTTTGTATTAACTAGGCATAGACAAAGCAGAATACAGATATACAGGATTACAAAGACTAAATCATTGTCCTATTATAATGGACTGAAAGTGTATAAATGATGAAAAAGCACTATATACAATGTAGTAACGACGCTGACCGTAATAAACTACGGTTTATAGCGGAAATATAGTTTTGTTATTAGGCACAGCCTTATAGAAATCGGTTACCTAAAAACATCGAAAATGTAGAGATATAATACAGTTGGCAGGGCGTCTTAATGCTACATCCCCACAGGGGTTAATTTAAGGGTGCTTTTGACTTGATACAAGTGAATTGACTTGTTGAAAAGAATGTTAGCGTAGAATTTGGAAGATGTAGCGAGATTCGGGTATTTTAGAAAGTGAAACAAAATATAGCTCAACAGAATTAAATACACGGCATACGAAAAATTACGTTTGGTGCAAGGTAAATTTTGGCACGCCTGTGTGCAAAATTTACATCGTTATGATCGTTTGTAGGGGGCGAAACTATGAGAAATAGCATATACTTACTTTTGTATGATTCCGTATAATTTAAATGTGAACAACGTAAATATGTTTTTAAATATTTTTTTCGGCATAGGACGTTAGCGAAGAATAAGTTTCTTAGTAGTAAACTATTAATAAATGTGTACGTATTACGTATTTTGGAAAGGACCAGCTAATAGTGCAACGTAGGTACTGAACAGTATTCTAGTTTGATGAACAACATAACCAGGAATTTGGGATTTATTAATGCAATCACTAAACAGGAGAGCAGAAAAATTTAGAGCTTTAAATAGTTTTGTTGTGGTTTAAGTTAAATTTTTCTTTAAGATGTTATTTAGGGTTTAGTTCAATAACACCTAGCCAGATTGCAGATAAGTTAAATGAAATTGTGTTTATGTTAATAGAGTTAAATTAGGTTGATTTTTATTTCAATTATTTATGGAGTAGGTATAAAAATCAGTAATTTGTAAAGGATATCCAGCTACCCCAGTGCTATGCATATCTGGAAAGAGTGCTTTATTAGAACAAAGAAACTTGACGAGCAACTGTTAGAAAACCAATGCAAGGGAGTTTTACTCAGAATAGCAGTCAAATATAGAAGGGATATCACAAAGCTTTCAGAGACAGATTATTTTGCGTCCCTGGATATTGACAGAGACAAGTCCTTTTAGCGTAAGTGTTAATGTAGTGCAGAATTTTTAGTTGGAAACCTTGTTAGTTACCGTTGTTGTATTTCCTTCTTGTTCTTTATTTTCTTTTCTTATTTTTTCATAGGAACCCACGCTCGCACTACTGCAGTTAACTGCAACATCCTTTTGTTGTTACAGAGACACCGCGTGTTCATGGCTAATCAAAATTGAAATTGTTTTAACGCCTATTCCACTCGTATCAGTGATATTTCACCTACAACAACCCGTCCTATACAACTTTTATGGAAAAATACTACCATCATCAGCTTAGCTTGAAAGTCTCAAGGACGCAATAGTAGACGTGAGAATAGAATTGGAGGGTTCAAAAAATTTGGATACAACAATAACTGCTTATACTCTGATTATACACGATTCTATGTTTGAATACAATCCTTTAACGGAAATTGTTAATAAATTTATTTCACAATTAGTTGTAGCCCTTCTTCTAAAATAAAATTGATGACAATTGGTTTTAATTAGTTTGCCTTTATTAGTAGAATGGAGAACATCATCATTCTGTAAATAAGTTATTAAACATTTTAGAGTTAAATTGCCCCTGACCAGAAATTGTCACTTACCAGAGTTACAATTGCCTTTCACCGGAATTGAGTAAAATTACCTCTAACTAGAATAGGGTGAAATTGCCTCGTAGGGTAAAATTCCCCCGTAGGGTATAATCACCAGAATTGGTTTAGCTATAAAAAGACAAAGTAGTGGACGCAGTAAAAAAACTTTGGAAATGACTAAAGAAGAAGTTCGACAAACTAAATCAAGACTTGCATATTATACAAATTAACGCAATAAGGAACTGCGAATGATTGATTATGTTATATTATTTATTTCTATTTAATTTATGAAACTTGCTGATAATGTTGTAAGCGATGTTAAATCTTACCGTGGGAATAAACTGTTCAAAATATTTTAAATTTTTTTAGCATAGAAATGCCAAAATATTGTGAATGTACAGAAAACAACGAAATTCGCAATAAATGCTTCCAGAAATAAAAAAATACGAATTTAACGAAAGTTCTCCATAGCCAATGTTAAGAAGATATCTCAAAAAATTGAAAAAAACTTACCTTTGCATTAAAAAGGTTGGAGTTGTACAAACAATATCTGCAAATATTGAAAAAGAATTAGTTGAACACGTTCTTGAAATAGAATCTTCATTTTTTTGGTTCAACTATAACAGAGGTTCGACGCTTGACATATCAAATTGTAGAGCAAAATAATATTGCACACAAATTAAATCAGAACACTAAAAGGACTAACAAAACGTGATTTCACTCGTTCTTAAAAAGAAATCCCACGCCTTCGGCCCGATAACCAGAAAATATTTCAATCGCACAAGTTTTTTTGACATCCTGTAACATTTTTTCTCCCTCAAAAGAATGTATTGGTACGTTTGCATTAAAAGATTTTGGAATGAAGAAGCGCACTCCCTCCTAAAGTCATAATCCAATAAAGATGAAATTTCAATCCGCAATGAAGGACTTTAAGGAGACTTCCGAACTTACTCTGAACTGTATCTTCAGCAGTGTTTGACGAGACTAACAGTGGGGTCGTTATGTCTCCTATAAGAGTCGCTTGTACAAAATGTCGAAATGGAAGTGTGGGAATATTTGAACAAGTCGTAAATCGAACGGAACTATTTAGAAGTGTAAAATTAAACGTAACAAATCTCCCTAGCAAAATTTAAAAGGTCGGGGTAAGCATGAAAAGCAACGAATCAAGCAATATACCAACAGAACAAAATCATAAAGAAATTCCTTTCAGAAAACAAAAAAAAGGAGGAAGAAAAAAAAATTATCTGACTCGAAGAGCCAAAGTGTCGGACAATTGCACAATTTAAAAAAAATCACTAGGAAAGCAAAATTCCAATTAAGCAGTCGCCGAGGGCAAAGTTAGAACGGCATAAGCACTTCAGGAATCGTCGTCTGACGGACTTTGCTCACAAGGAAACATTACAGTCCTCAACCTCAAGAAAAGGTAAAAAAAGTAAACGAGAAAGAAAACTAGCAGTAACAAAACAGGACAATATTGTCTAGCCTGAAGTATGTAAAGGAGTTGATGAAGTATATATATATATATATATATATATATATATATATATATATATATATATATATTATTATGTACTGAGGGGGGGGGTACAAGGCTTCTAAGGGTAGATTTGTGTTAAAAGGGGTGTATGCCAAACACTAGGATTAATATATCAGATCTAATAATTTAAAAAACTATATTTTGCTGTACTTTACATATGCTAAAGTATGTACCATTTTAGTTTGAAACGTATGTGCCAAAAGGTAGACAACATGACTTTATGACGTTGATACAATGCACGGTACTTAAGGTTTTATACTGAGTTGATATTTTATGAGCCAGTGAAAGTACATTTGCCGTCGGAAAACCGAACGCATTTATGGATATCTGCAACCAACAAAGCGTCCAGGTCGTGTGTAAATTATTTTGGCTTTTCTTTTAATAGAATCAACTTTTGGACGAATTGTAAAATCAAAATTAAAAGTGAATAGAAATATAAAAGGTTATTGGAGAATTGTGAAGTGTTTTTGGACCAATAGTAGAAATTAAGAATATTATAAAGACTGTAGTGAAGGTATTTTGGACACGAAAGGAAAGACGAATTGTTATAGGATATTGTATGTTTTAAAATTGTAATTCAAGTAAGCTAAGGTTGTTGTGCTTATCGCTAAGCAAAATAAATATAAAGATTCTAATTTCGATTATGTTCAGATAAAGACGTGTTTTACAAAACCTGCGTTAAAAGTTGTACAAATATTTATTGAAATAAAAGTTTTTGTGAATTAAAGAGTCTAATTTAGTAAAGTGAGAGTAATAAGAAGCATCGATAGTAAAGGCAACGAGTATTAAAGAAGATTTAGAGTGGTTACTAGTGCGACGGAAAAGCGACAATTATTTAGGTTTGAGCAAGATTGGTGTTGGATTTGGGAAGATTTGGTTTAACGGCAGCAGAAGAGTTGAGTGGATATAAAAGGCAACGACGATATTGATAATTTTTGGAGTGTTTGGAACAGATAAAGGCAGAAGGACACCGTGTGGATATTAAAGGAATAGCAGGAAAAGGATTGATTTAAAATAGGACGGCTGGATTGATTTTGGATTGAGCAAGGAGAGGATTGATTGGAGTACGAAGTAAAGAAACAGGAGAGCAGTATATTACGAGGAAGAATTAACGCAGGGGAAGTAGATACAACGGTTTTTTTTTAAATTCTAAATTGGGGTAAAATTATTTCAGATTTGGGGTCAACGAAATTGGTTAAGAACACCTGGAGGCAATACGCAAGTGAACAACGATTGTGAATCCTTGTGAAGGTGCGTACGGTGAATACGATCTTGAGCCAGCAGTTTAAAAGAAGGCCTTCAGCGCGGTATAATTCAGGTAAGTACCGTGAATATCTAAAAACGTCAAAATTAAAGTCATAAATAGTATACATAAATTAATTTGGCACCAAGCAACATTGATCTGTTAAAATTTGGCATATATAGTAAATCAGTGCATTAAAAAAGTGGTAAAACAAACGAGTGTGCAGTTTGGTTGGGTAGTGCACATCTACTCACGATTGAACTCACGGTGAGTAGGTGAACGCCCTGAGATTAAGGTTTCATATAGTCGAGGCATAATATATAGTAAACAGTAAATAGATAACCAACCAAACGTTGCTAAAGCACCTCAAATAGAAGTCATTTATTGAATACTAAAATAGGGACGACGACAAAAGTCGTGTAGCAAAATTTTGTTTTAAATAAATAAAGTAGTAAAGTTTATAATCACATATAATTATAAAAATAAAATTAAAAGGGTTGAGGGGTGGAGTAAGTAAGCAATAGTAAAGAGTTAGCCAGGAGAATATATTGCTGTGAAATAGCCCCACAATTGGGCGTCGTATTAATTTCTGTGAATAGACCCTTCGACTGGGCGTTATATAAATTGCTGTAAAATCAGCCCCTACCTTGGTCGTTTTATAAATTGCTGTGAAATAACCCCATGATTGGAAGTTCTTTTAATTTTGCCGTAATTTCTGCTCACGATTAATTCGTTATACAACCTTGCTATGCCACAGCCTCTAACTTTGCAGTCGCCTTTTAAAACTTTACTTTTATGTTCGTACTCAGCCTCTTCCCTCTGCGTCTCTAAATCCTATAATTCTTTGAATTTGTATGCCTCGGCTAGCTCAATCTGTTAAACACAGAGGGCCCTACGTCATGACAATAAAAATTGTTTAACCCCTTTTCTTTCTATTACCTATCTGTTAAAATAATGTAAATGAAAATGAAGCAATCCAAAAATATACAATATAATAATCGTTAATATGTACACTTTTATGTCAATACCTTTTAATTTGTTTAATATTCAAAAAATTAGCCCCTGAATAAAATATTGATATTTAGCTGATTCCACCAAATTTTATGTTCCCTGGAAGCCAGCAAAAATGTAATTACTTTTAAGTACCTTTTGAACGTTCAAAACGATCTTTTCTCTATTTTTCAAATTCTCAAATGAATTTTGATGACCCTTACAGATATTTGATATAGCAAATATTAGATGTTAAGAATTGAAAAACGTTCTTATACTAATAATGAATAAAATCTCTGACCTGTGTTTTTTCTGCTTGGTTCTAGAAACTGCCTCTGAATATTAATGATCAGCACCCCTGGATTGTTACAGCTTGACTTGTTAGCGTAGTTTCCTCAATTTTTGACCAGAATGATTAATTAATTGTTGTTCGAATTCTTCCTTCAGATTTTGGAATGACTTGGAATTTACTTGTAGTTTAATTTGAGTATTTTGACGTTTATTGTATGTTCCTTGTAAGCTTATTTAGAGGTATTTTTAGAATATTCACAATTATACACTTAGAATTTCACTGTTAACAAATATTTATTGTTCACGTAAATATTTGGCACTTTCAATTATAGTCACTGCCCAGTTTCAAAGTATACTAACTCAATATTCAATTCTCCAGATATTTATAAGATCGTCCCAGTTTTGTTTGTGATTTGCTGGCTTCACGTGTTAGGCGAGCCAAGCATATTATCACTTGTTATATTTTGGAAAATTTACCAATTGTGTGTATTTTAATTGCATGACGCGGTGCTTGAAGTCACGTAATTCAATTGTTTTACTTCAGGAACCCCAGGAATTTCGTACATATCGAGCACGTAGTCTTGTTTGTTAGCTTTATTCTAATCTAAATTGAATAAATTTGGTATTTGTTTATTTCCCAATAAATTGGATTTTCGAACAACTGTGATTTTCTTAGATCACGTACGCTTTTAAATAAAGCATAATTTCTGCGTGCGTTTACGATAATATCTTTACACACTTTATGAATGTTTATCTAGCCACTTCATGCAGGTTTTTCACTGCTTTAATTTTAATACGTTTCTTTACCTTTTTAAATTCTAATCTCTGCTAGTAGCTACACTTGGATATGTGTTTTAATTGTTTGCACTGCTATATACAGTGTGCTGGCAACTAATAATTTTTATAATAACATATTTACTCTCCTAATATCTATAATTTCGTGCTTCTGTTGCTTGAGAGTTTCCCTTGCTTATTCTATGACCACAATGACTTAACCTACCCCTAAATTAACCCTATAATTACAGCAATATATATATATATATATATATATTGCTGTGTTAAAAAGGTCGTTTAGGGGTATATAAATCTAATCATAGTTAATTTAGATAATAAAAAATATTTTGAAGATTTATTTGAATAAACAAATTCGCAAGTCGTTAAACAACATAATTGCAAGCTAAAACTCGACACACATGGATAACGCATCATTATTACGTCAAGGATCGCAATTAAAACAAGTAAGTTTAATAATGCGTAAGATAGCAAACGCCTATAATTTAATGCATAGATTGTATTAAGTCTACGTGACTAGAAAATTAAAATCGACACCTGATTTATTGGATACAAGTAAGGCATGGTAATTAAAATCAAAGTTCACCAAATTTATTTGAACAAACAATGGTTTACTTATCTAGAAGTATGAAAATCCAAGCGAATTAATGCTATTACCTCGAAATGGTACGTGACAAAAGCAACGTGTTGAAGTTAACATACAATATAATACGATGGAATATCCGAAAACCTGGCATGAAAGTTTCATACACAACAACGAACTTTGCGCTTGTCAATAGATAGACGATGCATTTAATTATGACCGGATTTGTAAACACATTAATTCGCCATAAAGTAAGGCTTAGTTCACGTCTCTTGAAGCACAAATATCTACATAAAGTGATTAATTGTGAAGTGTGAAATAATACCATTCTAATTATGGAAAATTAATGGGTTTGTCGTTTTATCCTTAAAAGGCGTAAGTAACTAAAAGTTGTTTTAATTTAAATTCTAATATTAACTTTAATAAAAAGGACTAAATAATTACTGGGGAACAAGTCGAAATAAATACTGGAAGACAAGTCTAAATAAATATTGGAAGATAATTCTAAATAATTTTTAGGATTAAATAAAGAAATGCCACAAGCATTTACTTCAACTATGAATTGTCAAAGAGTTTAACGAAGGACACTAGAGTGATTTAAGGTTATGCTATTAGGGATGCAGACAATATCGAAAACAGTTGGACCAGGGACTGATTCAAGCTGAAAACAACAGGTTAGCCAATCTGAATGTTCTATTATTTTATTTGTGAATATCTCGTTGTACATTGCTAAACTGTATGGTTTAAATCGAGATTTTGATTTTAGTTATAGATTTGAGGGTTCCAATTAAGAATTTTCTAATAATTTCTTGACAATAACGTAAAATTTAAATATTTGCAATATATTTCAATTTGCTTAAAGTTGTATAAGTGATTTTATATTTAATATTATTCATCTCTTCATCAGTATATAATAATATTTAAAGATCCTATCTAAAAATGATTCCTTTATGAATCATTAAAAATTCCGTAGTAGTTTAAGTTATTACATAATATTTCATCTTAGGAATACTCCAAGCAACCATTGAACAAGTAATTGGTTAATTTACTCAAGAGGTATCTTCATTTTTCAGTATTTATAATGTTTATTGTTTTTAGTGTTGAGTCCATTTTGCGGGTCAGCTCAGTAGATTAGTGCTTTATCTCAGTGCTGCACCCTTATTTTTGATTTTATTACGTGAATTGTAAGTAGCCTATTACAGCACAATAAGTCTTTTAGGCTGCAGTGCGGCGGAGCCGTTTAGCAGACGCACTCGTTGGGGGGAATGGTTTTAGTGGGTATGCCGCTAGGAGGGTCCCACACTTTGGCTATAAAAACTTTCCACTCCACCGGGTTCGGATAACTATCAAAAAAAGAAGTAGCCTAATACCTAGTCAACTTCAATCTATTATTTTTAAACAAGTGTACGCAATGAGAGCCGAGGCAAAAAACATCTAATGTTTGAAACTATTTCAAAATAAATGATGGCGATAAAAAAATGCAACATACAAATTGCGCATAAATTACTTAAACAGTACAGTCACAACAAAGCATTCAGATAATCAGACACCCGCCGATAACAGTTTAGATGTTTTCGATGTAAGCAACTGTCCAAACACATCCAGCAAATGTATCACAAAAAAAAGAAAAAATATTCAAATTCAAGCACCACATTTCATGGTTGTATCAGGCCCTTCACCTGGTACATCAGCAAATTCTGAAAATGTGGGTGGAATTAACACTAAGCCTAGAAAACAGTTACGTTTTCATGGTGCACAAAACAAAAGTTACGTTTCGAATTAGAAACCTCCAATATAGATAAAAAATTATTAAAACTTTATTACAAATTATTTTTAGCCGCTTTTAGTAATAGAAAATATAGGGTTTTTAGAATACTTACGTGCTTTCAACTCGCTATACATAAATAGAAAACAACTTTTTGGTGAAATTTTACCGAAATATTATAAAGATTCAGCTTTATTATTAAAAACAACTTTAAATAATATTATAGTTCTTGCAATTACTACCGATATTTGGATACCTGATAGCATCATTGCTTGTATTACGGTAACTGGTCTGTTTATTCATCAGGAAAAATGATACACGTGTGTTTTAGCAACCAAAGACAGGCCGACATCACACACCATATAATTTAAGTAAGGGTCACTACACTTGCAGTAATGTTCCCAATGCTCTACTCGAAGGTACCACATTGGGTTTAAACGCGAAAATAAACGTACTTCGAATAAATCTGACTTCAAAATTAATTAATCCTTAAATATAATTTATTAACTAACACTAAAGTTAGGGTTTAAATAATGGTACCCATAGCAATGACTTTGGAGAATGTCTAATCAATAAGACACTAGCCAAAGGCATCACACACCAGTGAAAATATATCTGAAACTTTGACGTTAATTTTAAATGGCTGGGGTATTATTGATAAAGTAGTTGCAGTTGTGTTGGACAACGGTGCCAATTTGAAAAAAGCTATATGTTGCACATACCGGTAATTTAAGTTTCACTGAAGCTTGATTAAAATAAGATATTTAAGCGCAGTCATAAAATTATATTGCTTATTTGTTGGTCATTTCAAATATAGCGTTGTCAGCACAGAAAAGCTCGTCGATACAACAACAAATGATTTTGCCAATTCTAAAAGTATAACAAGACATGCTCACGAAATGGAATTCGAGTTATACAATGATGGAAAGACTTTTAGCAATTACCTGTTCACTGCCCATATCCTTCCAGACACTTCTCTTTCAGCATTTGCTCTTCTTTCTATTTCACCATCTAGCTTTTCGTTACTCAGAAACCTTCTACCGAGGTACACGCGGTCATTCACTTTCTCTATCGTGTCATTGTCCATTCTAAATACAAAGTCATCAATTCCGCCATCTTTGTCAAAAATCATTACTTTCGTCTTATTTACATTCACTTTAAATTGCGTATTTCCACATTTTTACGGCAGCCTGCCAAGCATTCGTTTCAAATTTTGTGACGATTCGGCCAACAAAACCGCATCATCCGCATATAACAGTACACTGACACTTGTTTCACCAATTTTCACTCCTTCCATTTCTACGCAAGCCTGCCTGATACATTTATCCATAAATACATTAAAAAGCCATGGCGATATCACACAGTCCTGTCTTACACCTTCCAAATGCTGCATATATTTTCTTTCTGGCATGCATACACTTTTCAACAATTTGTTCCATTGCGAACGTCTGACCCACACATTCTCTTCCAGGCATAAAACCACATTGAACGCTCCATATCTTGCTGTGCCTTCTCTTACAAACTCCCTTGATCACAATTTTTCCATACACTTTACTGGGTACACTCAACAGACTTTTCCCACGATAATTTTTGCATTTATACTTGCTGCCTTTACCTTTGTGCAAAGGTATAATGATCGCACTCTTTCAATCTTCAGGCATCTTCGCTTGTTCTATACACGCCTCTATCAGTTTGCACAAACATTCAATCAGCACCACAGACCCATACTTAAGCATTTCACTTGTTATTCCATCTACACCCACCGCTTTGCCATTCTTCAGAGTTCTCACTGCCTTCCATACCTCATCTATACTGCATTCAAACTGTATATAATTATTTACGTTTTCGATCAGTACATTACTGCTCTCTTCGTCATTCACACAGTCATCTGTATCCTTCTTGCCACCACCATACAGCATTTTTAAATACTCTTTCCAACAGTTTCGCACACTTGCTTCGTCCCAAACAATTTTATTTCTACTGTTAACAATGCCATTCACATGCATATTTCCATCCTTTTTTGTCATCCTTACCATTTCCAAAATAAGTTTTTATTCCCTGCATTATTTTACCCTCCCTCTCCCTCAGCTTCTCTTTGCTTGCATTTACTACTTCTTCCGCATATCGACTTTTCTCCTTATATACTTCCTAAAGTTGCTCTCTTAACTCAACATCTTTTTCTGCAGTCATTCTCTTATATGCCACTTTCCTTTCAAGGACAACTTTTTTAACCTCAATGTACCACCATGCATTTTTATTACATATGCCAATCATTGTCGTTTCACAGACTTACAAAGCACAATTCACTACACTGTTCTTCAAACATTCCCACATTTCCTCCACATCTTCAAACTTCAGAGCATTGTTCCATTCCTATTTGCAGTCATGCATAGTAGGGTACTCTCTTTGAGTCGACTCTTTCAACAAGCGTTCAACTTTTACTCTTGATTGTCTCACATTCTGATTTCTTCTCCACACCCACTTTCTGTTAAGATCAATTCTAGACAAAACTAGAAAATGATCGGGGGGTCACATTTAGATCATCTCATTACTCTCGCGTCTTTTGCCAGTTCTCTTAAACAATCAATTCCGGTATTTTCCCTTTGCCATGTGAGTTATGTATCCCCCAATCAATATATGTATAATAAAATAGAATTTATTAAGAATTATTAAAAATTGTTAAATAAACTTAAGTATATGCAACAATGTAAAGCCAAGGATAAATCAGAAAGGTTATTAAAAGTTCATAAGCAAGTTGTAAGAACGGATGCAATACATTGTGTTCCAGACAGTAAGTGATACTACAGGTGCAGGTCACAGACGGTTAAGAAACCGAAATTACTTAGAAATTAAGATTGTTACATTGTATAATGAATAGAGTTAAGAAATAAGCAGACATGAGCTCTGCAAGTTTCCACAGACATGTGAGGGGCAGGAACAATATAAATACCCCGGGAGCCCCAAGACCGTCAGTCAGTTTTGAGTATTTCAGCTTTAACATTGCCGTTTGCTTAGGCTACTCGCCTTAATATTAATTCAATATATCAATTATTTTTCGCCTTAGTTTAATTTATACAAGTTTATCAAAATTTCACACTAATATCTGTTTAATAAATAAAAATTGTTACGAAGTTTTTAGAAGAAATTTTTAAAAGGATCGCTTCCAAGGCCCAAAACGTAACTTGTGTACTGCCATATGTCCTTATGTTTATACCATGTGTTCTCTTTCCATACATATGCTCACTAGCATATCTCTATTTTCATTCGTTCTTGGATCGCCAAACGGACCTACCACATGCTCAGCATTTTTTCTGTGTACTACGACCCAACTATTCACATCACCTAATAGAATTATGCGTTTGTCTAATACATTTTTCAACTCCTGAAAAACTGCTGACACTCCCTACCACATTCGCTGCAGCATAACGTGCTACTACAAAGATCTTTCAAAAGCCCACTTATATTTTAACTCAAAAGATGCAGGGAGAAACCAATTTATATTGTTTCATGCCTTGTACATTAGTCCCTTCAGAAAGAATTTTTCCTAAATGTGGTCAACTTAGAAATTGTAGAAAAACCAATTAATGCCAGAAAATCTCGAACAAATAATATTTTTAAGTTCTTGTAAGTTTAAATGTTTTTCTTGTTTGGTCGATTAATTTCTTTATTCTAAAATGCGTATATTTTTTAAAAAGTTTTATGCAATGCCCAGCATTTAGTATTTGTACTTTTCTCTTAGTTTCAATAGTATTTTTGTTTTATTGGTTAATCTCATTGTTTTAAAATGCTAACATTTTTTTAATTTTACGCAAATATCGAGTTCCACTGAAGACCAAGCACTTTTACGGTAAGCTTAAGATCATCTGCGACTAGACTTGGTTTTACTTGTTGCTATTTAGTAGGAATATCTTCCAACAGTAGTGGACTATTGCTAGCCCATTTGCGTAGTTCGAAACAGCCAGTTCAATGAGTTGACGTTTTAGTTCATGAGTTGCTTGGAGCGTGGACGACCCAGTCAATACATCATCAACATACAAATTATTTCTTAAAGTATGAGCAGCCAATGGGTAGCTATTTTCTCCTAGTTCAGCTAGTTTTAATATAGTGCGAATGGCGAGAAAAGGAGCGGATGAAGCTCCATATGTAATTGTGTTCAACCGACAGGTTGAGGTTCTGAAGGATTCCGTCGCCATTGTATCAATTGATAAGAACGATCTGTTTGTGATATTAATATCTGCCTGTACATTTGTTTTATGTCACAGACAAAAACAAACTTGGGAGTGCGAAATGCCAAAAGTATTTTTACAATATAATTCTGGAGCTTAGGTCCAGTGAGTAAGGTATCATTCAATGAAATACCATTCGAAGCTCGTGCCGAAGCATCAAAAACAAATCTCAATTTAGGTTTATTATTTTCTAGTTTGAACACGGCATGGTGTGTTAGAAAATTCGCATTATTGTCAGCTGGAGACGTTGATAAACGCGACATGTGACCAGATGCTTTGTAATCACGCATGAAATCTACATACAAATTTTGCAAGTCTGAATTAGTTTTGAGACGACGATTTAATGACAATAGACGCTAATGGCAATAGGTTTTGAATCCGGAAACTCACGAACTTTTCTCTAAATGGGAGGCTCACGCCGAACCTACCATTAGGTAAGCGATACAACGCGTTATCAAAAGATTGTTGAACAAGGTCATCTTCTGGGGACGACAAACTCTTTAAAGGAATGTCTTCAAGCTACCAAAAACGTTTCAAATTAATATTCATACAAGGATCGACAGATACGAAAAACGAATGAATACGATTGGTTGAGATGGGATCGACAGTACCAAATATCAGGTGACCAAATATGGTGTTTACAGCAACAGGTCAAATTTCTTTGCCATCAATTTTCCCATCGAGCAAAATACGACTGGCAACATCAGAGCCCAATAACATTTGTACTGGAGAAGAATGTCTCCAGTTTTCATCTGCGAGTTTTATGTTTTCCAAATGAAACCAATAGGATTGAATATACTTGTTTGGAAGATTATTGCAAAACCATTAAGTTTATTTTCAAATTGTTATCCGTGGCGACTGAACCATATTCCTGGATGGGACGAATTGATCCAGATATCACAACTAAGTTTTGGTGTGAAGTCTGGCCCAAACCAGAAATAGGAATCGAAGAAGGACGTGATGATATACCAATAGACTTACTACAAGACTTCGTAATAAATGAAATTTGACTCCCAGTGTCTACTAGAGCACGAATAACTTGAGGTTGATTTCTCTTGTCGAGAATTTCCAAATAAACCTGTTGTAGTACAAGTAGCATTATTAGACGAACTGGTTTGCAAATTTTCTTCACGAGTTGGAGTTGAAGAAGATGGTGACGTAGCAGTCGACTGCACAAAATGTAGTAATGTATGATGATTTTTATTGCAAGTTTTGCACGAAAATTTTGAAGGACAAGACGACATGTTATGATTTGGTCGAAGACAGTTCAAACATAACCGAAGATGTTTGGCTTGCTGGTGACGCTTGTTTGGAGACAATTTAAGAAATTATTCTCACGAATACAACACATGATTTCCCTTGCAAAGAATGCAGGAGAATGAATTGTTCTTAGGAGAAGTGTTAGTCTCAGCTAAGAATGTCTTAGGCTTCAAGTCAGGATTCGAACGAGTGAGACCTTGTTTATTAATAGTACCTTTAGGCACTTTCGGCTGTTTGCTTGAGACAAGATTGTCTAAGGCTACACTTTGTTTTGACAAAAAGTCTTTGACGCAATTGAATGTAGGCACATCGATAGAATTGAAATGCAATTCGAATCGTTTACAAGTTTCCTGATCCAGTTTGAAGTTTCTGTTACCGTTGTTTTAGTAGTATTTTTGTTTTATATGTCAATTTATCTTTATTACTAAACGCTAATTTTTTGACTGAAAAAATGCCATTTTGCGTATAGTTGCCATTTTTTAGTTATAGATAAAAATATATAGATTTAGCCATTGTGTAAGTCTGGTCTTCAAGCATTTATTTTCATGATTCTCTCTCTGCAGGAGTAGGTAATGAGGTCCCGTAGGGTTATATGTACGTTTATGAGTTACGGTGATCAGGCGATGCAGGTTTTTTAATAACCGAGTGACAGGTTGTTTTTCACTTGAGTTATCCAATACTATTCTAGTCTATTTTTGTCTATAGTCTAGTTTTTGTATTTTTTTTACTCTTGATAGGATTGTGGTCCGACGTTCCTTAAGAGAATTGTTCTGTGTGCAACTATACTGTTTTATGAAATGCTGAGCCTTAAGCCGTTATATTCGTCTAAATAACTAATCGATCTGATAAAGTAGTGCAATTATGTTAACCCTGCACGCCTTGTTTTATCCCATAATATGTCTATCGAAGAATGCTTATATAGAAAAGGTACGAACTTTACTAATGCATTAAACTGTACACTAAAAACTACATAAATATCAGAAAGGTGCAATTCATTATCATGTTTGTGCGTTGTATAAATTAACCTTTCCTTTTAATGCAAATTTGTCAGTGCTGAATATGGAGAATTAACTATTATAAATCTAAACGAGCTGGAACTGTGTTCGGTCTGCAATAAATGATAACTTTATGTATACTCCTCTAAATTCAAGTATTGCCAACGCATACTACTGGTGGTTACTATACATCATTTCTGATACCAACTTTTTGCTCATAGCAACCTATCTATTTCACAAAGCCACCTTTATACTACACTTCAAGCTGAAGGTTAGTTACATCAGTTCTATTTTTAAATATTAGGCGACTAGCTCATTCCTTCGTAAAATTCCTCAACTAACAATATCTACTTTGAGTCTGACGTAGCTTTTACTAAAAAAGGTTTTCAACTTAATCTAGTTACCATACTATTTCTGTGAGTGCTAGTCGTTTTTGTACATAAAATTTTACTACTGTAATTTAGATTAATGGTGTTGGAAATGTTTGCATGTTTAAGCAAACAATACTGATTACCAAAAGAGATTGCAACTTCATTTTAGGTTTAATTGTAGCTATTTAACACGCGTATTATATCATAGAATAATTATAGAGTAGAAGAGCTGTTACAATGCACAAAATTACCGTAACGGAATGCCTGCCACCCACAAAAGGCGATCAAATAACTGACCTGTAGACACGTAAATTCTTCAAACCATGGAATTCTATATACTAAACAAATAGCTCACTTACCACCAACAGATGGATAGAAATTACATTAGCAATATTGTGATAATCTGTTTTGACAGGAATCGTGCAATAGGTATGTAAAATAGATAGCAGACATACTGATCGGTTACATTCGTTCCGACATGGCATTCCTTTAGCGGTGAATTTTTGTGTATAACTTACTGAATGTGCAACATATCGCGTCCTTGAGGATTATCTCTTGTGTTAATTTAAAATACGATAGTGCATACAGCAATCAGGGTCGTAGTGTAGTATAACTAATGACAGCACTAGAATAATTGCTTGCAAATATTAGTAGTTTTAACGTAAATAGTGTATATGTACTCTAAAGCAGTGTAAATAAAGATAAAAAAATTGTTATAATTAGTGAATTGTGTAAGAAGTACTTAAATAAATTCTTATGTATGCATTTATTATGATTTTCTAAAAACGATGCCTTGGTGAAAAACGGATAATAAATTAAGGTATGTATATGTGTTATTATTTAAATAGGATAAGATAAAAGTACTCACATTCTGCATTTGCTGTTTATGCAGACCTGAATATGGAATATCGATTTAGACTTAGTATGCAATCTGATTTTGATTAATGCCTTCAATTATAGAATAATTATATTGGGATATGGCTCGATGCTGCTCATTATAGCGGAGTGAGAAATTTATACATGTGGCCCATGTTACCAGAACATGATTTTACTAATTTAAAAATTTTTGTAAATGAAGTATCAAAAATCATGATATAGAGGGATTAAGCGCTTTAAATAAAAATAATGTGTAGCAAAAAAGTATTTTCTATATCAGTATATATTAGTAGACACCCAACAGACATTTTACTTCCTCCTCCTTTGATATCTGACCCTTCGGCCTTTCACCTCATGCCTTCCACATCCCAACTTCCACGTTCCACTTTCACGTTCATTATTCTAGGACTTCTCTGCCACTTTTTCCTTACACAAATCTCCCTTTCACGTTTTCTTCCACTTTCTACCTTCCACAATTTTTCCTTCCACGTTATACCTTCCACAATTTTTCTTCAAAGTTCCTCCTTTCACATTCTACCTAACGTTCTCCGCAAATTACCTTCCACGTTTTTCCATTGACACCGTTTTTACGCTCTATACGTCAGAATCGGTCAACAGATACTTTTAGACTGAACATCGCGGTCACATCCATTTAAAGCGCATATGTCACTTTTTCTGTCACAGAGTCATAGAAACATTTTTTAACTAAATCACGAGCGCCAGCAGCGTTTCGACTACCGAACCCTTTATTTTTTAAGTAGTACCACCTAACAATAAAAATGCAATAAATATATTAAACTTTATTAAATGTGTTACTTTTTTGAAAATCGTGATAATAAGAAGTTACAAATAGGTAAAACAAATTTTATGAAGAAATATATACAAGCTTTATACTATCATTCACTGCTAGAAGTGGAATCGGGGATATACAATCTTACAAATATTTGCGTGAGCGATTGTCTCACATCTACATATTCTAGGAATTGATTTCGATAACAAATAATTATTTCTAATAATGACAAATAATTCACATTGCCAGTATAATTAAATAAATAATTGTTCACACGACTCTCGTTTTTGAATATGATGTTAACACGCTTTTCATCTGTTACGTTTCCAACTGCATTTGTTATATCATCTACAAATTTTTCATAAAAATCTAAGAAGTCTCTACAATTCAATTCTTCCATTTTATAACATCAATTCTCGAAATTTAATAGCTTGAAGCACTCATACTCTTTCAAAGCAATAACATTTCGGTCTTTCTCAATTTTTAAGTTGAACCAATTCTCATCTTGAAATTAATTTACCACCCATATAATAAATGTATCGCTAATCAGTAATCATCTAAATTCTCTATCCAATTGTATTTCAACAACACCTTCTGTACTAGCTAGTCCATTTAGTTTGATGTGTTTTGAGTCTTGAGTAAATTGTCTAATTTTAAATTCCATTTGAAAATTGCCGAAGTTTTTCTATTTGAAATACCACATATTTAATACATATTTTGCAAACATTCTATTACACCAAACAACTCGGATGGATGGTTGAAGATTGCCGTGTAAAGCAAACCCAACTTCCACGATATTGTAGTAAAAAATTAGTTTAAAGTAACCTAATGTTTAGCTTGCCTTACCCACTAATTTGTGAAGGTTTAATAGTAGCACTATTACAACACCAGAAAAATCCATTTTTTAACTTGAACTTCTCGACCTGATAATATTTAATATGCCGAGTTTAAACAGTTATTCTTTTTCTTTATATACTGGTTGGTGCGCATGCCTTATTAAATCTTGGGTGTATATTTTCTACTTCCGCTTTCTAACTTCCACATTTTTCCTTCCACGTTTCTTCTTCCACATTTTACTTTTCACACTCGACCTTCTACTATCTACGTTCTACATTTTCCTTCTCCATTCTACCTTTCACATTTTCCTTTCACATTTTTTCTTGAACATCTTACATTATATATTTTACCTTCCACATTCTACCTTTCAACTTCCATATATAAAGAAGTAAATTTGAACAAATTAAACAGTTTTAAACTTACAGTTGTTATCAGCGGAAGAAGTGAGCTTAAGAAAATGTCGACTTTATTTTCAAAAGCGCTGCAGAAGCTGTAAAATGTAAGTAGAATTTTAAATATTAAGAAAATTGAAAGTTGCTTTACCCAAGACATCTTAGGCTTTATTATGTGCATGAGTCTCTACATTTAGAAGTAGCTTTTATTAATTAAAACAATTATAGATAAAATGATTTATTTAAAAGGTCTCTTAATAATAACTTTATTTTCGCATAACATTATTTTAAAATACTACTGTTTCTATTGCAGAGTTTAGAGAATCATTTGTATGTAATAGACAATGACTTGAATTATTAAAATCTTTACGGAATATTTTCACACTCGGTACTCTAAAGTTTTCTATGTTTTCAACATAGTTAGTTAGTAGATACAGAGGTATTAACTGTTAGTTTTAAATACTTTTACGTAGACTGTAACATATCCAGAAATCACCTCGTATAAATATAAACTCAAAAATGACGTTTTAAATCCGTTGCAATCCATGTATGTACTTGTTTCCAAAATTTATCTGTTTTCTCAAATGCGTAATATCCAAAGGCATTTCTAGAATTGCGTGACATATTTTATTATTTTCTAAGTTTATTATAACAATTTCTTTAATAAAAAATTTACCAGGGCGATACAGGACACCTTGAATGTCCAAGATAAAAGCCATGTTTACATTTCCAGAGGTGATACGTAAATGACTAAAGCGTGAAGCAAACCATAATATACATATAGAGTCAAATCTTTTTTATTAATCCAGCTTCTTCCACCACCTCCGTGCCGACTGTTGATAAAACCTGCAAAGTCAGGTGAAACAGCACGAAGGCACAAATTGTGGGCTAGGTGATGCTGTACTTCCCATAATGTGTTCGTGTTAAATCTTTGCTACTCCTGTCCTGATGAGCCCCAATAAGGGCGAATCAGTTGCCATTAAATTTCATTCTTTGATATAATTTTAAGACTCATTAAATTTACTTATTCTTTATAATTATAATCTTTGGCTATGGAAAAAGGCAGTTGAGCCGGATCTCCTCCGTGCCGACTGTTGATAAAATCTGCAAAGTCAGGTGAAACAGCACGAAGGCACAAATTGTGGGCTAGGTGATGCTGTACTTCCCATAATGTGTTTGTGTTAAATATTACATCTTTGCTACTCCTATCCTGGTGAGCCTCAATAAGGGCAAAGCGCGTCGACAGGATGCTCTTGTGGCTAATATTGAATCACTTGCCATTAAATTTCATTTTTTGATATTATTTTAAGACTCATTAAATTTACTTATTCTATGTGTATATATATATATATATATATATATATATATATATATATACAGGGTGTCCCAAATTGAGTAGGATAGCATGGGTCTCTTTCTTATTATTAATGATAGAGATCTGCTTAAATGAGCAAAGTTGTATCATTTGGATAGCTTATTTAAATTCCGCATAGATACATTCGAAATTCCAAACGGTTTAGAAGTTATTTAAAAAAAACTGAAAACTGCCAATTTCTTCAAAGTCGAATATTTTTGTTATAATAAAAGATACGAAAAAATGTTTCTTATAAAAGTTACTTAGTTCAATTGTGTGCACTTAAAAGTGATATTAAAATTAAATTCAAGGTGGTGGTTATCGAGATATTAGCATCAACTTTCATATTTTAAATGGTCGCCATATTGGATTTTTAGATTGTTAGATAGCATATTTTTTTCTCTTTTCAACGATGTATCACAATATATGTTTAAATGAAAAAATTTACTGAAAATGATAATTTAAATTTTTTATCAAGTAGGCATCAACACAAATCAGTTTTAAAACAAATTAAACGGAAAAAAACATTAGAATAACATTAAACACCAACTAATAAATCATAGCAATTGTTCAAAATGTTGACCGTTATTATTTAAACACAATCGGCAACGTTTTAGAACACTTTTGTTACGCGTCGTAATGTATTCCCATTAAGACCGTTTATTGCCCGCATAACCGCTTCCCGTAGTTTATCTTTATTATTGTACTGGAAATTACTTCCATATACATTATCTTTTAAAGTGCCTCATAAATAAAAATCCAGGGGTGTTAAGTCTGCTGATCTAGGCGGCCATTTTACAGGTGTGTGGGTCGTGATTACCCTGCCATCAAAACGGTTACTCAAGTAGGTGATAACATCTCTAGCGTTGTGTGGAGGTGCGCCATCTTGTTGATACCAAATTTAATTATTTTGTGCCAAAGGTAGGTCGTCTAATAAATTTTCTAAAGATGTTTGAAGCATTTCCAAATAACGTTGAGAGGTTAAGGTTCCATCGAATATTATAGGACCAAGTAAACGGTTTTCCAATATACCAAAAACATTACATCCAAATCGAATTTGATTGCGGCGTGGAACTGTTATGCGTGGGTTTTCCTGTACCCAATAGTGTTCATTATGACGATTAAATATTCCACAGTTAAAAAAATAAGACTCATCGGGTCCACAAAACGCGATTGATAAAATCATCATTCACCCTAACTTGATTGATAAACCATCTGCAAAATGTTGATCTGCGGAGATAGTCGTTTGGTTGTAAGTTTTGAGCAATGTGAAATCTGTAAGGGTGATATTTATGCTTTTTTAAAATTCTTGATGATTGAGACTTGGATACGTTTACTTGGGTTTCTATTTCCAGTGTTGAAATGTTTGGATTAGCTTCCACACAGGCTAGTGTCAATACCTCATCTGCAAGGTCTCCATTTATGTTTCGAGTAGGTTTTTTTAAACATCCATACTGCTGCATATTTGTGTCCAACCTTTGAAAGATTTTAATGTTTAGCTGTCTTTTTTCGGGAAAGTTTGTTAAGTATGTTTCGGCAGCAAGGCGACTGTTCTTATTACATTTTATGTATGTACAAAACATATGATATTATTCGATTGTTGAAAAATTTGCCATTTGAATATTTTATAAAGTATATCACAACTTATAACTGGGAAAGAGAATACACAAATGCCAATTATTAGTACAACAGATACACTAATTCAACATGACAGTTTGTTATAATTTCATTTGTTTAAGAGAAATCTGATGATGCCTACTTGATAAAAAATTAAAATTATCATTTTCAGTAAATTTTTTCATTTAAACATATGTTGTGATACATCGTTGAAAAGAGAAAAAAATATGCTATCTAACCATCTAAAAATCCAATATGGTGTCCATTTAAAATATGAAAGTTGATGCTAATATCTCAATAACCGCCACCTTGAGTTTAATTTTAATATCACTTTTAAGTGCACACAATTGAACTAAGTAACTTTTATAAGAAACATTTTTTCGTATCTTTTATTATAACAAAAATATTCGACTTCGAAGAAATTGGCAGTTTTCAGTTTTTTTTAAATAATTTCTAAACCGTTTGGAATTTCGAATGTATCTATGCGGAATTTAAATAAGCTATCCAAATGACACAACTTTGCCCATTTAAGCAGATCTCTATCATTAATAATAAGAAAGATACCCATGCTATCCTACTCAATTTGGGACACCCTGTATATATATATATATATATATATATAAATATATTTTCCAACTAGAAATATTTATGAACTATGACATTTATGACGTCACGCACATTCATACAGACATAGATAAACTTTTATTATATTATATATTATATATTTTATTATATTAAAAAACGAATTTTTGTATGATGTTCCTTAAACCTTTAACTGTAATTTAAATCCAAACACGAAATTTGTGTAACAATTATAAGAGCGTGAGAATTTACATTCTGAATTGATTTAGAAATATTCATAAAAAATTTTTTCCGTTACAGCTAAAACCTTCTCGGGGGCGCGATTCGATATATATTCTACTGACTAACCCCCCTACTTTTATATATTTATATTTATTTAAATTACAAATTATTATACACTACTTTTGTCGTCGCCCCTATTTTTTATTAAATGAATGACTTCTATATAATGTGCTTTAGCAACGTTTGGTTGGTTATCTAATTAAAATGTTTACTATTATTATGCCTCGACTATATGAACTCTTTTATCTCAGGGCGTCCACCTACTTACCGTGGGTTCAGTCGTAAGTAGATGTGCACTGCCCAACCAAACTGCACACTCTTTTGTTTTACTACTTTTATATGAATTTACTACTGTATATGCCAAATTTTACTGATCAACGTAGCTTTGTGCCAAATTAATTAATGTACACAATTTCTGACTTTTGACGTTTTATGATATTGCACGGTACTCACCTGAATTATACTTCGCTGATGCCCTTTTTTAATGCTGCTGGCTCACGATGTTAGTCGCCGTATGCGTCTTTACATGGACTCACAATCACTATTGAACTTTCGTATCGCCTCCAGGTGTCTTAGTACAATTTTGATGACCCCAAATCTGAAATGAATCACCCGAATTTTAGAATTTTGACAAACCGTTGTAATTACTTCCCCTGCGCTAATCCTTCCGTGTTCCTTTTTTTTTGCGTTGAATCTTCCTCTGCAATTGCTGCTCTCCTAATTTCACTCTTCGTGCTCCAATTAATCCGTCCGCCTTTTCGTATTCAATCCAAATCTAACCGCCGTCCTGTTCCAAATCACTCAATGCCCTGCTATAAATTCGATGTCCTGTTACCTATAAATCCCTATCCAAATCGATCTTCGTTCCTTTATATATCCACTCGATGTCCTACTGCCTTCAAATCTCTATTCAAATCAATCCCAAATCTATTTAAATATTCGTCGCTTCGCCGTCGCTTGTATAACCACTCTATGTCCTTCTATCTTTCCCAATATCGTTCCAAATCTAATTAAATATTCGTCACTTTCCCGTCGCACTATTACCAATCTTTACACTTCTTTTATCGTCGCTGTTGCTTATTTAACCACCGATGCTTCTTGTAACTCCACTTTAATAAATCAGACTATTTAAATTCAAACACATTTATTTTTTCAAAATATTTAACAACTTTAACGCAGGTTTGCAAAAACACGTCTTTATACTCAATTTAATCGAAAAAGAATCATCTTGTTTACTCTCCTAGGCAATAAGCACAACAAAACTAGCTTACTTAATTACATTTTAAATACATAAAAATATCCAATAACAATTTGTCCTTTTTTTGGTGTCACAAATACCTTCACTATTGTCTTTATACACATTCCTAAATTCTATCATTGGTCCTAAATACTTCACAATTCTCCAATTATATTTGATACTGCTATTAACTTATAATTTTGAATTTACAAATTCGTCCAAAAGTTGATTCTATTTAAATAAAAAGCCAAAATAATTCACACATGACCTGGATGCTTGGTTGATAGTAGACATCCGTAGACGCATCCGGTTTTCAGACGGCAAATGTACTTTCAATGGCCTATTAAATTTCAACTTAGTATAAAACCTTGAGCACTGTGCATTTTATCAACGTCATCAAGTCATTTAGTTTACCTTTTGGCACATACGTTTCAAACTAACATGGTAAATACTTTAGCATATGTAAAGTACGGCAAAACATAGTTTTTGAATTACTGGATCTGATATATGGATCATTTATTTTGGCATACACCCCTTTTAACACAAATCTACCCTTAGAAGCCTTGTACCTCCCCCTGACATTACAATATATTAGCCGGATACGTGTTTGAGGTTTGTCGCGCTTCACTAAGTTCTGATATTTTTTATTAAAAATGAAAATTGCTTTTGTATACGCAGAATGTCGGACTACAATTTAAAGACCCAAACACGTCATAACCAATATAATTTGCAGAATTTTAAAATATTGATCACGAATAGAAACAATTTTTATAGTACGTACTGATTTGCTTTATAGAGAGCTGCATTTGCATCCTTCTTTATCAGTGTTTGGAGCAATACTAAAGCGTACCATCATGATACAATTATGTATCATAAAACCGTACTAGAAAATTATATTGTTAGTGTAACAATGAGACAACACGTATTTCCTTCAGCGCGCCGATTAATGATGATTTTATAAAAATTTTATTATACCATCTTGATCGTCGAATTTCGCTCTATTTTTAAGCCCAAACACTAGTAAATTTAAACAAGTAGGATGTTTCTGTATAACAATTAAAATACGAATGTATCGTCGTATAAATCGTATGGAACGCGGTCATTTCTGCAATTTACACAGAGCGAAACGGCACATTATTACAAATAAGGTTTTTAAATTGTACAATACAATAAATAATTTTCACAAGAAATCGATAACGAAGCGCTATCTTCTCAAAGTTTACATATGGTTAAAATACAAATATTAATAAATTTTTTATAAAATTAACATTAATTAGCGCTGAAGACATGAAATTATATTTCCCGTTGTTTAACACGGTTTAGTATAGTTCTTACCATTGAAGAACACGGAGGTGAATGCTACTTCTCCATACAAGGCATGCCAGTTCTTTTCTATTAGTGCTCAATATTTTAAATCTGCTAAAATTTAGAGATATTGTGTTAAAAATTTGTATATGAATTACATATCTAATTTAATTAATCGTAAATTCAACTTAGTTTTTTGTGATATTTTTTGGCTTCTAATTAATTTTTTAATAATTTTTGCTAATATCTTAGGATCCACTGAAAATATTTGAACTCTATATAAAAACTGTGCTGACCTCAATTTTACCGAGCTTCGCCCTAAGATGATGTAGAATTTTGGATGAGTCATGATGTAATCATTCTATAACTTTAGCGTGGGGTTCGAGACTAATCATCGCCGTCGGCTGATCGTAAGAGGTTAACACTCCTTCGATAGCGGTTTTTCTGTAATTAATCGTCGTCCTAGGTAAGTAAAACATTTGTGTGTATGTGTGCGTGTGTGTGTGTGTATGCTTAATTGATATTTATGTTTTTCAGATATGTATAATGATGACGCTTGTTGTTCTGTTAAAAGACATTAGGTTAAGCGATAAATAAACGTAATCATTCTCAAATGATTAATGTTGAACGATGCTCCATAGGATTTCACGAATTTAGATATCATTATTTTGTTCAGAGGTGGGAAAAATCGTAGGTATATTTTTTGCATGTAGTTGCGTCACAAAATAATTACTTCTCTGAATTTAAAATATATGCAAATCATGCCGTTATTCATATGCAAATCATGCCGTTATTCATCATGAATTTATATACCTTTTAGTAAAAAGAGATAATTTAATTTTTGAAGGTCCGCCTATTCGATTACTTACTACAAAGGCAGAACGAATCGGTTGCTTACTACAAAAACAGTTTTTAGCCGAGTCCCGCCTCTCATGCTTTTCAGTTTTAGTTAACATGCCATAAATAGTGTTTGATAAATAAATGGTGTTTTTCGCAGTCGTCTTTATGTTGCTACACTATTTCAGTGTTTACCCTGTTGTATAATAATATAGTTATTATAAATCGTAGTCTATGACATTCATTTCTATTCCGAGGATGATTTACTAAGGTGACAGTTAAGTCTAGTTTTGAGAGTATTTGCATATAATATTACGCTATTCTTTGATTTGTGCTATCAGATGTACATCTGAGAGTGTGCGCTCTAATGGTAAAGCTCCTCTGACGCCAGATACCCTGTAGGTGGTCTACAAATTGGGAATACGTTAATATTATATAAAAAACGCTTGCAAAGCTACTTTAAACTGTATGTTTTGCTAATTTCAACTTAATAGATATAATTCATCCACAAAGGTGCCAAAAAATATGTACTATGTTGCTTTGACCTTTGTGTGCACGGTAGACTTTTGCATACGCCTCTGACTAAAGCTGAGTCTATGGCGCTTGCGGCATAGTTCCAATTCAACGTCAAAAGCTCAGAGAATAGGCTAAGAGGTGTGTGTTATTGCATCGTGCTACGTTGCGCCCAAATATCGTGACACTAAGTAAACCCAGTTTTTAACAATAGCATCATGGATATAAAGCTACTAGAAAATGAATTGGGGTTTAAACTGGTGGTTGGCCATCTTTATACGACAGGTACCATAATATAGGAGTGTATCGGCATTGGATGATTCTAAGCCTTGTTTACAAACCAGGCTGTCATTTGCTAAATTGTCAGGTATATATAGTATAAAGAAAGCACTGCCTGGTGACTATAAAGAATGTCGTACCCCACCCTTAGGCTTTATATTGTAATATGTTATTGTGATTAACTGCAGTAAGTTACTTAGTAATGTGACAATTTGAGCATATATGTGGCAGTTTGATCATAGGCTAGAGTAACATTGAGAGCGATTAGAATATCACAATATATTGGCGGCTTAGATTGCAATCGATTGAGCAACTATTGATTGAGCGTAGCGCAATGGTAACCGTTATGACGACCTTTGCGCTGTTTTTGCAAAAGTGATGTAAACGGCATTTTATTATGAGTGTATTATCAAAACATTATTCAACTTTATACAACTTTATTTTTACAAAATACAGTGCAGATACAAATTATATAAATATTTTGTCTCCTAGCTATTGACTATCCTTGGGAATATCTTCGTTAGGCTAGCGTTTTACCCTTCTGGATCCATAAGGAAGCATTTGTCTTTATCCAATTAGTATTTTGCTCCTGTCCATTCTACTGTTAGAGGCGGCAAAGCTGGTGTCGTGGATTTTGGTGCTGTAGTTGTTTGATGGGTTGATGATGAGGTTGGTATATATATATATATATATTGTTATATATACTGTGATCCTACCTTATTAGTGATAGGCGTAAATATCTATCTGTCACTCCTTGTCTTATTTTAGAGCCTTGTTGAGTTATGCCACACAATTTATCTTTAAATATTTTACACGGCTGCTGCACTTAAATATTTTACAGGGCCGTCAAACACGTGGCGGAATCTACCTAGGGTGGGTCCGTCCTAAGCAAACACCTCTCAACTAGACACCCAAACAAATATTCAAGGATTTTTCAAATAATTTTAAAAGCCAAAAGTATTCCCAAACACTAGTTCCACTTTTATAAATTTGATTAAAGCACTGCGTAGATATTAAATACTAATACCTGGAATCCAGATACAAGCGCCGCCTTCCAGCCGTCCTGAAGCCAAGTGACCAACTGCAGGCACCTCCTGTAAATAATAAGTAACTCGAGCAACTGGTAATCTCCAGACTATAAAACTACTAATATTTCTACAAATTTTATGTTATACAAATACTCAGATAACTCCAATTCCACTATGCTTTCGTCTTCAAACAATAACGGTACAGACCAGCATTCCCTCTTTTAATTAACTTTTATTCGCCGTAAAACTGCTACTATTTGCTATCTCCAGGTACAACTTGACTTTCAAAACTTTCTCGTAACTTTTAAATGTAATAAAACTCATAACAGTACAAAACACGTCTATTTTTCAGTAATATCAATTTGAAGTCCCTTATAAATAAAACCGTCTTCTTTTGTTTCCGTTGCCATGGCAACTATCTCTACGCACACTATGCAATTTCTAATTATTAATAATTGATTAATAATACAGTTCTTTTCTCTAGATACATTCATTTTCTAGATGGTTTGTAATCCAGTGATTTATGTATATTGAACTTTTTTCAATATTGAAAATAGCTAACAAACTTTGATGGTTCAGCGTTTAAATTGTACGCAACAGACATTTATGTCTTATTCGGTAAACGTCCTGTCATTACATAACCAATCTTTAATTGTTAAAACATATTCAAACTGAAATTGATTTACAAATTTTACGGGAGTATCACTTAACTCCTTAAAATTTTAAAAGCGTGCAGTATACCAAGCAATTTTGATATTTGTTTTTACATTCAAATGGTTCTGAAAACGCTAACTCCAAATTAAATTTCATATACGTGCAACCATAACAATTAAAATACGTATACAATGCAAACTTATAACTAGCTTAGCCTGGTCTATGGCCGGTATATGTTGTTGAATGCAATGCAGTTTCAAAAGCTTTATAAATTTATAAACGTGGAATAGTTGTTGTTAATTTATAAACCAAAAATACCTGAAAGAAAATACTCAAACAAAACCAAATATACCCCATTCTAGCAAAGTCGTTTCGAAGCCCTATTTAAACATTTTATAAGCCCACCCCCTTCTTGACAGTATATAAGGCCCCACTGATTTTAAATAAAAATGAAAATTTGCTTCCTGGATATAAGTAATTCTTTTAATGGTTGAGAAATTTTAAATTTTAGTTAAAATCACTATAGTTTTTTTTCTTTATGTATGAGGATTCAGTGTTAGTTTCTGTATATTCTGTATAGTTTTAAGCTCGTTAGTATTATTTACAGTGTTAATTTTATTCTTGCGATACTTTACTTTCCACATGGAAATATGGATACAAATTTTCTATATGAAAACGTCCCCGACATTCACCCTGTCATTCTCCAATTCGTAAGTATTTTCTCTGATCACCCTTATTTCTTCGTGTGCTTGCATCCGATGAAATCTGGCATTCGACCATCTTCCCAGATCTTCAAACACTTGCAATGCAATCAAAATCCATTCCTACTATCCGTTAGCAACCCTTCATCCTTCCTACTAAAGAAATCAGCCGTAACATTTTCTTTACCAGGTTTATGTCTAATCTCAAAATCATATTCCTGCAATACTAACGCCCATCTATACAATCGACTGTTCAAAACTCTTTCTTCTTCAGAAACGTGACCACTGTGTTATCCGATTCAACCAGAAATTTATTACCCAATAAATAAAATCTTAACTTCTTCACAGCATATACGATTGCCAGCATCTCTTTTTCCGCTGTCGAATACCTAGTCTCGCAGTCTTTCAGAGCCCTCGAAATAAAACAAATTGGCACTTCTCTCCTTCTTGAACCTGCACCAACTCAGCCCCTATTGCAAAACTCGAAGCGTCTGTCCTTAAAATAAATGGATCCGTAAAATTGGGATATTTTAATGACAGTTCCTATAAAATACCGCCTTCAACTCCCGAAATGCCTGCTCCCTTTGCTCGTTCCATTTCCACCTTTCGTTCTTTTTAACAACTCCAACAATGGAATGCACAACTCCGAATATTTTGGTATGAATCGACGATAATAATTTAATACACCTAAAATCCTCTTAAACCTTTCAAATTTCTTGGCTGTTTCAAATTCTTCAACTCGTCCAAGCGTTTTTCACAAATTCTAATTCCTTCGCTGCCAACGACAAACCCCAAATACTTTACCTGGTCCTTAAAAACTCACACTTCTTCGAATTCAACCTCAAACCTCCCTCGTCTAACCTTCGGATCACTTTTCTTAAATGTTCTAAATGTTCTAACTCGTTCTTAGAAAAATCAAAATATCATCGACATAGTGCGTACAGAAGTCTTCGTACTCATCTAATAACTTCTGCATGGCTCGAACTAATGCAGCGGATGACGTTGAAAGACCAAATGGAACAACTCTGTACTGATAAATCTCCCTTCAATGCTAAATCCAGTATACTTCCGACTTTCCTCATGCAAAGGAATTAGCCAAAAGAATTCTTTAAGTCCAGTTTGCTAAAATTTTCATCTCGCTTACCTTGTATAACAAATTATCTAGTGATTTTGGTTGTTCAAATTGTGGTTTAGTAATCGCATTCAATCTCCTAGCATCTAAACATATTCTTAATTCTAACTTATCAGATTTAGGCACAACCACTACCGGATTGATATAGGGTGTTCTCGCTGATTCAATAATTCCCTCTTTTAACATCTTTTAATCTCATTTTCACTCGACCCTTAATGCAAATGGTATTGGATATACCCTAGTACGAAAACTTCCCTCGTCTGTGACCTCTAACTTATGCGTATACTCCTTCGCAAACCTAGGCTCATTACTAAAAACTCCTGCATGTCTATTAAACACCTCATATAACATTTCCTTCATATCCACCCCTATTAATCCTATCTGTTCCTCATCAAATACCTTCTCAAATATATTACATAACCGTAACTCATCAATTCCATCATAAATTCTATTCTTAGTCTTTCCTGATCCTATACTATCTGTATTTATCTCATCCCTAGTATCCCAATTATCCTTAGGCACCACCCATTTCTTCTCTAAATTTAATACCTTTACCATTCGTGCTTTACCATCTATAACCAGTCCAAATTCCTCAATTACATCTATCCCTACAATAAAATCTAAATATAATCCTCTTGCTATCCAAAACTCTACTTCACCTAGTCTGGTACTTCCTAATACAATCGATACTCGTACAACTTTGTCTATCGTAGTTAACTTCCTCTTAATCGCAGACCATAAATTAATACTCTTAACCCTACAAATTTTCCTTTGAATAATTCTGCATGTTTCAAAACTATTTCCTCTCTCACCAGCGATAACTGCGACCCTGTATCTATCAATGCCGTGTAAACAGAATCCCTAAACTAATATGAATAAATGGTAACTCCCGCCTTCTTTCAAACTTATTATCTAACAACTTATCTACTAAACTAATACTATGCTGTGTCCCTAAATCTGATTTTCCTAACACTAATAAATCGACGTTTTTTTTTTGTACCGTTGGTTCATCGTGGACCTCCACTTTCTCTATCCTATCCTCCGATCTCTGTCGCGTGTCTCTTGTTGTTACGTGTTGGATCGTCAAGTTTCTATCTGTCTCCCGTTCTCGGTCTCTAATCCCTGTCGGTATTTCCCCCTGATCCGTTGATGTCTGCTCCCTTTCTCTCTGCCATCTCTGCCCAAAACCCGTCCTTTGCTGTCCAAAACCTCTGTCATTCCTATCCGTCCTGTTCCAGTCATTGTTCCCCCTATAATTATCGTCTCTATTAAAACGTTGTTCCCAATTATTATTCGTTCTCCTTTGATTTCCCTGATATTGCTTTCTGTAGTTGTCCTGTCCATTCTCCCTATAATTGTATCCTTGCACCCCAGTCCTCTGGTAGTCTGTGCTATTCCTATTCCTATCCCAATTCCTATTATCACTATTTTCCTGGTATTCGTTTCAAACGTCCTAGCTACGTCATAATTTCGCATCATTTCCAAAAGTCTCTTAAAGTCCGAACGTTTTGTATCGCTACGGCCCTAGTTATTTCCGCCTCCATATGCCTTGACAACAATAATATAATTTCATCTTCTCTTAATTTAGGAATCAGGTGCTGCGCCTGGTTATACTTTTCAATCACATAATTTTCTCTCGATCCCTGGTATGACCTATAGTTCCCAGTGTTTAAATCCGTTCGAATATTAGCCTGATGCGTGTTTCCCCAATATTGTTCTATGAATAGCCTTCGAAATTCCTCGTACGAACTATATTGCCTCCTCACGATACAGTGCCATTTCTCTGCACAACCCCCCAATGTCACGCTCACCATCTGCATCTTCACCCTCTCAGGCTTACTCTCTACCATCTCGTCCAACTTGCTAAGATAGACCATCGGCTGCTCATTCTTTCTGCCTTCAAACCTCGACAAGGTCTCTTTCCTAGCCTATACTGGTATCCTGCATCACAAACAACTCTTCCCTTTCCAATTCAACCAACTGTTCTCTCATCTGTCTAACATTCCTTCAAGACCAGACAATCCATTTACCGTATTCCCCAGAACCGTCGTATCCCTTCTCAGCTTCTCTGCCACCTCCTGACTCGCCCGCAATTTGCCTATAATTTCGTTTTTAGAGTTAATATTGTCCTCCGTCTGAATCCGAACTATTTCACCTAAATTCTGCAATTTTTCTGTCTGTCTAACTTCGACCATGTACAGCTCTTCCTTAATTCATTTAAACCTGTTGTTACCTTCCTTCTACAACCTGGACTCTATCCTCTACGTCCTTCAGAACTTCATCCTTAAATGAACACAAACTGCTCTGTATTGATACATTAATTCCTTCAATTTTCATTTCCATCATATCAAATTTTTCCTTAACTTCCGCTTGTGAATTTCTAACTTCGGCCAACAATGATCCTCTCAATTCTTCATGCGACTTAGTTAACGACCCTTTTAATTCCAACAAAACCATCATCACATCTTGGATCTGCATATTCTCTTTTCCTTATCAATTTCATTTTCTCCCGATGTACCCCCTGAATTCACAATAATCACCTCCGGCTCCACATATCCTCCAGCTTCATCCCTAGCATCCCCTGCTGCTACAGTCTTAACCACCGGTTGCCCTCTCACACCAGTCTCAACTCCATAAACTTTCCTGACCTCGTGATTCTCTCCTCATCAGACATGTCCCTTTAATTTTCAAAATAAACTTCAATGATGTGCCCCACTAAGCTACACAACCTCTGCAAATCTGTCAAATAAATATATATGAAACGTCAATCAAATATTAATTTTCACTTTTAAATAGAATATATGCAACGTACAACTAACAAATCTACTCTGCCTCACGTTGTTAGCGCCATCTGTTATATTTTGGTATATATTGAGTTATAGAGAACCCTTTTATAATCAATTACCACCTATTTTGTATTGTTTATTCATGATTACAGGATTGATCTTTCTTTTTTTATCTTAGGACAATTATGACAATTGCAACCGAATACACAAGCATTCTTCAAATAATTGTAAATGCCAAAAGTATTCCCAAACACTAGTTCCACTTTTATAAATTTGATTAAAGCACTGCGTAGATATTAAATACTAATACCTAGAATCCAGATACAAGCGCCGCCTTCCAGCCGTCCTGAAGCCAAGTGACCAACTGCAGGCACCTCCTGTAAATAATAAGTAACTCGAGCAACTGGTAATCTCCAGACTATAAAACTACTAATATTTCTACAAATTTTATGTTATACAAATACTCAGATAACTCCAATTCCACTATGCTTTCGTCTTCAAACAATAACGGTACAGACCAGCACTCCCTCTTTTAATTAACTTTTATTCGCCGTAAAACTGCTACTATTTGCTATCTCCAGGTACAACTTGACTTTCAAAACTTTCTCGTAACTTTTAAATGTAATAAAACTCATAACAGTACAAAAACACGTCTATTTTTCAGTAATATCAATTTGAAGTCCCTTATAAATAAAAACCGTCTTCTTTTGTTTCCGTTGCCATGGCAACTATCTCTACGCACACTATGCAATTTCTAATTATTAATAATTGATTAATAATACAGTTCTTTTCTCTAGATACATTCATTTTCTAGATGGTTTGTAATCCAGTGATTTATGTATATTGAACTTTTTTCAATATTGAAAATAGCTAACAAACTTTGATGGTTCAGCGTTTAAATTGTACGCAACAGACATTTATGTCTTATTCGGTAAACGTCCTGTCATTACATAACCAATCTTTAATTGTTAAAACATATTCAAACTGAAATTGATTTACAAATTTTACGGAGTATCACTTAACTCCTTAAAATTTTAAAAGCGTGCAGTATACCAAGCAATTTTGATATTTGTTTTACATTCAAATGGTTCTGAAAACGCTAACTCAAATTAAATTTCATATACGTGCAACCATAACAATTAAAATACGTATACAATGCAAACTTATAACTAGCTTAGCCTGGTCTATGGCCGGTATATGTTGTTGAATGCAATGCAGTTTCAAAAGCTTTATAAATTTATAAACGTGGAATAGTTGTTGTTAATTTATAAACCAAAAATACCTGAAAGAAAATACTCAAACAAAACCAAATATACCCCCATTCTAGCAAAGTCGTTTCGAAGCCCTATTTAAACATTTTATAAGCCCACCCCCTTCTTGACAGTATAATATATATATATATATATATATATATATATATATATTTATTGTCATGTTATCTTTCTGTAGGAAAAAAAACCTTTGTTATTCTCGCCCCACGATTTTGGGCGACATAAAATGCTGTGGTAATTCACCAGCCCCTACGATGGGCACCATAAAATGCTGTGATATTTTCTTATATTTAGCCCCACGACTTGGGCGTACATAAAATGCTGTGATAATTTATTTAGGGTCAACGAGCCCCTACGACGGTTTTATTTATTTTTAGCCCCACGGTTGGGCAGACCACAAAATGCTGTGTCATCCCCTTTTTATTAATCAAGCACTTGTAAAATGTTAAGTTATAGATTCTCTTTGCCTCAACTAGCTGATTCAATTAAATAAAGCAATTCTACAATACACAATATAATGATTAAGTATTTACAACCTTTTTAAAATCTTTCCTTCTTCAAAATAATTACATATGCCAGATTTAAAAAATTGAAGCCAGCAAAACTAGCCTTTTGTTATATTTAGAGATCTTTTGAAACGTTTCAAGATGCCTATTGCCTTTCATAAATTTATCAAAGAAGCCCCGGTTTTGTTGGCTCTTACATTTTCGAAAGATTATTGAATTAAACAGTTTACAGAAATAAATTATATCAATATATCTAACCTGGAGTGGTTCAGTAGTTTCTCTGCATCCCCAAGAGTTTTCGTGTCCAGTATGAATGTTTAGAGTCGAATTTGGAAGTGGACATCAAAACCAAAATGCTATCCAAATCGTTATTTAAAATCCCATAAGTTAATCCAATAAAAGGTTTTCCATCTCCGTAATTAACAAAACAGTAATAGAACATTTACCATGTCAGTGATTACCAAAATTAACAGGAGGTAATGTCCAGCGTCGTCTCCAGTGCCCTGTTTTATTTATTTTAAAAATTGTATAATTTTACTAAATCTGGTATACTTACGTCTATAATAGATTGGCTTGCTTACACAATTTTTATACTTTTATAAAATGATTTTCATTTTACTTTCGTTTAACTGGTTACGTGAATAATTTAGCACTTTTGAGTATCGTGACAGCCCAGTTTCAAATGTATACTAACTCGTTGCTCAATTGTTTTCGTATTTATAGGCCTTGCCCCTTTGTTTGCTATTCGTTATTTTTACGTGTTGGGCGACACCATTTGTCTTATCTCTTGTGTACTTCGGGAAATTTTACCAACTATATAGTTCAAATACTTAGAAGAACGCTTAAATCATCGCGTATTCATTTACATACCATTACATTTAATTTAGAAATCCCAGAAATTTTCGTTCATTAAATCACGTATTCATTGTTATTTGCTTATTGTTATCTAAACAGAAATAAATTTGGTGTTTGTTTATTTCCTAGTTAAATTGGATTTTTGAACAAATGTAATACTTTATGTCACGTACAATTTATTTAAATAATGCATAATTTTTGCCTGCGTTTATGATGATATATTTAACGCAGTTGTTGAATATTTATCTAGCCAATTCATATAGGTTTTCCGTTGATTTAATTTTGATGCATTTCATTACATTTTTAAATATTATCTTTGCTCGTAACTACTCTTGGATATGGGTTTAATTTCTTGTACTGTTATATACAGTGTTCGCTCAACTAACAATATGTGTAGTGACCTATTTACTCTTATAATATCTGTAATTATGTGCTTTTGTTATTTGGAAGTTTCTTTTCTTTATTCAATGACCCCTATGACTCAACCTACCCTTAATTAACCCTATAATTATAGCAATATATATATATATATATATATCTCATATTTGTTGATATTGTTGATGTTGTCGATGTTGTTGATGTTGTTGATGTTGTTGATACTGTTGATGACGTAGATTCACATCATTTATTTCTTATGATAGTAATTGAGGCGGTTAAATTTGTACTTTAAAACTTACAATTTAGTATATATTCCATCTGAATATCTACCAACAGTTTGATAAACCCCATCTCCTTGATTATTGCCATAAAATCATCCAAATCCTCCGGCAATACTAACACAGCAGTACAGTACTGTATTGCTTCCCCTTATGACTGGCACATTTTTCTACTTCTATCGAAAACCGTTGTACGCATTCTGCTTTTTTACTCGCAGAGCATTGCGAAATCTTTGAATAACTTTTTCAAAGTCTTTATACATATTGTTTAATTGTCTCTTTAAAACTATATACTCGATAAATTGTAACTTCTACGCGAACAGTCCTTTTATATGAGCTACTCTTGTTCGGATATGCTCCGATTGTGTCCGACTTGTGTTACGCTTATTCTATTATACCAGCCTCTTCTTTTAATTCTTCTATTATAGATACCCCTCTAGTGCCAAGATAAACGCTATTATTTAAGGTTATGTCACTGTTTTCTGAATTAATTTCCTACACACTTTTTCCCCAAACTATGTGTATCAGATTGGGGATTATACTTTACTCCATAAACTGACTTGTATATATATTTTCGTATTCATTTTTAACCAACACGTTCGATTACTAAAGATGTACAGGCTCGTCGTTAACTGGTAACTTAATCTTTTTTTAAAAGTTCGCCCCTGTTTTCAACTTTAATCTCCTTTATAGGTTTTAGTATTTTTCCGCTATTCCTTGTGACTGAGAAGGGGTGATTTGCAAAAGCTCAAGCAATTGTTTATGAGCTTCTTTGGGTTCTGGTTAAGAAGTGGTATATCCTTTTTTGCGTTCCACAAACTTCTTTCGTTCGGCATCCAGCATAAAATGAAGCTTATGTTTATTTACAATAAAATCTTTAACGTCCGTCATCATGAAACTTGGGATTGGGGCTAACCATTAACGGCTTTTTCTATATTTATATACTTATCGAAATTTTTTTTATATCGCCCTATATCCAAATCAAAATCTTTTACAATAGTAATAAAACTATGTTTTGAGTCACCATCATTCCAGCATCGCAGACAAATTTCTTTAAACTTTATAAAGGGCATATCATTGCCAACATGATTTAGAAAGATATTTCAAAGATTTGCATCATCCTGCTTCCATATTGAAATAACATTAGCGTTATCTCTAAGTCCGTGCTTTACTGTGCTGGCATACGTTTGATATAAGTAAAAGGAATCAATACTCTTATGTCTACCAAAGGAGAAAACTGTGCGATCTTGTTTCGTTCGTTTGCATAAATAACATCAAAGACAATAATTGAATCTTCTTTTGCATCCTCTGGCCTAATCAAATCGTCATAGCTCCCAAATTTGTGGTAACCAATATCTGCCTTTAAGGGTTCAAATACACTTCTTAACAGTTCATACTTTAGTTAATATAAACTTTAGAAAACATATAGACGTTTTGGAATCTAAGTCCATTCTCATGTAAAATAAAAGATATTAGAGGGTTAGTTTTTCCACAACTCGATGGTCGGGCGAATATTGTCCTTATATGGGATAACAAAGATCCATGTTTACCAACTTCCTTTGCACTAGAAGTGGTATATGCATCAAAAAGTTTTGTACAAGTATTTTAACTTCTTGTTTTGCAGCTTCCGTTTCCGGGATATTTGATTCTCTACTTTTATTTCGAGCACCAAGTTTATAGAGGTGATCACATAGCGTTGTTCTAGGTACATTGTACAACCTACTAGCTTTACGCGTATTTAACACACCTTGCCGAATTTCACTAATAGCTTGCCCTAAAGATTGCTTTGTGTACATCTTTCAAATATACAGCTAAGACTGATTCAAAAATTTCAAAAAGCAGTCTTTTATATTAAATAGTCCATCCTTAGCCGCTCGTCCGCCCGCCCGCTCGTCCGCCCGCCAGCCCGCCCATTCATCCGTTCGCCCGCCCGTCTACTTATCCGCCCGCCCGTCTGCCCGCTCATCCGTCCGCCCGTCTGCCCGCCCGTCCGTTCACTCATCCGTCCACCCACCCGCCCGTCCACCCTTCCGTCCGCCCGTCCGCCCATCCGTCCGCCCGCCGGCCCGTCCACCCGTCCGTCCGCCCTTCCGCCCGCCCATACGGGACGTTACGCTGCTGGCAACAACAAGCAATGTAGTACCTCCGGGTGGAGCATTGGGGACGTGGCCGCAAGTATAGCGGCCCTTATTCAAATTATAATGCCAACAACAAGTACATGGAAAAAGAGTACGATCCTACCACCCCGTCTAAGTATTTGGTCTACTACGGTGTCAATAACTTTTCCCCATACCTATGTTATGTAATTTTGAGTTGATTTTAAAAACACCAGGACATGTGTTTACTCGATTTGAAATTTGTTAAAAATTTTTTCTAAACCGTAAAATGCCGAATGGGGCACCCGTAAGACTAGTAAACATAATGAAAAATTCAAATGAGTCAGAAGGCAGGGTGGGAGGTTCGTTCAAGTGAGGTACGAAGTGTGCCACAACATAGGTATCTTATCTACTTATGCAGGCCTATCCATGGTTTTACAAAACTGCTTTTTGATACACCATTCACTCGTACTCTCTTTAACTACTTTACTACTTCTACGATGTATTGTTCATAACTACTAATATGCACCATTATTTCTTTGTCTACTTCAATAATAAGTTGCATTTCCAAATATATTTATTCAATACTAATTCAATAAATTGAAATTCAAACCACCGTCCATCGCTATAACCGCGTCCTTCAGCAATGAATTAGAATTCTATAATTTGTAATTTTGTTTGTTAATTGTTGTCGTTTGAGCTTTGTCCGTATTTACAGTATTGCCCGAAATAAACAGTACTGAAATTGTAATTGTTTTGTATATTTAAAAAATACATATTATTGACACTTTATTATATGTTCTAAATGTGCACCTCCTCGTTCGAGACAGACTTCATAACGATGTTCTAAGTTTCTGGTCATGTTATTGAATAAGGGTTGTCTCAGGGCTGCGAAGAAGACTCTAACGGCATCCTTTAATTCATCGATGGTTTGTGGTGCCCGTTTGAAAACGGCATTTTAGCCATGCCCCAAATGTATGCGTCTGGAGGTGTGAGGTCTGGAGAATGTGAAGGATAAGGAAGTCAGTATATCGTGATATGAATTTGCTTGGAAAATGTTCTTGAAGAAATTGACGAATTGCGGCAGCAGTATGGCAAGTTGCCCCGTCCTGCTGAAAAAATTGGTTTCGAAATGCCAAGTTACGTGCACGACAGAATTGACGTAGATCAGGGATAAATCGTGTTAAAATTTGTCTGTACCTCTGTTGATTAAGTGTGACTTGCCTACCATTCTCTTCGATAAAGTACGGACCAATGATTCCGTGTCCGGAAACAGCACACCAGACACTCACTTTTTCACTATGTAAAGGAACCTCTTGAACCTCATCGGGTCTGGCAAAGCCCAGAAATCGATTTGTGCGACGATTCACATAGCCTGACAAGTGAAAATGTGCTTCGTCTGAAAACCAAACATTTTTCAAAAATTCAGGATTTTCATACTGTAACGCGAGAATTCTGGCGCAATATTCCACTCTACTGCGATAATCCCGAGGATGTAGTTGTTGATGTACCTGAATCACATACGAAAATGTACCCAGCTCCTTCAGGATTCTTTGAAAGGAAGTTCTTTTTAAATCAAGTTGTAACGCTGACTTTCGGATTTTCTAAGATTTGCTCAAAAACACGTTCATGGTTATTGTTGTTGTTAGCTGTCCTGGGACGCCCCGAGTTTCCTTTTCGTTGGCACAATACACTATCTGTATTTCTAAACTTTTCAATAACCTTCAAAATTACAGCATTACTTGGAGAACGTTTATTAAACCTTTGTGTGAATTGATCAGACACGTATAGCAAACTTGCACCATTACGTCGGCCGATTCCGTATGAACAAAATAATGCTCTACCAGAAACACTTTCTCCTCTGTACTTAACACCATTTTTAACAATTAGGCCCTACTAATTACTTGTTTGAGGTTTACTTGACAGGTCTATACTAGCTAACTTGAGTGTGACAGCGCACGCATAAAAACACCGCCAACTTAGTTTCAGTACTGTTTATTTCGGGCAATACTGTATTTTGCATTTTTAATAATTTCTGCGTTAATTTACTTTCATTCAACAGTTTTTTTAAACTACTGTTTTCCGTATATTTATACAAGGTAGGTTTAAATATGATAAGAAAATTATATACATCAATCAACTTGCTACGTACATTGACGTAACTTAGAAAAAACAAGATAAAGAAAGAAAAGATGACCGGGCTCAATCGGTAAGTAGGCGGGGTTTTATACCTATAGATAAATTAAAAAGAAACCTGAAATAAAGAAAAAAATTTATATACACTCACTCACTCACACTCATTCACTCAGAACAAAACATACAAAGGAAAACAAAGAACTTATAATTAACCAAAATATTTACAGAACATAGTAAAAAAAAAATTCATGAAAATGGCGAGCTGTAGTTTTTAGGTAATTACCCCCTGACAGTAATTAGTAAAAAAAAAGAAAGAACCAAGCACAACCCTAAAAACCACAGCTCTAGATCATCGTAAATATAAACTTAAACTATATGTACATACATAATAGCAACATTTTCAAATGTGCCCGCAAGTCTTTAAGCAGTTTTTACAGTAATAATTAGTATAATTTTAGTAATTTATAACCAAATAGTAAAGCAGTACGAAAAGAGCAGGAAATACCCAAAATAGTTCAATAATTTTCGTATGTAAGAATTAAATTTAGCAAGGCCATAGTTGAACGGTAAAATCCCAGGCGTTCTGCTTCTGAAGTAAAAAGCGCATACAAAGAAAAAAAAGAACTCACCCTCGAGTTACTGTCATCGGGGTGGAATCAGTCGCTGGTCTACGTCAACGAGTAGGTAGGCTTACGTCCGGGCAGAACGCATTTGACCTCCCATTACCAGAAGAAACAACAGCTCAATGGATTAAAACCAAAAAGTACCGTTTTATAAACCCTATATACTCACCACGCTATAATGCGTGCCAGCAATTCGCATAAAGAAAACGAAACGAAGCAAAACAGGACGGATGTTTTCTGGTTGCTAGTCGAACAGAAAGTCCATATTAAATTTGTTAAAGCACCAAAGCTCAAGGTAAACTTGTTGTCAAGGAAATAACACAGGAAAACCCTAATTTATTGAAACAATTTCGCCGAATTCTTTAAAAAGGGAAAACACACCAGCATTTAATTAGTAAATTATGGCGTAAATTCCACGTTAAGAAATTCTTAGAAAGGATATTTATTTTTCTATGGCGCAAAAAGATTTATCAAGTGACATATATATGATGTTTATTATTAATTACAATACAAATTTTAATACACGAAAGGGTTATTTTAATTTACGGAAATAATTTTCGTGTTTAACGCCAAAGGAATTTAAGTTAAAAATTATTGCATATAAACTAATCAATTATTTACGAAAATGAACGTAACAAACTTAACCTAAAAATGTATTCTAATTTTGTAAATGTGCAGTATGCAGTATTATTTATATGATTTAAAACTATAATAGACAGTTAATATGTGTTTTTGCATGTTGCTTTAGTATCAGCGTAATGATTCTAAATCCAAAAAGACCATTATTCTCAATTAAGTTGTTTACGTGCTGTTATGCCTGATCTTTAGCCACTTTAGCAAGGGCCATTTAAATATTGAAATGTTTACTTTTCACTCTGGATGTACTTTAAAATTAGTAGCTATCATACCACGTCCCTCCAGGTTTCGTGTTTGCTTGTGTGAGCTGTAAACAAAATTTTATCCGCCGTGTCTGAAGTCAACGCAATGCTTCAATTGAAACGAAGCACTCTGAGAACCCTCTTGAATGAAATTAGGGGACGATGATTCGTCTTCATCGTCTAAAGAATTAGAAACTGAAAATTAATGGCTCTGTTATACTTCATTTATTGAAAGTTATTAACATTTACTTTTCTGTAGGTACTATTCTATAAATTATAATTATCACAATTAAAGCATATTTTTGTAATAAATATTAACTTTAATAAGTATTATAGTAATAACAATAAATTAGTAGGTAGCATCCATCCCATTGTTTTTCTGATTATCCCAAATTGCAGTGTTAGTTGTGACAATACTCAAGATAAATGAATATATGCAGGCTCATCCATGGTTTTATAAAGCTGTTTTTTGATACACTCGTACTCTCTTTAACTACTTCATCATTTCGTAATTTATAACAGACGCGGATAGCATGTCTACCAAAAAAGTTATATATCGTGAAAAGATGTTTCTCATTAAAATATTGTAAATTATTCATATTATATACTATAAATTTCAGGGGGGATTCATGCATAATCAACATTTACATATGATTGTTGCTGTTGCAACAATGCCATCATTTGATTCCCATTTACCATAATCAATGGTTTTGATTCTGAAATAACTGATTTTGCATACAAAACCTTTTATTTACAATACTTACAATAATTATTAATTACTGAAGATTTCACAAACCAAAAACAAACGTTTTTAAACAAGTGTTGAAGAACAAATTTGTGAATGCCATTAAACAGACACATAAACCTTTAGTCAAAAATATTTTCTCTTCAATTTATTTGCATCATAATTTAAAGGACGTAACCTAAAATGACATTTAACAGAATAAAGAACATTCGGTACCTAGCATACCCGTTTTCAGTAGTAAAGTAATATGAAAAACTACAAGCTCTAATTAATATGGCGTTTCTTACTGAAACGTGCGTTTTTTAGATAACATTTTTATTGTATTGAAAATTGGTTTTGAACAACCAATCGGAAAAGTGAAAATACATTCACAATTTGTGGCAATTACTATCCAACCGATACTCTCAAGTATAGTTACCCTAATGTATACATTTGTTCTCTGTTAATCAGGCTTGTGCTCCGCAACTAAGTCCATTTTATTATTTTAATTATTGAATCTGTTCGTTAAAAGCACCATAGAAGAAAAAAATTGAAATTCAGGAGCAGCTTTATTATCAATTAAGAGAAGCGAAATGTTTGCAATATCACCGCTAAGCTTTTCGGATATAACATTATAGCGTTGTTTCGTTGACCTAATTTCGTCTATTTATAATTTCTAGTTTAGCTTATCTCAGTCGAGACCACTCAATTAACTACAAGCAATGGAATTTTTAGCTGATTAGATTAAAAGATGGTTTTGAATACAATTATAAATGCTGGTTCTCTATCCCACCAGACAAGGTCTGAAACACAATACTGTGGCACGCAACAATATTTATATTATTGTACTATTAAACAAACTACGTTGTTGAGAACCCTAAGTGTAATTAACATAAAACAATGGTTTAGATAATATAATAACTAACGAGTAAACGGCAATCAGAATGAACACAATTAAAAATATTTCAACCAACACACTTGCGGTAATAGTTATAAGAATTAAAATACTCAAAACAAAAACTTAGTAATAAATACAGAAATCAATAAATGCAATGTGCAACACATAAAGATTACACCCTAGCTGAATGATATAGATGGGCAAGTTATTTGTTATTTCCGAAAATAAGTTAATTAATAAAGAGTGCTATTCAAAAGTAGTATAAACGAAATAAAGTACAAATTGCGTTGCAATCTAAAAATGAGTCACTTGACACGTGTGATATATATAATATATATATATATATATATATATATATATATATATATATATATATATATATTTGATTGGTATTTCTTGACCTTCTTTTATATACTAATACTTGAGAGTTTGTTTCTTGGGAAAAAGGTCTAAATAAATTAAAAAAATTTTACATTATATGTGTGTTAATCAGACGTTGTACAATTTTAAATTAAATAAATTAGATTATAGTAACCGTACCCTATCAATTAGTGAATAGCTCAATTTATACTACGTTATAAATATATAAAACTCCGTTTATGGGTAAGCATTTTAGATATTTGTTAAGATATAATGTACATGTATTGTATTATAGGGGGAAAAAAACATCATTGATAAAGACCATCTAGCGACGGTCGAAACGTCTGATTAACACACATATAATGTAAAAATTTTTTTATTTATTTAGACCTTTTTCCCAAGAAACAAACTTTCAAGTATTAGTATATATATATATATATATATATATATACATATACATGGCTATATAACTACCAGCCCGATTTGTATTCGTCAATAGACTCTATTGTTTTCATAGAGTTTGTTTGCAGATACATCTTATTTTATATATTGTTCTACACAATTTCTTATTGCGGACTGCAAATAACCTGTCTTTTATTATATATATATATATATATATATATATATATATATATATATAATTATCACAAATATGTAGACAAATACGTAATTAAAATTATTTATTTCGAAAACGTAACATCAATCTTTATGTGCATGAACAAGAAAAATCCCTTTTAATTTTTTCATCACTAAATAAGCATCTCAACTTGTCCACCGTTTCTTTCTAAGCATTTAATTGTTCTTTTAGAAAATGATTTTACTACATTTCTAATTCCAACCAGAGTAATATCGTCACATGATCCCTGAATTGTTCTTTCCAAATGATCAATATTGTCCAATGGTCTTTTAAGGTACACTTTTTGCTTTAGGTATCGCCACAAAAGGAAGTCTAGTGGGTTCAGATCTGGAGATCTTGCAGGCCAAGCAAATTCCATAAATCTTCCTCGTCCATTAAAAATTTGCAGTAGATATGCTTCAACATTTCTGGTACTATGACATGGTGCCTCATCATGTTGGTACCATATTAGTTGTCTGTCTATTATTGGTAGTGATTTATGGTGGGGTGAAGGAGGTGATATAAATTGATAAAGATATGCTAATTACAATGAAGGACCAATTGCTTTTGTAGCAATAACGATAATGGTGGAGCGGTTATGTAATAATTAAAAACAACTACACCAAACTACTTAGTAAAAGGGTATAAATACCTTAAGTCCTGTGCCGCTGGGGGCAATAGACGTTCACACACAAAGAGCTTCCGCGAACCACCAGTAACACGCTCGACCGGGTGATGATGTCGCTTTCAAAAGCTCTCACACGATCGTCCTTTGCAAGGGTTCGGATGCTACTCGCTTCTTTAAAGGCTCGAGTACGACTGTCACTTTATGCACTGTTACTGCCGGTATAAATGTTTCACTCAAAACGGTAGGATGCACGCACAAAGTATTTATTGTCACCAATTCCAATAAATGTTCGATGATGACGTAACATACCGCCCACCAAATTCATAGAATTTTGAAAAGGAGGGAAGTAGGTTGGGTGAAGGAAATCACATGGGATTTGACCTTGCTAGGAAAATAGGTCACGAAAGATAGGGTGGTGCACTACAGCGAGCGATATTACCAACTATGCAAAAAATAAAAATATATATGTAAATAAGCAAATATATAAAAATAATATACTACTATACATGTAAAAAATGTGTATATACATCTAAACATAAAAATAAAATTAAAATACCGGTAGCGGCGCTAGTTTGACCAAAGGTCGTTCTAATATGCCATGTGCAGTTTTCATCTGGGTAATACGTGCTGCCGGTAGGTCTCCCATAGGAGGAGTTACCAGGACCGGTTTGGTACGAAAACATCTATGACATAATGATAAGGAATTTCTGATTGAATTTTTAATAGAAAGGATCCAGAAATTCTGTTGGATAAGATACGCTGTGGTATTAACACCGGGATGGTAATACCTTTCATGAGTTGATCGAATGATAAGTTCGGTTAATCGGTGCCGCTGAGGCAATAACGCAGGAAACTTTTCGAAATAGGAAAGCGAAGAATGTGTCAAGCGCCCACCTACTCTTAAGATGTTTTGTGGATCAACAAATGGAGAAAGTTTTCGCAAGCTTTTAGGTAATTTACGGTTTGCCTTGATCGAAGCTATTTCCTTTAAAAATGTAACATTTTGTACATGCCGAACGATAATCATGAGAGCATTGTGTAGTTCAATGTCTGTTAAGGGACCCGTATGACGTTGAGCCATGGGTTTAGAAAATCTATAAATATAAGCCACGATGCCTTGGATTTTATATAACGATGAAAAACGACTTAGTAGAATGTCAATGACGGTTGGATCTGTTTGAGCGACAAATGTTAGGATCTTCTTTTCCGTAGTTACCTCAGCAATTGAGGTTGACAATGTTGGTTGAGGCGGCCACGAGTCACTAGGGTAGTGAAGCCATTCAGGCCCCGCCCACCATAGCGAACATGAGATAACCGCGCTTGGCATTAATCCCCGAGATGCAGGATCAGCCGGATTATGCGAAGATTTAATATAGAACCATCGGCTAGGTGCAATGATTTCTTGAATGTGGCTAACACGATTTGCCACAAAAGTTTTCCAACGAAAAGGTGGAGAACGTATCCAAGTGAGAGCGACCGTAGAATCATTCCACGCTGAAACATCGGAGATTTCAATCAAGCCTTGATAAGAACGAATGGTAAAGGAAAGTAAATCGGTTAATAAAACGGCGGCACATAATTCCAAACGTGGAATTGAAATGCGCTTAATTGGAGCTACTTTTGTTTTAGCGGTTACAAATTGTACAGTTATTTCTCCAGTAGTTTGATTTATGAACTGAAAATACACTACCGCTGCATACCCTACCTCGCTAGCATCGCAAAACCCATGCAAATGACAAGTAAAAGGATCCGAAGGGGGTAAACAACGTGGTAACTTTAATGACGATAATAACGGCAACTCTTCTTGGTATTGCTGCCATTGAGACGAAATGTCTGCTGGTGGGATGCCATCCCAATTTAAACCTAACATCCACAGATGCTGGATTAGGCGTTTTGCAAAAAGTGTTAGTGGTGCTAAAAATCCTAATGGATCATATATTCTGGCAACTTGTGAAAGTATGTTGCGCTTTGTACATATTGGGTTTAATAGTTTAACCCGAAATGAGAAAATATCTTCTGTAGGTGACCATTGAAGACCTAATATTTTTATTGATTCGTCAGAATCGAAATCGAGAAAAGTATATTGGCAAAAATCTGACGGAATGCCTTCCAAAATAGAAACTGAATTAGAACTCCATTTTCGAAGTTCAAAACCAGCCGAATGTAAAAGTCGGATAAGTTGATCTTTAATTTCGCGGGCCGATTGTATAGAATCTCCACCGGCGACGAAATCATCAATATATAGATTTGACCGTATAGCCTCAGCGGCTAACGGAAACCTTTTGCCTTCGTCAATGGCTAATTGCTGAAGGGTCTTTAATGCTAGATAAGGCGATGACTTAATACCATAGGTCACTGTATTAAGCTGATAAGTCTGAATGGGTTCTTCTGCGGAGAACCGCCAAACAATTAATTGAAACTTTCGATGTTCTTCGGTAACCAAAATTTGTCGATACATTTGGCGAACATCACAAGTAAAAACGAAACGATGAGAGCGAAATTTAAGTAAGATTGACGAAATGTCATTTTGGAGACTAGGTCCAGCCAATTGAGTGTCATTAAGTGACACGTTGTTTTAGCCTTTGCAGAGGCGTCAAAACCACACGAATTTTAGAAGTATGACCTTCTTCTTTAAACATAGGGTGATGGGGTAAAAATAATTATCGTTCCCAACGGGCGGAGAATCGAGTAATGCCATATGACCCGCATCAAGATAGTCCTGCATGAAATTGTTGTATTGGGCGCGTAGCTCCGGTTGAGCATGCAATTTGCGCTCCAACGAAAATAGTCTTTTTTTAGCCATCTCAAAGGAATTATCAAAAACGGGCAAAGTATCGTTGAACGGTAACGCAACAATAAAACGACCGCTAGGGTCACGAGAAAACGTGTTTTCAAAATCAAATCTGCCTTTTCTTCTTCTGGAGAAGTATAAGGCTTGGATGGAACTCTTCTATCTCCCAAAACCGCCTTAGGTTCTGGTCGATAGGTTCTTCTACAGAAGTAAAAATGCTTGGACAGTATCAGACTGCAAGCTTTTGTGGGACCAAGAATAGTCCAACCAAAATTGTATTTATGGCGGCAGGCTGAAGAAATTTGCCACGCATAACACCGCCATTGATGATGAACGGATAAACATCTGCTCCGAGGAGCATGTCAATGGTTCCTGGAGAGTTCCAGGTCGGGTCTGCAAAGTGCAGGCCGCATAAGTGTTCCCAATTATTAGGAACTCCAACGCTAGGTAATTTGCCAGATATTGACGAAAGTACAAAAGCTGTGACTTCTAGAGATTTTCAGAGTCTAACATAGAGCGAATGGTGCAGCTGACGGCACCCTATTGACTGCTGAAGTTGTCTGCCCAAGTCCATAAATCGGAACTTGAGAACGTATGCGTGGAAGCCAAAGTTTGCTCACGCAATCGTCTCGAATAAAGCTAACGAGAGCCAGGGTCTAAGAGTACCCTGATCGGTTTGTATCTACCAGAACGATCTTGAACTTCCACAACAGCAGTGGAGAGTAAGACAGTAACCCCAAGATTTGAATTCGTCTGTGAAGACAAAACATTTGCCGGAATAGGAGAGGCTGACTGCGTCCTATTGGCATTTTTATGCATATGTGTAGCGGTCGGTTCAGCTGAACGGCTAGAAGCAGGTTGCGGTTCAAAATGTAGCAAGATATGATGCGGCTTGGCGCAAGTTCGACAAGAGTTATAAGATTTGCATTGCATGGACGCATGGTCTGTTCGTAAGCAATTTAAACAAAGGCGTAAGCGTTTGACAATGTCGAAACGTTCTGTCGGAGTTTTCTTTAGAAACGATTGACATCTATAAATTAAGTGATTGCCCTTGCAAGAAGGACAATGGTGCGAAAATGAATTATTTGAGTCACTGGAGCTACTTGGTGTATCCAGTGAAACTACGTTAGAAGAAACTCTTGGTTTAAATTGAAACGCTGAGGATTTCTTAGGCACTGATGTGTGAGATGTATGGACAGTCGTCGAATAAGAAACAGGTGCGGTTGAAGAAAAGGTTTCCAACGCTGCACATTGTTGAGTTAAAAAATATCTCAAATCCTCGAAATTAGGTATTTGCTTCGGATCCGATTGGAGTTCGAAGCGTTTTCTAGTGAACGGATCGAGTTTTTCTAAAAGACAATCCACCAGAATAAAGTTCCAATGTTCAGTGGGAAACTTTAAGTTAGTTAGAACAGCAAGGTTCTCTGAAAAACAATCAATAAGTGCCCTAAGTTTCTTAGGGTCTTCTGATTTTAAAGGTGGAAAGTCTTTCATAGCTTTCCAATGCAAAGTTGCCAATAAACGCGGATTGCTAAATCTCTCACGCAAGGCGTTATATGAGATAATAAAGTTATCCCCCGAAATGGGTACAGATTTAACGATTTTTAAAGACTCCCCGGTACACGAATTGATAAGGTAATTTAATTTTTTGATATTGGACAGCGACTCGTTATTATAGACCAGACTGTCAAATAAATCGATAAAAGACGCGAATTCCGTTGCTTCATTCTTAAAGAGTGGGAGCTTTAACGGTACCAATTTTGATCCCGAGTTGCTTGGAGCATTTTCGATGATTTGTGGTGCTTTCATTTCTTGCAACGTTTCGAAATGCAGCAGTATGCAAAAATAAGCGGAATCTACTTCCTTCCGTACAGCGTTGTAATTTAATGATTCTACCTCGTCACAGGAGGCCAAGACAGCGACTAAAATTGTATTGAAATTTGCATAAAGGTCATGTATTCCCCTTGTTTGTATAAGGAACAATGCCTTTAAAGTTGGGTCACTTTGTATAGTATTACAAAGCTCAAACATTTCTATAATACGTGTTTTCAGTAATTCTAGTTCTACTACATGTGCCTTCTTTGGAGCCATTCTCAAAGATTCTGAAAGGACTACAATAAATGCTATAAAACCGTAACGCTCAGATGTACACGAAAAATGTTAAAATAGGGTATAAACCAATAAATCACGTTTTATGACTAACGGTTCGTCAAACAAAGTGTTTAGATAAGATGTACCGCTTAAAATTTACGGTTACGGTCGGCCTTTACTTCACAAGATTACAGGAAAGTTTAAAAACATGTGGCTTAACAACCTTATTACTCCTGCAAATGTGTTAAATATTTTACGTTGTAAACCGAACGAAAGTTGTATGTGAAAACTAAAAGCCGCGCACTGGCTTTTAATGCAAAGAAAGCAAATTTTATATTAAGGATTTGTTTGTAATTAAAACGCTTGCTGGTTTTAATTACGGCGAAATCACTTAATTTAGTCTAACGAAAGTATGTAGCTGATATCGTACATATTTTAACCCGCTAAATGGGGAGCTTGAACACAAATTTAAAACTAAAATATTAATTAAAAGCTCGCTGGTGTGCAAAGTGATATTTAATTTAGGACATGTGTATACCATAGAACTGGTGAATCCGGATCGACTATAGGACCAATGATTTATGGTGGGGTGAAGGAGGTGATATAAATTGATAAAGATATGCTAATTACAATGAAGGACCAATTGCTTTTGTAGCAATAACGATAATGGTGGAGCGGTTATGTAATAATTAAAACAACTACACCAAACTACTTAGTAAAAGGGTATAAATACCTTAAGTCCTGTGCCGCTGGGGGCAATAGACGTTCACACACAAAGAGCTTCCGCGAACCACCAGTAACACGCTCGACCGGGTGATGATGTCGCTTTCAAAAGCTCTCACACGACCGTCCTTTGCAAGGGTTCGGATGCTACTCGCTTCTTTAAAGGCTCGAGTACGACTGTCACTTTATGCACTGTTACTGCCGGTATAAATGTTTCACTCAAAACTGTAGGATGCACGCACAAAGTATTTATTGTCACCAATTCCAATAAATGTTCGATGATGACGTAACAGGTAGGTTATCAATAAAATAGGAAATTTTATCATTCAAAAATTCTAAGTAACGTTCAAAATTTATAGTATTCCTGAAAAAAAAGGGTTCAACTATTCTATCCTTAAATATTCCACACCATACAATTGTTTTAAAACAATATTGGTCGCGACATTCGACAGTAAACTGCGTATTAGTGTCGTTCCACCATCGGTAATGTTGTGAGCTAACTGTCCCATTAGAAGTAAACGTTGTTTCGTCCGAAAAAAGTATGCACCGTTCCATGTAATGATTATATTCTAACTCCCCTTGAAACCAATCACAAAATCCAAACCTTTTATTAAAATCTTCGGGTTTTAGGGTTTGAATGAACTGCGGTTTGTAGGGTTTAAATTTGTTAGATTTTAATATCTTCGCAACTACATCTTTACTTACACGAAATGTGACCGACCTTTTTTTATCGAATCTTTAGAATTTTCTACTGCTGAGGGCAATATTTGGTTTTGAGTATCTTCAGTCGCGATCCATGACTGATGTTTCTTTCTGAATTTATTATTGACATTTCCATCTCTCCTAAATTTTTTTATTATTTTACTAATTGTTGCAAAATGTACATTTTTATCGGGATGTCTGTTATTAAATATTACTGCAGCTTCCCTATAGTTTTTGTAGATATCTCTTCTGTTGGGTATTACTTATTTATTACTGATTTAAGTTCATTGCTAAAATATTTCAAATCAACAAATAAACATTTGAGGTGTGTTGACTTGTTAAATAAGATAAAAGTTGACGTATTTCACAACTAAAATTTGTATAATTTAAGTTGAAATTTAAGTGGTCAAAATATTCCCATTAATCTTTTGCAATATGTGGACACCCTGTACATCTAATGTCAAATGTAATATTATTAAACTTTTTATAAAGAATAACTTTTTTTCGCAACATTACAAATAAAAAACCCTATTGATAGAGTTGAAACTAATTCATTCTTAAGATGCTTAAGGAAGCTGAAACCGGCCGGTTAGTGGATGTTTCCTCCTCTGTGAAGTAATAAAGCTATTGTTTTGTTAATGGCTATACAACTATTGGCCGAATTGTATTCGTCAATAAGCTCTTATTATTTTCATAAGAGTTTATTTACAGATATATCTTATTTTATATATTGTTCTACACAATTTCTTATTGCGGACTGCAAATAACTTGTCTTTTATATATATATATATATATATATATATATATATATAATATATTGCTCTGGACTGAAGAGATTTTAAATAAACCATACGTTGGGCGTCGATAAAAGTAATTGTGGACTGAAGATACCCGACGTTAAAAGCCAATAAAATATTCTATGAACTGAAGTAGTTAACAGAAATGTTGCCTAATTATTTATACTAGCTCCATTTAAATAAAACCACTAGAATTAGACATCAGATTTATAATGACACGAAATATTCTTTGGCAAACAATCTTTCAAATAACAATTACTACATACACAACAGCTTTTCTCTAACAAACGTCATCTTACATATAACCTCTAAGAAAACCCCTTTATAGAAATATTAAAATTTAAACGGAGAGTAAAAATTTGCAACAAAGACTTTGCCTTACAAACAATATCTTAAACCTAATAAAAATGTAACTTCAGTGTAATCACTCACTTCCAAAGTCTTTTTTACAATCAGGACGAGCACCCTCTAACCGTAATTTCATTCACTAGTAACTCCTTAATTAAATCTTATTATGTACAAAATTTATCAAGACACACTCCTTTAAAATCAGATTCTAAAGGTATCTGATTAGTTAAGTTCCGTAAATCTTTTTATAATTGCAAAACCTTACCACAGGTTGCCATCCCTCAATCAAATAATCAACTTGTACACACTCTACCTTAAATAGAAGCACTAGCACACAAAAACACTCATATCATAGAACTTTACTAATGAATAGACATGTTCTTTTTAAAAATTTGAAAAATATGTAACTTTATTTTACCGTGTAAATTATGCTGGTCGTGTGGCCTCTGTTTAGCACGTAAACGTCTATCCTTGCCCAAAATCGTTCAAGCCGTTCAAAATTCTTCGTTAAATACCATTATACATCAAAATTGCCACTGCAAACCCATACATATACTGATTCTATTAAAAACTATAGGTTGCAATAATCAATCATTATTTATTCATTTATTCTCCATCTCAATTCATGTTTCGTACTCTAACAATCTCAAACACTTTTCCTTCACTTTACAAAATGTTTTACTACTAAACTGTGGTATTTCAACGACGTGAAATATCAATAATTCTACTGGATCGTGACGTTTTGAATAAGAATTGAACAACTGATCCACCTATCTGACTTCCACTGGGTTATATAGACAAGCTTTCGTGTAACGTAGGCGTCCAGAAAACTTAGCGCAGTCTAGTTGTCGTTTCTATGATTGGATTGGTTTCTAAAGGTGGGCCTGTTTTTTACCTAAGCAACGAGAATCTCCATTAATGATGCAACCTTCAGAAATCTGTCGTTTTTATAGCCTCGGGCTACTAATTAATTAAAGTCGCTCTTTATCTTATCAATATTTAAGATATATGACTGTACATAATGCAGATTTCTCACGAATGATCTCATCTTTAAAGCGTTAGAGCTTTGCTCGTCTTAACTGAATGATATCGTTTATTTTTTTTATTCCATTCTAGCACTGAGTTATTCTAGAAGATCAATGAACACGTTTTCAATTGAAATACGCATTTCTAGCTTCTTTTAATATAGACTAATTTTTTAAATAAAACACGCTTTTAACTATATACTAAGGCATGTTTGGTGTTAGGAGGAAATTAAAAATTTGTTCACGCGACCTTACATTTTTTGGAAACGCTTGGTGTCATTTGGACATAAACGCTATCAAATGAAATCTTTTATAAGATTTACCCATTTACTCAATTAAAAACTTTATTTAAAAAAATGTAGATGAAACTCTTTGAAAAAAGTCCTTCTACGCGTGGAGTATAGCATTATTTTTATCTAAAGACACTATTTTTTAATAATTAAGAAGGAATTTTTTTTTAATCACGTCTTTATGCGTTCAAATTCAATATACTGGGCGTTTTCCAATGAGGATGAAAATTTACATAATTCCAACTTTTTCTTAAATTTTTCCGAATTTGTTTGGATTTGCGACGCCGTATGTTTACAAAATGATGACCTTTTCATGATCTGTAATCGCATATATATATATATATATATATATATATATATATATATATAAAGTTGATCTTTCAATAACGAACGTATTTGTTATAAACTAATTGACCTTTTTTTTTAATATTGGGATAAATAATATTTAACAACCAAATTCACTACAAAGAAGAAAATACAGTAACACAAAAACAATACAGATCATTACCATATATCCAAAATTTATCAATTAATTTAAAAAAAAATTTAAAACAACCAAATATAGGAATTACTTTTAATTATAATAAATCAACCAAAGAACTTTTCACAAATTTAAAAGACAAAACACAAAAACTAAAAATAAGCAATACAATATATAAAATCAAATGCTCATGTGGAGGACAATATGTAGGTCAATCAAAACAATACCTGGGTCACAGGCTTACACAACATAAAAGCGACGCCAAAATAGGAAAAACAACCTGCGCACTTTCGACACATAAAAAAAGAAACAATCACACTTTAGATCTGCAAAATGTTGAAATACTTGAAATAGAATCTAATTATTACAAACGATTATTTTAGAATCCTACCACATTCAAAAAACAAATAACTGTTTAAATGAAAAAACTGATATTAATAATTTAGAAGCAGTATACTTTGGACTCTATAATTTTAAAAAACAAATATAATATTCCTAATAACTAAACAACCAGGTCACATATACAGTCTCCAAAATTTCTTCACACAAAATTTATATAAATAACTTTTTTCCCAACTAACTATTTTAAACAAAACTAAATCAAACTAATGAATTACAGATACAAACAACCCAAAGACAAAACAGTTTCCTATTACACACGCACGCACGCACGACGCACGCACGCACGCACACACACACACACACACACACACAAACACACACACACACACACACACACACACACACACATAAACACACATCCACACACATACAAACTTAATAAAGATTTGTTGGTCAGATACAACAAGAATTTTTAAACAATCATAACATTTTGTATTTTAATCAAATTATTAAAAACGTAGAAAGCTAGTTTTGACAAACATCACTTGTAATAACAACTTTCAATAAAATGACGTTACATGTCAAAACAGGTTTTCTACTAAAAAACACATTAAGTAAGTAATTTATAACTTATATATGTAATTTAATGCTATCCACTTTGTAGCTTATGATTAAGGAAACAAATTTTCCGAAACGTTAAGTTGAATAAATGTTTTAAACTAAACCAGTAACTTTTATCGAACGAAATTTATCCCAATATTAAAAAAAAAGGTCAATTAGTTTATATATATATATATATATATATATATATATATATATATATATTTATATATGTATACATATACATATTAGATAATTAATTACACAAGATAAGTTGATAAATACTAACGTATTATAGTTAATACGATGAAAATAATAACTTAGACCTTTATGCAAAGACCAAATGATCATTTTCAAATTGAGCTAGTAACTGAAAGGTGGAAAACAGAAAGTCGTAGACAAGGTTTGAACCTACATTTTCAGTTTTCGCGGTTAATGTATTTACCAATTACACTATCGGGACTGGTGATAACAATTGAAAAATTATACAAACCTGTATCCTGTACGTAACCATACATCGATTTAACTATAAATTACGTTTGGTACTTTTATCAATCATCTCTGACAGCGTCAAGACACATAAAACCGGGACATTGCAAATTTAATTGAAAATTTTAGACATGTTGTTGTGTTTAAATCCTACGAAAGATCTTTTCTGTACGAATATTAATTCAAACTACTATTATTTAAAAGACCCAAAAAAGTCGAGACACGTTTTCTGTATTACTTTAAATCATAAAAGCTATCGATCAACAAGTTCGATTTTTTTTTAATTGAAATTAGTACTAATTAAATATGAATTTTCACAAATTTGTATGTGTACTTATTTACAGATATATTCTTGTCGCTGATATTTAAATTGATTTAGGCAATTTTAAAATTTTTAATGTATACTTGTTTACAGAACTCCATTGCGCATGGAGGTCGACGTAACTAAAATCCTTAGAAATACTCGTTGTCAGAAGGATTGCCACTCGACTAGACTAGACAAGTTGGCGCCCATAATTTAAAATAGCCTGAAAACCTTTTAAAGTGAGTGTTATTGGTAAACCTAGTTAAATGTTACATTTTTCGATTTTGTTCCATTTCTTTAAATGTATCTAGAGGGATCTACTCCGCACCTCTGTAGTTAGTCGGAGCACCCTTAATTTGTTGCGGGCAATTCTAAATTCAATAATTTAATACTTTATACACCCGTAACAACCCAACTATATCTTTTCGAACCGAATCGGAAAAAAAGCTTTCGACCTGAACAGAAACTAGGGCTAGGTTTGGTTCGGTTCAAATCCATGACTATTAAAAAATTTGTTGCTAGGATGATTGTTAATTGATTTAGTGTAGAACTTAGTTTTTGCGGAATCATTGTGCTGTTTCCATAAACAAGACACCGCCGAGACCAAAGCAAAATCGGTTGGGTTTGAACACAAATTTGCGAATGTTAAATAGCTTAAATAAACATTGTTGTGTTGTTTTTTGAAAGAAAATATTAGTGGCAGTGAAATATAACAACAACGCACCTTGGAGGATATTTCTAACTTCAACCAGTAAGTCGATATGCTCTTCAAAAGAAGCGCTCCTAATAATGACGTCATCAAGATATGTGAATATCTTCGGTTCAAATCGAGGTCCGAACAAGGTATCAACCAGTCTCTGCTGGGTTTGGGCTGAATTGCAAAGACCGAAGGGTATAACGGTAAATTCAAACAATCCTCGACCGGCTACACTAAAAGCGGTTTTTTCTCGAGATTGCTTGTCAAGAGGTACTTGCCAGAAGGCACTTTTCAAGTCAATAGTAGAGAGATACTTCGCGTCTCCTAACATGTTTAAAATCATATCAACTCTTGGTAAGGGATACGAATCGTGTTTAGTAATTTCGGTTAGGGAGCGTCCATCAAAACAGAAACGATATTTACCGGAATTTTTCTTTACTAAAAGCACTGGACTACACCAGGGACTTCTAGACTTTTGAACGACACCGAGCCTAAGCATCTCGTCAAGTTCGGAGTTTAAAATTTCCAACATATAAGGCGACATTGGGTATTGCTTCCTTCTAAACGGTTTATGGTCGCCGGTATCAATACTCATTTCAATCACTTGGGTTAAACCTAAACCTTTTTTATTGCTACTTATTATTTGGAAGGATTTAATTATTTGCTCAACAGTTAACTCTTGGTCTTTGTTGAGGTCGCTAATCTGAGACATATTAATAAATTTTTCGGAGTTATTTAATACGGTAGGTAATCGCATTACGTAAGTGCCATCAAGGTCTTGAGCTGACCAAGTACCTTCTTTAAAATCAATTAACAAACGAAAAGCAGAGATAAAATCGCTACCTAAAATTATAGGTGCACGTATGGAGGGAACTACTAATGCTTTAATTAAATGACAATTACCATTTACTTGAATCGGTAGGTAAATTTCACCTTGTACTGATCGGTTAGAACCATCAGCCATGGAAACATTATTTGATTGGGAAGGTACTACATTTAAATTAAAATATTTTAAAAGCGGGACACCTTCTCCGCCTACGACTGACGAATTTGCGCCGGTATCTAACAACGCTGGAAATTCAGCATTAAATACTTTGATCATAAGGTAGGGTCGGTTATCGACTTTCTTTTTAACCAAAACGGGAGCCACATGATGTACGTAAACGGTTTGCGGTAAAACCTTTTTCGAAAATTTATCTAAGTCAGAGACGTAATTATTTCTTACATAATGATCGGTATTGGAGGTATGGTTATTTTTAAAATAGTTACTAGCCGGTTTAAAATAAAAAGGGCGACGGTCGGCTCCCGTCACCCTTTTCGTAAGTTTTTTGAACAGTTTGGGCAAGTTAAAGTTGTTTCGTTAACTTTCCCACATCTAAAACAAAATTTCTTTCGTTTCATTAAACAGTTTGGGTAAACATGATTTACCTCGCCACAGTTTCAACAAATTACTTTATTCTGTACTTTTGCGGAATAGTTAGCGTCGTACGATAATGTATTGCGAGAGGGATATTAGTACTAGTACTAGGTACAAATGTTAAGGTATTCGAAAAATTATTATTGAATTTTTTTGAAACACAGTTAAACGAACTTCCACTTTTAGATGTAGATGGCCGCGTTGTAATTTCAGAAACATTACTAATAACTGCAGTGTTTACATTTTTATTTTTAAAGGCACTTGCATCTTTCAGTTTTTTAACTAATTCTTTTAATTTAGATACGGTCTCTATTTCTAACAGGGCTAAAGCTGGTTGATATTCCGGTAATAGATTATTTTTAATATTTTTTACTTTAGTTGTTTCGTGAGGGGGGTCTACTTAAGCGGCTGAATAACATTTCTAAATGAGCGATAAAAATTGTTACTTTATCAGTTTTCTTTTGCTTATAATTTTTAATTTGGTCCCAAATATCATCATCGATATCGGGCGGTAAAAAATCTTTCTTTAATAAAGCTACTAATGATTGCCAATCTGATACGGTATGTTGAATACTACGAAACCAGGTAAAAGCGTCGTTAGTAAAAAGTTCGACCGAAGAATTAAATAAGGACCTCTCGTCTACCTGACGGGATTTTGCTAATTCAGTTACGTGTTCTAAAAAATGATAAAGTTCTTTGGGATTGCCAGAATATTTTACACCCCAAGTAGCTAAGACTTTACCTTTACTGTAGCCAAAACTTGTAGGTTGCGCTATGTGAAGAATAGAAGGAGCGGTAGATATATTTAAATTGTCTGAGGTAACATTCGTCACTGTATTTTTTATTTTCTCAAATAGTTCCGCCTCCAATTGAAGGCACGTAGCTAAACTCTCTTGCTTCCACGCAATCTGTGCTTCGACCAGATCGGGATCCGCTTCATTTTCTATAACAGGTAAATTTTGTATGCGCCCTGAGGCGTGAATTAATCGTGAACGTACTCTATGAAATACACTATCATTTGCATCGCCGTCAAACTCCTCGATAAGTAATTGAACGGATTTTAATGTATTAGAAATTGCGTCCTGTTCTATAGGAACCTCAAATTTATAATTATGCATATTGATACGAGACCCGGGATTCTCTTTTTCTTTCTGTAACAGTCGCGCTAAAATTTTTCTTTTATCTGGATGCTTCTTTGAAGTGCCTATTGAGCGAATTTTGAGCTCATAGTCCAACTCGTCTACTAACAAATGATTTGGCTTGAAAACTTCAGCCATTTTAAGTTACTCTAATTTTGGGTAGGTATAAGAAATACTTTATTAATATTTACCACAACGGTAGTAATAAGATATATTAGATAAGCTTTATAATAGAAATAGGCTAATAATATTTTTATGTAGTATAAAATAATAACGTTCAGGTAGTATAGAAACGTTCACTTCTTTTTATAAGGTTATGTCATGCATGGCATTAAAGGGAAAGAGCGATAATCAATAGCGGCAACGGTAAATGGAAGATAGATATACGAGGTATTTTTGTCTAACTAATCGGGCCCAACCACGTCGGGTGACACTTTATGTGGTGTTGTTATTTGAAAGAAAATATTGATGGCAGGGAAATATAACAACAACGCACCTTGCCGGCAGTGGCGTAACTACACCCCTGCCAGCCCCCGCTATGCGGGGGGGCCCCAAGTGCAAGAAGGCCCAAACGATAATAAACTCAACTTATTCATCTTCAACGTATTTGGCAGGTAAGAAACGGTCAAGAAAATATTGCAGATAATTCAGAAACCGCAGGTTAACGAACGTTTTCTTGATGTTACTACTAGGAACTGCTGAAATACAAGAAATAATAATTAAGATAAATACTGAACACCACCTGCAGCCTGCATCCTTTCTTCTTTCTATCCGTTCTGTCCTATTTTGTAAGGGTTAATAAACAGATGAAAGAGACTGTAAACTTTAATAACAAAGATGTCTATATTATTCTTAAGTGATAAGTTGTATAAAGTAATAAAGTGGTAAAGCATTATTAAACGACGTATAGTAGGGTTAGTTTGGTTTGTGGGATTTTAAATAGGAATAAAAGGGCTATTGTCTGTACAGTACAGATTCACAGGATGGCAGGTAGCTTAGTAACCTTCGCTTTCTAGAAATATAATACTAGAAAGAAATTCATTTTGTGATTTCTAGTCAGCTGGTTGCAACGTATTTGCATTAGCTGCATTATATATAACGGAAAGGAAGTAAAAAAGCATTCCAGTACGTTTTACTCAATAGTGTTGTGTTCGTATTACAGGAGGTCTTTCATATTTAAACGTAAGTATTTATATCTATTTTTATTAAACTACTATTGATTTGATCATAGTTGAAGTCGCGCTGAGAAATACATATAAATAAATCTTTAAGCATTCAATAAAAATCATTTATATTTTGTTAATTAAAGCATTTAAAGCAAAGTATGTATGTGTTATTTGTAATTTCAAAAGGCTTTTAAATAATTATTACTTATCTAATTACATTATAATTAATTTCATTCAAAATTGCAGGAAATAATATACAATGAGCACTACAAGCGGCGCTGCAAAAAACGAAAAGGAAACTATTGGAAGAATCAAAGAGCAAGATTCCAAAAATAAGTTCCTTTTTTACTTCTAAAGAGTCCGAAAAACAAGAACAATCTATGAAAGAAATTGGGCTTTCGACAGTAGCATCTACTAGTTCCGCTACAGACGAACAGCAGTCGTCAACAATTTTAAAACTCTCACCCAGGGCGCAAGTACATCACATAATGACGGCCGCGATAGAAATTTGGAACTAGATACCACTACAATTACAGAGGTAAATGTGAGTAGTACTTTTTCATTAATGAACTATCTATGGATCTGACGAAAGAATATCCAACCGATTTTGCACATTTTTAAAAATCAATGTTTTACAACATGACAATTTAAGAAAAGAAATAATTAATTACGGATTGTGTAGACCAGATGGTGCGTTTCCTAAAGATAATAAAATAGAAGTTTTCAGTTCACTATTATTACTTAATAACTGCAAGCGAAAATAAAAGCAATACGTTAAACTTACCACACAATTCAAATGGGTGGTTGTGTTATTCTAAATTAAAAAATTGTGTTTATTGTCAACCATGTTGGCTGTTTGCTTCAAGTAAGGTCAAGTTGGACGACCGGAATTAATGATTGGCAGGGTTTATCAAAAAATTAAAGAGCATTTGCTTGCTCAATCTCATTTAACTTGTTGTTTTATTTACGATATGTGGAAAAAAATTATACCATAGATAAGAAAGATACTCTACTATTAAAACAAGAAACTGAATTTTGGAAAAATGTTTTACACAGACTTTTCAATGTTACTTTAACACTATCCCAGCGCATGCTGTCATTTCGAGGACATAGAAAGTTTTCTGATTCAAAAGACAGTTACAACGGTAATTTCTTAAGTTTAGTTCATTTAATTAGTAACTATGATCCTATATTACAAAAGTGCTTGAACGACCCAAAGGTTCAATTAAATATCTTTCCCAAAATTCAAAACGATATTATTAATACTTTAAGCGCACACTTAAAAATATTTTATTAAATAAAATTAGATCCGCTCCTTTTTCTCAATCATAATAGACACTACACAGGATATAACTAAGATTGATCAATTAAGTAAAATTGTAAGATATATTGATCTTAAAAAGACAGCTTGGGAGAGGTAACCAAAATAGATATTTGTGAAACTTTTGTGGGTTTTACAAAAGTAGAGTCCCAATCTGCTGAAGGACTATGTAATACTATATTAAGCAATTTAACCAACATGCAATTAGATATAAATAAATGTAGAGGGCAGGGCTACGATGGAGCTAACGTTATGAGCGGTACGTATTCTGGTGTGCAAAGAGAATTTTAAACATAGAGCCTGCAGCCTTATATATGCACTGTAGTGCCCATAACTTAAATCTAGTCATAAATGATGCCGTTAAAGGTATAAAAGAAATAGAATCGTTTTTCTACTTTTAGAAAACATATATACATTTTTGCTAATAGTATAGTAAGATGGAATTGGCTTTCTGTTTTTAAAGAAAATTTCACACAATTGAAACGCTTAAATCCGACACGTTGGGCGGATCGAGTAAAATCTTTAGCTGCCATAAGAATTCGGTATAAAGATATAGTAATGTCTCTTAATAAAATTATTATGATATCAAAAAACAGATGAACGAAATGACGCAAAGCAAATATTAACTAGCATGGATAATTTTAATTTAATTTTTTAAGTGTTTTTAAGTCAAATTCTAGAAGAGCTTAACAAGCTCTCACAAACTGCTCAGAGTGAAAAGGCGAATATTAATCAGATAACTCTCTTATTACAAAAACTTTAAAATTTTTCAAGGAAACAAGAAATAACTATTCCAACATCAAGGAGGAAGCAGCGAAAGTTGCAGGGCAATGAAATATTAAACCGGAATTTATAAAAAAGGCAACCAAAATAAAAAAGCATTACGATGAATTATCCAATGATTATCGATTTAATGATGAAGAATTTAAATTTAAAATAAATGTATTTTATCGCGTAATGGATATTATAATTTCACAGCTGTCGAATCGTTTTAAATCGCTTTTCATGTAAACGAAAAGTTTAATTTCTTAGAACCTAATGTATTTTGAATTTAACTGCAGACGATATTTTATCTAAGGCAAAACAATTGCAAAATTTTACTACAAAGATTTAAATGATGCTATAGGTATAGAACTTACTACACTCAAAAATAATAGACTTATTTGTGATGAATTAAAAATGTTAACGGTATCTTACAATTTTAGAATATCTAGTACTTTCCAAATCTACAGGTTCTAGCAGTTTTCCAAACACCATAACAGCCTTAATGTTATACCTAACTTTACCCGTTAGCGTTGCAAGTGCGGAGAGATCTTTCTCAAAATTAAAATTATTAAAATTATCTTAGGAACCGCACTTCACAAGATAGATTAGACGATTTATCCTCTTAGCAGTAGAACATGACACTGCCAAAATATGAATATAGAGGATACAATAAACGCGTTTGCAGCAAAACATGCAAGAAAAACAAAATTTTGAATTTGATTTGGAATGTCTGCTAGCTCATAGGTTTTTACTGTATCAAATTTTAGGTGTAAATAATTTTGTGCGGCGTATAAATATGTAGATTTAATATTAATTAACTTATAAGTTTGAATTTATGTAATTTGGTTTTATAATTAATAAAGCACTTGATTAATATAGTATATGTATTTAATTCTATACTGCTTCCTTCTCTACATGTACTATAATTTAAAAATATGGCTAAATATAAGCCAGTAAAAGTAATACATTTTAAAGAGAGCCCACTTTAAAATTTTGCGGGGGGGCCCAAAAATCGTAGTTACGCCACTGCTTGCCGGCTAACTGATGGGATTCGTTGGAGAGCACTACAGGCGTGGGTTTATGCATGAATAAAATTAGGGGCACTTAGGGGCAGAAAATTTAATGAGAATATAAATCTCAAACGAATAACTTGACTAAATTGGAAATATTTTAGGCACCACCTGCATTCTTGTTAGACAACGGTTTAGGAACCAAGTAAAAGACTGTAGAAGCTACCCAGAAGCAGATATAGATACTGACCACAACATCGAAATTATGAAGGCCGCACTTAAATTTAAGAATATGAAAAAAAGGAGCGAAAAAAGGCACTTGGACTTGGAGAAACTAAAAGATAAAGATATTCAAGAAAGATTCGAAAAAAAGTCAAATGAATTGCTCAAAGATATGGGGAAAATATCTGATACTAAGGAAGTAGAAACAGAATGGAATAACATTAAATCTAGCCTAGACATGGCGGCCAGAGATATTCTGGCCTATACACAAAAAGAAAATAAGAAACCATGGATAACAAAGGATATCCTGAATTTAATAGAAGAAAAACGAAAATACACAAATAAATCAAACGAAACAGGAAAACAGAGATACAAAGCCATAAAATGGGAAATTATTCGAAAATGCAGGAAAGCTAAAGAACAGTGGATTGATGAAAAGTACAAAGAGGTACAAACGAAGATGGAAATAGGAAAGACAGACAAAGCATACAAATTAATTAGAATGAATTTTAGGGATATAAAACCGTACAGCAAAAATATAAGGGACGCACAAGGAAACGTCATTATAGAAAACGTAGAGAAAGTGGGTAGATGGCAAGAATATATAGGGAATTTATATGCAGGAGAGGAACTAACTGCATTAGAACAGGAATCAGACATTGAAAATGAGGACTTGAGATATCCTATACTTAGAGATGAGTTTGAATTAGCATTAAAGAGTCTGAAAAATGGTAAGGCGCCGGGTAGAGATAAGGTGCAAGCAGAAACTCTAAAAGCCGCTGGATAAGCAGTAACAGAACGTCTCTTCCAACTTGTAAGCTATATGTATGAGACAGGCGAGATACCCAAAGATTTCAAACGTAGCATCATAGTAACTATACCAAAAAAGGGAAGCGCGGATAGATGTGAAAATTTTCGAACAATAAGTTTGACAGCACACGTGTCAAAAATATTAACTAGAATTGTGCAAAGACGAATGGAAAAACGGGCGGAAGAAATACTAGGAGAAGACCAATTTGGGTTTAGGCGGAACAGGGGAACACGGGAGGCTATTCTAGCTCTGTGGGTGATAATGGAGAAAACAATAGAAAAAGGGGAAAGCGTGTATATAGGGTTTGTAGATTTGAGTAGGGTAAAATCAGGCATCCTGCCCCCTCATTTCCCCCAGAATCCCACATTTCCTCACACATCTGGACCAAAAAGTTTTCTTCGACTAACCATTTTTCATCTTTCGAGATAAACCTATCTTAAATTTTTTATGTTTCGAGATAAATGAGCATCCTCATTTCCTCCCACATCTGAACCAAAAAGTTTTCTTCGACTAGCCATTTTTTTATCTTTCATCTGAACCAAATAGTTTTCTTTGTCTAGCCATTGCATCTTTCGAGATAAACCTATCTTGTTTGGTATCAATCAATATTAGAATTTTCTCAGCTACCCGAATCTCTAGGAATTTTTCAGATATCATCACCCCAAGGAGCTACCCTAATTTTAAGATTTCTTACCTGTAGCGACTTTTGAGCGTTCTTATAAATTTTCTTAGTCACGCGATACATCTTGTTAGCTTAGAATTTTATGCACATCCCGAATCTGCAAACAGATTTAAAATCGGACTACTCCTTACAAAGTTACACTTTAAGCTCTCAAACCTCTAAATTTTACTCTTTGCTTTATAAGCAAAACTAACAAATACTTTTCTTCGTCTAGCCAATGCATCTTTCGAGATAAACCTATCTTGTTTGGTATCAATCAATATTAGAATTTTCTCAGCTACCCGAATTTCTAAGAATTTTTCAGATATCATCACCCCAAGGAGCTACCCTGATTTTAAGATTTCTTACCTGTAGCGACTTTTGACCGTTCTTATAAACTTTTTTTTAGTCATGCGATACATCTTCTTAGTCTAGAATTTTATGTAGAATCCGAATCTGTAAACAGATTTAAAACAGGACCACCCCTTACCATTTTACACACACCCTCTAAATTATAACTTTCCTGCAGCTTATACCTAAAAGAAAATCTAAAACCATTCTTAAAACTTTTATTACAGACAATTTTACTAATACAGTTTAAATTTTGTAAACCACATTTCTAAATACATATTCACAATTTTTTATTTTGAACCTAGAACTTCTCATATCGGTTCATACTTATTAATATTTATTTCTAAATAGAGCACCTTTTCCAAAGACCAACCGGACCCGCATGTTTCAAATTCCTCTGATTTTGTTCTTATGGTTTCGCTTAAGACCTCGTACGTATTTTCCAGATTACTAGAAGACGTTATAACCACATTTTTTGTGTTAAAGGATTTCACATCGGTAGTCTCTTCCCCCATTTTGGTGTAAACGCCGTAGAGTTCGCAATAGACTTTACTGCTGAATGTTGTATTCTTTTTCATTAATTAATCGAATAAATCGCTCTTTCTGCTTCCAAAGAAACTCGGCACTCCATCGTCGACACTGGCGTTATTTATGCGATAGCTAGCCATACGGTTGTTAAACGCTGTACTAACCATTTCTACACCATCGTCGCTAGTAGCGGTAACTGATGCATTTTATGTTTGTTGCTCCTTAAGTGTGCGGCATACGTATTCTTTTCCATTTCGAAATCGCATACTTTACACATAATTCGTGGTTGTTTCGTACAACTCCCTTTAACAGCTGGCGGAGCTGAACGTTTAAGGCTTAATGACATACCGTGCTGTTTTTCCTTGTGTCGCTGTAAGTTGTCCATTATCGTAAAAGCGATACCGCAAGTCCCACAGTTTAAGTACTTTGCTGCGGACGGCTTAACCGTGGACGATGTTACGTCACAACATTTGTTCTGGTGCCGTATGAGAGCATTTTTCCAGGTATAGGAAGCACCGCAAGAGTTGCACTTAAAACGTTTGCAGATACCATTTTAGTACAAAACAAAATCCGCACTATAAGACTTGACTGTAAGCGAACTAACTTATAACTAAAGAATTTACTCCAGCGTACCTGCTTTATGTACCCTATAGAATGCAAACCGAAGGTTTCCGAAGATACCCGAACGAAGTTGAGGATTCATCGGGGAACTAAATGACGTCATAATCCTTACTGCTCGTCCAATACATTTAGCGCCAATGCATGCACCCAGTTCGCATCGTCGATGGTGCGAATGCCGTTAGTAGAAACATCGGAAACGTCTTCCATGTTATACGGGTCGCGTGCATATTAAAATCCAAAGGGTGATAGCACACGCACACAAATTGTGTGCAAGTCGTGCTGTAGAAGATGCAGTGCTACTATAACCAAAAACACTTTAAACCATTACTAAGAAAATACCAACTTGCTGTCTACAGGATACTTACAACAATTTAATTTTAAATAGCTTCTACGTCATATTTTAGGTAGGCTTGAATATTTTCAAATGAATCACCAAGCGAAAGTATATGCTTAGCACTATTAAAATTACCCATTAATTTCCCATTTTATCGACCATAGTTAATTATAGATTAAAATTTAATTAATGTGTACTTCATACGCCGTAAATTAACATATTATTGCAGCAACTGTATGCAATACAGCATTTTCTCTGACAGCTAAACGAGCTATCTTGTAGTTGCTTGGAAAAGATCCAGTCACCCATTTATTGACATCGACTGGCCCTAAACAGCACCATTCCATACTTTATTTAAAGTGTGAGCACATCGCACGACGTTTGTTAGTCGAATAGTTAATTAAATTTTTGTTTACTACACATTTACAACTTTCGCTTATTTAAACATTATATACGATTATAACCATTTGATTATTCTAACGGAAACCACCATACGCAGTTATTTTTAATCCAAGTTTATGGGCTTTTAACCAACTAACACCGATGACCAACGTATCTTTTCTAACTATTTCTTAAACAAAACTACCACTGGTATCGCCATATGATTGAACTACAACAGAATGTTTGTGATCCGATTACGAGAATATGTAATGAACCATATACATTTAACATCTTAAGCTGACCCATTTTATTATCAGTCCATGATACTATTACTATCATATTTTTCTAAACCACAACCAATAACCAGTCTTTATAACGAGTTCCACATTTCACCATTACCATATGGCTGTGCTAGTACATGGAATACTATTAATCTTCTTATATCAGAATTCTTTATACACCGCGTCACTGCACATAGTTAGCATAGCCATTCCATTCTGTACGAGGTATAAGACTCTTATAAGTTGTAAACTCAATTTAACCAATCTACAGATTCGTGATGACCACTATTAATTTTTATCGTATCTTTCTCGTAATTACAGTAATATACATATACTACCAACAGAATTCAATATGGAACACATTAAATATCTTTAATTTTCCATACAAACATCTGTTGACACACGTGTTAATCATTGTATTTAAGTATACAGAACGGAGTAGTCACCATTATCATCAAATGATAAATATATTTTGCTAGGTATTCTAACTAATATTAAATTTTCTAGACACACTCCGAAAATTGTAAACTACAATCTTTAAATTGAACAACCCATACAAAGTTAATACCTTTTAAAAGACTAAATTTTCCCATTTTATTTAACCCATCTTTAAAACCCTTTCCGCTAACCGAGATATTAACTTTCCAATTTAAAAAAATGGGGAATCCCCTAATAACACATCTAACCGGAAGAAGGAAGGAAATTTAATCAAACTTAAAAATTAGGAATTTAAAATAATAATCAAAGTTTAAAAATTTCAACTATCTTATTCTTTTGCCCCGGAGTTTTTACATTAAATGATGTATTTTGTATTTCCCCGTAAATAATTTTATTGCAAACTTTTAACATTAAAATCGAACCCAATATCTATCCCAAATATCCTAGAAAAGTTCTATGTTACACTAAAGAATTGTTCAATCTTCAAAATGTACACAAGAGCCTTATAAGTATTTGAACCATTCCTTTATTAATAAACCATCGAGATCCATTCCTTCGAAATAATTCATTGTCAACTTCGAAATTATTAAAATAAACACAAGCATTAGATGGGGTAAATATTTAACATAACTATTTAAACATAAACGATTTCATTTTAAGTAAACATCGTAATAAGATGACGGGGAAAATTATTCCAGATGCTATAAAAATTCTTGAATTGTACACGGAGATGAAACAAGTTTATCAAACAATTCAACTAGCATATCATACTAATCGATGTCTATAACTCGAGTAAATAAAACATAATATTAATTATCAACATATTAAGAACTTCATACCATATAAATTTACGATGAAACACAATAGAAATAGTTTACTTCACAACCAGACGCTCATGTCAACATAGACAAATGATACAATCTACAATAATGTATATCAACAACATACTCCATAAAGGAATAAAGCTTTTACTGATTATGATAAGACTATCACATGATGATTGTTTCATGGATTTCAAATAAATTTTTGCAAATTACATTTTTATCATAACAGCTTACACATGTATACAAAACATCTTAGATCACGAATTAAGTGTACATACCAATATTAACAGCGATGAAATGTTATACAGAAATACACACATGGTACCATATTAGCGAACGCGTATATAAATCCCAGTACCGAAACTTTTCACCATGGATAAGTTTATAATGTAAACAAATTATACTCTGCTTGTAATGTCATTATTTTAAAAAATACTGTTGAAAATTAAGGTCAGCAGCCGCAGCCACCCAACCATTAATTTTCCTTTATCTAACCCAGGTCCCACTTGGTTTTTAAATATTTCATCCCTAATTCCATTTTTGCAAAACCCATAACTAAAAATTATAATAACAATTTCGTAAACGGATTATATTCAAACATTCATGTATAATACTATTGATAACTCTTAATGAGGATAAGGCATTACTTAATATCACCCATTTACCAATAAACTTAGTTTATTCATATATATTAACTAATTTACGCTGTATTATGGAATTTAGTAATATCATACAGTATATGATTTTTCATTCTCAGTCTATTTTCTGGTCTGTCAATCATTATCCAGTAAATATAGATTTCATTGTTAATACCAGTTAAATAATCGACTTATTGCGTATTTAAATTTATCTGTTATCATTATTGCCAATTATGCAGTGTATGAATGGGTAACATTGTAATAAGTGATAAAATAGTTTCATCTGTAAGTAAACCTTGGGTAATAAAAAGGTGGAAATGATTTAAATTATGTATTCATTTAAAATGTCAAATTAATCATGAGTTAAGATATTTAATATTTTTGTAAAATAAAATGATGTCGTTGTTGGTGAGCTAAGATAAAAGGAGCATGAAAATTTGTATGTTAAAACTTATAAATTTTAATATTGGATGAGGCGGCCAGTTAGAGGTATTGTATAGGTGGATATTATATATTGAACCAATTATGATAAATGAATAGGGTTTTAAGATATATAATCATTTCCAGTCTAACCATACTGATTCTGTTTCATATAAATAGACTGATATTTTAAAGGTTGCATACTTTTCGGTTATGGACCGTTCTGATGCGGTGTTTCAATAAATATTTTATAGCATCTTTTAAAAACAGTTAACAAATGATCAGAACGAATTTATGTATATTTTATAATACGAATATTTAAAAATTTTAAATTATAGGTATGTATCCATCGATAGATTAAATATTTTATAAATTTTTTTTATTTTAGTTTTAGGACCCGCTCGATTATTAAAATTAATGAAGATGTGTTTCAACTGAGGATTTAAGATGATATAATTGATAGTCCTGCTTGGCAATTAACTTCAGGTATTAGGAAATGTTGGTAAATTTATTAAACCTTTTATTAAGCGAGAATTTCATGGTGTGAATAAGAATAAATAGTTAGAGCAATACATCTTGTTTAACATAATTAAAATTCAGATTTTTTTTTTTTAAAATATTCGATGATGTATTTTATTAGATGATTAAAGAAACAATTAAAATACTGCAATTAATTTCGGTTTAACCAAAATTTCTAATCAATATATAGATGATATGTTTTTAAGGTTCTGTTATCTTGAGTTTGGTTTAGCATAAAAAGACTATTTTAGGGTGTAATGGTTAAACGGTTAAATAATACAAATTATCTTGAAAAGTAGCTAATTTGTGAAATAACGTTTAAAATGTTGAAATATTTGGCCCCCAAGTTTTTAAAATTTGTTGCGTATAACTTTGTGATATTGTAATAATATTAAACTATTTCTTTATTTGCATAATCGGATTTGGTCTGGTTGTGGGGCGTATTAATGGTAAAGTTCCTCGAATTTATCTCCATCAGAATAGGGTGAAATTGGGATTTAATCCGAGCAGATCGGATAACAAAACTATTCCTAATCAAGAGGATGTGGATATGAGGGTGTAACTATGCCCGTCATCATAATGATTTAATGTAGTTATGCAAGCTATTAGGGTATGGTTATATATTATTAGTGAATAAGGGGTGTCTGGAGCAACAGAGCGAATACCATTTTTGTAACTACTTTAGATTTGAATATTTTGGGGTTTGGTGAAAAGTAGTTCTATTTAGAAAAATTTTAACATAAAACTGGAAATATAAAGTTATTCTCAGAAATTTACGAAAATTGGCATCCTCGGCCGTAAATTTTTATTTGCATCCAATACCATTATATTTAAATAAAAAAACGTTTGAAACAATAATATTTCAAAAATTAAACGGTAACTTCCCAATTGAAAAACCAATTAAAATAATTTACTTTACCAAAGAAATGTTTAATTCCTGGTAATGGAAAAATAAATTAAGGAAATTGGAAAACTGAGGTTTATAGGTAGTGGAACATGTAGATTTTGAAATGGTTTTAAAGGAAATCCTTTTTAAAATTAAAAATTTTTATGCCGTTTTTGAGCTGGTTGGTTCTTTATCAACATTTCATGTGGTTTAAGAAAATTTTTAGTTATTTACCAAAAGACAATAACCAAAATGTTCTTTTAAATTTTTAAAACTTTTTTCATCTCCTTGACAAATTTCAAAAATTTTATAGCATCGGGTTTTAATTTTCCCGCTCATCTTATTACGATGTTTACTTATCAAAATGAATGCAGACTATTCCTTTCAATTTAAAAATATTTTAAATTATAAATATTTCCCCCATCTAATTGGTTGTCGTTCTATTTTAAATTTTGTCGAAAATTTTAATAAGAAAGTTTGATTTAAGGCTAACCGATGGTTGAATAATAAGTTAAAAACTGCAGTCTTTAATAGGCCCAATGCAAAATTAAAGAAAATTGGATTTTAGTTGTCCGGAATAAATTTTTTGGGAAACTTCGGAATTTAAATTGAAAACCTAGAACCTTTATTTATTATTTGCTCTGAAAAGGAGATGAAAGGGTTCATTTAAATTTTTAAGCCCTCAAAAAACTTGTTTAAAATTTTTAAAACCATCAAACCATCTGATAGGGTTGGTCTTCTGGTTTGTACAATTTAAAGTTTGTAAATTAGTTGTTTTTTAAATTTGTTATGTATAATGTCAGAATAAACATTTTATAATAGTATATAACATTGTTCTTTATTTATAAAAGGCTGTGACGTTACCACGAAATAGCAGTCGCCAAGAGAGGGTGCGCATGGGCGCGCCATGGGGTGCGACGCGCAGGGGCGCGCATGGCAGGGGTGTGCACGCCAGGGGTGCGCATGGGCGGGTGGCGGCGTACACGAGGGATGCGGAAGTTTCAGTTACCAAGCATCCAATTTTTATTTGGTGGTATTTGTCTGCGTATGTATCCGGAGTAAAATACGATTTGCATACGCAGCTTATTAATAAAATTAGTTTATCGAGGGAAGATGACAAAAGGTACATCATTCCTAAAGTACAACAATCTACGCATGGGGGTTAAAAGATATAAGATAGTTGTTAGATTTTGTAAATCATTGTATATATTAGTTTTAAATTCCATAATTTTAAGTTCCTCGCCCACCTTCCAAATCCTTTCCTGTTTCTATCCTGGTTGACAGAGTATACGTGTTATTCCACGGGTTTCGGGGAATGGCGGTTTTAAATTTCTGGGAATGGTTGGTTAAAGCATATGTCTTGGGTTAGCGAAAAGGGTTTTAAAGATGGGTTAAATAAAGATGGGCAAAATTAGTCTTTAAAAGGTATAACTTTGTATGGGGTGGTTTATTTATAATTTATTTACAGATTTGGGTCCCTAGAAAAATTTAATATTAGTTGATACCTAGCAAAATATATTTATCTTAAAAGAGTGACTACCCGCGTATAATAAATACAAATAACACTTGTCAACAAAAAGTTGTAGGAAAATTAAAGACGTATTTAATGGGGGTCCAGTATTAGAATTTGTTGGTAGTAATGTTAAGTCCCACTGTAATTGTAGGCGAGAAAGATACGATTAAAGATTAAAGGGTTCCGGTTGTAGTTAAGTAAAACCGAGGGTCTTACAACCTTATAACGAGCATATACCCAAAAGGTGGACATGCAACTACGTAGCAGTGCGGGGAGAATAAGAATTCTCCAATAAGAAATTAAAAGTCATTGGGAAATTGAAATGTTAAACCTATAAAGGCGATTATTAATTGTGGTTTAGAAAATAGGTTTTCGTGGACTAAATAAAATAGCTTAGACTGGTTAATGTTTGGTTAATACTCGTAACATCCACAAACATCTGTTTACGTCCACAATGGGATACCGGTTTTTTTTCAAAAAAAAAAATACGTCAGGTGTTAGTGCGTGGAAGCCCATAGGATCGTTGGATTCAAAAAGAACGGTGCGGATGGTGGTTCCGTTAGAATAATCGGTGGTTAATCGGTCGTTTAGATGTTTAAAAAGCGAAAGTGTAAAGGCCTACATAAACAAAATTTAATTAACCGACAAAAAAGTGTGCGATGTGCCCTTTAAATAAAGTATGGAATGGTGCTTTAGGGCCCTAAGCAAAAGGGTGACTGACTTTTTCAAGCAACTACAAGAATAGCAGTAGCGCAGAGAATATGCATGTATTATACTTGCTGCAAAATATGTTAGTTTACGCGGTGGTGTAATTGATCACGACTTAAAGATCCCCGGAGGTTTAAAATTCTCAGCCCATTGTCGTTCGAAAAATGTTTGGAAATTATCAAAACGGTAGGGGTTGAAGTTTAATGGATGATTTGAGTTTTTCTACCTTTTACGAGGGAATTGGAAGTTGACGGACATCGAGCATCTAATTCTCTATTTGTACGATATCGAGTACTTACCGGTTCTAGAAATCATTACGTGCGATTGACCGCTATGCGAAAGTGTAAAAGCCTACAGAAGCATAATTATCAGACGAAAAAGTGCGCGATGTGCTATAGAAAGTATAAGAAAAAAAATGGTGCTTTGCATCCTAACAGTAAAAGGAGATTGACTTTTTCTAGCAATTACAAGAATAGCAGTAGCGCAGAGAAGGGGTATGCATGTATTATACAGCGCATTGTTGCTATAAAATATGTTAGTTTACGAGAAGCTCGAACGTGCACAAATTAAATTTTAATCTATAATTAACTATGGTCGTAAAAAAAATTAATGGTTAATTTAATACTGCTAAGCATATACTTTCGCTTGGTGATTCATTTGGAAAATATTCAAGCCCACCTAAAATATGACGTAGAAGTTATTTAAAATTAAATTGTTGTAAGTATCCTGTAGACAACAAGTTGGTATTTTCTTAGTAATGGTTTAAAGTGTTTTTGGTTATAGTAGCACTGCATCTTCTACAGCACGACTTGCACCCAATTTGTGTGCGTGTGCTACCACCCTTTTGGATTTTTAATATGCATGCGATCTGTATAACATGGAAGACGTTTTCTGGTGTTTCTACTAACTGCATTCGCAGCATGGACAAAGCGAACCGGGCGCATACATTGGTGCTAAATGTATTGGACGAGCTGCGAGGATCATGACGTCATTTAGTTCCCCGGTGAATCCTCAACTTCCTTCGGTGGTCTTCGAAACCTTCGGTTTGCATTCTATAAGGAACATAAGCAGGTACGCTGGAGTAAACTTTTTAGTTATAAGTTAGTTCGCTTACAAGTCAAGTCTTATAGTGCGGATTTTGTTTTGTACTAAAATGGTATCTGCAAACGTTTTTAAGTGCGATCGGGGGACTAAAATACCTGGAAAATGCTCTCAAACGGTACCAGAACAAATGTCGTGGTGTAACATCGTCCACGGTTAAGCCGTCCGCAGCAAAGTACTTAAACTGTGGGACTTGCGGTTTCGCTTTTACGAGAATGGACAACTTACTGCGACACAAGGAAAAACAGCACGGTATGTCATTAAGCCTTAAACGTTCAGCTCCGCCAGCTGTTAAAGGACCTTGTACGAAACAACCACGAATTATGTGTAAAGTATGCGATTTCGAAATGGAAAAGAATACATATGCCGCACACTTGAGAAGCAACAGACATAAAAATGCCACAGTTACCGCTACTAGCGACGATGGTGTAGAAATGGTTAGTACAGCGTTTAACAACCGTATGGCTAGCTATCGCATAAAGAACGCCAGTCTCGACGATTGGGTGCCCGAGTTTCTTTGGAAGCAGAAAGAACGATTTATTCGATTACTTAATAAAAAAAGAATACAACATATAATCCGGAAAATACGTACGAGGTCTTAAACATCATTCCTAATAGTACAGCAACCTAATTAAGGTAGGTCAGTAAGCAATATTTAATTGCTGTTAATTGACTAGCATTTAGCGTACTTTCCTATTTAAAACCCATTACATTGAATGTGTTTACCTCCACGTGGTGTCGCTGGACGGTAAAACATATTGTTAGGTTAACGATAATATGTCTTATTAACCGAAAACACGTTTCCTCTTTTTACATTAATCTCTTTTTGTTATAGCTCTATTTAAACAACACATTAATCTTTTTGTTACAGGTTAAACTAGTTGGATTCGACACACCGGAAATAATGTTATGCTTTGTAAAAATTGTAATTAGTTTATTAAACTGTAAATTGGATAAAATAAATTTTCGCATGCTTAATTTATGTTAATACTGCTACGTGTTTGGTTAAAGGATTGTAGATATTAAAAAGGAGAGGTGATTAGAAATTGATCTTAGTACAAAATCTTAAAATTGGGGTAGCTCCCTTAGGGATGATGCAATCTGAAAAATTCCTAGAGATTCGGGTAGCTGAGAAAAAATTTATAAGAACGCTCAAAAGTCACTACAGGTAAGAAATCTTAAAATCAGGGTAGCTGCCTTGGCGGTGATGATATCTTAAAAAATCTTAGAAATTCGGGTAGCTGAGAAAAAATTTATAAGAACGCTCAAAAGTCGCTACAGGTAAGAAATCTTAAAATCAGGATAGCTGCCTTGGCGGTGATGATATCTTAAAAATTCTTAAAGATTCGGGTAGCTGAGAAAAATCTAATGTTAATTGATACCAAACAAGATAGGTTTATCTCGAAAGATGCAATGGCTAGACAAAGAAAACTATTTGGTCCAGATGAAAGATAAAAAAATGGCTAGTCGAAGAAAACTTTTTGGTTCAGATGAAAAATGGTTAGTCGAAGAAAACTATTTGGTTTAGATGTGGGAGCAAATGAGGAAGGAAAGAGTTGCTCCTCCTCATTTGCTCCTTATGGGGATTTACATGTAAATGTGGGAGCAAATGAGGGATTTGGGAGCAAAAGAGGCGGCAGTATTGCCAATTATACCCTACTGATTTGGAAAAAGCTTTCGACAATGTAAAATGGAAAAAAATGTTTGAAATACTCAAAAAGATTGGAATGAGTTATAGGGATAGACGAATAGTACATAGCTTATACAAAGAGCAATCAGCAGTAATAGAATTAGAGCAGGAACGTAGAGAAGTAAACATTAGGAAAGGGGTGAGACAGGGATGTGCCCTATCCCCATTGATTTTTAACTTGTACATAGAAGAGGCAATGAATACTGTCAAATGCAGGAATACATTTGGAATTACTATGCAAGGACAAAAAATTGATATGCTTAGATTTGCAGATGATATAGCAGTATTAGCGTCTAGCAAAGAAGAGTTAGAATCTGCTCTTAATGAAATGGAAACGGTTCTAACAGAGAGATACGGTATGAAAATTAACAAAACTAAAACTAAAATTCTAGTATGCATAGGTGGGGAAAATAAATCAAAAACAAGAATACAAGTATGTAACACGAACTTACAAGAGGTTAAGGATTTCTGCTACCTAGGAAGCCAAATAATGCAAGATGGGAAAAGCACAAAAGATATAAAACAAAGATTAGCACAAGGTCGTGCTACATTTAACTAGAAAAAGCAACTACTGTGCTCAAAGACCACAAACATAGAAATAAGGAAAAGATTGCTCAAAACATATGTGTGGAGCACAGCACTGTACGGGTGTGAAGCTGGGACAGTAGGAGAAGCGGACAAGAAAAAGGTAGAAGCCTTTGAAATGTGGTGCTACAGACGTATGATGAAGATATCATGGACAGACAAAGTTAAGAACGAAGAGGTACTAAAAATGGTAGGGTATGAAAGAAATATGTGGAAAACGGTAAAAAATAGGAGAGATAGGATGATAGGCCACATACTACGACATGAGGGAATAGTGCGGAATATATTAGAAGCAGAGATCGGAAAAAGAGAAGAAGAGGCAGACCTAGGTTAGACTACTGCACACAGATAGTAAAAGATGTAGGCTGTAAGGGTTTCAGAGAGATGTGTAGACTAGCCCAGAATAGAAATCAATGGAGGTACGCATCCAACCAATCCCAAGATGGATAAACTAATGACGAAAAAAATAACTGTGCTTAAACATGATGATTATTATAAGTAACTACAAGAATTGGTTAGGCAATATTCTCGAGTAATATTAAGTGTGGAAGGATTTACTGGAAAACCATTATTTCGGCAAACGTCTAAGTGTTGGGGGATCTTGGTAGCCACAGGTTGCTTAACCCCCTTCACTGAATCTCGGTGAAATAGGGCATAAAATTAGAAAACAATAGAAGGGGAACGAGCTGTATACACATGCTGTGTGAGAATTTCAGGGAACTATGCAGGCTAGCTCAGAATATAAATAAGTGCAGGTACGTGTCCAACCAGTTTTGAGACGGAAAACCTAACTACGAATAAATAAGCGCAGATAAATCTGATGATAAGTATAAACAACTAGTTGTAGGTTGCGAAATATCTGCAACTAATGTTGACTGTGCGAAAAGATATATTAGAAAATATATTAAATCGGTAAATGGTTAAGCGTTGGGGGAACTTGGCAGCCACAGGCTGCTTACCTCCCTTCACAATAAAACTGTAAAACAATAGAAGGTGACCGAACTGTATCTAACAAGAAAGAACAGCACCTATGAGGAAAGACAACAAACATAGAACAAGAAGAAAATTGTTGAAACCATATGTGTGGAGCACAGCACAGTATGCCTATGAAATACGGGCAGTCTGAAACGCAGACAGAAAAACGGTAGCAGCATTTTGAAATACTGTGCTTCAGATGTATGAGGACGATAGCATGGACAAACAAAGATAATAACAAATAGGTTATAGAAATAGTAGGGAAACAAGAATATCTGGGAAAAAGAGAAATAGAAGGGCGGAATACGTTCTAAAGCATTTTGGGGAATAGTATGGGATATATTACAAGCAGAGATAGGAAAAAGAGGTAGATGTAGACCTAGATCAGATAGTGATAGATGCAGGCTGTGCAAATTTCAGGGAAATCTGTAGGTTAGTTTAAAATAGGAAACAATGATGGTACGCGTCTAACCAGTTCCAGGACTGAAGACCTAATGATGATGAAGTATTTAAATATAACATCAAAGAACTTCAATAAGATTACTAGCAAGGTAATTGGGAATTAGATCTCTCAATACTAGCGAGTACCAGGATAAAATAATTTTCCAATATATCGTTTATACACACAAATACATGTTATCGAAATCTACCAACACCTGATTCTTCTGACAGGCTGATAGTAGCATCAGAACAAACTAAATAAGATAAGGAATAAGAGATATACGACCTTGTTATCCCTTAACTTTGTATGCTGAACACGACCTTCGACGGTGTATAACAGATGTGCCTCCGGGCGTGTTATGTTACAATACAGATGATCAGGGTCTCCAAGATCGACGGTAAGTGTTTGAAAATAGATTCAGAACTTGTTTTACTAGGTGACGATACGGGAATGTTACTTCCGCAATATTTGTTGTGCTGTATCAAATCTCCTGTCCCGATTTATCTGGGCTTCCAAACTTCCAAGTTCCAAACTTCAAACATTTCAAACTCCCAAAAGTTTCCTAAGATAACCAATACAAAGGAAATTACAATAGAGCAAGATAAACGTATAATAAGATATTATTACTAAATACTTACCCCTGTAATAGGGGAACACGATAAATAAGTACCCGCAGGTACTTGATGAGATAAATGTGGTTTATTAACCACGAGTGCTCACGGCACCATCAAATCCAAAAATGAATATCCATTCATCTTATGTGAACTAGTTTGAAAGATAGCGCGTCCGCTCTTATCAAACCTTCACGTGTTTAACAACTATATAAATGTTAATCAATATTCAGAATTAAATTTATACTGGGCGATACGGAATTGTAGGCCGATATAATAAGATATTAAAGAATTAAATAAAAGGAGCATTTCTAAATGCTACAACATATATTAAAAGAAATTACTTAAATTCTTTTTTTTAATGATAATAGTTTAAGAATATATAATTCTATACCAGAATGCGGTCTGTGATATCAGAAAGACAGATATAACCGCGATAGAAGTATTTATGTGCTACAATCTCAAAATATACGAAAAGATAAAGGTTGGGAAACAGAAACTGTATTACAAAATTCCTGGTTACCTAGATCATTGTTACTGAATTGAGAAGGCAGCAAAGTTAGTATTTTATATTTTCATCTTCAATATAATATATGGATGCTGTTTAGATTTATAATTATTTATGTACAGCTTTTTTATAAATAGTATACTATTGGTCATCTCTATTGTTCCTAGATTTTAAGTAATAATAATAATTACCAGTGATAGCGCCTTTGTGTAGTTCTTACATAATCACATATAACCGTAAAGAATTTTATTGTGTAAACATTATTAATATTATGATCCTGCCATTCAAATAAATTGATATATGGTCCTTAACTGCTCGAATGTGTTAAGCCGTGCTTGTTTATCTTATTTAATGATAGGTAACTTACGATCTTATCTGTTTTACCACGTCAAACGTTACTTGATTTTTCAGGGGAATTCCAATTCATTGTGATGTATTAAGTCCACTTTGAAGAAACCTTTAGAAAATGAGTACAGCACAAGAATTTCATCAAAAGCGCCACCATAGGAACTTCCTTCTGCAATATATAGCAACTTTTACAGGTATTTATAATTGAGGACACGTTTCATTAGTGACAGAAACCTGATTTTTAGCAAACTTAACTGCAGTAAGCTCTGGGATGCATTTTGGTTGGCCTACACCTTCACTTCCCCAACTACTAGATAAAGAATCTCTAATTCCTACAACCAGCTCAAATGGTTCTTGGATAGCCGTAATGCCTTGCATTGGATCACCCCCAGGTGCAATATTAGGAGCACTTGTGGTAGATAAAATAGGACGAAAAACCTGTTTGTTGATAGTTTCTCCCGTGTACTTCATTGCATGGCTAGCAATTGCCTATGCTCAAAGCTTACTAGTTTTAAATATTGCGCGATTTATGGTTGGAGTTATAGACGGACTATTATTTACCGTGCTTCCCATGTATTTAGGTGAAATATCGGATCCTTGCATTAGAGGACAGTTAGGCTCCAGTTTAGCAGTCTCGTTCTTTTTAGGTTTTTTATTAATTAACGTGTTCGGACTGTACTGGTCTATCAAAACCACGGCTTTGATTGCTTCTATTGTACCTGTTCTGCATTTTGTTTCATTTATTTTAATGCCCGAAAGCCCCTACTATTACCTATTAAAAGGCGAGAATAGTAAAGCAGTTTCCAGCTATAAGAAATTTACACGTACTAAAAATGCCGAGGAGGAAGTCAATAAATTAATTTCCCACAACATTAATGTAAGCGCAGAAGGTTTTTCAAAGTATTTAAACTTGTTTTTGAAGAAAGGTAACAGAAAAGCATTTGTAATTGTTTTAGGACTGCGGTGTGTTCAACAATTTAGCGGATATTACACGATTGCATTTTACTGTTTAATAATCTTCAACCAAGCTGGAGGGTTTATTTCAGGACGAACGGCAACGCTCATATATTTTACAGTTCAACTAATAGCATCGGTTGCTAGTTCCAGCTTAGTTGACAGGATCGGAAGAAAGCCGCTATTAATTGTTTCAATCATTGGAGCTGGTTTTTCACTAACGGCTCTAGGAATTTATTTCTATTTGAAGCAGGAAACCGTTTCAAACAATCCAATGTTGGGTTATATACCTATAGTCTCGCTGTTGTTATATAACATTTTATTTAATTTTGGATTAAGTACCATACCTATACTCGTATTAGGAGAGTTTTTTCCAACTGATATCAAAGCATTTGCTTTATGTGTAGTAGATATTTTTTATGATTTGTTTATTATTTTGGCATCAAAATTCTTCCAAATTGTAAATGATCGTTTCGGGATGCATGTTTCTTTTCTTACTTTTGCAATATGTTGTGCGGCTGGTTTAATATTTATTGTATTTTGTGTACCGGAAACCAAAGGAAAAACATTGGAACAAATACAAAGGGAACTACGTGGTGAAAACCTAATTTCAAAAACTATTCGAGAAATACCGTTAAAGGACGTTGAGAAAATCTAGCTTAATGCACATTCTCCAGAAGACATTAATTTGTTATTACTTTGCATGGCAAAAACATTGGAATTACTAACCACCACTCAAAAAATATACTAGTACATTTACCATAGTTGCTTGCAAACTGATGTTTTGCGAACCTTTCGTTTACTACTATTTTCTCTGTACCGCTAACAAAAATGAACACAAAGAGCCGAATTACCAAAGGTTTTAATAACACCACTAGGTTCGTTCACGCAATTCCCTTCAGGTACAGAAAGCAGTCTGTTGCAATCTATATTTCCATAAGTTGTTATCAAGGAACACTGTATATTTTATTTAAATCTAGGTCATGCTCTTCAATAAATAAACCTATTTATTATTTATTACTACTACTATTTACTATTTTAAGCATCTTTCTGACATTAAAGTATCCTGACTGCAATGATATACGCCACGCTTGTCTTCCTACTGCCATTCAGTCTTCGAACACTTGTTGCGATGCAAATATATGGTCCACGTCGCTTTATTTGGCTTAGAACTATATATACAGTATATTGCAGCACTAGCTTTTCAAAACAACCATTATTCAAAATTTTATTAGAGTTGTATTCTAAAATATTTGACACTAAATTACAGTATAATTCTCACTTTTATTTTTATATTTTTTGCTCAGATGTACAGTACCAGGGCGTAAGTTTTCCATTTATTGGAATTTGGTAATGAGGATAAATGGCTGAAATTGTGTTTTATTTTAAACGTTTAACTAGTAACTAAATCTACTTCGTTTGGATTTTGATTTATCAAACACTTAACGCACTTTTTACCAGTATATTCACTAACGCCATCTATATTTGAAACTTTTATATCGTTTCAGGGTGCCTAAAGAACCGCATGCCGATCAGGGCAGAAATCTTGAGACAGCATATTTCAGGAGGTATGTCGGTTGCTGGGATGAAAAAGACTAGAACAACACTATTGCACCCCCTGGCAGAAGGCATGATAAAACGCACGAACTGTATCTGGGGCAAGTATCTTTCCCAACACCAGAGAGATTGTAACCAATATCTACCATTATTTCTATTAGTCTAACGATTTTCGGTTCATGAGAGTACTAGACAGCCTCCTACATGTGCTACACTGGGAAGAAGTAAAACGAACAAGCATCCACGCTTCCGAGATTGAACAAAGTTTTGAGTCAAATTATAATTAGTTCATGTCTGTGTTTAAAGTTGCGGGTAAGGAGAGATTTTAGTATGAAGAAGATGTTCAGAACAATCTATTCGATGAATCCTCGGACTAGTCTTCGTACATTGTGTAAAGTAGAACTTTGATATGTTCCGAGTGCTTACTGTGTTATTTAAAAATAAACGAAAGCGGTCTGGATCAGCTTCGCCACAACAACCAGAGATGGATGAAGCAATACGGCAAGTCCAGGTAACCAAGCACCTGTCCTTTTTTCAACCATATTACATGGGTTTGTGGAAGGCGCTAATGGACCTCAAAAACCAGATGATTAAATTCGGGGATAAGAAGTTGACCATATCCAAGATCGGTTGTGGACTATATAGATTGAAGCGGAGAGCAGTGAGTAATATGCTACTTGTGTTATTACAGATGACAGTTGATCCAGACTCTTTAGGTGTGATTTTAACCAAAAAGGTACGGTACTCGTTATTAATCATGTTTGGTTTCGGTAGCATAAAGACAGCAAAAGACAGTCATTAAGATCTTCTATATTTGGGACCTCCTTCATAATACTTACCGCGCTGAAATGAACGTTAGTAAAACCAGAAAGACAACCACTATATTTTATTTAAAATGAAATTAATTGCCCGACGTGGATCGTTGTAGCGCTCAACCAATTCTTTCCAAGCCATATCGTATAGCTCCTGAAGCAATTCAAGATCAAAAATACCAGCCAAAGCTTCATACCTTAAATTTAGTAGCCTTAGCCAAGACCAAATTGGAATCCACAAGATTAACAAAAAGAATTTTTGTGGAAACCAATATCACCACTTGATCGTTTAGGAATAATGCTCTGACTTCCAGTATACTTAAATTCAGTTTTTCTGTATAGCCTGGGTATAATTTGGAAAAGGATTCTAACCACGTCATATATTGCCTTTTGAGTGTTTCCGAGATCAATAACTTTATATCAGTTTAGTCAATCATTGGGCAAATGGTCAATTTTTCACCGGAAACCTATAGCTGTTTTGGATTGGAAATAAAAAGTATATAAGAACATGCCCGTAGATTTTGTGTATAAAATACGCTACCATATATCTCCACAAGTAAAGATGACTACATCGTTAAAGTGTGAAGTCGTCAGGAGGCTCACAATCGAAAAAATCGGTTATTAAAATCCGTGGGGTCAAAACTGTAAAATAAAGATCGATAGGAATATACGCAATTTAGGCTCTAACAGTTAAAGCAACATTCAACTCGGAAGGCTCAATTACAAGGATGTACCCAAATTGTACGTGCTAGGAAGTTATAAATTAGACGACATCATAATAAAAGAAGATTTTTGTACTATCTTTCCTTTGCATGGAATGTAGATAATAACGATCGGATTTCTATAGAAAAACAAAGCAGTGACCACATTACGTGCACCCATGAAAGGTTTACATTTATGGAATGGCTTTACAAGGTAACAGATTCGGTCGAAGTATACGAATTTACTGCAAATGCGCCGTACTTCTTCTTGGAAGGAATCCAGTATAAGTTGGGTAATAATTACTGTTATGTATGGCACGCCATTGGCTGCTTAAGTAAATGTAGTAACTATGCGCTAGTTGATAATTGTATATTTCTCCCACTAGTACGATGCCAGCCTTGGTAAGCAATAGACGTGTCTCAAATTATTATGTTATCTACTGTCAATAAATCAACTGTGAATCTACGTGTCTAGTTATTTCGTAATTAATATTACTACTACCATAAATACACAGCATAATGGCGACGAGTAAAGTTGATTTTTAAAGTTATGTGCATTTAATTTTGTGCAAGATTAAACAAAAATTTGTTAGCACATGCACCTGCATTATTAAGTTGCAAATTTGTAGATAACGGTAATCGGATCAGTTCGTGTATGGTTCGTGTGCATCTGGCACATCGAGTAAGCATATTGTTGTGGTGTAAACAAACAGCTGTAAAATAAGGTTATAATAATTTTTTTTTTGAGTAATAAATTATTATAATGGCATTAATTGGGAATATAGAGCCTTTTAGAGGAAATCTAGGGGAAGAAATTGAATCTTACTTGGAAAGACTAGAACACCTGTTTTTAGTAAATGTGGTGCAAGAGGAAAAAAAGGTTTCCTTATTTATAACACTAGCAGGTACAGAAATTTATCAAGTATTAAAGAATCTAGTGGCTCCGCAAAAACCTAAGGATTTTTCCTACAGTGAAATCAAAGGAAAATTGTCGAAGCACTACTCTCCACCAGTGTCCGAAATTTATGAAAGGTTTGTTTTTAACCAATGTAACCAGAAATCCGATCAATCTATTGCTGAGTATATAGTGAAATTGCGTAAATTAGCAAGTAGTTGCAATTTTGGAGCATTCTTAGAAGAGGCGCTTAGAGATCGTTTCGTCTGTGGTATTAAAGCAGAAAATATTCAAAAAAAGCTTTTAGCAGAAGTTGGGTTAACATTTTCTAGTGCATGTCAAATAGCTCAAGCTGCGGAATTAGCTCAACGACAAGTGAAATCATTAACTGAAAATGGTAGTAGTATTCATGTCGTTAAAAGTAAATTTGTGAATAGGAATTATGTAGCTGCCCCACCAGTAAATGTAGGTCAATGTTCTAAACAGGTTAGGCAGATGACTGGTAATGCATGTAATAAATGTGGACGTAGCCATTCCAAGTCGCAATGCCCAGCAGTAAAATGGAAATGTTACAAATGCCAGAAATTGGGTCATGTTAAATCAATGTGTCCTACTACAAGTAGAGGTACGGTAGCAGCCGTTGAGGAAAATTTAGATGATGTAAACGTTACTAGCGAGGACGTTAACGAGGATCTATTTCTGTTTAATATTGTAGGAGACACAGGTAACACGTATAAGGTCAAGCTATCAGTGAACAATGTAAGTATAATGTTTGAGGTAGATACAGGTGCGTGTAAGACTGTTATGTCAGAAGTAAGGTTTAAAGAGTTATTAAATATAAATCTTAGTCCTGTAACATACAAGTTAAATTCGGTTTGTGGACAAAATATTAAAGCTGTAGGCGAATGTCTGGTTGAAGTGCATGGTAATAACAAGTATTTTAAATTGCCTTTAACAATTATAGAATCGAACAAAAATTTTGTACCATTACTTGGACGAAATTGGTTAGATGTTTTGTTCCCAAGATGGCAACAGAAATTTTATTTAGGAAACGTTAAGGAATCAGGTTATGAGGAAGTAATTAATGATATTAAAGTCAAAAATAAAGTAGTTTTTGATGGGAACCTATGTAACACTATAAATAAATTCGAATTGAAATTTAATGTGAAAGAGGACAGTGTTCCTGTAATTAAAAAACCATATAGTATGCCATATTCATTAAAAGCTAAGGCGGAAAAGAAAATTGAACAAATGATTCAAGTAGGTATTCTAAAACCTGTTACTTTCAGTGAGTGGGCCTCACCTATAGTAGTTGTACCTAAAAAAGGGACAGATGATGTACGTATTTGTGCAGATTTTAAAGTCACTGTAAACAAAGTTTTAAATGTGGATCAATATCCTTTGCCAACCCCTGATGATATTTTTGCAAGTATGTCAGGAGGTACTATTTTTTGTTTACTTGATCTGACAGGGGCGTATCAGCAAGTACGTGTGCACCCTGATTATCAGAAATATTTAACCATAAATACACATATCGGTATGTTTCAATACACTCGTTTGACATATGGGCTCTCATGTGCTCTAGCCCTATTTCAATCAGTTATGAACCAAATTTTAAGTGGCATTGTGGGAGTCCACTGTTATTTAGATGATATTCTAATAGCCAGCAAAGATTTTGTCCAGGCCAAGAAACAGTTGGATATAGTGTTAAGTAGGTTAAATACTTATAATGTTAAGGTAAACCTAGAAAAATATAAATTTTTTGAAAATCAAGTTGAATATCTTGGACATAGATTAGATAGTGAGGGTATACACCCAACAGACGAGAAATTGAGGGCAATTAATGAGGCACCTGAGCCTCTAAATATAACTCAACTTAGGTCATACTTGGGTTTATTAAATTATTACTGTAAATTTATTCCAATGTTATCGACACAATTATATCCCTTGTATACTCTTTTAGAGAAAGGTGTAGAATTTAAATTGAATGCGGAAACACGAAAAGCTTTTCAGCTTAGTAAACAATTAATTAACACACATAATGTGTTAGTACCCTATAATCCCAAGATAACGTTAGTAGTTTCTTGTGATGCAAGTAATTATGGAATAGGTGGTGTTCTAAGCCATAGATACCATGATGGCACAGAACGTCCTATATATTTTGTGTCTAGTACACTGTCAAAAGCCGAGAAAAATTACTCGCAACTAGAAAGAGAAGCGTTAGCGATTATTTTTAGTATAAAAAGGTTTCATAAATATATTTATGGAAGGTCTTTTATTTTGGTATCCGACCACGAACCATTAAAGGTTATTTTTAATCCAGACAGACAAATTTCGGTAATGTCAGCATCTAGAATTATTCGATGGAATGTAATTCTATCTGCGTATAATTATACCATTGAATATAGGAAAGGTAAACACATGTATGAAGCAGATATGTTATCACGATTACCTTTGCCAGACCTAACAGGTATAGATAGCACAATTAACTCGTTCAATTTAAGTAGTGAGTTACCGCTGTCATATGAAGATATTGCCAAAGTATCGTCTAAAGATTGTATCTTAATTAAAATAATAGATTTTGTTAAAACAGGGTGGCCTATTAAAATAGCCGATCCTAGTCTCAAACCCTATTTTGTAAAAAGAAACGATTTATCGGTAGAAGAAAATTGTTTAATGATGGGTACTAAAGTAGTAATTCCTGTCTTATTACAAAAAGAAGTTTTAAAGTTATTGCATGAAGATCATATCGGGATAGTAAGGTCTAAAATGATGGCAAGATCAGTTATGTGGTGGCCAGGCATGCAACAAGATATAGAAACCTTGATTAGCACTTGTAACGTGTGTAAATTAACTCAAAATAATCAAGAAAAATGTTTAATATCGTGGCCTAAGACCAATAATGTTTTTGAAAGGATTCATATAGACTTCCATCACATTGATGATTGGACTATATTATTAATAGTAGACAGTAAATCTCGATGGGTTGATGCGCATGTTATGAAAAACGGTACGGGTGTAGTACAAACAATAGAGAAACTTAAAAGTACATTTGCTTTTTTGGGTCTTCCAAACACTCTGGTATCAGACAATGGACCCCATTTAATTCTCATAGTTTTGTACAATTTTGTCAAGTAAATGGTATAAATGTTTTAAAAGTCCTCCATACCATGCACAATCAAATGGACAAATTGAAAAGCAAGTACAAACAGTAAAAAAAGCTATTGAAAAGTATATGTTTGAATCAGATAAGTTTAAACTATCTATTGAACAGAAACTGGTGAACTTTCTATTTAGTTACAGAAATACACCATGTGTAAGTACAGGTGTAACGCCGAATGAATTTATTTTTAAAATTAAGCCAAGGACCAGGTTAGACATGTTAAGACCAAAAAAAGGGGCTAAGGTATTATTTAGTTCAGATTTTGATTATGTAAAACCAGAAATTTTTACTGCAGGAGAAAAAGTGTTAGTAGGCAATTTAGGGCCTTACATTAAAGAAAAATGGAAGGAAGGTAGTATTGTAAAATTTGTTAGTGCAGTAACATACCTTGTAAAGATAGGCGACAAAATTTTGTACAAGCATGTCAACAGCCTAAGAAAACCAAACAACGCTGTTGATATAGATTTAGAAAAATCTAAGTTTGAATCCTATTGTGAACCAATTGTTAAAAATACCATAGAGATAAGTTCACCTAAAGGAAATTGTTCTGTTAGTAAAAGCATACCTGTAAATGATATTAGTCCAGAGGTAACGTCACATTCTAAGGTGATCCTCGATAATAAGGTGATTTCCCCTACAAAGTCACTATCGAATAAGTTGGATAATAAGCCCGTGAGTGATGAAGTTCCGGCTAAAGTGGAATGTTAATTGCGTCGTAGTTCGCGAGTGCGTACAGCGCCAAAGCGTATGGACTTATAGCTTAGTAGTCTTATAAGGATTGTTCTTCTCTTTTCTTAAAAAAAATTATGTAAGAAGGGAAATGTTATGTATGGCACGCCATTGGCTGCTTAAGTAAATGTAGTAACTATGCGCTAGTTGATAATTGTATATTTCTCCCACTAGTACGATGCCAGCCTTGGTAAGCAATAGACGTGTCTCAAATTATTATGTTATCTACTGTCAATAAATCAACTGTGAATCTACTTGTCTAGTTATTTCGTAATTAATATTACTACTACCATAAATACACAGCAATTACATAATCACTTGGAATCACACGAACTATTAAATGGCTTGTGTCCCTCAGAGAATCAGAAACGAAGTCTATCGTACACACCACCGGCTGGAAATTCGAATCCATATTTAAAAATAGTCGTTTTGTTTTTGCTATACATCTCAAGTCCATTTTAGAATTTTTCGAAGGCTACAAAAAAGCTAAGTCAACATACCGCAAGAATTAATACTTAATAGATTCAAGTCCTATATAAATTGCTACAAGTTATTTGCAAACACTGTAACGTTCATCAACAACGCATCACATGTCACATAAAATGTTCTGCATACAACATTAGGCGATTATGCTAAGGCAATCCTGCTGTCAGAAATACAAAATGAATTATCCATATTGGCACCATTCAGAAAATGGAAACCACACAAACTCCCGTCATTGTCTCAATCTAAGTCTTAGATATGAAGTATCGAACAAAACAGAAAAGCGTTGCAGAGTGCAAAATTTGACCAAAAGAAGAAAATGCTACTAGCTTTATGGATGCTTATGTAATCAATGTGAAAGTGTAACCGCATCCTCAAACTTTTCTTCAAGGTTGCATGAACCTAAATTTTAAGCGGAACGTACCTTCTAACGTACCTTGTAACGCGATGCGTTACGCTAAACATCAATTAGATATGAAATAAATAATATTTAATCTTACATGGACCACTTCGTTAGTATAGCACACTGTAGCATCTTAATTTCACGTAAATAGTGTTTAAAAACGAAGACTTGTAAATAAATCCCTATTTTCATTTTAATTAAACGTAAAACCACAAATATAATCGTTTCATTTCTACAAATAAATATGGAAACTTAACGGGTTGTAAATTATTTTAAATATCACAAGAATGTAGACGAACCATTCTTAACCTCATAATTATGTAATGAAAGAATGTCATTTTTCGATAAACTTTATATTTATGGAATAACCGTGGATCTGTTAATGTACGCATCCTAAATTTAAGCTTTTAAAGTTTGAGAGGAATGAATTCTATGCATATGATATAGTTTTAATAGGTATTGTTGTAATTATTATAAATGGGAAACCACATACTTTGTATTAACTAGAAATTGACAAAGCAGAATACAGATGTATAAGATTACAGAGACTAAATCGTTGTCGTATTATAATAGACTGAAAGCGTGTGAATGATAAAAAGCACTCTATACAATGTAGTAACAGACGCTGACCGTAATAAACTACGGTTTATATTGGAAATAAAATTTTATTAAATGCAACGAAAGTATTATTAAGGATAACCTTATATAATCAGTTACCTGAAAACAGAAAATGTAGAGATATAATACAGCTGGCGGTTTTAATATTACATCCCTACAGGGGTTAATTTAAGGGGACTTTGGACTTGATACAAGTGAACTGATTTGTTGAAAAGTATGTTAGTGTAAAATTTGTAAGATGTAGTGAGGTTCGGGTATTTAAGAAGTTGAACAAAATACAACTGAACAGAATAGACTACACGGCATACGAAAAATTGCGCTTGGTGCAAGGTAAATTTTGGTACGCCTGTGTGCGGAATTTACATCGTAATGATCGTTTGTAAGGAGCGAAACTGTAAGTAATAGCATAACTTACTTTTTTATGATTCGGTATAATTTAAATGTGAACAAAGTAAATATGTTTTAAATTTTTTTTCGGCATAGGATGTTATCGAAAGATAAGTTTCTTAGTAGTAAAATATTAATAGGTATGTACGTATTACGTATTTTGGATAGAACCAGATGATAGTGTAACGTAGGTACTGAACAGTGTTCTAGCTTAATGAACAACATTACTAAGAATTTGAGATTCATTAATGTAATCAGTAAATAAGAAAGGAGGAAAATATAGAGCTTCAAATAGTTTTGTTGTGGTTCAAGTTAAATTTTTCTTTAAGATTTTCTTTAAGGTTTAGTTCAAAAACACCTGGCCAGATTACAGATAAGTTAAATGAAATTGTGTTTATGTTAATAGAAGTTAAATTAGGTTGATTTTTATTTCAATTATTTATAGAGTAGGTGTAAAAATCGGTAATTTGTAAAGGATATCCAGCTACCCCAGTGCTATTCATATCTGGAAGGAGTGCTTTATTAGAACAAAGGAGTTTTACACAGAAAAGCAGTCTTCCACATTGAAGGGATATCACAAAGCTTCCAGTGACAGACTGTTTTGCTTTCATCAATATTGACAGAGACAAGACCTTTCAGGGTAAGTGTTATTAATGTAGTGTAGAATTTTCAGTTGGAAACTTTGTTAGTTACATTGTTGTATTTCCTTCTTGTTCTTTATTTTCTTTTCTTATTTTTCCGTAGGAACCCACTCTCGCACTACTGCAGTTAACTACAACACCCTTTTGTTGTTACGGAGACCCCGCGCCTTCATGGCTAATCAAAATTGAAATTGTTCTAAAGCCTATTCCACTTATAACAGTGATATTTCACCTATAACAACCCGTCTTATAAAACTTTTATAGAAAAATATTTCCCAGACAAGACCTTTAGTAAATTTTTATTGGACTGCATCAAGTTTAAAGATGCGCTCAGATTTCTAATTGACTACCTTCACCAGCTTAGCTTGAAAGTATCAAGGACACAATGGTAGACGTGAGAATGGAATTAGAGAGTTCAAAAGATTTTGATACAGCAATAATTGCTTATGCTGTGATTATACACGATTCTATGTTTGAATACAACCCTTTTACGGAAATTGTTAAGAAATTTATTCACATTTAATTGTAGCCTTTTCTAAAATAAAATTGTTCAAGTTGATAACTTAATTGGTTTTAATTAGTTTCCCTTTATTAGTCGAATGGAGAACATCTTCATTCTGTAAATAAGTTATTAAACATTTTAGAGTAAAATTGCCCATCGTCAGAAATTGTCCCTTACCAGAGCAAGGTAGAATTGTCCCTTACCGGAATATGATAAAATTACCTCTTACTAGAATAGCGTGATATTGCCTCGTAGGATAAAATTCTCCCGTAGGGTATAATTGCCCGTCACCAGAATTGGTTTAGCTATAACATGACGAAGTAGTGATGCAGTAAAAGGACTTTAGAAATGACTAAAGAAGAAGTTCGATAAGCTAAATCAAGACTTGCATAATACACAAATTAACACAATAAGGAACTGCGGACAGTTGAGTATAGGCATATAAGGCAAGGGAGCCATTTGCGGAGCATTAGCTGTCGAAATATCGTCTTGACTTGATCGCAACTATAATTGAAGTAAGCTTTTCGTAGAATACAGGTATACAATCAAGATAGCACATTTAAAGGTTTTTGGTTAGTGACACTTGGTTTATTACCGGAGTCTTTATCTTTTTATTCTCAGTACTTTAGCGGATTATGCGAATTTCGTAGAATTCCACGGTTTGAGTATCTTAGGTATTTTTTGAATTTGACTTTGTGCATTTGTGCGTTCACAAAGTTAGGGATAATTTGCCATATACGTACTGGTCACCTAAATCGTACCAGGTCCTTTATTCAAAAATTAATGCACTTTAATATTTGTATAAATTTCAAATTATTCATTAATTATCTCGATAAAGGAATAAATATGTATAATTTACGAAAACGAAACAATAACAAAGTTGAGATCCCTAAAAAAAATTTTGAACAGTCAACACAAAATAGTCAAGACAAACCAAAAAAAGGTACACACAAAAGCAATTTTTTTCCAAGGACATGCGGCTTAACCAATTTAGACAACACTTGTTTTTTTAATTCAGTCATACAATGTCTTGGACAAACTCCATACCTATTAGAATTACTCAAAAGAAGTTCAGAGCCTGGACAATATTTTCAACTACCTGGTAACAAAGTAAACCCACACCATAAAGATCCATTGATGTTAGATTCACTAAACGCAACTTCAGAAAAATGGCGACCATTAACATGTAATTTAGCACAAACATTACAAGAATTACAAAGTGGCAAACCAGAAGTATATAACCCTAATATACAATTTTCAAGTTCTAAAAAAAAAAATGCCAGCATTTGCAAAAGGCCAACAATATGACCCACATGAATTTTTAAGACATCTGTTTAAAGCAGTACGCGAAGAGGTCTTGAAAAGAGCACAAGCATCCGAATTACTATCACCCACTGAACAAGTTTTTTAAGGTACCTTAGTTAGTACATTGCAGTGTCAAGATTGTAAGAATATTTCACGTCGGAGTGAATTGTTTTTAGATTTGAGTTTACCAATATCCTAAAAACAAATTCCACCAATATCGCAGTACAAAACAGAAGAATTAGATGATAGCCAAATAAATGTTACAAAGGACAGCACCACAATACGAAAACACCATGTAGTAGGTACGCCTCTGAATATGATTAGAGTAGCGAGTGCGCCCCTGTGATGCGGATACGTTACAATATTAGTGCAGGGATTAGACAGTATTTGAAGGCAGTCGGTGAAGGGTTGGGATGAAAGACAGAGGTGCGTGAACATCAGACTAATTGAGAGCGGAGCGGTTTTGCGCTCGTTGGGTCACTAAGACCTCTTTTGTCAATAATTTAGGCATATATCTTAGTATCACTAATTATATAGTTAATATATCTTGTAAGTAGATTGCCACAGTTTTCAGTTCGATGCTCTATGTGTATAGACGTTCCACATAAATAGTAAATTCGAAATAAATGTTAATCTGTATTAGTGTTGTGTTTCCTGCAGTGTTGATACCTTTACAAATCTTGTTTTTATTTGTGGTGGATTGATGAAGGATCGTCTGAACTATCCGATAATTCAATTGGTAAACCTATCCACCCCTCTACAACCAATACGAAGAAAGCCAATATTCCGTACATTCTTGCTTAAACCAATTCTCAACATGTGAGTTACTAACTGGAAACAACAAAGTAAGCTGTGTTATGTGCTCAAAAAATCAATTTGAACTTGCCCAAACAACTCTTAATACTAATACTTCTAAACAATTCCTAATCTACAATCCACCCGCTGTATTGATTTTACATTTAAAACGATTTGAGTTTTTCAGTTTTCGATCTACAAAAATAAATAGCTACGTTTCCTTTCCCATGTTACTAGACCTAACACCATTCTGTTCAAAACAATGTGGCAACATTCCAACGTTCATTCCCAATCAAGCCAAAGCGATATACACATTATATGGTGTTGTAGAACACAGAGGTTCAATTGATAATGGCCATTTTGTCGCATATGTTAAAATAAGAACCCCGTTGCAAAACAACAGTTATCGTTGGCAATTTATACTAGAAAACCAAAAAAAATAATGTTTTCAGAATGTAAAGACGTTGAAGCTAACATTGAAATGCCATCAGGCAAATGGTTTTATGGTAGCGATCTACAAGTTTCAGAAGTGCCAAAAAAACAAGTGCTTGAAGCACAAGCCTTTTTATTATTTTACGAACGAATTGTGTAATTTTGCATTGTTGTGTTCTTTTTATTTTCGTTTTTAAGTACGTGTTTTGTAAATCACGTAATTGCATACTAATGTTTTTAAAACTGAATATTTGTTATATGTTTGTTAAATATATGTATATATTTTCAAAGAATAGCAGGAGCGACACGACTATTGTTGAAAACAAGTTCTTAGTAACCGTTTATTTCAAGGTTTCTCAATAACTTGGCGATGTTGAAACTTTTCCGAATAGTGTTGTAAACAAAATAGTCGTTGCTATATTCTCGGTAGGTAGACGGAGGACGTGCTCAAATAACATTTATTTTCTACGAATAGCATTGAAGGTTAAATACAAGGAGGGATCGATATTAAATAAAGACAAAATAGTTGAGCATGCATTCGAATAAGATAAAAAATATCATATGTTAAGAGTTTTGTTTGACTTTGTAAGAAACTGAGGGACAAGGAAAGACTAAAGTTTATAAGTACGAGTGAGATGCAGCATGCTTTCATAAGACGTCGTTTGAAATATAGAAATGGGAACAAGGTAGAAATATTGCAGATAAGCTGTTAATGGTGAACAGAGATAGATGGTTCGACTACGCATGTAAAAGGGGGTAGACGATAGTTTAGAGAGAGGAAAATGCTAGTTCGGGTAATCGTGATTGTAAACAGGGAGTAAGAAAGAAAGGTGACATTAAATACAGGTTAGGCGAGGATACAGCGAACGGGTAGTAGGAATGGAAAATATAGGACGGGTACAAAATAGAAGACAGAACATTTTCGTATATAAGCTAGAGCGAGGTGACCGTATATATGCGTATTCGGGAGGCGTGCTTTAGATGCTTGTGTTTGTGCAGTTGATGAGAGACTTCAACGAATTTGATAGCGGTTGTAAATTTTTAATTAGATTTTTGTAGTAAATCGTTTGTTTGTGTTGAAAATTTCATAGATTTTAAGACGGTTGGTGCACAGCTGCGAGGTTTAAGTAGAAATAATAAACGTTATCGGAGGAGTTTTCAGAATTACGACGGTTGCAAGTTGTTTGTGAGCCTGTAGTTTGTAGAAGCGTGTCGGCGGTTTGAAGATTTCCCAGGAAGGTCTATTTGTTTGTAGTGGTATGTTTTGAGAATTACAACTAGACAGAGGGACATGAGGTCTATATAAACACTGAGAGGCTATGTGAGGCTCTCTTGGACTTCTCATCCTAGCTTCGAGTAATATTAATAAGCCGATTATGTACTTAGTGAGTTTAATAAATTAATTCAAGTTAATTAAAACATGCTGAGGTTGATGTATTGTTGTATAAGCTGTTCAACGATTTTATGCAGTACATTTGAGTATACGAAGCTTGTGTCAAAACTGTAAGTAAAGATTGCTTGCTATTTTCGGTTGTTGGTCCAAGATAAGCATTTTATGGAGTATTGGGTATTAAATGCATCGACGTGATAGTGTACTGAGGCTAGTTTGACACGTAGATAAAATCTAAGACCGTAATTTGGTGAACAAGAGAATTAAATAGTAGATTGCCGTTGAGGAAGGCATGATTCAACTTGGAGGTTAGTTCCTAAACGTGCAGCCATAATCGAGGGCAATGTTTTCGATGGTTTAGTTGCAAATCCATGTAATGTGGTGCTTACCAGGTAACGATTTTTGTGAAACTTTATTCTGTTGTGTGCATTTGCTGCGTTATGACATTTTGGTGCTAAGGACAAAAGAGTTTACTTTTGAACTGTTATAGGGTACTTTTTGACCATATTTTTATGTGAAGATTTAAAGTTATAAAATAATTTTACAGTATCTATTTATGTACAAAGTAAAAGAGTCTATTGATGATTTCAGTGCAAAAATTAGCACATGTGTACAAAAAGGGTTTTTACTATGAGCTCATATTAGACCTAGGCTTAAAGTAAGGATATAGTTAAGCCCAGTTTTCTGAATTTATTGATGAGTAAAGTTGTAGTTCAAGGATTAGATTGAGAATGAATTATTGTGAAAGGAAGATAATTGTAATGTAATCCATGTGTGAAATAATTATTAGATAATGATTTTTTTGTTGTATAGAATTTTCTGTTGGAATAAATTGTGCTAAATGTTTGGTAGTCGAGTTTCCTTTGGTAGAAAATAGTGTAATAGTTTTAAAGATATGTAGTAGAGCAGCCGTGACAAACTTCACTGAAGAAGATAAGTTTTGGCGACCAGGAAGGTAAGTTATCCAGCATATATCCAGGTAAACTTCAGAGAATTTTATGCGCCCAAAGTGTGGGGCACGAATTTACCAACTTGTTTTTAGGGGAAACTCGCAGCATATTTATGTCGACCCAACAGTGAGGCTCGAATTAGCGATCCAGTCTATTCCAGCAGCAAAACTCAGAGCATTTTTATGGCACCCAACGTGGCGCGTTTTAAATTTTAACTTCACCAGAGCAGCAGCTCAGTAAACTGCGCATATTTCTATTTATACGTACATATTTTAACATGTTTCTATTTATACGTATAAATAAAAACATGTTAAAAATTATCAAATCATCAAGCTATTGAATTTATATGAAATTTAACTATATAAAAATTAATCAGCTGATTTCACGTTAAACGTATTGGCTACCTTAAAAAGCCGCTCCCAGGGCGCAACACAAATTGAAAGTACTCACTCTTCTAAACTTTAAAATTTTCACCTAATGTACTCAAATCAAATATATATTGTTGTGTACTGAAGAATCAGATTCAAATCACACGTATAGTGACGTGAAGATATCAGATAAAATATAATTCAAAATATAAGAGTTAAAGAATAAACGATTGCACATATAAAGGTGGTGTCGGCCTTTCAAATATTTAGAAACGGCGGCAAATCTTTCCTGATAGTACCGCAACCTGACTTACCTGCATATATTTAAGCACGCTGAAAAATACTATACTAACGTTTGTAGTTCTGTAACGTTAAATAAAGGAAAAAATTTGGTTTATTTATGCCACGGCTTTTGAAACTCACTCAGGGATTATTATATCTAAATATGTCTACTCTGTAAGAAAACATGGGTTCTTTGTCATCTTACAGGTACATTAAACACATTCGCATAAAGCGTCGTCTAGTTAAAACCACTTAACCTCTCGCGGTGTAGATGTGGCGTTCTTATTTTTAAAGATTGATAAATATAATCACAAATGTATTATTTAGATAAACGTTTGAGATTCAAATTGCTATCAAATATCTTTAAATGATGCATATATATAAGGGTAAATTTCAAATACCTGTAATTCTTCCGAAGGTGCTTGAGTTGTACAAGGACCTCGATACAGGATACAACAAAATCGTCTTGCGAACGCTTGCAGTTAATACCTGTTGAAAGTAGGTTTTAGTTTTATGTTCTAATTACATTCACTTTTTTTAGGTTCTATAACTAATAAAATAATAATTCAGCAACAGTATACTTAGATACGGCTCTATTAATATGAACTCTTGCAATACTTCACCACATATGATAAAACGTAGTCCTGTACGACTGGGAAACCGCTGCAAAATATTCAAAGCTTACTGGTGCTATTCTTCACCAACACTAAAGATGACCCGTTGTTTGCTTTAACTGGAATCACTCTTCTGTACTATACTTGGTTGTATAAAACCTTATTAATTATTATATAATACACTTATTCTCCACAAGCATCAAATTCTTTGTAGTATTGCTCCAGTTACACGACGATCAAATAAAAGGGGTAAATTTCAAACATATATTAATTTTTTCAAAATTCAATTACAAGCTCCAAAGCCAAACATCTATTCATTACAAAAAATCCAAATCAACTTCATAAGCAAAACATCTATACATTACACATTTTTAAAATCAACTAACTTATTATAAACACTAATCACCTAGGAAATAGTCTCTAAAATTATATCTTGCATACTATATACAAAACTCTAAGAGGTACATTCATTGATTCAACATTATTTACGCCTAATTACTATTTTGGAACAGATACTTGTGTCATTTATACAAATTATCATTGGTTGACATTCCACAAATCTTACCATCACTTTATGATAACTAAACATGCTAAAATAAATTCTTTTACAGGTGTTATGGTACATTAATTAATTAATAAAATAGAGTATCCATCAAACAGTTACAAACATGATATTTTTAGCAAACCCAAACACCTTCAGTTGGAATTACATTAGATAAACATTTTATTGAAGAACAGTTAACCAAAATGCTTCTTTCAAATCTCAAACGCTTCACCACGTGTAAATAGCCTTTTAGCCTAGTTTACCAAGTAATTATTTATCAATCCTTAGTTTATTGTAGTGTTTTAAATTTAGAATACCTTGATAGCAGTGGTAAATTAATGTGTTTACCCTTAGTACTAACAACTATCTTTTAAATCATTTTAGACCATTATAATATATATATTGCTATGATAATGGGGTTTTTTAAGTATATATAAGGTCACGAGGGAGGAGTACTTCATGTACATAGCATAAAACCCACGCAAACTAAACATTTAAATCATAAAATGTACATAATGATGCATTATGCAAAAAGCAATTACAAAGCACCCTTATAAAATCAATAGCTAGCTACAATTAATTAAAGAAAGCACATTCCGTAATAATTTCAACACACCCATTAAAATAAATCATTGTGGAAGTAATCCAATCATCTTTAGAACACTAAAACATTCGTAAGCTTAAAAAACCTAATTACAAACTTAACAGATTTTCTCTGAAAATAACCGTGAAAGGAAATATCTTCCAATCCTACGCATTCGCGTAAACAAAATTCGAACGTATATAAAATGCCAGACTTGGTGAAACAATCATATGTAAATAAAGATATTAGAGGCGAAAAGGCTACGTGCAGTTTAAAGCGTACATGACATACCATTTGTTAACGAATCCCTTTACAAAGTTGCGAGATACGTGACATTAAGAACGTTTATAGAATGCCATGTTTAATAAAACCCAATATCTTGCAGGTATAACACCTTACAGATAAACATAATTGAAACGCCTTTTCTCCGGACTAATAAACGATAGGGAGCTGTTAATCCATGAGAACGCGGGCAACATCGGGAAGAAATTTGTCTATAAAACTTATCAGAGCAGATAAACGAAATTCATTTCCATAATCGACGCCCCGATTGTAGTAATTAACATAAGATTATTACATAAATTTTAATTTAGTGAACGTTAAATAGAAAATGACATAGATTAATAATTGTAAGTCATGAATAGTAAAATGCGTTGAAATAAGTGTGTATACATTCTGCTGCTGTTGTAAACGTAAGTTTAGAATTATTAATAAGTAAAATCTGTGCAATTTTTTAATTTAAGGGCTTCAAGGAATATATCCAAATAATATATTTAAAGAATATCTCCAAATAATATTCCAAGTTATATATCCGAGTAACATATCTAAGTAATATATTCAAGTAATACATCCAAGTAATATATCCAAATTACGACGTTAACAATTAGAATCACGACGTTAATGTTCTAAGTTTCTGGTATAAAAGTCCAAGCTACTGGATTAATTGTTGGGTTTATGTAGTATTTTGATATCAAATTTTTTTAAACATGTTTTAATTACACAAAAAATTTTTTTAATAAATTAAAACCTGATATCGGCAGTACTAAACAATATATTAGTAAACGATGGTATGAGCACAAATACTCAATTAAAACTAATAATAAATGTACGGCACTCGCTAATCACGCTATAAGCAAAATGCATAATTTTAATTTTGATACAATAAACATCATAGACAACGAAATACATGATACTAAGAAAATATTTTAGAGGTAATACACATACAAAGGGAAGTAAATGCCGTAAATTCAAAGACCGACAACGATGGTTTTATAAAAATCTTTAATAATATTATACATAACAAATAAATAGTAGTAAACTAAAAATTGGGATAACAAAATCATCAGTAATGTTAGTATAATTAAAAGTAATTGCAAGTGTATATTTATAATGTTAAATCCTGTAGAAAGAAAAAGAATAGTTTGAATAGATAATTGCTAGTACAATAATGTAAATTAGATAAAAGGTTGTTATCAATAATGTATTAATGTTATTATCGACAGTTTTAATTTAGCTTTTAAAGAGTATGTTTACAATTTTATTTAATGACCAAAAATGTTTGAAATACATATTACTGTTAAATTTAATTTTATCTATACAAATTCATAAAATAATTGAAATAGCAGTAACGATTTATTATCTGAAAAAAATTATAATCACATGTTTATAAGTAAAAATTTGTAGGTGCTATTGAAGAATATTTGCTTTAATAAAGTTTTGATAATTGTCTTGTAAACCGAAACGGGTAAACAAGAATATTATAATGTATTATTTTAATTAATGTATGACCACTACTCAGAAAGTTACATTGAAGATGAAGTTATATGGTCAGAAAATTTACATATTATCTATATATATATATATATATATATATATATATATATATATATATATATATAATTAATAAGATAAAATAATAACTTAGACTTTTTAAGTAAAGCCCAAATGATCATTTCAAATCGAGCTAGTAATTGAAAGAAGAAAAATATAAGGTCTTGGACAGGATTTGAACCTGCATCTCAGTTTTGCCGGAACTGTGCGTTTACCAATTACGCTACCGAGACTGATGGCTATAATTGGGAAAATTACAAATCTAAATCGTGTACAGTCCTATATATAAACGTAACTTTCAATTACGTTTAGCATTTTTGTCAATCATATCTGACATTCTCAAGTTTTTGACTTATGACAGATATAGACAGGAAGCAACGCTCAAAATCACGGCTATAAGCCAAGTATTAATATTTAAATATTATAAGTATTTTTTACACAAGGTAAGTTCATAAATACTAACGTATTACAATTAATAAGATGAAATAATAACTTAGACTTTTTAAGTAAGGCCCAAATGATCATTTCAAATCGAGCTAGTAATTGAAAGAAGGAAAATATAAGGTCTTGGACAGGATTTGAACCTGCATCTCAGTTTTGCCGGAACTGTGCGTTTACCAATTACGCTACCGAAACTGATGGCTATAATTGGGAAAATTACAAATCTAAATCGTGTACAGTACTATATATAAACTGAGATGCAGGTTCAAATCCTGTCCAAGACCTTATATTTTCCTTCTTTCAATTACTAGCTTGATTTGAAATGATCATTTGGGCTTTACTTAAAAAGTCTAAGTTATTATTTCATCTTATTAATTGTAATACGTTAGTATTTATGAACTTACCTTGTGTAAAAAATACTTATAATATTTAAATATTAATACTTGGCTTATAGCCGTGATTTTGAGCGTTGCTTCCTGTCTATATCTGTCATAAGTCAAAAACTTGAGAATGTCAGATATGATTGACAAAAATGCTAAACGTAATTGAAAGTTACGTTTATATATAGTACTGTACACGATTTAGATTTGTAATTTTCCCAATTATAGCCATCAGTCTCGGTAGCGTAATTGGTAAACGCACAGTTCCGGCAAAACTGAGATGCAGGTTCAAATCCTGTCCAAGACCTTATATTTTCCTTCTTTTAATTACTAGCTCGATTTGAAATGATCATTAGGGCTTTACTTAAAAAGTCTAAGTTATTATTTCATCTTATTAATTGTAATACGTTAGTATTTATGAACTTACCTTGTGTAAAAAATACTTATAATATTTAAATATATATATATATATATATATATATATATATATATAACATTCGATTGGTTCGATTGGTATTTCTTGACCTTCTTTTATATAAAATTACTTGAAATTTTGTTTCTTGGGAAAAAGTCTAAATAAATAAAAAAAATTTTATACATTATATGTCTGTTAATCAGACGTTTCGACCGTCGCTAGATGGTCTTTATCAATGACGTTTTTGTCACCTATAATACAATATATGTACATTATATCTTATCAAATATCTAAAATATGCTTACCCATAAACGAAATGTCTGATTAACACACATATAATGTTAAAAAATTTTTTTATTTATTTAGACCTTTTTTCCCAAGATACAAAATTTTATGTAATATTATATAAAAGAAGGTCAAGAAGCACCAATCGTATATTATTTATATATATATATATATATATATATATGTATATATATATATATATATATATATATATATATATAATACATATTGCTGTGACAAAGCTCCGTGGGTAGGAGCGCCACTAATTAATGTAGCGACTTAGGTACGGCGAATTGCATTAATATGAATGCAATAGCTCAAATTGAAATGATTATCTCACCTTCCCTTTATTTTTCTTTCCCTGACTAGCTCAACAGAAATTACGCTGTAAAATTTACGAAAACAAAATGACACATAGATACATCTCTTTATTCAAAAACATTTTGCCTTCATACAAAAGATTCTCTTAAATTATGAAACGGTTTACAACTTAAGTTTATATACAAAATTATTCCTAAACGTTACTTAAAAATGATCCTTAGCCAATCTTTGTTTACAGGTACAAAAACCTCTTTTATGTGGATAATTTACCGATCCTGTATTACGACGCTTGTGAGTATAATTGGCCAATGATGCTCCACAGATTAATCAGTGAAAGTCAAAGTACTTCAAATTCTGATTTTAAAATTTTTCAGGAAGTTATCCCTAACACTAATAAATTAAAACTTATTCTACCTTAAGTGTTAACATTAAATTATCTTTATAGGTTACAAAAACAATTAAGAAGTTATACTTGCTGGTATCATTGTCGAATAGCGCTTATCAAAAACTCATCTCCATTGTAATTAACGGCATTAAATATTCCTTGGTTACATTCCACATCTCCAAAGATATCTATTAGACACAGCATATTCTATTGTTTGATGATTATCTGTGTTGAAGATTGTTCAATTCTTATAGTGTTTCCATCATCATCAATAGGTCTTCAGTCCTAGAACTGGTTGGACGCGTACCTCCATTGTTTCCTATTCTGAGCTAACTTCCACATTTCTCTGAAATTCCTGCAATAGCGTTTTACAAATTAATTATTTCATATTCATGCAAAAATCTACGTAATTTATTGCATGTCATAAAATCAAATATAAATTGTTCAAACTAATACGTTCAAATCTTTACTGAAAGTTACATATTATTTGGCCTAAGAAAGAATGTCATCTGGTCATATTCAGATCCTGTTTATGTACAAAATTATATCTATACGTCATTTTCTAGTAATGTAATATTTCCAAGCATCCACGGTTTTAATAATCTAATTAATGTCAAGCTACCAAATAATTTATTAGTATCGAAAAAAGTCGTCGAGCCTTTTTGTTGGATTTTAATAATTGCGGGTTTCTTTGTATTGGAACATTCATTTATTTACGGAAAATAGATAGCTTTTAATGAAGTTTAAAAACATTTCTTAGTAACTGACGTACTTGTTTATTAACAACGAAAATCTTAGAATCAAAATGTTTTGTTTGCAGCTTTTAAAATGAATTTAGTTATTTAATAAAGGCTCACAACTGCGTTCCCCACGCTTTACAAATGCAATTAATATTATGTTTCTATGATAAATAAAACGAACACATGGAAACTGCGTTTTGTTTTAACGTATATGATTTGAATGGCTTTGTACTTATAGCTTAGAATGAAAACTCGTTTTCAGTAGTCATTTATTTGCTGACTAAGATACAGGTTCAAGACCTTATAGTTCTCATCTTCCAATTACTAGCTTGATTTGAAATGTCTGCGGGGCAAGAATTTGGCTGCTAACAAGTAAGTTGCAGTTGCGTGGTGGACTGTTGGTGGTGACGGGCGTTACCGTTTGATTCCAGTGGAGCGTCTTACGGATATGTGTTCCGAAATGAATGGAGTTTTGTTCGTAATACATCGCCACTGTCTGGCGTTGAAGCCATGATTGACCCAGGATGACATCTGCTGCGAGGTTGGCCACTACCCCAAAGGTTTTATGGTCCGTCACTTTTCCGATGGTGAATGGCGTGCGGAACTATCCTTTGATAGTCATTGCTGTCCCTGCTTCGGCTAGATGGGCGGAGACAAGATAGCGTTCTACCCGTGAACCTGTGAGCATTCGATCTTCACTAATCATGCACGTCGACGCTCCTGTATCTAGTAGTGGATTGAAGGTTATCTTCTTTATGATGACAAGGATCTTTGGTAGTGGATCACCGTGGATAATGTTTAGTCGTGCAAGTTCGTTTCGCCCAACCGAGGGATGTGCTGGCGTGGCTCGGTTGGTGTGTTGTTCCCCGAATTTCTGGTTGGACAATCTCGGTGCCAATGTCTTTGTGGGCAGAAGCGGCATGTCGGTAGTTGTGCTGTTGTTGGTGGACGTCTGGCAGCTGTTGTGGGGCTGGTCGTCCCTTTCGTTGCCTCTCTTACGTTTTCCTCTATTTTTGTGAGGCGGGAGACCCTTTCCCAAACAGTTGTTGGCATGCGACACTGAATTGGGTTCCTAAGTGTCGGCAGGGGGTTCGTGAACAGCTCCATGTCCCAGTTGATGTCCAGCTTTAGACGGTGGGCTTGTTACATCTTAGTGTCGAGGAAGGTTGCTATTGGTTGAGACGTCATCTGCTTCTATCCGTAGTATTCAGAGGTTATTTTGGCTCTAATGTTTGGACTGTCGTACTTGTCCAGAAAGAACTTTTGAATTCGCTGTAGTTGGTTTGGAACATCTCATATGCTGCGCACCAAGTGGTTGTTTGGCTTCGGAGTTGAGCGGTTGTAGGTACATCGGCGGCCATCGCTCCCATCTGTTGGAGGAATTCTGCGGGATCCCCCATAAGTGTGCCACATAATATAGGTTTTTCTGTTTCGGAAATCGCTGTGGCGACATGGTAAAGGTCCTCCACTAGCGCATTGATTGTGACCATTTTGCTAATTGTTGTGTTTGTTGAGCGCCACTGTGTTGTAGCAGTGCCAGAACTGTTGGTGGTTGTGTGTCCTCCTGGGTTGGAGACGGCTGGTTAGTGTTCGACTGGACGTTTGATGTTGTTTGACTCCTCGCTTCGGGCATGTTGATAGTTTTTGCATCCGCACTGTTTGCAACATCTTTTGCGAAGACGGCCCAATCACGTTGGATGCCACTTGTTATCGTTCAGGTGGGCTGTTGTGAGACTGTAGCAATACCCCTATGCGCCCTTTTTATGAATTAAAAGGTACAATTTTTAATCTCTCAATTTTTGATTTTTAATATATAATTTTAATTGCGTTGGCTAGTCCAGTTTTTGAATTACGCACGGAGCTTGCGACAATACGACAAACAAAGCCTTTAAACCTACCATCTAGCTCTCCTTCCTGTTTTAATCTTTAAACCCAAACACCATTAAGCACAAATTATTATAATGTTCTCAAAAATATTTACAACGTAAGAAAAAGGTTAAGATTCTTTAACCAGAATATTTTTCTATTAATTGAATAAAAATTTGAATGATTATTATTCCCAAAGATGATCAAAAAAGTTAGCAACATCACCATTATTATTAATTATAACTAAAGCCTGATGAACGTTCATTTAACCTCTTTTACTATTTACGTAATTTACAACGTATACTCAAAAATATAAATCTTGCCGACCTCTCACATAAATTATCATAAAAGCAGTTTTTAAAGTATTTAAATTAGTAATATTTAATTAAATGTTAAATCTTAAGTTCTTCAGTTTAGCAAAGTGCAATGAAATATCCACAAATAAAATAATAAAATAATAAACATTCAGATTGGCTAACCTGTTGTTTTTTAGCTTAAATCAGTCTCTGGTCCAAACGTTGTGTGCATCTTCATAGCATCGCCTTAAACACACTAGCGTACTCCATTAAACCATTAATTATTGAAGTAAATGCATGTTGCATTACCTTATTTGTTCAAGTAATAATCGCTTCAGCATTTATTTAAACTTGTTCCCATATTTATATAGACTGGACTCCAGTAATTATTTAAATTTGTCTAACGTAATTGTTTAGAGCTGTCTCCCGTAATCATTTAGACTTGTTTCCAGTGATTCTATAAAGTCCTTTTTTTAATGTTAATATTAGAATTTAAATTAAAACAACTTTTAGTTATTTACGTTTTTCTATTTAAGGATAAACCGATAAACCCATCAATTTTTCATATTCAGCGGTATTATTTTACACTTCACAGTTACTCACTTTATGTGGATATTTTTGTTTTCAGAGACATGAACTATACTTTACTTCATGATGAACTCATTTGTTTACAAATCTGGTCATATTTAAATGCACCGTCTATCTATTGACAAGTGCAATGTTCGTTGTTTGTATAAACTTCCATACCAGGTTTTCGGATATCCCATGGTATTGTTGTTGTATATTAACATCAACGCGTTCCTCTTGTCACGTAGGATTTCAAGTTAATAGCATTGATTCGCTTGGATTTTCATACTTCTAGATAAGTAAACCATTGTTTGTTCAAATAAATGTGGTGAACTTTGATTTTTAATTACCATGCCTTGCTTGTTTCCAATAAATCAGGTGTCGATTTTAATTGTCTAGTCGCGTAGACATAATACAATGTATGCCTTCAATTATATGCGTTTGCTATCCTACGCATTATTAAACCTGCTTGTTTTAATTGGGATTTTTGATGTAGTAATGTTGCGTTATCTACACGTGTCGCGTTTCAGCTTGCAATTATGTTATTTAACGACTTGCGAATTTGTTTTGTTCAAATAAATCTTCAAAATATTTTTCATTAACTGAATTAATTATGATTTTTATTTATATACAGGGCGTTGTGATTTACCTTCCAGTCCAATTATCGTATTTCTTGTTTTCTTCAGAAAATTGTGTCGTTTTCTGAGCCCTTATGTATTAGAGGTGGAGTGCGCTAAACTGTTGGACCTAACACTACCCTAAATAACCCTATTAACACAGCAATATATATATATATATATATATATATATATATATTATTATGTATGGTGATATTTAATAAAATTATGCTTCAAAAATACGAGTTAAAGTTTAATAAGTGCAACCTTACTGTGGTGTTGACCTTTAAAATGATTTAATTAAACAAATTTTCAAATTTAATTATGCCACGGCTTTTTAAAGACTCGCTCAGGGAAACTGAATCCATTATTTATGCTCTGTAAGAAGACGTGTGTTCTCTGTCCCCTTACAGGTATAGAAAACACAGGCGCATAAAGCGTTGCTCAATCAAAAGCACCTAACCTCTTTTTAATGTTTGCGTATCGTGATTTTACAAAGATTGATAAATAGACCCAACAATATTTAATTTAGGTAAGCGTTTGAAATTCAAATTATTCACAAATTACTTTAAATGATGTGTATATAAAGATAACTTCAAATACCTGCAACTCCTTTGAATGTGTCTGGGTTGTACATGGACTTTGATACAGGATACAACAAGATCTCCTTGAATACTTGCAGTGAATACCTGTTAATAGTACGTATTAGTTAATGTTCAAAATGGACTTGACTTTAGTTTTAGGTTCTACAAATAACTACAACTTCACCAACTGTATGCTTAATCGGCTCTACTACTAAGAATACTCAATACTTCACCAATATCAAAGAGGCCGTATCCTAAAAGACTGGACCTTGCTGCAAAATATCTCACTTTCACTGGTGCAACTCTTCAATACCACCAGAGATGACCCGATGTTTGATTAAATAGAAATCCTCCTCTGGAATTTTGGTTGTATAACCTTATCACTTATTTTATATAATTCAATTAAAAATGCATGCACTTGAAAACATATATTAATTTTTATAAATTTTACAGGCTCCTCAGGCCAAAAACATCTATATCATATGCAAAAAATTTTATCAATCCTTAATTCTAAACAACTATCACCTTGGAAAACTAAAACATTTACATCTAGCCTACTAACTAATAATATATAAGGGATGCATTCAATATTTTATACTTAACTCTACTTAATTGCTATTTTAGAACAGCTTTGGTATTATTAAATTTCATTTTGACATTTCATAACTTTTTATCACTTTATAATTAAAATATATTAAACTACTTTCATTTCAGGTACATAAGATTTACAAATGGAACAAAGTATCGTGAACAAATTTACAATGAATAATTCTATCAACAAAACCTATACACATTCAGTTGAAGTTACATTAGATACCATTCGTATTAAAAAATATTGGAAAAATGCTTTTTTTAAACCTCAAACGCTGCATCACTAGTACATAATATTCTATATCTGCGTTTAACAAGTAATTATTTATCAATCTTTGTTTACCGTAGTGTTTTTAAATTTTAGAATAGCTTGATAAAAGTGGTATATTAATGTTTTTACCCTTAGTACTAACCACTATCTTTCTAAACCCTTTGATAATGTCAAATACTAAAGAAGCCCCACCTGGTTTCATAAAATAAATATAAGATTCTCTTTCCTCTAAACAGTGTCAACGATTGTAATAAGCTTATTTTTATTTTATTAAACCACTGCTAACCATACGTTTTAAAATACTAACTTAAGTTCGACCAATATCAAATTTTAATGTGAATACTAACACTAAGCTTAACTTTTGTAGATATGTGTAGAGTTGATTACTAATGCCTGTAATTTACTAAGACTTTGTGAGATATAATGTGTATGTGTATTTATTGTATGAATGGGTATAAATGTTCCAAGTGAAATCGTCCCCGCCATTCACCCCTTTCATTCTCAAGCTCAAATGTATTGCCATTAGCGAAAATTTTCCTTATTTGATAGGGTCCTTCATATGGAAATAATAATTTTGCACAAATGTTCCTACTCCAGTTCGAAACTCTCAACCTCTTTACGATAACTAAATCCCCAATCTGAAAATTTGTCTGTTTCTTAATTCGTCTGCATCGTTTCTCGACCTCCCTACGTTGTCTAGTCTCTGCCCTAGCTCTGGCCTGTTCTAGTAAACTGTCTTAATTAAATTTAATTTTCTGGCATCTAAACAAATTCTTATATCTAACTTATCACTAGGTTTGGGTACAATCACGATAGGATTAATAAAAGAAGTCCTTGCTGGCTCTATTATTCCATTTTTTTAACATATCTTTGATTTTTATCTTAACTCTCTCCCTCATACTATACGGAATCGGATATACCTTCGTGTAAAACCCATTTTCTTCTGTTACTTCTAACTTGTGTACATACTTAGTTGCTACCCTTGGTTCCCCATTAAATAAACCTACATGCTCATTAAATATCTCATATAATCTACCCTTTATTCCCTCGTCTATAATCCCAATCTGTCCTTCGTCAAATACCTTCTCAAATAAATTACCTAACATTATCTCATCCTGTCCTTCTAAATTACTTTCTCTAATCATCCCTGTGCCATAAACATCACTATTAATATCCATCCCTTTATTCGAACTCACATTAGGTACCACCCAATTCTTCCTAATATTTAAAATCTGTACACTTCTATCCTTGCCATCTATTTTCATCCCAAATCTTTCTATAGCATCTATCCCTATTATAAAGTCTAAATATAATCCCGTTGCCACTAAAAACTCAGCTTCCCCTAGCTTTTCTCCCCCTATTGAAATTGGTACACAAATCATTTCATCGATTACCGATATCTTCTTTTTCATCGCAGACCACAAACTTATCCGTTTTATCTTGCAGATTCTCCCTTTTAATAACTCAGCGTGCTTGACTACTATCTCTTTTTTTACTAGTGACAGCTCAGACCCACTATCAATTAATGCTACATATAAACAATTATTTAACTTCAAATTAACAAAAGGTAAACTACTTTTTCTTTCACCCCTGTCTTCTAACAACGAATGCACAAAACTTAAACTACTAGTCGTACCCAAATCCACTAAACTTAACCCTATATCTAATTCTAAATTAACAAACTTATTTACATAATCGGCGTTTTTAATTGTTTTATTTCCTTTATCATCTGCCATACAAATCGCGTCTGTTATTATCAAACTGTTCCGGCCTGAAATTCCTCTGTGGTGGCCCATACCCGTGCCGTTCGTGTCCATGCCAATTCTGGTTTCTACCTGTATTCCCTTCTCTCGACCCCATAGTAGTCAAATATTGTCCTGTTATTAATTTCGTTCTAATTTCAGTCTGTTTTGCATTACCCCAATATTGTTCCTTAAAAAGAGTCTTAAATTGTTCGTATGTGTTATAATTTTTCCTAATTATGCTGTGCCATTTTTCGGCGTTACCCCTTAAACTAGCTCCTATCATTTGAATCCGCACCCTCTCTGGTTCACCTTCCATTATCTCGTCTAACTTATCTAGGTATAGCATTGGCTGTTCAAAACGTCTTCCCTCAAATTTTGGTAAAATCTCTCGTCCGTTTTTAAAATAACCCTGGTCCATTGTCACTAAACGTCCCCCTTCTAATCCTGTCACTTGTTCCCTAATAACCCTAACACTACCTTCAAGTACACCAAATTTTTCATCCACTCTGTCCTTAAATCCTATTACATCAGCCCTTAATTCCCCTGAATCTTTAATTTCATCCTGAATAATTTCCATAACTTCCCTTTTTGAATTTTGAAGACTTTCTGTCTGTCTCAGATCTACTCCTACCATTCCACCCCTTAGCTCCGACAACCCTGTTACTAAATTTTCCTCGACTACTTTTACCCTGTCTTCTACTTCTATCCTTACTTCATCTCTAAGCAAACACAAACTGCTCTGTATCAACGCATTTATCCCTCCAAATTTCATCTCCATCATTTCAAATCTTTCCCCCATTTTCACAAATCTTGTCTCTATTTTCTCAAAATTTTTCCTAACTTCAGCTTGTGAACTTCTAACCTCTGCCTGGGATGCCTTTACTTCCGCTTTCACCTCTACCTGGGACTTCCGAACCTCATCCTGGAATCCCAACAGAAAATTCATAATGTCCTGTACGTCAAGATTCTTGTTGCCCTTTTCAAGCCGTTCTGTTTCTGCACTGTCATCTATCCTCCCTATAACGCTTATCTCCGGTTCAACATATTCTCAACTTTCATCTCTTGCATCCCCTGCCGCTACAGTCTCCATCACCGGTTGCCCTCTCACAACAGTCTCGACACCATAAACCTTCCCTGACCTGGTGATCCTTTCCTCGTCTGACATGTTCTAATAATATTTGCTTTTTCAAAATGACTCTTACTTGCCCCACCAAAATCCAAATGTACAAAACCTGCAAATAAGCTAGTTCTCTCTCAAAAGCACCACGCTTGCGACACTACTTATCGAGCCCCACCAACTTTTTATACTACTGCAACCTATTACCCTTTAACTCGCCAAACGTTTGTTGGTCGCCAATATTATATTATGTATGGTGATATTTAATAAAATTATGCTTCAAAAATACGAGTTAAAGTTTAATAAGTGCAACCTTACTGTGGTGTTGACCTTTAAAATGATTTAATTAAACAAATTTTCAAATTTAATTATGCCACGGCTTTTTAAAGACTCGCTCAGGGAAACTGAATCTATTATTTATGCTCTGTAAGAAGACGTGGGTTCTCTGTCCCCTTACAGGTATAGAAAACACAGGCGCATAAAGCGTTGCTCAATCAAAAGCACCTAACCCCTTTTTAGTGCTTGCGTATCGTGATTTTACAAAGATTGATAAATAGACCCAACAATATTTAATTTAGGTAAGCGTTTGAAATTCAAATTATTCACAAATTACTTTAAATGATGTGTATATAAAGATAACTTCAAATACCTGCAACTCCTTTGAATGTGTCTGGGTTGTACATGGACTTTGATACAGGATACAACAAGATCTCCTTGAATACTTGCAGTGAATACCTGTTAATAGTACGTATTAGTTAATGTTCAAAATGGACTTGACTTTAGTTTTAGGTTCTACAAATAACTACAACTTCACCAACTGTATGCTTAATCGGCTCTACTACTAAGAATACTCAATACTTCACCAATATCAAAGAGGCCGTATCCTAAAAGGCTGGACCCTGCTGCAAAATATCTCACTTTCACTGGTGCAACTCTTCAATACCACCAGAGATGACCCGATGTTTGATTAAATGGAAATCCTCCTCTGGAATTTTGGTTGTATAACCTTATCACTTATTTTATATAATTCAATTAAAAATGCATGCACTTGAAAACATATATTAATTTTTATAAATTTTACAGGCTCCTCAGGCCAAAAACATCTATATCATATGCAAAAAATTTTATCAATCCTTAATTCTAAACAACTATCACCTTGGAAAACTAAAACATTTACATCTAGCCTACTAACTAATAATATATAAGGGATGCATTCAATATTTTATACTTAACTCTACTTAATTGCTATTTTAGAACAGCTTTGGTATTATTAAATTTCATTTTGACATTTCATAACTTTTTATCACTTTATAATTAAAATATATTAAACTACTTTCATTTCAGGTACATAAGATTTACAAATGGAACAAAGTATCCTGAACAAATTTACAATGAACAATTCTATCAACAAAACCTATACACATTCAGTTAAAGTTACATTAGATACCATTCGTATTGAAAAATATTGGAAAAATACTTTTTTTAAACCTCAAACGCTGCATCACTAGTACATAATATTCTATATCTGCGTTTAACAAGTAATTATTTATCAATCTTTGTTTACCGTAGTGTTTTTAAATTTTAGAATAGCTTGATAAAAGTGGTAAATTAATGTTTTTACCCTTAGTACTAACAACTATCTTTCTAAACCCTTTGATAATGTCAAATACTAAAATATATATATATTTTATATATTGTTCTATATATATATATATATATATATATATATATATATAATACTTCTTCTTTGTAGGTTTTTAGGTCTGCTGGATTTAAATAAATACTCTTTTTTATGGCCTAAATTTTCGCATATATTTTTTTATGCTTGTTCACAGGCTACAACTGTATTAATGCTTTATAAAGGATGAACAAAGATAAGAAAAACTTACAGTGAGGATGGTTGAAATTGACATCAGTGTTTGGAATAAAATAATGTTTTTTATAGAATAAATATTAATGTAAATAGTGAAAGTAAAATGACAGTGTCATTTTTGATAAAAGTTTATTATTTGTTTTTAACGACAGTGTTGGTTTGTGAGTGTATGTGCATGTAGGTGTGTGTGTGTGTGTGTGCATGTGAGGGTGAATGTGTTTGTGTAATTTTGTATGTTTGTGTGCGTGTTTGTGTGTGTGTGTGTGTGTGTGTGTGTGTGTTGTAATAGTGATTTAATTGGAATATGTGTTATCAACAATTGAGTATATATAAATATAAAATAAACAAAAAAGAAAGAAATAAAAAGTGGTTGAGGGTGAAGGGTTTGATTATTATTGAAGGCAAAAGAACTCGCTCTTAAAAATATCGACAACATTTGGATAGAAATTAACAAAAATTGCAACATCCCAAAAAAGACCTTTTTAGAAATTATAGATTTCATCTTCAGCACAAGCTTTTTCTCATATAAATACAAATATTATTGGCAAATATCAGGATGTCCAATGGGTTCAAATATAAGCCCAGTTATAGCAGAAATTGTAATGAATTCACTTCTTGACAATGTCATACCATCTCTTCCTTTTCATTTACCATTTATAAAGAAATTCGTAGATGACATAATAACAGCTGTACCTGAAGACCAAATACATGAAACTTTAGAAATATTCAACAAATACAATCCAAACATACAATTCACCATTGAAATTGAAAATAACAACACAATTCCATTTTAGATATGTTATTAATAAGAAAAACAATTTAATAATTACAGATTGGTATCAAAACCAATGAGTTCCAAACGTTACCTAAATTATAAATCAAATCATCCCTTTAGCATGAAAACAAACTTTATATTAGAATTCAAAACAGGGTCAAAAGGCTATCACACACTTCTCTACATACAAAAAACTTATTACTTTTGGAAAACATATTATTAGATAACAATTATCCAAAAACCTTGATCAAGAAACTTCTATATAATCACAGAACAACACCAACAAAAATAATCACAATACACCAAAATCCAGTACACCCCAAATTTATACACCCATACCATTTATTCAAAATTTAACTACTAAATTAAGCAAAGTATTCAAAAACTTAAATGTCAAAATTGCCAAAAAGAATTTACTGACAATAAGAAATCTACACTCCAAACTTAAAGATGCAACACCAGTCAAACTTCAAAGAAATGCCATCTACAAAATTAACTGTTTAGATTGTGATCAGTGTTACATAGGCCAAACGTCACAAAATATTGGTCAAAGAATTACCCAACACAAAAGTGACATTCGAGTAAAACCAAAAGCTTGTGCATTAACAACTCACACCCTCAACCAAAATCACAAAATGGACTTTTCAAATCCTAAACTATTAAAAGTGGAACACAATCTTTTTAAAAGGACTTTCTTAGAGATGTGCTACATCTATAAAAGCCCAAACAACTTCAACAAAAAAACGGACATTGACAACCTAAGCGTCATATATTCATATTTATTAAAATTTAAACATTAAATGCCTTCAATAATAATCAAACCCTTCACCCTCAACCACTTTTTATTTCTTTCTTTTTTGTTTATTTTATATTTATATATACTCAATTGTTGATAACACATATTCCAATTAAATCACTATTACAACACACACACACACACACACACACACACACACACACACACACACACACACACACAAACACGCACACAAACATACAAAATTACACAAACACATTCACCCTCACATGCACACACACACACACACACCTACATGCACATACACTCACAAACCAACACTGTCGTTAAAAACAAATAATAAACTTTTATCAAAAATGACACTGTCATTTTACTTTCACTATTTACATTAATATTTATTCTATAAAAAACATTATTTTATTCCAAACACTGATGTCAATTTCAACCATCCTCACTGTAAGTTTTCTTATCTTTGTTCATCCTTTATAAAGCGTTAATACAGTTGTAGCCTGTGATCAAGCATAAAAAAATATATGCGAAAATTTAGGCCATAAAAAAGAGTATTTATTTAAATCTAGCAGACCTAAAAACCTACAAAGAAGAAGTATATATATATATAAAATACTCATATTTAGACCAGGGTAGAAAATTAAATAATCACATCAAATAATTTTAATCACCGTGTAGAAGCTTTGGGAAAAGGTACGCGTTATTAAATAAAAGCGTGAAGCATAAAAATTCATTCGTTTTATTAAAAATAAGAAATTTAAATTATTTATAAGACGCTTTATATAAAAAGGAAGCAGTATTAGAAAGGTCTACATGTAATTTAATTATTCCTAGTAAAGAAACAAAGAGAAATTGCGTGCAAAATTTATATTAATTAACTCTCTTTTAAGTAACTGGTATTAAACAAAATGTACAGATAATAATTGAATATTTAATTAGGATTCACTAAAATTTAAAGGGTATTATTTTAATTGAAGTTAATTGAACCGTTAGTAACATATAATATCTATAAAAACTTGAAAAACCCAATAAAATACCATGAAATAAAGCTCTGAGAATTAATAGTATGTTTAAACACCTGCGTATTTTTAAAAAGCTCATTCTGCGTAAATGTTGCAGATAATTAATGGTTATAGAGAATCTTGGAGAAACCGTGGCTTAATAGTCATGGGAAAGCGCGATACGGGGTTATTTAACCCAGATAACAGTCCACATGGACTGAAATAATCGATAATAAAGAATATCAATTTGCACCAATAAGAACAGGGTAGATAGAGACAGATAATATGCGCAAGACCGAGACACATATAGTAAAAAGGCGTGAGAAGAGCAACGTCATGGGGTTGCGATTGGTTGAAAGTAAAAGGAAAAATTTGAGAGGTAAAAATAACATTTCTGTATAAAATTCAATTAGTTATTTCCAGACGTTGCAAGCCGTGTCGAAATTTCTGAGATTTAACTGGGGCGAGTGCAAATTTCGTAAAAATCGCATGCCGGGCAGCGGAATGGGAACATAGCAGGCGAAATTCTTTAGAATTATCCGTTTTGGGGACTCGACCGACAGACAGGCTAACCTCTATATATACCCAGGGGAATATGAACAAGCTCTCTTAGATCTTCGACTTGATTCAACGCGTTAAACAGTGCTTTTTAGTTTTCCGGTTTTGATTAAATAATTTAAACAGTTTGCTCGAATATTTTTGTGATAAAAAACAGTTTGTTCTTTACGTGCTACAATTAATGTACGTTAGTGCACTTAGAGAAGAAGATACAAGGTAATAAAGTTTAGTATCACTGTACCAATTGGTAAAATTTACAACGATAAATAAATACACAAAAGTAGGCAGTTTTGGCGTATATTGGTGAAAGAAGTATGAATTTCTTTGTTATTTTTCGGGGGTATTAATAATTAAATGGTGCATAAACGTGTCTGGATCCACAAGACAAGGTTCAGATATACACAGATGAGTTCCGGAAAAGCCCAGAAACAACTTTAAATAAATGGTGATGGAGAAAATTTTAAAAGCGTTGAGAATCAGAAGCCGTAAATATAACCCAGTTGGAATGGTGTAATTAACAAAGGGACGATGTACATTGAAGCTACGAGTGCAGTAACCTTCAGGTAAATTATACTATTTTGTTCGAACTTTGATATATTGGTGTGTGTTGAATAACTTTATAATTTGTTTATTTAAAATGGACAGTAGTGAAATTGTACTAACAATAATATTTTAATTTTAAGGTGAAATTTGCTTGTTTAAGTAGAAAGGAGTATTTAGTATTGATGTTCTGGATTATGATGAAAATTTGGGTATGTCTTTGAGCTCAATTAGACGAACCTGGTTAATTAACGTAAAGGGGTGGTAGATGCTCCCTTTGTACTCAGACTCCGGTCTGCATATATTGTTATAGTAATTAGTAGGCATCCTACAAGGACTTTAATTCTGGATGCACTTTAAAATGATAATAAATTTAATCTTGAAATTTTCTGATACTGAAATTTATGCTGAATTTTAATTTTGAAACTTTAATGTATTGTGAATATTGATGTAAATAGAGTTAACGTTGTTGTTTGTGGTAGGAATGTGTTTTTTTTTTTTATGAATGAGGATGAAAGTTATCTAGAGGAGCAGCCGAGGCGAATAACAGAAGAAAATCAACAGACCAGGTAATTCAAGAGGTTTCACAGCAATGTATATATATATATATATATATATATATATATATATATAGTAAAAAATAAGATGTATATGTAAATAAACTCTTATAAAGATAATAAGAGCTTAGTTACTATACAAATCGGGCTAATAACAAAACAATAGCATTATTATATTCCAAGGGGAGAAAACATCCACTTACCGGTTTCAGCTTCTTTAAGCTTCGTCAGAGCGGAATAATTTCCAACAATCCTATGAAGCTATTATACTGATATAATGTCGAAGGTATCTTTGTACTATGGCAAAAGTAAATAGTATCGTCATCAAGTGGTGAAACACCAACACTACTAAGCGTGGAAGTAAAAAAATTGATCCTAAACTACATCGTAGTCCTATAGATGGCTATACAAGTATGTCTGGCTTTTCAGATTTGCGGATTTACAGATACATCTTATTTTTTATTGTGTTCTACACAAATTCCTTATTGCGGACTGCAAATAACTTGTCTGTTATATATATATATATATATATATATATATATATATATATATTGCTGTGATATCTCTTATTATTCCCCACGTTTGTGCGTGATTTTTAATTGCTGTGAAATTCCCCTACTGTGGGTGTCATTATAATTAATATGAAATCGATTTACGTTGGGTGTTATTTTTATTTGATATGATAATCTTATTGTGCGACGATAAAGATTGTTTAACCCTTACTCTCTGTACTGTCTAAATAAATTTAAATTAAGCAATCCAAAGATTACACAATATAATGATTGATAATAATATGTACAATATTATATAAATTCAAAATTTAGCCCCTGAATAGAACATTAACATTTATCAAATTTATGATTTCCCGAAAGCCAGCAAAAATACCTTTTTAATTACCTTTAAGTACCTTCGAACGTTCTAAGTTGATTTCCCTGTTTTCAAATTCTCAAATGACCTCTTTGTTGACTCATACAGACATACAATATATAGGAAATATTAAAATTGAAACAGTCTTTAACTAATAAAATATTTAAGATCGCTAACCTGCGTTTTCTTTCCTTTTTACTGGAATTGTCTCAGAGTATCTGTGTTCAGCATTCCTTGCTACACTCATTCTACTTATTACTTGTGGTTTCCCTCGGATTCCATTCCTTTCCATTCCTTTTGTTTAATTGGTCGTATTTTCAGACGTATTTTTATATTTTTCTTTTGGAGGTAATTTTAGAAATATATTGAGATATTTAATTTAGATGTGGGACGATATTGACTTCGATCAGTATCAAGTTATTAAATATTGATTTAGATCAATGTCAGGATAATGATTTAGAGCAGTATCAGGATATTGATTTAGGGCCCTGAATTGTAAAATATTAGAATAAATTTTATTTAATAGTTTAACTTACGTTATGTGTAGATCGGCTATTATTCGTTGCACAAATTTGGCACTTTCAAATTTTTACTTATACTAAATTATAAACTTTTCACTAATTAATACTGTCACGTAAATTTCTACTGCATACTGACGTGATTCTTGCCTTGTTATAGATGAACTAAATGTTTATTCATTCCCATTGTATTTATAAGCCCTCCGATCAATGTTTTTAATTGGTGCGCGTCGCGTGTATATTGATGGTCTCCGCCTATCTCTGTAGAACCTTGGAATTTCTGAAATTCCCTGGTTTCAATTGTTGTACTTTCGTTCTATTCAGCACGTCTACATTCAGTATATCATAGCATCTTTGTAGAATTTTCAAATATCCATTGCAATTCTGCCACGTATTTCTATTTGTCGTTTAAAAGTCCAAAACTTAGCGTATAATTAACCGTCTGGTGTTTATTTGTTATTAAAATATGTTGGTTTTCTAAATAAATGTACTATTTCTAGTCACGTATTTAATGACGTATTAGAATGCATTTTCTTATACATGCGTTGTTATTTTTGACGAAATTATTAAATATCCAGAATGCCAGTTTATCTGTCTTTCCCGATAATATATTTATATTGATGCAATTAGTTGCGTTTAAAACCTTATATTCACTCGTAAATTATACTTAAAACATATTACACAACGTACATATTATTATTTTAGCTAAATGGTATCGGATTATTGCAAAATGAGCTTCTTTGTTATGCATTAAATCAAATATACTATATATACAGTGTGCTCGCAAATGACTTTTCCTAGAATAGTCGATTCACTCCTATAATAGATGGAATTATTTGGTTTTCTTAAAATTAAAATTATTTATATCTATCCTACGACCCCTATGACTTAATCTACCCTTAAACTACTCTCTTATCATAGCATTATATATACAGTTTAAAGAGGTACAAAAGTGTTTGGCGGTCTTCGGAACTTTTTGGGAGACTTCGTAATTTACTTGAGACACAAAGTAAGAATGTACATAATTATGATATGGACACATATACAGTCTGAAGTAGTTCGGAAATCTTTGGAACTCTTCGAAAGGGGTCATGGTAGTGGTGCCTTAAGCCTCGCCAGGTACGTCGCCGAGGAACTCTACGGGGGTACTGTTCAGGAGGTAGAATTTACAGACACACACGGTGTCACTGGTGATGGTGGCTGGGCGACAGGAGCTTCCAACCTATACGTGGTTTACCAATCATTTACGGTAGCAAACTATAGCAGTGTGCCCCAGGTACGGAGGTGAGCGGCCTACTCTTGGACAGCGTTACTTGCGGAAAATAATGAGGCTGTGAAGAGCACTGCTAGCTGAAGTATCATCAGGTTATGTTGAGCACTCCCAGTGCTATGGGGAGCACTAACGAATGTCTTTTGTGAAATTTGAAATTATATTTATACACTTCCATGTCATATGCTGGCTGTGTTGAAAAACGTTAATGATGTGTTTAATCAATAAAATTGTGGGATTCAGTTTTTGTATGTAGAAGAATGTCCAAATATTGTTGGCCAATGAGAGTGCAGGGTTTTGGGTAGCACAAAAAATGAGTTGAAAATTCTTGCGTTCCTTTAGTTTGTTCTGTGTTCAGCTCGTGCATTATAATATAGGTAACACAAATTGTCGTCATCGGTTTCCGTAGCGTAATTGAAAAACGCATAGTCCTAGAAAGACTAAGATTCGGGTTCAAGTCCTGTCCAAGGCGTTATATTTTCCATCTTTCAATTATTAGCTCGATTTAAAATGACCATTTGGGATTTGCATAAAAGTCTAAGTTATTATTTCATCTTATTAAGTGTAATACAATAGTTAGTTGCTAAAAATCTGAGTGTTAACTTGCACTAATCTCTTCAATTTGTCATTAACGCAAGTTACATATACCCCATATCAAGTATATGTATAATTAAATGGAATTATTGAATTTTAAGTTAACTTGCAACATTGTATAATTCAAGGATGGATAATAAAAGGTTAATAGAAGTCTGACAGAAGACATGAGGACGGATGTGAATACATTGTATTCCAGACGCAACGTGACGCTGCAGGTGCAGGTCACAGTAGATTATAAAACCGCAATTATTAAAATTAGATTGTTACTTTGTATTGTATAAATGAATAAAGAAATAAGCAGATATGAGCTCTGCAGATCCCACAAGCAATGTGAGGGGCAGGTACAACATAAATACCCTGGAGAATCCAAAGAGGTCAGTCAGTCTTGAGCCTCACAACTTTAGCATTGTTGGTTGTTCAGGCTACTCGCCCTAATTTAGTTCATTTAATAGTAATTTTAACTCCGAATATTTTTTATACAGTATTTGTAAATTAAATTTCAATTTGTAATTTCTGTGTAAATAAATTTGTTAGAAGAGTTGTTGGAAAAAGACTTTTTAGAGAAGCAGCTACACGGCAACTTTTTCATTCTTAAAGTAGTCAAAGTGAGTAGTACTATACCGGCTGTCAAAAAACACCTATGCAGTTGATGAACTTGTAGGAATTCTACATTTGAAAGGCGGAAGGTTAACCCAAAATAGAAAAATGATTCGTGGTCTACATGACAAAAACAGACTGGGATCATCTAAATTAAATTAATGTTTCACCACTGGTTCTATCTTAGCTGTAAGATGTGTTACTAAAATTACCTGCAATATGGAATAAACGCAAGGTGTAAGTAAATTTCAATCAGGCTTTTATTTCGGCCTTTAATTTTTTAAACGTTGTTAATAACGTAGTTATTCATGTTAATTAAAATTTACGAAATGAAGAATATATTCTGAATAAAATTCGTGTTACTTAAACCTCGCTTCATTAAAAACAAGTAGTTCTATCATATAGTGGTGAAATAATCATTTGCACTTTAGCCTTTTTGCTACTGATACACTGGCATTTCTTTATCGATTAATTTCTTTATGCGTCTAATACGAAGCACGTCAAATATAGCTGTTAATTTAAGTATACTTTTTACTGCTTTATCGCTAAGTAATTATTTTAACGTATGTAAGAAACAGCATTCCCTGACCATCCGGTTTTCTAATTAAATTACAATATAGATTTATATATTTGAAACAATCAGTTATACATGTCGTAATCATCAAGGCGAGTGTTACATGTAAACAAATAACTACAGATAGTCTTCGTTTTAGTTAAAAGCCAGTTATGTTTATAAATTTCTAAACGAACTACGTTAACTGAAGAAAATGTTGGAATAGTTTATAGAAATACATAAACAATTTTTGATACGCCAGAAAAGTTTACCGTCAATGCTCTGATTCTCTAAGAGGAAGTCTGGTAAGCCAATATATTTGTTTCTATTAATCTAAACACCTACTAACGACGATTATAAATTTCCATCTGGTACTAACACGTTTTGAAAATGTAGAAAATGGCAAGTGCTCGCAGTTTCTTAACATAAATCAATCCATTCTGATTATGAAATTACATTACCAATATTCTAGAAGAATTAACATTTTCCAATTTATTGCATCAAACGGTACAAATCATGCCCAGAAAGGTAAATTGTCTTTAAAGACTTCAACTTATGTGGTTTTTCAAAATATTTGTTAACTGTAGTGAAGTTCACCATATGTTTTAATATAATCGCTTGTCAAATTCAAACATTTGTTCTGACATAACGAAGTTTCGTTGTATCGATCTCGTAGTTATTTTGTCCACATGTCAAGCTCCGTGCATTTACAATCTAGAAATTTCTGTAAATTTGGCATCCAAGAGAAAACTATATTTTCGTTATTCTTACACGTTTCACCAGCCTAGCCAATAAACTCTTTTAATTAACTTTGGCATTGTATAATCTAAAATTTAAATTTTTTAAAACCCCTTCATGAGGCTTTTCACTTTAAAAGCTCAAGAATAATCTTTCACTACGTAGTGTCTAGTATTTTGTTTTTGTGCGTTAGCACAAATTTGGTAACATTCATTTGCATTGCAACGAAACTTTTAGATTGTTCTGTAAGGAGCTTTGCAGCTATAGAGATTATGATAAATAAGTGGAAATGTGAATGTTAAAAGATTTAGAAATGTACCTTGTTTATCCTAACTACACTCCAGAATAATATATTCATAATTTCACTCAGGCTAACTTTATACAAATCGACAATGACTTATTATCACCTGACAAGGAAGGATTACTCTCTGTCATCGATATAGAGGGATGCGGTGTAGGTGTTCTATAGCAGATTAACCGAAATATTTGAACTAAGAGAGAACCATAATAAACGTTTCTCAAGATGGCACACAAAAGCAACAACCATTAAAGTAACCGATGAAAAGATATAGTATCATAAGCCGTGAAATGTTTACCACAACGCCCTTGGTTACTGTTCATTTGCCTTACTATCGACACCGTAGCGAAGCCATTATCGAAATCGACTGTCAAAATTTCATGAAACGTGCGCAAAATAACATACGAGGCTAATTCAATTGAAACCCATCTTTGATCGAGGAAAAATTTATTGAGAACTAAATTTACAAATAATTACCACTACGATTAAGGCACATATCCCATTGTTTCGTCAACCTATGTATACCCTGCCTAAAGAAATCTTGTGGCTGCTGTTCAAAGAATTCTTCCATGGCGTTTTGTACTTCTTCGTCCGACTAAAAACGGTTATCTTTTAACGCTCTTTTCAGTGGCCCAAAGCTGTGAAAATCGCAATGCGATAAATCGGGACTATAGGGTGGATGCTCTAATATCCTCAATTTTTTTCGCTGTAGATTTTCTTTCACTACGTTAGCAACATGAGGTCGAGCATTGTCGTGAAACAGAATGACACCACGTGGAAGCTTCCCTGGACGTTTTAGTCTTATTGCTCAATGGAGCTTATTCAAAGTTTTATTATACAGGTTTGCGTTGATATGCACCCGAGGTTCTGTAAATTCTATCAAAAAGGGTCCTTCATGGTCGAAATAAAAATGTCAACATGACCTTACTGGCAGAAGGTTGAACTTCAAACTCTTTGGTGGCGGAGAATTTGCGTGTTTCCATTGCATCGATGACAGCTTACTGATTGGTTCAAAATAATGACACCAAGATTCGTCGCCAGCAATTACTGACGAGAGAAAATCGTTACCACTTTGTCTGTATTCCGTGAGGTGTTGCAAAGATAAGCTTATTCGCAAGCTTTTTTGGTTCTCTAACAAAAGTACAAACTTTGCTGTAGCCTAGGTTGTGTACGATGCTATAAACAGGTCCGATACTCACACCAACATTTTCTGAAATTATTCTGATTGAAACTAGACGATTTTCTCTAATCAAGCCTTCCACACATGCCATATTCCTGTCACTTGATGCAGTACACATTGCACCTGGTCGGAGCTTATCATTCGTCCCTTTGCGTTCATTCTTAAATTTTCGCCACCATTCCTTGACGATTGGATACGCAAAACATGCTTGATTACGTGTGTGAATTTCCAATGGTTGCAAACCTTCAGCACACAGAAATTGAATGATCGCACGCTGACCACATTTAGTCGGATTGTTAACAACAAACGTCATTTCAAAGTCACAATACTTAAAATCGCTGTCAAATATATACGAGAAAAACTGACCAGTGACAAGTTTACAAACACCACTAACGTTGCAAAACGTCAGTTGAGTGATTACAATTGTTTCCAAGGCTAACCTGACCAAAGATAGGTTTCAATTGAACAAACCTCGTATTTACCTAACCTTAAGTCATTTTGGCAATTTATGTACTTAAAAAAATTACAAAGATCCTATATTCCACACAATCTAAACTACGATGATAAAACTGCATTTACCGGCTGCAAAATTGCTGAATTATTTGCTTATCTTTCCAGAATACGATGCGAATGCTAATGTTAATTTTGGTAGTGACTCCGCTAATTATAATCACAACAACAATGCCGAACACGCTTTAAACGCGCGGGTCTACTCTAGCGTCTACGATCACTACACATAAATAAAGGGGCCGGGTGTAGATTGAATACCGCCAATCTTATAAAAACGGTATTGCAACGGAATAACCTACCTTTTATCCAAACCATTCGCCTAGTCATTAGCCACCGGGATTGTTGCATCGCAATGAAAAAAGTGTATGTAATTCCTATATTTAAATCAGGAAACTCCTCAGATATAAAAAGAACTACAGACCAATTTCTATATTATCCGCTATTCCAAAGTTACTTAAAAAATTATCTTTGATATGATATATTTCTCTGAATTCTGCAATTATTCCACAACCGCATGGCTTAATTAAAAGCAGGCCTGTAGACAGTGCCAGATTTACCATAAGGCTAAAACATCTATTAGCCTAGGGCGCCAAATTTTAGGGGGCGGCAAACGTTGGAGTTAAAAAAATTAAATAACAAAATGAAATCTAGACAAATTAAAATCAGATGAAAAATACAATATTTTACATACAAATACATTCATAAACCCTAGACGACGCATCGATCATACCTAGTAATGTGGTAATTTTATTTTATTATTAAGCAAGACAACGCCCTGTTGCATCCACGGTACCTACTGACTGTGGCGCCAGAAACATAAAGATAAATTCATTTTAGTTTGTGAGTATATTAGATATTGTTTACCAACAGTAGAAACAAAAAACGAAAATTATTGTAGATGAAGGGCGGCAAAATATTTCCAGCCTAGGGGCGGCAAAATCGTAAATCCTCCTTTAAGTTTGTAGAAACAAATCCATTATACTATTCTAACTACGACGGCCATTTTTTTTCAACCTCCAATCGCTCCGTGTAGACGCTACGCGGGTAGCAGAAGAAGGGCATGCGCTGTAGGCGACTGCGCAGCTTTTGCCAAACCGAATTAATTGGGGAATACAAATACATTAAACAACAAATTGCCGACCTACACAAACAAATAATCGAAACGAAACTCGAACTAGAACTACATAAAACACAACAAAAGCACACACCGACATTAACGTACGCAAATATCCTAGCACAAAAACCACCCCCGCCCAAAATAAACGCCATAACAAAATCAGTGGCAAATCAAACAGGCACAGTCTTCGTAACATCACGCAAGGGAGAGACAGTACGGGAAATACAAGAAAAATTCACAAAGACCCTGGACCCAACAGTCGACAAAATCACAATTAAATCAATGCGAACCACAAGCAAAGCACTAATCATTGAAACGGACAACGAAAACGAGGCAAACAAAATTATCAACAACGACAAACTGAAACAAATACTAAACTGTGACAAACCACGGAAACGAAACCCTCTTGTAATATTTTACGACATACCGACATACCTTAAAGAAGCAGAAATTAAGAACTTGATATACAACCAAAACTTAGAACGCGAAATGACCAAAGATGAATTCGATAGAGACTTCACAATGAGCTTCAAAACAGGACCACGCGACAAACAAACTGTACATAACGTAGCACAAGTAACGGGAAAGCCAATAAACATAATAACACGTTTAGGGAAAATCTATATTAAATACAGGTGCATTACAGTTAAGGACTACCTAGTAGTTCCTCGTTGCATGCGCTGCCAAGACCTAGGACACGTCGCGAATTACTGTACACACAAACAGGACACTTGTAGACACTGTGGACAAGACGAGGCAAATCATAGAAGAGCAGAATGCCCGAAAAAAGATACACCCCGGCATGCGTTCCCTGCACGAAAAGAAACAAAAAATGCACGCCAGACAGAAAAGACTGTCCAACTTACAAACTAATGTTGGAAAGACTTATCCAGAAAACCGATTATGAATAATACACCAAAAATCAGTATCGAAAGAGAAGGAAACAACTCACGCACCAATAATACAAATACAAGAACTACGACAGTCACCACACATAAGAGACATAAACCACCATCACAACGAGAACGGGACGGAATTAGAGTAGAACGATATAACACTCGCACAATTAGACACACAATAGAAACAGTAGACACGGGGATTACAACGGACATTACAGATGCACCAAAAACAACCGAACAGGTAACACAGACAGAACGCACACAAACAAACAAACTACAAAGACCTACCGAAACAGCGGAACTAACACACCTACTAAGACAAGTCTTTAATCGACGTCAGGAAAACTTCAACACTACCGAGCTGTACAAACAGTTCATAATAATGCTTGGCAGGATCGCTTCCGACTACACCAAAAAATGGCCCGACTGCAAAATACGAACATACCATCCTGATGGCTAAGATACTAAAAATAGGCCAGATTAACGCCATGTACAGCAACACCGTCATGCACGAAATACGCAACATAGCACAACATTACATGTGATATTCCAATGCTCCACCCGAAGGTACTACATTGGCCAGGAAGCGAGTTTTTTTTACCTGAAAAATTTTGAATTTTGCCGAATGTTTGCTGTTAACGTGCGTGACAACACTCACACACGGGACCTCCATTTTACCTCTCATCCGAACGAGGGTGTATTTTTGCGAAAAATGCTCGCCTAACATTTTTCAAGCGGACCGTGTCGGGATTCGAACCCGGGACCTAGGGCGTAGTAGTCACACACATACCACTACGCCACGGAGCCGCCTAACATAGCACAACAGCAAGACTTAGACATAGTACTTATACAGGAACCTTACACGATAAAACGGAAAATCCCCGGAATGCCGGTACGGGCAAGACAAATCGTCATAGGAGAAGTACCAATGACAGCCATAATACTCTTTAACGAGGACATTACTGCAACGACAATACAAAAAAAAACACAGTAACGCACACTGCATCTGCATAGAGATCTCAACTAAGCACACAGGAACTTGGATAATAGCCACGAGCTACTTCCAATTCAGCCATGACCCAGAACCATACATTGAAAACCTTACAAACATAGCACGCACATACAACAACAAAACCTACTAATATCATCAGACGTTAATGGAAAATCTGCACTCTGACACAACGACACAACCAACGAGGGAGAGGAGAAGGTAGAAAATATGAAACAGCAACTACAATTGGAAATACTAAATTGCCCAAACAACCCACACACATACAAGAACAGAGCAGGTGCACAAATAAACATTGACATAACGATCACAAACGGTACAGCACACGGTAAAATTCAGGGATGGCAAGTACACGATGGCATTACAATTAGTGACCACAATCTAATCACATTCAATATACAAACACACATCGAAAAAATTAACAACACAAAAAAAACGAAAAAAAAGAACACAAAAAATGCAGACTGGGACAAGCTACGAAACGAATTCACTCCACCTCCACCAATACAACCAGACGAGAATGTACACGAATACGCCAAAAAACTACGAAACACGATACTAAAAAGTATGAAAAAAGCAATACCACAACAACCCTCGCGACAAAAACTGAAAACAGTACAATGGACAAACGAACTTCAGACACTCAAAACACGAGCCAGGAAAATATACCAAAACTCGACACCACAAGAACGAGAACACAACCTAAACAAATACGGAACATTGAAAAACATATACCAAACGAAACTCATCGAAACAAGAAGAACGACATGTGATACTTTTGTAGAAAGACACCTGCAAGTTGACGCCTGGGGAATTCCCTACAAAATTGTCAAAGATAAGATTAAACCTCCAACAACATACTCGACATTAATCAAACCTGATGGAAACGAAACCACCAACTGGCACGAAAGCGCGACACGCCTTATAGAAACCTTACTGCCACAAGATAACAGAAACGATGAAACACAACAACACGAGGAAAAACGACAGACGGTAATAACACAAAACAACAATAGAATCAGACCCTGGAACAGAAATAAGGATATATCACCCTTCACGGAGGAAGAAATCCTTATGGCTATCTGTACAAGACGAAACAAGAAAGCACCAGGACCGGACGGGATTCTAATTAAAGTACTAAAAGCGCTGAAGTACAAACTAATACCAACGCTGACAAAACTATACAACGAATGTTTGCGACAAACCATCTACCCTAACATATGGAAACAGGCAGAATTAATCATCATTCCGAAAGGGAAGGACAAAGATCCCAAACAACCGGGATCTTACAGACCTATCTGCTTGTTAGACACTATTGGGAAAACATTCGAACGACTCCTACAAAACAAAATTTAAACACACAGACAATCAATAGGCTTACATCCAGGACAATAGGGCTTTCGAAAAGGACGCTCAACAGAGGACGCCATCAGCCACGCACTAAATACTGTTAGAAACTCACAACACGTAATCACTAATCATGATCGAATAGAAGGGGCTTTTAACAACCTCTGGTGGCCCACATTATTTAGTATACTTATAAACAAAAATTACCCACAACAACTATACCATATACTAAGAAGCTACTGTAGAGACACATACGTCACATTACATGGCACACACACACACACACACACACACACACACACACACACACACACACACACACACACACACACACACAATAACGACACATACTAGCAAGGGATGCCCACAGGGTTCTGTCTGCGGCCCCATCTTCTGGGACATTGTTATTGAAAATCTACTGGAGAAACTGGATACTGTTGGAGAGGTGTCGTCTGTAGTGGCGTACGCAGACGACATCTTACTAGCGGTGGAAAGTGACTCCAGGAGGGAACTCGAATCAAACGCAAACAAAGCACTACATACAGTACAGAAATGGTATACAGAAAACAAAATGAGTATTGCCCCACAAAAAACAACCTACATAATCATGAAAGGGACCCTCGCACGAGACCCAAACATAAAACTACACGACTCCAAAATCAAACGAGCAAAATCCACAAAATACCTAGGGGTAATACTCGACGAAAAACAAAATTACGAACAGCACATAAACACCGTATGCACAAACGCCACAGTCACAATGCATACAATAGCGAGCCTAGCACAAAGACAATATAAAATACCACTCCAATGCGCAAGACTTTTTCTCAACAGCGTACTTGCGGCCATGATTTGTCATGCTGCAAGTGTCTGGGCGGATAGGACAAATTATATAAAACCCACATCGAAAGTAAACAGCGCACAACGAACAGCACTCGAAGTCGTTTGCCCAATGATTTGAAGTATTCACGTCGTAATTTAGTTTAATATAAACGTCGGGATCTAGTACATTATTAACGTCGTGATTTGGTTTATTAACGCAGCAGCTTGTTGTTAACGTCGTAATTTGGATTATTACTTGGATATATTGGATATATTACTAGGTTATATAACTTGGAGTATTATTTGGATTAATAACTTGGATATATTACTTGGAGCCCTTAAATTAATAAATTGCACAAATTTTACTTATTAATTAATATTAATTCCAATACGTTTACATCAACTGTAGAATTTTATACACCCTTATACCAGCGCGTACTTTACTGTTTCACTTGAAATTATTGATTTATGTTACTTTCAATTTAGCGTAATAATCTGCTTACAACTTTACATCCGCGCGTCGGTTATGAAATGAATCTCGTTTATAGGCTCCGGTTAGTCTTATAGACAAATTCCTTCCCGATGTTGCCCGCGTTCTCATTGATTGACAGCGCGCTATAGGTTGTTAGTCCGGGGAAAAGGCGTTTCAGTTATGTTTATCTGCAAGGTGTTATATCTGCAACCTGTTGTGTTTTATTAAATGTTGCATTCTATATACGTTCTAAAAGTCATGTATCTCACAACCTTGTAAAGGGACTTATTAAATATTGCATTTTATATACATCCAAATCTGCACGTACATAAGAATTTTAATTTCCATACTTTCTTTACATATGCTTGTTTTATCAAGTCTGGCATTTTATATGCGTTCAAATTTGCACGTACTCCTTCGTTTTTATATTCATGGTTTATCTAATACACTTGTGTTAAATGTTTGCCTATACAAACTGGTATAAATTACATGCGTTTATTGACTTGTTTACCCAAGTATAAAGAAATTTTTAATTAAAAAATTATTTAAAATAACATTCCAAATTACGCTAATTATAAGATCAATGGTTTTGATTTCCAGCCACAATTAGCTGGGAATATGAATTGGCCTTGAAATCAATTTATTATCGATTATTCTAAGCATATAAAGACATAAAAAATATCAACGGTATCGACACCAAATATTTTATTACACAGGCATTAGCCTCGTCTATTTTAATTATAACTATAATATTAATGATAATATAAACCGGATTAGCTACAAACATAGAAACTTCATTATTAAATCTAACTATTATCTCAGCGCTTCTTACTAAAATGGGAATAACCCCGTTCCATTTTTTATTCACAGAAGTAATAGAACAATTAGGTTGAATATATTGTATAATCATAATAACGTGGCAAAGATTAACCCCTATATTTTTTGTGATGTATAATACGGTTCCTCCAATATTTATAGAAATCATTGTTATTTCAGGAATCATTATTAAAAGAATCATGAAGTTTAATCAAACAGCGAAAATTACAAACCTATTCATTAATTATTCACATAAGATGGATAATAAAAAGAATAATGCCTGCACAAACTATTTGATTATACGATGTTTCTATTTATTTATTAATAACAATCAATATCAAATGAATAATAATACAGAATAAAATCTTGATTAATCAGCTCAGAACCAAAAATCTACCCTCCTCAATAAAAATACTATTTTCATTGAACTTTCTTAATCTAAGAGTGTTATTCACCATTTTTAGGATTTTTAGCTAAATGAATAACAATTGAAATACTAGTAAAAAAATATATAATATTCATGACAATAACAATATTAATTTTTACAACTCTAATAATTTCCGTTTATTTAAAAATCATATTATCTTCGCTTAGAAAAATCATTTAAAAACTGGAAAACAACACAAATGAAAATCAAATCATTTATATTTAGCAAATATAACAATATTAACATATTAACCTTACTTTTAATGACAATCATATTCAATTTAACTTAATCCAAAAAGATTTAAGTTAAATCACAAACGATCAACCTTCAAAGTTGAAAATAATTAATTTTAAGCCTTGAAAATTAAATTCGCAATTTAATATCATAATTGACTACAAAACCTAGTGAAAAAATTTAATTCATATATAAATTTACAATTTAACGCCTAAAATTCGGCCATATCAATAAAATGACTATTTTCAACCAAGTACAAAGATATCGGCACTCTATATTTCATTTTTGGCGCATGAGCCGGAATACTAGGAACATCGCTCGAATTATTAATTTGCATAGAATTACGAACTCCTAGAACAATGATTGGAAATGACCAAATATACAACGTTATTGTAACAGCTCTTGCACTAATCATAATCATTTTCATAGTAATACCTGTAATAATTGGAGATCTTGGTAATTGAATAGTTTCCCTAATATTAGGAGCATCTGATATAGCATTTCCTCGAATAAATAATTGAAGATTCTGACTACTTCCTCCATCATTAAGTTTACCGAACACTTGAAGACTAGTTGAAAGAGGGGCCGGAACTTGATGAACAATTTACCCTCCCGTATCATCTAATATCACCCATAGGGGAAGAGCTATTGATTTCGCTATTTTCAAAATTCATCTAGCGGGTCCTTCATTCATCCTAGGTGTCATCAACTTTATTTCAACCATCATTAACATAAAACTAAAAGAATAACTTTCAATCAAATACCTCCTTTTGTATGAGCCGTAAGAATTATAGCAATACTTTTATTATTATCGCTGCCACTAGCAGGAGCCATTACCATACTATTAACAGATCGAAACATTAATACATCCTTCTTTGATCCAACGGTAGGAGGAGATTTAATTTTTTTTTAACATTTATTCTGATTTTTCGGTCATCTAGAAGTATACGTATTAATTTTACCTAGATTTGGCTTAATTTCTTATATCATTATACACGAAAAAGAAAAAAACGAAACATTTGGACACAAGAATAGTTTATGCTATAGCAACAACTGGCATCTTAGGATTTATCGTTTGAGCTCATCACATATTTACAATCAGCATAGACATCGACATACGAGCCTATTTCACATCTGCTGCTATAACCATCGCTGTTCCAAATAGTATTAAAATTTTCAGCTGAATAGCAACAATACACGGGAGACGAATCAATTATTCTCCCTAAATAATATGCGCGTTAGGATTTATTTTCCATTCACAGTTGGAGGTATCACAGCAGTAATTTTAGCTAACTCATCTTTAGATATTATTCTATTAGTATTATTATTATTATTTGTTACAGGCGGAAAAGCTACTAAGTATATATTTTTCAGTAAAATTATAAAATGGGGGCGGCCTGTAAAACAAAAATTAAAGAGGGGTCACCGGCACTAGCTAGCGGAAGGTCGTGGATCATATAGAGGGTTAAAATTTTGCAGAAAGGCTAAATTAATATATAATATACTACAAAAAAAAAATTGGCACTTACCTTTCATAAATATTGTGGCTTAATGACAATTACCAAGGGCGCCAGACAAGTCGAGAATGTCCAAATGTTCGTGCAAAACCTTGAGAGACTTGTCATCCCAAGGAGGACAATTATTTCTTTTAATCAATTCCTAACTTTTTGACTACTTATGCAACTTTCATGATCAAAAAATTAAAAAAACTATTGACTTAATCAACAGCAAACAAAACTATTTAATTAACAGAACAATAAACGTGAACCTCTTACATTCGGAAATTTATTGATTTTAATTTAGATCAAATGGTTGATATGGAATTATTATAATTTTACGTACATAAGTAATTCCCAAACATTTTATATGGAAGAAAACTTATACTATAAATTTTACACTAAATTAATCCTATGGTTTTGGCCAAAACGTCCTAACAAATAAATTAACTAAAAATTGGTCATGCTAACTTAAATATAAAAACTTACTTTCTAAAAATCGTCCTTTGTTTGATGGCTTGCCTCCCAACGCAGAACAGCTCTTAAATTGGGGAGAAAATCCCGTTTGTTGCTCTTGTTTCTTGCAATTATAAAATAATTGAATGGCACACGAACCCGTTACTTTATATCAATGATAAATCCGCGAACACACGAGCGTAACCCTCGCGAACTGGAAGAGTTAATTACTCCTTTCCAATTTCACTATCGTGATACTAAGTAATACTAAGTGCAATATCATATCTGTGTTTCCGGAGAATGCTACCCGCAAACTTCTCTGACTTTCTATCTTTTTACAACAAACAACCCCATTAGAATCTCCGTCTTTTGGCTAAAGCTTTAAGCTATATAGATTAATTCCTACTCTAACCATTATTTACGTCATATTTCTGTTATCCAATGACTTAACAGAACCTCCCAAAAACAAGATTTCATAAATCCAAATCCAACCCCTTTAGAGATGAGGGTCACGGAAGCAATTATTTTTCTAATAGTATAACTATGTTGTATCTTCTTGGAATTTTTAATTACTGAATTGTGTACCATACCTGTTGGCGACAGTGGTCTGCCATTAACAAAAGATTTGTTAACCTACTTCAGCCGAAATGGATTTTAAATACAATGGATGTCTCCAGACTACTTAAAATTACTTGCAATCTTTGAACAAATAAAATTCGAAATAGTTTGGCTATTTATAATGTTTCGTTTTCTATAACCCGCTGTCAATCAACGAAAATATTAAGAAGATTAAGTTTTACCACTGAAAATTGCTTTTCTTTGTTTACGTTAAAAGGTACTATGCCATTTAATTTTATTAGATTTGTCAATCTATAATCGACATAAGCTTTAAAAGGGTTTTGTATTCGGATTTGTAAGGTAGGACCATTAAATTAAGATGTCTGCCGCTGGAATTTACAATATTTAAGCCTTAAGTTATTTCTAAACTTGGTCTTTATTATAAGGGATACCAACTAAAATATAAAATTAATTTATTATGGAATGTTTCCTATAAGTTATGCAAGTTATTGAAATTTAATTAATCAATGAATCTGTTTATAAGATAACATTTCAAAATAATGTTACATATTATTATTATTATTATGTAGTATCCATAGGCGCAGTTTTTGCTATTATAGGATATATTGTTCACTGATTTCCCTTATTTAAGGAATCAACATAAATAATAAATTATTAAAATCCAATTTTTAACTATATTCGCATAAGTCAACATAACATTTTTTCCTCAATATTTTCTAGGATTAAGAAGAATACCACGACAATAGTTTAATTATCTAGATGCTTACACACCATGAAATATTCTTTCATCAATAGGATCAGTAATCTCAATTATAAGAGTGATTATATTTATTTACATTTTATGAAAAAGATTCATAACTGAAAAATCAATTATAGAAACCCATATAAAAACATCAATAGAATGATTACAAAAACTCTTGCCATCAGAGCACTCATATAACGAATTATCAATTTTAATGAAATTCTAATGTGGGGATTTTCTTATAAATTAATAATTTCTTTGGAATGATTACTTTAACTAAGATCGATAAGGGATAAATTCGCCTTCCATAGAACAGCTGATTTTTTTCACGATTATAGGATAATAATTCTAATCGCCATTCTTATTATAGTAGCATCAATAATAATTATAACAACATTCAGAAAATGCAATTATAAAAAACTAATAGAAGACCAATTAATCGAATCCATTTCAACAATCATTTTGCTATTGCACTAGTATTTATCTCAATTCCATCTCTAACTTTAATATATTTATTTGATGAAATTAGTTCTCCTATCATGTCTGTTAAAACAATAGGACATTAATGATACTGAAAATATGAATTTTCAGGTTTCCTTAAAAAATAACTAATTTCATATATGGAAAACAATAAAAAATATAATTTTTGCTTAGTAGACGTAGATAACCAATTAATCGTACCATTCAAATCGAAAACCCGAATAATATTTTCATCGTGAATATTGATTTAATGTCTAATGTTTCAATACAAAACCCACTACCGTATTATAATACTGCAGGTTTCAGTAGTTGAATCATGTACAACTGAAAAATATTTTAACCTATTGTTGAAATATATCAAATGTATATAGCAGAGGTACTATTTTAAACATTAAATAATATAGTTATAGAAAAAAAGGTATTTAAAGACAACACAGGAATAACAATTGCTGAGCTCATCGCAGATAAGCTTGTGCAACATTTGCTTAACATATTTACAACTCTGGAAAATAAGCGTTTGCGTAACACAGAAGACTTACAGAACACTTTACTTTTACTATCTCGCTTAGAAAGAGGTAATTAAATTTATTAACCTTCCAGCACTGCACAGCATCTTCACTTGTTTCTTCAATAAAATCTTCGAGATATAGTCGAAGCTAAGGTATTACTATGTACAACATCTACATTTCTAATATGATTAATTTTTTCGATCGACATTTGACATAAAATTTGTAAGCTTAAAAGTTTTGTACAGATCGTACTTTGACGATGATGCACGATGATGCACTAAAATATTTTTCTCCACTAACAATACTGGTTGCACTTGCAGAAGACCTAAAATTTTACATAATTCCAGAACGATAGTGAAACTAGCTACCAAAAGTAGCGGCCGATTATAAAAGCAGTGATTGTGCACCAGCCACACTCTACAGTATAGCATACTCTAATGTATAAAGACATATTTAACTTTTAGCTACGATAGCTATTGAGGAGTGCCTAATTATTGTAGTTATAGTGAAATTCTGCCAATACAACATGATGTCGCTAAAGTCAGGCTAAATGATGATTCGTAGAAGCACTCATAAATTGCTACTCGAGAATGTAGCTTGCATTGTGCGCATTTCAACCAAGCAAAATAATGTTCCAAATGGTTCACAGAATCCATAAATAATAGCGCAGCTAAATACCAAGGCGTAGGAATACCGAAAAATGCTCCGACGATGTAGCTTGCATTGTGCGAATTTCTACCAAGTAAAATAATGTTCCAAATGGTTCACAGTATCCATAAATAATAGAGCAGTCGAATGTTGAGGACTAGGGATACCAAAAAATGTTCCGTGGATGTAGCTTGCATTGTGCGAATTTCAACCAAGCAAGATTACGTTCCAAATGGTTTACAGGATGCCTAAATAATAGAGCGGCCAAATGCTGAGACGTAGGGATTCCGAAAAATGGCCCGAGGATGTAGCTTGCGTTGTGCGAATTTCAATCGATCAGAATAATGTTCCACATGGTTCACAGTATCCATAACTAATAGAGCAGTCAAATGCTGAGGCGTAGGGATATCGAAAAATCGCCCGACGGATATAGCTTGCATTGTGCGAATTTTAACCAAGCAAAATAATGTTCCAAATGGTTCACAGTATTTATAAATAATAGAGCGGTCAAATGCTGAGGCGTAGGGATACCGAGAAATGTCCAGAGGATGTAGCTTGCGTTGTGCGAATTTCAATCAAGCAAAATAATGTTCCACATGGTTCACAGTATCCATAAATAATAGAACAGTCAAATGCTGAGGCGTAAGGATACCAAAAAATCGCCCGACGATGTAGCTTGCACTGTGCGAATTTTAACCAAGCAAAATAATGTTCTAAATGGTTCACAGTATTTATAAACAATAGAGCGGCCAAATGCTGAGGCGTAGGGATACCGAAAAATGGCCCGAGGATGTAGCTTACATTGTGCGAATTTCAATCAAGCAAAATAATGTTTCAAACGGTACACAGTATCCATAAATAATAGAGCAGCCAAATGCTGAGGCGTTGAAATACCAAAAAATGGCCCGAGGATGTAGCTTGTATTGTGTAAATTTCAATCAAGCAAAATAATTTTCCAAATGGTTCACAGTATCCATAAATACTAAGTCAGCCAAATGCTGAGGCGTAGGGATGCCAAAAAATGGCCCGACGATGTAGCTTGCATTGTGTGAATTACAACCAAGCAAATTGATGTCCCAAATGGTTTATAGTATCTATAAATAATAGAGCGGCCAAATGCTGAGGCGTAGGATACCGAAAAATGCCCCGGGAATGTAGCTTGCATTGTGCGAATTTCAACTAAGCAAAATAATGTTCCAAACGGTACACAGTATCCATAAATAATAGAGCAGCCAAATGCTGAGGCATAGGGATACTGAAAAATGGGCCGAGGATGTAGCTTGCATTGTGCGAATTTTAATCAAGCAAAATAATTTTCCAAATTAATGTCCCAAATGGTTCACAGTATTTATAAATAATAGAGCGGCCAAATGCGGAGGCGTACGGATACCGAAAAATGTCCCGAGGATGTAGCTTGCATTGTGCGAATTTCAACCAAGCAAAATAATGTTCCAAATGGTTCACAGTATCCATAAATAATAGAGCAGCCAAATGCTGAGGCGCAGAGATACTGAAAAATGTCCCGAGGATGTAGCTTGCGTTGTGCGAATTTCAATCAACCAAAATAATGTTCCACATGGTTCACAGTATTCATAAATAATAGAACAGTCAAATGCCGAGGCGTAGTGATACCGAAAAATCGCCCGACGATGTAGCTTGCATTGCGCGAATTTCAACCAAACAAAATAATATTCCAAATGGTTCACAGTATTTATAAATAATAGAGCGGCCAATGCTGAGGCGTAGGGATACCGAAAAATGGCCAGAGGATGTAGCTTACATTGTGCGAATTTCAATCAAGCAAAATAATGTTCCAAATGGTTCACAGTATCCATAAATAATAGAGCAGCCAAATGCTGAGGCGCAGGGATACTGAAAAATGTCCCGAGGATGTAGCTTGCGTTGTGCGAATTTCAATCAACCAAAATAATGTTCCACATGGTTCACAGTATTCATAAATAATAGAACAGGCAAATGCCGAGGCGTAGGGATACCGAAAAATCGCCCGACGATGTAGCTTGCATTGCGCGAATTTCAACCAAGCAAAATAATTTTTCAAATGGTTCACAGTATCCATAAATACTAAGTCAGCCAAATGCTGAGGCGTAGGAATACCGAAAAATGGCCCGACGATGTAGCTTGCATTGTGCGAATTTCAACCAAGCAAATTAATGTCCCAAATGGTTTACAGTGTCTATTAATAATAGAGCGGCCAAATGCTGAGGCGTAGGGATACCGAAATGTGTCCTGGGGATGTAGCTAACGTAGTGCAAATTTCAGCTAAGCAAAATAATGTTCCAAACGGTACACAGTATCCATAAATAATAGAGCAGCCAAATGCTGAGGCGTAGGGATACCGAAAAATGGCACGAGGATGTAGCTTGCATTGTGCGAATTTCAATCAAGGAAAATAATTTTCCAAATGGTTCACAGTATCCATAAATACTAAGTCAGCCAAATGCTGAGGAGTAGGGATACCGAAAAATGGCCAGACGATGTAGCTTGCATTGTGCGAATTCCAAGCAAGCAAATTAATGTCCCCAAATGGTTTACAGTGTCTATAAATAATAGAGCGGCCAAATGCTGAGGCGTAGGGATACCGAAATATGCCCCGGGGATGTAGCTTGCATTGTGCGAATTTCAATCAAGCAAAATAATGTTTCAAACGGTACACAGTATTCATAAATAATAGAGCAGCCAAATGCTGAGGCGTAGGGATACCAAAAAATGGCCCGAGGATGTAGCTTGCATTGTGCGAATTTCAATCAAGCGAAATAATTTTCCAAATGGTTTACAGTATCCATAAATACTAAGTCAGCCAAATGCTGAGGCGTATAGATACCAAAATATGGCCCGACGATGTAGCTTGCATTGTGCGAATATCAACCAAGCAAATTAATGTACCAAATGGTTTACAGTGTCTATAAATAATAGAGCAACCAAATGCTGAGGCGTAGGGATACCGAAATATGCCCCGGGGATGTAGCTTGCATTGTGCGAATTTTAACTACGCAAAATAATGTTCCAAACGGTACACAGTATCCATAAATAATAGAGCAGCCAAATTCTGAGGCGTAGGGATACCGAAAAATGGCCCGAGGATGTAGCTTGCATTGTGCGAATTTTAACCAAGCAAAATAATGTTCTAAACGGTACACAGTATCCATAAATAATAGAGCAGCCAAATGCTGAGGCGTTGGAATACCGAAAATGGCCCGAGGAAGTAGCTTGCATTGTGCGAATTTCAACAAAGCAAAATAATGTTTCAAATGGTTTACAGTATCCATAAATAATAAAGCAGCTAAATGCTGAGGCGCAGCGATACTGAAAAATGTCTCGAGGATGTAGCTTGCGTTGTGCGAATTACAACAAAGTATAATAATGTTCCAAAGGTATACAGTATCCATAAATAATAGACCAGCCAAATGGAGGATGTAGCTTGCATTATGTGAATTTCAATCAAGCAAAATAATGTTCCAAATGGTTCATGGTATCCATAAATTATAGAGCAGCCAAATGATAAAGCGCAGGGATACCGCAAAATATCCCGAGGATGTAGCTTACGTTGTGCGAATTTTAACCAAGTAAAATAATGTTCCAAATGGTGCACAGTATGCCTAAATAATAGAGTATCCAAATGCTGAGGCGTAGGGATTACGAAAAATGGCATGAGAACGTAGCTTGAATTGTGCAAATTTCAACCAAGCAAAATAATGTTCCAGATGGTACACAGTATCCATAAATAATAAAGCGGCCAAATAGTGAGGCGTAGGGATCCCTAAAAATGTCCCGAGGATGTAGCTTGCATTGTGCGAATATCAACCAAGTAAAATAATGTTCCAAATGGTACACAGTATCCATAAATAAAAGACCTGATATTTTTCGGTATCCCTACGCCTCAGCATTTGGCTACTTTATTATTTATAGATATTTTGTACTATTTGGAACATTATTTTTCTTGGTTGAAATTCGCACAACGCTAGCTACATCCTTGGGATATTTTTCGGTATCCCTACCCCTCACCATTTAGCTGCGCTATTATTTATGGATACTGTGAACCAATTGGAACATTATTTTACTTTTGTTGAAATTCGCACAACGCAAGCTAAATTCTCGGTATATTTTTCGGTATCCCTACGCCTCAGCATTTAGCTGCGCTACAATTGATGAATACTTTGGACCATTTGGAACATTATATTCCTTGGTTGAAATTAGCGCAAGCAAGCTACGTCCTCGGGCCATTTGTCGGTGTCCCTACGCCTCAGCATTTGGCTGATCTATTATTTATGGATACTGTGTACCATTTGGAACATTATTTTAGTTAGTTGAAATTCGTACAACGCAAGCTACATCCTCGGGATATTTTTCGATATCCCTACGCCTCAACATTTAGCTGCACTATTATTTATGGATACTGTGAATTATTTGGAACATTATTTTACTTGGTTGGAATTCGCACTATGCAAGCTACATCATCGGGATATTGTACGGTATCCCTGCGCCTTAGCATTTGGCTGCTCTATTATTTGTGGATACTGTGAACCATTTGGAGCATTATTTTACTTGGTTGAAATTCGCACAACGCCAGCTACATCCTCGGGATATTTTTCGGTATCCCTACGCCTAAACATTTGGCTGCTTTATTATTTGTGGATACTGTGAACCATTTGGAAAATTATTTTACTTGGTAGAAATTCGCACAACGCCAGCTACATCCTCGGGACATTTTTCGGTATCCCTACGCCCCAAAATTTGGCTAATCTATTATTTATGGATACTGTGTACCATTTGGAACATTATTTTAGTTGGTTGAAATTCGCACAACGCAAGCTACATCCTCGGGATATTTCTCGGTATTCCTACGCCTCAGCATTTAGCTGCGCTATTATTTATGGATGCTGTGAACCTTTTGGAACATTATTTTACTTGATTGAATTTGCACAATGCAAGCTACTTCCTCGGGACATTTTTCGGTATTCGTATGCCTCAGCATTTAGCTGCGCTATTATTTATGGATACTGTGTACCATTTGGAACATTTTTTTACTTGGTTCAAATTCGCACAACGCAAGCTATATTCTCGGGATATTTTTCGGTATCCCTACGCCTCAGCATTTGGCTGCTCTATTATTTGTCGATATTGTGAACCATTTGAAACATTATTTTACTTGGTTAAAATTCGCATATTACAAGCTACACCCTCGGGCCATTATTCGGTATTCCTACGCCTCAGCATTTGACTGATCTATTACTTATTAATACTGTGTACCATTTGGAACATTATTTTACTTGGTTGAAATTCGCACAACGCAAGCTACATCCTCGAGATATTTTTGGTATCCCTACGCCTCAGCATTTGGCTGCTCTATTATTTATGGATAGTGTAATCCATTTGGAACATTATTTTGCTTGGTTGAAATGCGCACAATGCTAGCTACATTCTCGAGTAGCAATTTATGAGTGCCCCTACGAATCATCATTTATCGTGTCTTTAGCGACATCATGTTGTATTGGCAGAATTTCACTATAACTACAATAATTAGGCGTTCTTCAATTGCTATCGTAGTTATAAGTGATGTCTGTGTACATTAGTAGGGTAAAATCAAGAAACCCACTACCGCATTTGCTCCCAAAACCCACATTTGCTCCCACATTTACATGTAAATCCCCATAAGGAGGAAATGAGGAGGAGTGACTCTCTCCTTGCTCTCCTCCTTGCTCAGACACCCCCCCCCCCAACCATTTTGATTACGTCACACCCGCATTCTTTCCACCCGCGAGATAAATCTTTTTCCACATTTCCACCCACGAGATAAATGTACATTGTTTGGTATCAATTAATATTAGATTTTTCTCAGCTACCCAAATCTCTTTAAATTTTTCTGATTGCATCATCCCCAAGGTAGCTACCCCAATTTTAAGATTTTTTTACCGCTAACATTCTGAACCAAATAGTTTTCTTCGTCTAACCAATGCATCTTTCGAGATAAACCTATCTTGTTTGGTATCAATTAATATTAGATTTTTCTCAGCTACCCGAATCTTTAGGAATTTTCCAGATAGCACCATCCTCCAGGGAGCTACCCTCATTTTAAGATTTCTTACCTGTTGCGACTTTTGAGCGTTCTTTTAAATTTTTTTAGTCATGCGATACATCTTGTTAGTCTAAAATTTTATGTAGAATCCAAATCTTGAAACAGATTTAAAATCGAACCACCCCTTACCATTTTACACACACCCTCTAAATTTTAAATTTCCTGCAGCTCATACATAAAAGAAAATCTAAAAACAATTCTTAAAACTTTTTATTACAAACAATTTTTACTAATACAGTTTAAATTTTGTAAACCACATTTCTAAATACATATTCACAATTTTTTATTCTTAACCTAGAACTTGTCATATCGGGTCATACTTATTAATATTTATTTCTAAATAGAGCACCTTTTCCAAAGACCAACCGGACCCACATGTTTCAAATTCCTCTGATTTTGTTCTTATGGTTTCGCTTAAGACCTCGTACATATTTTCCAGATTACTAGAAGACGTTATAACCACATTTTTTGTGTTAAAGGATTTCACATCGGTAGTCTCTTTCTCCATTTTGGTGTAAACGCCGTAGAGTTCGCAATAGACTTTTACTGCTGTATGTTGTATTCTTTTTTCATTAATTAATCGAATAAATCGCTCTTTCTGCTTCCAAAGAAACTCGGGCACTCCATCCTCGACACTGGCGTTCTTTATGCGATAGCTAGCCATACGGTTGTTAAACGCAGTGCTAACCATTTCTACACCATCGTCGCTAGTAGCGGTAACTGATGCATTTTTATGTCTGTTGCTCCTTAAGTGTGCGGCATACGTAGTTTTTTCCATTTCGAAATCGCATACTTTACACATAATTCGTGATTGTTTCGTACAAGACCCTGTAACAGCTGGCGGAGCTGAACGTTTACGGTTTAATGACATACCATGCTGTTTTTCCCTGTGTCGCTGTAAGTTGTCCATTCTCGTAAAAGCGATACCGCAAGACCCACAGTTAAAGAACTTTGCTGCTGACGGATGTATAAGCTTAACCCTGGACGATGTTACACCACGACATTTGTTCTGGTGCCGTTTGAGAGCATTTTTCCAGGTATAGGAAGCACCGCAAGAGTTGCACTTAAAAACGTTTGCAGGTACCATTTTAATACAAAACAAAATCCGCACTATAAGACTTGACTTGTAAGCGAACTAACTTATAACTAAAGAGTTTACTCTTGCGCACCTGCTTTATGTACCCTATAGAATGCAAACCGAAGGTTTCCGAAGACACCCGAACGATGTTGAGGATTCAGCGGGGGCTAAATGACGTCATAATCCTTGCTGCTCGTCCAATACATTTAGCGCCAATGCATGCACCTGGTTCGCATCGTCGATGGTGCGAATGCCGTTAGTAGAAACATCGGAAACGTCTTCCATGTTATACGGATTGCGTGCATATTAAAAATCCAAAGGGTGGTAGCACACGCACACAAGTTGTATGCAATTCGTGCTGTAGAAGATGCAGTGCTACTATAACCAAAACACTTTAAACTATTACTAAGGAAATACCAACTTGTTGTCTACAGGATACTTACTAATAAAACAATTTAATTTTAAATAACTTTTACGTCATACTTTAGGAAATGGTAGGCTTGAATATTTTCCAAATGAATCACCAAGTGAAAGTATATGCTTAGCAGTATTAAAATTAACCATTAATTTCCCATTTTTACGACCGTGGTTAATTATAGATTAAAATTTAATTTGTGCACGTTCGACCTTCTCGTAAACTAACATATTTTATAGCAACAATGTGTTGTATAATACATGCATACCCCTTCGCCGCGCTACTGCTATTCTTGTAATTGCTAGAAAAAGTCACTCTCCTTTTTACTGTTAGGACTGGGCAAAGCACCATTTTTATACTTTCTATAGCACATCGCGCACTTTTCGTCTGATAATTATGCTTCTGTAGGCTTTTACACTTTCGCATAGCGGTCGGCCGCACGTAATGATTTCTAGAACCGGTAAGTACTCGATATCGCCCAAATAGAGAATTAGATGCTCGATGTCTGTCAACTTCCAATTCCCTCGTAAAAAGTAGAAAAAACTCAGTCAATCATCCATTAAACTTCGACCCGCTCCTGTTCTGATAATTTACAAACATTTTTCAAACGACAATGAGCCGAGAATTTTTAAACCTCCGAGGGATCTTTAAGTCGTGATCAATTACACATCCGAGCTACGCGTAAACTAACATATTTTGTAGCAACTGTATAATACATTGCATACCCCTTCTCTGCGCTACTGCTATTTTTGTAGTTGCTTGGAAAAGTCAGTCGCCCTTTTTACTGCTAGGGCCGCTAAAAAGCACCATTCTATACTTTCTTTATAAGTGTAGCACATCGCACACTTTTTTGGTCGGATAATTAAATTTTTGTTTATGTAGGCCTTTACACTTTCGCTTATTTAAACATCTAATACGATTGATTAACCACTTTCGATTATTCTAACGGAGACCACCATACGCACCGTTCTTTTTGATTCCAACGATCCTATGGGCTTCCACGCACTAACACCTGACGTATCTTTCCTACTATTTGTTAAACAAAAACTACCGGTATTGCCATTGTGGACGTAAGCAGATGTTTGTGGATGTGTACGAGAGTATGTAACCATATACATTAACCAGTCTAAGCTATTTTATTTAGTCCACGAAAACTACTATTTTCTAAACCACAATTAATAATCGCCTTTATAGGTTTAACATTTCTACCATTGCCCAATGACTGGTGCTACGTACATGAAAACTTTAATTTCTTATTGGAGAATTCTTATTCTCCCACGCACTGCAGCGTAGTTGCATGCCCACCCCTTTTGGGAATATATGCTCGTTATAGGTTGTAGCACCCGCGGTTTTACTTAACTACACTTCGTGAGACCCCTTTAATCTTTTTAATCGTATCTTTCTCGCTTACAATACACTCGGACTTAGCCCTACTACCAACAAATTCTAATACTGGTTCCCCATTAAATACGTCTTTAATTTTCCCTACAACTTTTTTGTTGACAAGTGTTATATTGTATTTATTATACGCGGGGTAGTCACTCTTTTAAGATAAATATATTTTGCTAGGTATCAACTAATATTAAATTTTTCTAGGGACCCCAAATCTGTAAACAGATTTTAAATAGGACCACCCCATACAAAGTTATGCGTTTTAAAGACCCAAATCACTAATTTTTGCTCATCTTTATTTAACACCATTTTTAAAACCTTTTTCGCTACCCAAGACATATGCCTTAGCCAACCATCTCCCGAGAAATCTAAAACCGCCGTGTCCCGCGAATACCACGTGGAGATAACACGTATACTCTGTCAACCAGGATAGAAGCCGAAAGGATTTGGAAGGTGGGAGAAGAACTTAAAATTATGGAATCTTAAAACTAATATATACAAATATAACAACTATCTTATATCTTTACACCCCATGCGTAGATTGTTGTACTATTAGGAATGATGTACCTTTTGTCATCTTCCCTCGATAAACTAATTTTATTAATAAACTGCGTATGCAAATCGTATTCTTTTACCCCGGATATATACGCAGGCAAGTACTCGATACCATCCAAATAAAGAATTGGATGCTTGGTGACTGTTAACATCCGCTTCCCTCGTGTACGCCCAGTCACATCCCAACCCACGCGCACCCCTGCGCGCGCGCACCCCTGCCCATGCGCGCCCCTGCGCGTGCGCACCCCTGCCCATGCGCGCTGCCCATGCGCACCCCTCTCTGTGTGACTGCTATTTCGGGGTAACGTCACAGCCTTTTATAAATAAAGAACAATGTTATATACTATTATAAAATGTTTATTCTGACATTACACATACCAAAATTTAAAAATATTTAATGCCAAGCATGGGGTCATTTAAACTTAATTTGAATACAAAGTTATACACAGAAGACAGTCCTTTCTTTATGTTTGTTTGCAGTGGTTTTAATTTTATCTAATTTTATTCGCAGCTTAAAATTTAAATCGATACCCAAGTCTTCTATCTCCTTTTCTAACCAATAGTTTGATACATAGAGACCGTCTAGGTTTTCGAATTGTAAAATGTACCGAAGTTTGCCTCTATATTTAAAGTCTTTGATTCCGCCGACAAAATTAATAGGTTAGATCAGCGCCGCGGCGCTGACCTAACCTATTAATTTTTCCTTTTATCTAACCTAGGTCCGCACTTGGTTTTTAATGGAAAAACTCATTAAAAAGCAATTAGTGCTAATGGGTTTTTAATGAGAAAACTCATTAAAAAGCAATTAGGTCATATGGTCATGCGGTCATATGGTCATGTGGTCATGTGGTCATATAATCATGTGGTCATATGGTCATGTGGTCATATGGTCATGTGGTCATGTGGTCATATGGTCATGTGGTCATGTGGTCATATGGTCATGTGGTCATGTGGTCATATGGTCATATGGTCATGTGGTTATGTGAGCAGGGAGATTAAATTTGATATATAAGGAACCTATATATATCCGGACATATGTTGATGCGCAACCCTGCCGACCTAGGTCGGATAACAAAACAGTTCCTAAACCAGAGAATGTAAGCGATATGGCGGTGTCCGACATATTCGACTATTTTCGGTAATATACGCCCCACTCTGTAGGATACATAAGAGAACAAATTTTCGTATTCAATTTAGTATTCGATAGTAGCTAGAACGGTAAACATGAGCGTCTCCAAGGTGATTAACGTTTCTCAACTTCTTGGGAATAAAGTGAAACCGACAAATGAGCGATTTGGATTATGGCTGTTGACAGAAAATATGTGCAACAATAATCTGGTAACAGATATTGGTAATATTTGTTATGTCGAAGGCGAACAGATGCTGACTGGTGGACTACACACACCAATTACAGAACCATTTTGTGACAATATAATGTTGGTTAAAATTTGCGACTTTTCTGACGCCGAGCAAACATCTGCAAGCAAAAGGATGTTTATCCTAAAAAAAGAAATTTGTGGTGCATTTAACGGCTATCTACGAAGAAAGTTTGACCGATTTGTTTCCGCTAGGCATGGTGTTAAAGCTAAGCTCCCGTTTTCTCTGGAAAGCACTAACAAGATGGGTCAGAAAGTAAAAGAAATGATCGAAAAGAAGACCTCGAATGCATTAATAAAAATTCCAAAATCCTATATGTGTTCCATACAAAGTGGATGTAGCAGATGTTAAGTTGGAAACTTTATTGGAGGAACTACCAGATATATTAGACGAACTCGAAAAAGATTATTTCTATCTTTTTGACATGGATGTAACCCAAGATTTTGCGGGTATATTTAGCAAGATGGAAATGTGTAATTATTTAACTACAAACCATAACTTTTGCTATAAGGGCGAATACGAAGAAAATGTAATATTATAGTTGACAACGATAAAACTGTAGGAATTGATTGTTTAACATGGCTAACAACCAATGCAAGAATTAAGATATACAACAAATTTGTGTGTCAGATAACAAGTCCTGGTGTTAATAAACAACTTGGCAATCATATACTAGATTTTTACGTTGTCCAGATGTACGTTTAAGGAAACATTTGCGTCTACTTTGGCTAAAGAACATGGTATTACGCGATTGGAAGCGACAATATACAATTGTGCAATTGGAAGCTATGTCAGTGCGGAACGGGTGTATAATCCCTTAAAAGACTGTTCAACGTTATTGGAAGATAGTAAGTTATACTTCCTAAAGGCGCCAATGTACTCGGTACCACTTGCCAAAATGTGGAGTAAGCTATCGGACAAGCTACAAAATAGCTGCTGTTTAGTGTATAATAACCTGCTACAGTACGTGTATTGGGGGAATGGCAATACAAAGAAATTGACAGGCTTGCAAATTAAGTTGTCCAAAAAACCAGAGGAAAAGGAAAAATTGATAAAGTATGTGCTTTCGGCTTTTAGTTTTAACTATTTACCTGTAAATTATTTGGAGATAGTAGAGGAAGATGTCCAAGATAAAATAAAATCTTACACAAGTGCTATATTAAAGCAGGTAGTACATATTTTACACAATCTGCCACACCATATTCTACAATTCCAAAAGAAATAGTAATTTCGGACTTGGGATTGATAGATACGCCTAACATTCGTCCAGAGGTTGTACGACAACGCGTAAATATTGGTAGTAAACTCTATCCGTTTACGCTAAAGGAAATTGCCCCATTATGTATACCATACGCTGTAAGTGGGAGGAAAAGACAACTGGAATTAGAGGAAATGGATGCAAAAAGGCGAAAATTGGACTACATGGAAAACACTGCGACAATACGCGATCAATACAAAGATGTGTTAGACAAAGAACATCTTATTAGAGAAAATGAGGAAGAATTAAAAGATTATTTTATGTGCCTATGGACTGACTTAGATACATCTGGTTTCTACAAGTTGTATGCATTTGTGGTTAGTAAAAAAGACTCTTTTAGTTATGTAGGCGTCCTTGCGGAAAAGGATGGTACTAAATCCGTATATTTTTTAAAAGGTTATTCTAAAAACGTATTTATCAAAATGGCAGATAACAAAGACAAACTAAGGAATGCGGGTTTCATAATCTTTGCGTACACCACACGCAAAGGGGGTCCGTTAAACATTGTATATTTGCCTAGTAAAGAACCTTTTGGATCATTTAAAACCGAGGGTCTTACAACCTATAACAACCATATATTCCCAAAAGTGGTGGGCATGCAACTACGCAACAGTGCGTGGGAGAATAAGGATTCTCTCCAATACCGACAAGAAGAAGTCAATCAAGCTAACAAGATACGTATGCAGGATATAGTGGGAAAGCTGTGATTAAAAGATTGTCACAAGCTGCAAGAATTACACGAAGGAATGGATCTGGTTGTCGGCGGAATCAAAGACTTTAAATATAGAGGCAAACTTCGGTACATTTTACAATTCGAAAACCTAGACGGTCTCTATGTATCAAACTATTGGTTAGAAAAGGAGATAGAAGACTTGGGTATCGATTTAAATTTTAAGCTGCGAATAAAATTAGATAAAATTAAAACCACTGCAAACAAACATAAAGAAAGGACTGTCTTCTGTGTATAACTTTGTATTCAAATTAAGTTTAAATGACCCCATGCTTGGCATTAAATATTTTTAAATTTTGGTATGTGTAATGTCAGAATAAACATTTTATAATAGTATATAACATTGTTCTTTATTTATAAAAGGCTGTGACGTTACCCCGAAATAGCAGTCACACAGAGAGGGGTGCGCATGGGCAGCGCGCATGGGCAGGGGTGCGCACGCGCAGGGGCGCGCATGGGCAGGGGTGCGCGCGCGCAGGGGTGCGCGTGGGTTGGGATGTGTCTGGGCGTACACGAGGGAAGCGGATGTTAACAGTCACCAAGCATCCAATTCTTTATTTGGATGGTATCGAGTACTTGCCTGCGTATGTATCCGGAGTAAAAGAATACGATTTGCATACGCAGTTTATTAATAAAATTAGTTTATCGAGGGAAGATGACAAAAGGTACATCATTCCTAATAGTACAACAATCTACGCATGGGGTGTAAAGATATAAGATAGTTGTTTATATTTGTATATATTAGTTTTAAGATTCCCTAATTTTAAGTTCTTCTCCCACCTTCCAAATCCTTTCGGCTTCTATCCTGGTTGACAGAGTATACGTGTTATCTCCACGTGGTATTCGCGGGACACGGCGGTTTTAGATTTCTCGGGAGATGGTTGGCTAAGGCATATGTCTTGGGTAGCGAAAAAGGTTTTAAAATGGTGTTAAATAAAGATGAGCAAAATTAGTGATTTGGGTCTTTAAAACGCATAACTTTGTATGGGTGGTCCTATTTAAAATCTGTTTACAGATTTGGGGTCCCTAGAAAAATTTAATATTAGTTGATACCTAGCAAAATATATTTATCTTAAAAGAGTGACTACCCCGCGTATAATAAATACAATATAACACTTGTCAACAAAAAAGTTGTAGGGAAAATTAAAGACGTATTTAATGGGGAACCAGTATTAGAATTTGTTGGTAGTAGGGCTAAGTCCGAGTGTATTGTAAGCGAGAAAGATACGATTAAAAAGATTAAAGGGGTCTCACGAAGTGTAGTTAAGTAAAACCGCGGGTGCTACAACCTATAACGAGCATATATTCCCAAAAGGGGTGGGCATGCAACTACGCTGCAGTGCGTGGGAGAATAAGAATTCTCTCCAATAAGAAATTAAAGTTTCCATGTACGTAGCACCAGTCATTGGGCAATGGTAGAAATGTTAAACCTATAAAGGCGATTATTAATTGTGGTTTAGAAAAATAGTAGTTTTCGTGGACTAAATAAAATAGCTTAGACTGGTTAATGTATATGGTTACATACTCTCGTACACATCCACAAACATCTGCTTACGTCCACAATGGCAATACCGGTAGTTTTTGTTTAACAAATAGTAGGAAAGATACGTCAGGTGTTAGTGCGTGGAAGCCCATAGGATCGTTGGAATCAAAAAGAACGGTGCGTATGGTGGTCTCCGTTAGAATAATCGAAAGTGGTTAATCAATCGTATTAGATGTTTAAATAAGCGAAAGTGTAAAGGCCTACATAAACAAAAATTTAATTATCCGACCAAAAAAGTGTGCGATGTGCTACACTTATAAAGAAAGTATAGAATGGTGCTTTTTAGCGGCCCTAGCAGTAAAAAGGGCGACTGACTTTTCCAAGCAGCTACAAGAATAGCAGTAGCGCAGAGAAGGGGTATGCAATGTATTATACAGTTGCTACAAAATATGTTAGTTTACGCGTAGCTCGGATGTGTAATTGATCACGACTTAAAGATCCCTCGGAGGTTTAAAAATTCTCGGCTCATTGTCGTTTGAAAAATGTTTGTAAATTATCAGAACAGGAGCGGGTCGAAGTTTAATGGATGATTGACTGAGTTTTTTCTACCTTTTACGAGGGAATTGGAAGTTGACAGACATCGAGCATCTAATTCTCTATTTGGGCGATATCGAGTACTTACCGGTTCTAGAAATCATTACGTGCGGCCGACCGCTATGCGAAAGTGTAAAAGCCTACAGAAGCATAATTATCAGACGAAAAAGTGCGCGATGTGCTATAGAAAGTATAAAAATGGTGCTTTGCCCAGTCCTAACAGTAAAAGGAGAGTGACTTTTTCTAGCAATTACAAGAATAGCAGTAGCGCGGCGAAGGGGTTTGCATGTATTATACAACACATTGTTGCTATAAAATATGTTAGTTTACGAGAAGGTCGAACGTGCACAAATTAAATTTTAATCTATAATTAACCACGGTCGTAAAAATGGGAAATTAATGGTTAATTTTAATACTGCTAAGCATATACTTTCGCTTGGTGATTCATTTGGAAAATATTCAAGCCTACCATTTCCTAAAGTATGACGTAAAAGTTATTTAAAATTAAATTGTTTTATTAGTAAGTATCCTGTAGACAACAAGTTGGTATTTCCTTAGTAATAGTTTAAAGTGTTTTTGGTTATAGTAGCACTGCATCTTCTACAGCACGAATTGCATACAATTTGTGTGCGTGTGCTACCACCCTTTTGGATTTTTAATATGCACGCAATCCGTATAACATGGAAGACGTTTCCGATGTTTCTACTAACGGCATTCGCACCATCGACGATGCGAACCAGGTGCATGCATTGGCGCTAAATGTATTGGACGAGCAGCAAGGATTATGACGTCATTTAGCCCCCGCTGAATCCTCAACATCGTTCGGGTGTCTTCGGAAACCTTCGGTTTGCATTCTATAGGGTACATAAAGCAGGTGCGCAAGAGTAAACTCTTTAGTTATAAGTTAGTTCGCTTACAAGTCAAGTCTTATAGTGCGGATTTTGTTTTGTATTAAAATGGTACCTGCAAACGTTTTTAAGTGCAACTCTTGCGGTGCTTCCTATACCTGGAAAAATGCTCTCAAACGGCACCAGAACAAATGTCGTGGTGTAACATCGTCCAGGGTTAAGCTTATACATCCGTCAGCAGCAAAGTTCTTTAACTGTGGGTCTTGCGGTATCGCTTTTACGAGAATGGACAACTTACAGCGACACAGGGAAAAACAGCATGGTATGTCATTAAACCGTAAACGTTCAGCTCCGCCAGCTGTTACAGGGTCTTGTACGAAACAACCACGAATTATGTGTAAAGTATGCGATTTCGAAATGGAAAAAACTACGTATGCCGCACACTTAAGGAGCAACAGACATAAAAATGCATCAGTTACCGCTACTAGCGACGATGGTGTAGAAATGGTTAGCACTGCGTTTAACAACCGTATGGCTAGCTATCGCATAAAGAACGCCAGTGTCGAGGATGGAGTGCCCGAGTTTCTTTGGAAGCAGAAAGAGCGATTTATTCGATTAATTAATGAAAAAAGAATACAACATACAGCAGTAAAAGTCTATTGCAAACTCTACGGCGTTTACACCAAAATGGAGAAAGAGACTACCGATGTGAAATCCTTTAACACAAAAATGTGGTTATAACGTCTTCTAGTAATCTGGAAAATATGTACGAGGTCTTAAGCGAAACCATAAGAACAAAATCAGAGGAATTTGAAACATGTGGGTCCGGTTGGTCTTTGGAAAAGGTGCTCTATTTAGAAATAAATATTAATAAGTATGACCCGATATGACAAGTTCTAGGTTAAGAATAAAAAATTGTGAATATGTATTTAGAAATGTGGTTTACAAAATTTAAACTGTATTAGTAAAAATTGTTTGTAATAAAAAGTTTTAAGAATTGTTTTTAGATTTTCTTTTATGTATGAGCTGCAGGAAATTTAAAATTTAGAGGGTGTGTGTAAAATGGTAAGGGGTGGTTCGATTTTAAATCTGTTTCAAGATTTGGATTCTACATAAAATTTTAGACTAACAAGATGTATCGCATGACTAAAAAAATTTATAAGAACGCTCAAAAGTCGCAACAGGTAAGAAATCTTAAAATGAGGGTAGCTCCCTGGGGGATGGTGCTATCTGTAAAATTCCTAAAGATTCGGGAAGCTGAGAAAAATCTAATATTAATTGATACCAAACAAGATAGGTTTATCTCGAAAGATGCATTGGTTAGACGAAGAAAACTATTTGGGTCAGAATGTTAGCGGTAAAAAAATCTTAAAATTGGGGTAGCTACCTTGGGGATGATGCAATCAGAAAAATTTAAAGAGATTTGGGTAGCTGAGAAAAATCTAATATTAATTGATACCAAACAATGTACATTTATCTCGTGGGTGGAAATGTGGAAAAAGATTTATCTCGCGGGTGGAAAGAATGCGGGTGTGACGTAATCAAAATGGTTGGGGGGGGGTGTCTGAGCAAGGAGGAGAGCAAGGAGAGAGTCACTCCTCCTCATTTCCTCCTTATGGGGATTTACATGTAAATGTGGGAGCAAATGTGGGTTTTGGGAGCAAATGCGGTAGTGGGTTTCTTGATTTTACCCTACTTACATTAGAGTTTACTATACTTTGGAGTGTGGCTGGTTCACAATCACTGCTTTTAGAATCGGCCGCTACTTTTGGCTGCTAGTTTCTCTATCGTATTCCGGAACAGTATTCCAGTAGCAATATAATTTTAGGTCGTTTATTAATGGGTTTAGAGAATCGTTATCTTGTTCTAAATTATAAAAACATTTTTTAGATATCTTTTATTAAGACGTACAATAACTTACTTTTGATGTAATGAAGACTTGCCTCAAAATATTCGGTCTTGAATATCTATTTACTTGCTAATAAAAACATTTCCAACTTATCAAATGATATATAATACTGTTCGAATCCTTTGGATTAACTAAATTCTTAAATAAACATTTGTTTATAAGACTTACTAGCCTATGTTTGTTTATAAGTCGAAATGCGACATAAAACTAACCTGACTTACGTCTGTCAATGTAAATAGAACGTTATATTCCAAAGTTGCATTGCATTCTGGAGCTAGCTGGCCATACGATTTTATCGTATTACAGCATACGAATACGAACAATGAGTCATAAGTAACCTTGTTTTGTTTTAACTATAGCCGTTAATTTAAGTATACTTTTCACTTTTTTATCGTTAAGTAATACATATTTTTAACGTATGTGGGAAACAACATTCTCTGTCTATCCGGTTTTCAAATTAAATTACAAAACAGTTTCAAATATTTGAAACGATAAGTTATATAAGTCGTAATCATCAAGGTGAGTGTTACATGTAAATAAATAACTACGTATGGCCATTGTTTTAATTAAAAGCTAATTATGCTTATAAATTTATAAACGAACTACATTAACTAAAGAAAATATCCAAATACTTTATAGAAATACATCAACAATTTTTGAGACGCCAGAAAAGTGCCCTTACTCTCAAAGAAGAACTCTGGTAAGCCAATACATTTGTTTCTATTAATCTAAACACGAACTATCACGATGTGTTTCCATCTGGTAGCAATATGTTGGGAAAATGTAGAAAATACCAAGTGCTCGCAGTTTCTTAACATAAATCAATTCATTCTAATTATAAAATTACAATACCAATATAAGTATTCTAGATGTATGAACATTTATAGTATCAAACGGCAGAAACCACTTCCAGGAGAGTAAGTTGTCGTTAAAGACTGCTACTAATGTGTTTCTTCAAAATATTTATTAACTGTATTGAAATTCACCATATGTTTTAAAATAGTCGACGGTCAAATTCAAATAGTTGTACCGAGATAACGATGTTTCTTTGTATCGAACTCGTAGTTATTTTCTCCACACTTCTGTAAATTTAGCAGAGAAAACTTACATTTTTCAACAGCGTAGCGAATAAACTCTGTGGTATTTAACTTTGGTATTGTATAATCTTAAATTTTAATTATTTAAAACAATCGTATTTTGGCTTTTTTAAAGATCTTTGGGAAAGTTTGGTTTCTACAAGAAATGGTAATATAAAATATATCTTTCAACCTTCAAAAACTGGAAAGCCTTTCGGGGGTTTTTCATGCATGGCATAAATCACTTTAATAGCCTGGGAATAACCCGTCGCTACGTAGTGTCTAGTATTTTGTTTTTTCGAGTTAGCACAGTTATGGTAACATTACTTCGTATTGCACCGAAACTTCTAGATTATTTTGTAAAGAGCTTTTTCCCTATAGGAATTATATAAAAATTGGGGAGTGAATGATGGAACATTTATAAATGTACCTTGTTGATCCTAACTACACTCCAGAATATGTTATGTTTTACGGTATTCCATGCAGACAACGAGGAACGCAGCACAGTAAGTAGTAGACAAGCGTCTGCACCGAAAACCGCAATAAAACACAGGGGCAGAACGGTAGAATCGAACTCCAAAAGCATCAGAGTTCGTGCTAACTCAAAAACGCCGTAAAGTAGGGTTGGTAACCTAGAAAGAAAAGAATTGTAAACCTTAGTAATGAAGAAAATACATATTTGCGTAATTATTCGTTACGACGTGATGTACATAAAGCGTCAATTTACATATCATACAGTATAACCTAATCATTGGAAAATATCAAGCATAAACTCTTACTATCTAAATACAGGCATACCTACAATATGATCCAACTCTAAATATATACAAGAAATATCAAAACAACAATATAGTAAGTAAAAAGTTATTGTTAGAAATGCTTCTTGTAACATAAAATTTTAAACAGTCCGTTGTTGAGGTTCACATTCATTTATATAGTAAAAAGCAACTAGTAGAAAAGCGCTCTAAACGCATTAAAATTTTTAAACAGAAATTTATAAAAATTAATGTGTATTAATTGTATTAATTGGTATTAATTGTTAGAGTAGTAAGCGTGCAAAGTATTGTGGGATTAAACGAAGTAATGTCAATCTGTCACAACAGCAACACCAAATAAATCAAACAGAAAAATATATTGGAGCTGGAGCTATTTTCATTTTGGTACCATCTTTGAAAATGCAGCTGGGGCTGGAACAATTTAACTGTTCTCTACTAGCACAAACTCATTTTAAAACACGACTTTACAACGCTCACAGGACGTTGTATAACAGTACGACAACGAAAGCAAATAATAAAGGGAGAAGTCGCATAAAATAAGATCTTTTTCAAAGTTGGAGTTGTATTTATACAGCTTTGAAAACATGAAAGGAAAATATAAAAACATTCCCACCGATATTGGTGTGGAATATTCTGAAAAGGCAATCGAAAATATATACAACGGCAAGGCCTTCCTAGAATTAAGAAAACTAATAAGATAATTAATTATATTAAATGTCGTTGCCAGAACAAGAATGCAAAATACATTTTAAAATATTCCTGAGAGTTAGGCAGCTAGAAATACAGCAAAACCACTAGCTTGTACGACTTTTAACAAAGGATATAGGTTTGTATGATTATCGATCTACGCTACAAATATTCCCAGAATAACTTAATGAGGAGAAACATTATTACCCATAAAATTTGAGCAACAAACGGGTGCCGATATAACAAAATAGAATTTCACAGAACACGGGCAAATACCAAACACATTTAAGCATTTAATCTTTCCAAAGAACCGATTTAGAAGTAGTTTTAACGACCAGCAAATAAAACTAGCAGCGGTTAGAATAGTTTACGAAGAAGTTAAAGGCGGGTTTCTCAGTTTTAGAAGTGGTTTTACAATAGCATTTATTCGACAAATAACTATTTGAAATAATAAGCGTATTTCAAGGAAAAGTGTATGTTTGCTTTAAGAAATAACTATCGGACATAACAAGCGGCGGTTTAAATATTTAAATATTGAACTTGTTATTATTTGAGAATAAGATAAAGGGTTTAGATTAGCGTTTTCAATTAGGATCGTTGTAATTTAATGCAGAATCAGTCTTTTTCAGAAAGTTACCGTAACAAATTAAATAAGTTTCAACCATTATTTGCCTATTACTTCGGTAATTATGTACAATTTCACTCAGGCTAATTTTATACAAATCGAGAATGACTTAATATCACCTGACTGGGAAGGATTACTATCTGACATCAATATAGAGGATGCGGTGCACGTGTCCTAAAACAGATTAACCGAAACATTTGAACTAAGGAAAACAAAACTTAGAGTAAACCATAATAAACGTTTCTCAAACTGGTACCTAAAAGCAACCATTAAAGTAATCAATGAAAAGGAATGGAATCATAAGTCGTCGCAAAATTACCATGACGCACTTAATTACTGCTCATTTGCCGCACTACGACACCGTAGCAAGGCCCTTGTCGAAATCGATTATCAAAATTACATCAAACGTGAGCGAAATAACATATTTACTAACCCTAAGTCATTTTGGCAATGTATATACTTAAAAAATCACAAAAATCCAATATTCCACACTCTTTAAAGTATGATGGTAAAACTGCATTTACCGGCGGCAAAATTGCTGAATTATATGCTTTATCTTTCCAAAGGGTGAATGAATCCGATGCGAATGCTAATGTTAATTTTGGTAGTCATTCCGCTAATTATAATCACAAAACAATGCCGAACACGTTATTAACGCATGGGGTCTCCTCTAGCGTCTATACTCACTAAACATAAACGAAGGTTTGGGTTGAGACTTTCCCCTCAAACAGAGCACTTTTACGTGATTGAAAAAGAGTAATTAATAACAGTTATTTGCTAAATCGACCACAAACTACTTAAGAAAAGTAATTACAGTTCATTGCGAAATGGTAGATATTAATTATCATTGTCCTTAAATAAACTAACTCCGAATATCTAACCGACACGTAAGTGACCTGTAGTAAAAGATACTAGATCTACAACCGGTTCATTTCTTTCCTTGCAAACGTTGAATTCTCTAGAATGTTAAAAGCTTGGCCACTCACACGACCCAACGCGCTGAATGTCTACTTCGAAAAATATAACAATAAAAATAATAATTTGGATCGATGCTACCTTATATTGTAAACAAACTGTCATCTTCGGGTAAGATTTCAGCAAGCTTTACGACTAGACTGCATTGCTAAAAACATAATTCCGTTTGCACTTGCATTATTCACAACGCACTTGCTTAACATTTTTTAATCGTGTTACACTCACTACACTGCCAACCGAACGACACGCTTTATCATCCCTTCATCAATAACTAACAATACTCGCAGAGCTTTTGTGACCAATTGAAAACAGATTACTCTTTTGTCCTACACATCTTATACTAATACTTTCTTATATCATCCTAAAAACCAATGACGGGGCGTCATACTAAACAAACTAATGTTAACTAATGTTAAAAGAAATATGAGATACTATAACTACCCCCCCCCCCCCCCATCCTGTAGTTGTGATGCCTGTTGCTGTCATCGTCAAAGTTTTACCTGATCCTGTTTCGTTGTCTACTATTGTTAACGAATCAGTTCCTATTGTGGCTGAAATCTTGTCTGTTCCCACTCTGTTGTCTAACAGTAACGAAGTCTTACTTGAGTCTATTCCATTATCAGACGTTGATGAAACGAGACCTACTCTTACTCATTTTTCTCATGCTGACAAAATGCTACTTGCTTCTGTTCTTTTAGCTAAGGTTGGTGAAATCCTAGCTGATGTCCTGTTATCTAATGTTGACGAAGGTCAACCTGATTCTGCTTCCTTATCTATTGTGGATGATGTTCTTCGTGATACTAGTTGTTCTTGTAAGGTGGATGAAATTCTGGCTAGTACTGCTTCTTTCTTTCATATTGATAAACTTCATTTGGCTCCTTTATCCGACATTGTCGAAGTTCTATTTGATACCATTTGTTCTTGTAACGTTGTTGAACTTTTAACTGATTCTGTTCCTGTATGTAATATGGTTGACCTGTGAGCGGATACTACTCCTTTTCCTAAGGTTGAAATTCCTACAGCCAATGCTGTTTTCGTTCATAACTGTGATACTTCTAGTCCTTCATTTAACGTCGTTGAAATTTTATCTATTTCTGTCCCTCCAGCTAACGTAACTGAATGGTGCTCTGCTTGCGTTTCTCTTCGTAAGGTTGATTCTCGTACAGCCAATATTTTTCCTCTTTCTACCATTGATAATCCGAGAACCAATTCTAAAAACAAACTACTTTCTTTCATAACGCGTTGTGAGTTTTCTAAACTACCCTCGCCGCCTCCTATATCACGTGCTACAGCTACTACATCCTTGCTCTCCCTGTTTTGCAGAAAACTGCCCAACAGAAGCAGACATTATTCTATGCTCTTTCCGAACCGGAAGATGTATGTCGGGGAAGTCCTAATGTCCTTGATCTCGTTTCGTTCTCCTTGTGGTGGCGTAAACGCCTTAAGCCCAATATTTAGGACTCGCGCCCCAAATTTTATATCGACTTTGCTCTCTTTCGAACTTGATTTTTGGACGTTACGATTTCGTTTTACTTCCCTGTTTTGCTAGGTTTTCTTTCGTTTGCTTGCTTTTCTTTTACCCCGCGTGTGTACGGGAATAGAATAGTCCTACGATACGACCTGCCTGCCGTGAGAGGCAATTACAGCGGTCAAACACATACACACACACACACACATTTTATACACGTTCAATCTACTCCCACACACTTCATACACACGCACATACACCCACACACTTCATTAACACACAGTTCTACTTGGTACTCTTTTCTTTCATTTCCGCCTTGTACTCCTTAAACCCGTGTGGGTCCAGGAATAGAATAGCCCCATGGTACGACCTGCCTGTCGTAAGAGGCGACCACAGAGGTCCAACACATCACATACACACACGCACACTATATACACGCACAACACATACACACGCACCTCTTACACACCCACACTTTATACACGCACAGCACCTACACACACACTTACACACCCACACATTTTCTTTTGTATGATTCTTAGTTTTTTTCTTTTTGGTGTTGTACTTGATGCTTGGTGTTATTCTTTTTGGTTTTTTTCGTTCCTTTCGTTTCACATTCCTCTCCTTTTTCCTGTTGCTGGTTTTCTTTGCTGTCGGTCCCTAGTCCGATTGTGTTTCGTCCATCCGCTCCTGTGGTAGGTGCTTTCTAGTCTTTTTCTTTCTTTGGAAACCACGACTTAGTCGACTTTAGGACTAGTTAGCATTGCTTTTCTTTGGTTCTTCAGTTTTGGTTACCACAGTTAGTAGTACATCGTGTTTTTTTACCAACGCTCTCCCTCTCCTCATCTCGTTCTCCCTTGTTGTCTCTTTGTTTACTTGAGGCTTAAACTTTAGGTCCTGTTTTGGTTTGCACTGTTGGTTTTCTTCCTAGTTCCTTTTCTTTTCTTGAGGTTGATAACCTTACTGTTTCTTCTAAGAAACATCCGTCCTTTGACGACTCCGCAATGCCGAGGCCCTTCCACCTTAGTCCTCCTTGATTGCTAATTACCCGTCTTCCCTTCCTTCTTATTTTCTCGCTTTCTCTCTATCTATTAATGACCCTTTGAGCCGGATTTTGTTTAGTGTCTGTTTTGTTTTCTTTTCTAACCGGAATCTGTTGTGGTTGGTCTTATTGTTATTTTGGGGGGTTTCTTTCTTTTTTTTCTGAGTTTTTGTTGTTTCCGTAACGTATGTTCTTTTAGTTTGAAGCGATTTTTTTTACTTTTTTGTTTAGATTAGGTTTTTTGGGTCCTGTCCATTCCCGGGTTTTGACTTTCCTACCCCGGTCTGTTAATTTTGCTGGGAGGGGGGGAGGGGGAGGTTTGTTACGTTTATTTTTCAACATAAATTAAACACCCTTTTTTCCCTGGTTCAGTCATTACCCGCTGGAATGAATTCCAATTCTATTCTTAAATTCTTTAACAATACCCTATATAGTGTACCTGTTCAGAATAAGCCCGCTTTAACATAACTTTAACTCGAATCCATTTTGTTTTTAAAACGAAAATTTATTCGATAAATTAAATAGTCAATACCTTGTTTTAGGTATTCGTTAATTTGTTAAACATTCCGTATAATTGCTTTCTCTTGTGTTTTCCATCTAAAGACTTGTCGAAATAATGAATTCTACTATTATTTGCTAGCGTGTTTTACAGTTTGCTAATGGCGCTTTGATAACGCGAGGATTGCAGTTCAAACTCGTGTTATTTGAACCAATTTTTAATTTGATTCTGTAGCTTGTTTGTTGAAATATTTTATACATTACTCGTCCCAGTACTTCAAGAGCGATGCACGTTTTTTGTTCGACAAGTAGGAGGTATCTTGCGTGTATCGCTCTTAGCTACAATTACATAATTAATAACACAATTAATAAACCTAAATGACGTTATAATTGTAACTGTTATTTTTTTCAAAGCCTGCCTGATTTCCTGCTTGAACATTTTCTATAAAATGCATATTGTTGATCTGGCAGAATTCTGTTTGATAGCGTATTATTGTAGGTTGTTATATCTTTAGTGAAAATTGTTATTGGATAAGTGTAGTTGATTGTTAATCAAAATGTATCAATTGTTTTATAATATTCTCCAATAGTAAGTTATTTTTAGTTATGTAAATTAAAAACATTCATAAAATTTGAAGAAAATCAAAAATATCTCAGAAAGTAATGGATTTAGGTATAGGGAATGCTTAACAAAAATCAAAGGACACTTAATGAACTATCCATTATAGCAATAAAATTGGTAGGGTACCATTTAAAAAAAGTTTTAAAAATTGCATTTTGCGAAACCTGACACCCTGTATACTGTGAAGAAATTTCAAAAGTGTGATATTTACAAATATACTATGGTATATAGTAAAATTTTCTGCATCTTGAAAATGAGCATAAGTTGTGTATTAGTGCAGTGGCAACGTATCTAATCAGGGTCATTTTTTCTAAAAACAGTTCAATATCTCAAAAACTAAAAGGAATAGATAGATACAATTTAATATCAAATTAAAGCTCTTTTTATGGGCTTTCCAAAAATGTAATAATATATGGGGTGTTCCATTTAAAAAAATATAAGTTTAATATGCCCTGGAATTATGAAACACCCTGTATGCTTCAAAATATTTTAAAAATGTGCACTTTAGGCATGCCTAATATGCCTCCAAATTTGGTTTACGTAGCTTTTATAATAACGGAGTTATCGGCCGTTGCCACACTAAAAACTCACCCTGTATATATATATATATATATATATATATATATATATATAAGATGAAATAATAACTTAGACTTTTACTCAAAGTCCAAATGATCATTTCAAATCAAGCTAGTAATGGAAAGAAGGAAAATATAAAGTCTTGGACAGGATTTGAACCTGCATCTCAGTTTCGCCGGAACTGTGCGTTTAACAATTATACAGTTCCGGCAAAACTGAGATACAGGTTCAAATCCTGTCCAAGACCTTATATTTTCCTTCTTTCAATTACTAACTCGATTTGAAATGATCATTTGGACTTTGAATAAAAGTCTAAGTTATTATTTCATCTTACTAATTGCAATACGTTAGTATTTATCAACTTACCTTGTGTAAAAAACTACCTAAAATATTTATATATTAATACTTGTCTTATAGCCGTAATTTTAAGCGTTACTTCCTGTCTATATCTGACATAATTCAAAAACTTGACAATTTCAGATATGATTGACAAGAATGCTAAACGTAATTGAAAGTTAGGTTTATATATAGTTCTGTACACGATTTAGATTTGTAAATTTCCCAATTAATTGGTAAACGCACAGTTCCGGCAAAACTGAGATGCAGGTTCAAATCCTGTCCAAGACCTTATATTTTCCTTCTTTCAATTACTAACTCGATTTGAAATGATCATTTGGACTTTGAATAAAAGTCTAAGTTATTATTTCATTTTACTAATTGCAATACGTTAGTATTTATCAACTTACCTTATGTAAAAAAACTACCTAAAATGTATATATATATATATATATATATATATATATATATATATTGGTGTAACCACAGCTTTATACGTCGGGAGTCACAAAAGGTGCTGCGACTTGAGTACAGCCAAATTGTATTAATAAGGATGCAGTAGAAAATATGAAATTATGTAATTACTGTTGTGTCATCTTCTTTTCGTTGCCTGGCTAGTTCATCTGAAAATATGTTGTGTGAAACACAGAAATTTCAAGAAACATCTATGAACAATCTTCTATGCTTTCAAAAAACAACGTTCTTTTGTAACATTATCTAAAGAGGCTCTTAAATTTACAGATATAAATAACGCTTATAAAAACAATTTACAGCGTAAACTTAGACAGAAAATCTTACCTATTGACTTCTTATTTATTAAAATAAATTTTACATAATGCTTGTTAACATTTACCGAACCCAAACATTTCCTATGGGAGTTACAAAAAAATCTCTTTAAAGTTCTCGGGATAATTTGCCTATCCTTTTATGATCTCGGTTATTAACTTCGCGTTTTAATGTGCTATTAGTATTAAGTTATTGCGGACGTAAAAATCTTTCATTCTTTGTTAATGAGCTATTAAAATCGTCCTCATCTATTTTTATGACTTATGATAGTAGCGCTTCCTCTATTTGAACCGTTTATTCATTGACACAAAATAATTAGTGTATTTAATAGCTCTTAGAACATTTCTACTAAAATTACGTATTCTTTTATTAAATAGCGTAAATACTCAAACTTTCTGAACTAATTCGAAGTTAACTTCTTTGAACGAAAGCTATTCTTTATTGAAAAAATGGCATTTTTAACAAAACTGAACACTTTGTGCAAAAGGTATTGCTACAATTTTTTTGACGACTACAAATCCTTTTCAAATTATTTATAAAATACACTGCATTGTCTATTTAAATAAACAATTAAATTTTGCGATGTAAATAAAATTTTGATCAGGGCCGTGTACCCCAATCACAAGCCGAATATTTCTTTATAATATTGATTTAGCTATTATTAGTAAACGTTGTTCGTTTGAATTGCATCTCCAATGTCAGGCAATTTTGATGTGAGTTCTGCGCATCGAACAGAGGATTCAGTCTGGCACGACCACTTGTGGAGTCACAAGCACCATGCAGTTGAATAAGGTACTCGCCAGCAACCTGCGCATAGCAATAAGCGTGACCGCTTGATCAAGTGCAAAATGCATTTGATTTTCTGTGTATTTTAATAATGGTAAGCAGATTAAATTATTGTTAAGTCAGACTAAATAATTTTATTACAGCGTTCTATGGATTTCTGATAATGAATACCTTAAATTTGTTAATTTTGATTTCACTAAATTTATAAAATGTGCTCTGTGGATTTTTAGTTATGGTCTTATAGAATTTCCAATAATAATTTCTTTAAAATTTGCTAATATTGATTTCAATTAACTTATTAAAAAATTAACATAAATGGTTAGCGAAAGTTGGTCTTTGTAATTATCAAGTCTATTCTCATTAACGTAAATGTAATAATGTTTATTGAAGACATTCAGCAATGATAAGATTGCGAACCTACAAGTTCAAATATTATATTTAATATTCCAATTACCGTAAAATAGATTGTCTTTAACACAAGTTAAAAAAACGTGGAAAATGATGTACTTTGAATAGCCTGTTTTATGGTTCGATTTTGTTTCGATTTGCGAAGATGAAATGCACTTCAAGTTTGTGTAAATGGTTCCAGTAAAGATCCAGTATATTACGCAATAAAATGTGGACAGTAAGTTGACGTCATTTGTTTGTCAAAGGATTGCAGGCCAGTACATTTGGTTTCGACAACGTAATTGTTTCAATGTAGTTTAAAACAACAGTTTGCAAGGTTGTTACACACTTTTTCTCTGTAGATTTATTTAATGTATTTACTCTACCTTATAGGCGGCAGAGCCTCAATAGATTATGAGGGGTTCCTGTTTAAGGTTTAAGCCCATGGTAAAGAGGATGGTAAATGGCTTTGAGTAAACAAAGGACCCTCTAAAGAGATCTTCCAGCCAGCTAAGCTTCTTCAACTTAGGGTAGAGCTATGAGCTAGGGTCGTAAGATGGTATACGATAATAAAAGAATTTTTAATGGACGCCACCGTATCTTAATAATTGTTATAATAAGAATCAATCCGAAGATCAGATACGGAAATCTTCGAAAAGAAAAAAATACCTTTGACGAGTAACACATAGAAAAATAATACTTACTTATGACTCTGCAAGCTGGAATGGGAACGACGATCTTGTACTATCTGAAAATTTAATCACTTCTAAACATTTTTGAACTAGAGCTACATTAGAGCCTAGTCACTTTATCACAAAAAAAAGTATAGAAAGATCAACTAGTAAAAATTATACTTCAAGAAAATTTTTTAAACTCAACACCAATAAATATATCTTTCTTCACTACAAAAAATTTATAAATGTGGTTGTTTGCTTCTATTGAAAAATTATTGATGACTTTAGTGAAAGAAAGCTTTAAAGCAACTTATTATTCTTTCTATTGATTTACCAAAAAAATATATACATCATTTATACAATTTTATACGTACTGAAACTTTCGAGATAATTACTTTTATTACGGTCTAGTATTAGTCTCTGATTACTTATTTGAATTTTATAATTAAAACTTTATTTATAGTGTTTTATTATTATTCTACAATTTATATATGATACCAGAATAGGATCCTTTTCGGGTTTACAATTAATAAATTAAATGTCCTGACTTTCGGTAGATTACAGAACTATGTTTTTAATTGATTTAATTGATGGAATCAAAGGTCAAAAACACTTATTGTTTGAGTTTAACTATACTTCAAGTGTACTGCCAAAAAAATTATATTTTATAAAGTGACAAACAAATATCAACGTGTCACGTGCTTAGTTACGAATACATTTTAGTATAACCTTGTAAATTCAAAAATTAGCTTATAGAAATTTCTTTGTGTTTATAAGAGCATTCATGAAATATCCAACTATTAAATTCTGAATAAAATATTACGCGTCTAAAATAAATGACCATATAGAACTTACAAAAATTTTGTGTACCAATTTAAATCAACATATAGAATTTACAAAAATTATTTGTACATTTTAAGTAATAGTTCTATGAAATGAAAATTGTTCTAAAATTGGAGATGACTCACCACAAACAATCTGATAAGCGTCCGAGTTCATCAACCATCTTGAGTACTTACAAAAACAGATGCGCACGGCTGACACATGGACGGGCTTGACTTCTATTCAAAACAACGTCTGCCGAAACTTTCACCATCTTGCATAGCAACATTTAAGACGTTGTATTTTCCATACAATTAACAACTAATTGTGCTTCGTGTTCCATAATAATTATATACGAAAGATTTATCGCTCCACAATTTGATAAATTACATGCTTACATAAAATTTGCGTTTCAATACTATAAAACTTGTGTTTCAAAATTAGACTTGAAATTTACTTGTACTTCTAATTTTACATTAACTCTTACTTGCGTTTCAAAATTCGACATATTTTACTTGCTTTTACTTGCTACTTTTTACTTGCGCGTAGATATATATTTCTTGGCCACTCTAGGTCGATGCAACAATTAATTGAGGCCATGGTATTCGTTGACACCATTCCACCTCTCTTTGGGACAGCATGTTCTTTCAAACCTGCTAGCCCACATTTCAACACTTGCTTCGCTGACTACATTCAGATGGTAAATAATGAACCTTGGCCACGAGGCAATTTTATTATCCAAGCACGCGCAGAATGGGAATATTCTATTAATATACATGTAGGTAGAAGTAATCTTAAATTTGACTTCGAGTCTTTAAATATAGGTGGAGCCCTATGTATGAATTGGTAATATATTGTTACTATCGGAATTTAATATTTTCTGTCTAATAATGGATATTTGTTAAATAGGTATTTAGAACAAAAACGTATATTTATGAAGCAGGTAATTGTATTCGTTACAAGGTAAGCGTTTTTCTATCACTTTGATATGACTACAGCTGTTCGCCTATCTTAACAGCGAGGCAGATGATCGAAAACAACATTGTAGCAATTTATGATTCTTGTTATACCATGTAATTACGAAAACTTTTACTATTTAGAATTTATTACCGTTTGAATCAAGGGTTATATACGATATTTTTGCAAATAAAAATAAATACCTTTATATAATTCTAACAAAGTATTTCATTCAAATTCAATCACTCCTTAAGTAATTACGAGAACTAATATTTTTAGTCTTTGAATATTTAATACACCTTTGTAAACCAAGGTAACAGATCTGTGAATTTTGGGTAAATTAGTTTGGAGATCCTCGTAAAAGTGTTTAATACGTTATTGATTTCATAATGAATCATTATGTTGAAGTCTTTAGACCACATTTGTGATGTATATTTTGTACATAAAATTTTATTACTTAGAAAGGAAAGTTTTAATTAAAGAACAACCATTAAATTCAAATGCATAATTGTTTTATTTTGGACAAGTGAGTTCAAAGATAGGGTAATTAAGTTAAAAAGGTAAAAAGGTATAAATACCCTTTCATAAAAGTAAATAAAGTCTATAACGGTGACTTGATAAAGAAGCACTAAACAACACCTTCAAGAGGCTTAACGCCTAAAGTGGTTTATATAATAATGCTTAAATTATTGATATAAATGGCTATTCTTTTCCTTTATAGTATAAGGTAGTAAGAGTACATTTCTTGTGTCCTTCATTGTTATATTAATAATATTTTCTTTACAGCTCCTGCTTTAGCGGTAAATACGATATTTCTCTCTAAGGACTTCCAAGTCCTCCTTAAGGCAAACCCGTGATTTAAAAATTTAAGGACTTGGTGGCGCCCCTTTTGCATCCCATATTTTAGTATTATTAGAGTCAGTAAGTAAACAATGTTTTGTCGTAAAACCCACGACCACTCCTCATAAGCTCTACCCGAGGAATAGACCCCTAGCTTAGTCGGAAGAGTGTCGAGATCCCCTCACCATAAGAAGATCTCCAATTTAGCCCAAGGCTAATATTTTACCCCCATATATTTATAATAGAGTATTAATTCAAATATACTTAATATGTTAAACGTGTATGCGGCTTATTATTAGTTTGCGATAAATGTCCATAAACGGGTTTTAATTACATAATTAATGAGGGCTTCGTTCTTATGCTTCATATATGCAATAAGATTTGATTTACGGTAAATGAAACGTATCCTACCGATCGTTTACACACGTATTTGAATACTTTTATTTTGCGGGTTTTAAACTAACACAATCAATGACTTCGTTCTTAAATTGAATGTGTCCTTAAAGAGTGTTATTGTACATGAGAATCTTCTCTTTACGAGCGTACAAACGGTTTAGATCTAATATGCAAAGATGCCAAATATCAATAAATTTGACCCGACTTTTTAAATAGGAGATACTTTTTACTGGTAGCATTTCTAAACATAATCGTTAGTATTATAATTTATAATTGCTACAATAATAAATCTTAATTTTTTACAGTGCACCAGAAATAACGTTTTCATAATATCTGAATTATTTGGTAAAGTTCCCTAACTAAAATGGAGGAGAAAACTGAATTGCATGCAAGATACTCTCAGATTAGCTTACTCCAATATGTAGCAACAATTACAGGTAATAAACCAATTAGTAAAACTTTAAAGTATAGTAGTTCTAATTAAGAAACTTTAGGAACATTAGCTTCTGTAACATCTGGGATGTACTTCGGATGGTCTACCCCTTCTCTTCCACAACTACTAAGTAACGACTCGCCAATCCCTATAACAAGCTCAGAAGGATCATGGATAGCTGTAATGCCCTGTATTGGTGCCCCACCTGGTGCCATTTTAGGAGCATTAATAGTTGACAGAATAGGAAGAAAGTCTTCGATGTTAATCGTTTCGCCATTTTATTTTATTAGTTGGTTAGCAATAGCATTCTTTCCAAACCTCCACGTTTTATATATTTCGAGATTTATAGCTGGGGTTATGGACGGTGTTACATTTACAGTGCTTCCAATGTATTTAGGTGAAATCTCGGATCGTCGGATTCGGGGTCTATTAGGTAGCAGTTTAGCTGTCACCTACAGTTTTGGTTTTATGGCAATTAATGCAATAGGATTGTACTGCTCTATGAAAGCAACAGCATTAATTGCTTCAATTGTACCACTTATGCATTTTATAACATTTATTTGGATGCCTGAAAGTCCGTATTATTATATGGCAAAACACAACACTCATCAAGCAGCTGTTAGTTTAAAAAAGCTTACAGGCGCTACTAATATTAACGACGAGCTTAATAATATATGTGCTGATAATACACTCAAAACTGCTGGAATTGCAAGATTTTTGAATTTATTTAAAGAGAAAAGTAACAGAAAGGCACTCACCATTCTACTGGGTCTGAGGGTTAATCAGCAATTTAGTGGAATTTATCCAATAGCATTCTATTGTTTAATAATTTTCAACGAAGCCGGTGGCTTTATTTCAGGACGCACATCTACATTAATTTACTTTTCAGTACAAGTGTGTGTAACTATAGTAAGTTCAGTATTAGTAGATAAAACTGGAAGGCGACCTTTATTAATCATTTCTATCATAGGGGCAGGGTTTGCTTTAACCCTTGAAGGATTGTATTTTTATTTGAAAGAAGAAATGAAAGCGCAAGTATCTATATTGAATTATCTACCTTTAACCGCCCTATTATTGTTCAACATCATGTATAATATTGGCTTAGGCACAGTACCTATGCTTATGACAGGAGAACTATTTTCCACTGATGTTAAGGCCTTTGCTTTATGTATAGTAGATATTTCTTACGGTTTGCTTATTCTAGCGGCATCAAAGTTTTTCCAAATTGTAAACGATAAGTTTGGATTGTATGTACCATTCCTAACTTTTACAGTATGTTGTGCGGCGAGTTTAATATTTATAATTTTCTGCGTACCTGAAACTAAAGGGAAAACGCTACAAGAAATACAAAAAGAATTAAAAGGCGAACCTTCAAAAACCAACGTTACCCATAGTTCAGAGGAGAAGCGTACTGGTGACGCTTCAATTACTAGTGGTTTACCTCAGAAAACTTAATTTAATTAAAGTTATATGTGAGTAGTAGACCTATTCTAATGTGAACTCTATAGAGTAAACGGTTAGTGTCGCTATTATAAGATTAATCCCTAGTATAGGAACTGCATATAGAAGTATTAAAAATATTCTAGTGATAAAGAGGTTGTATCTTTTACTTTAACGGTTCAAATAAACATTCTTTAATTGTATCTTTTACCACTCGTGTGGGTTAATATGGTTTCGGTGTTTTAAATAAATGTTTGTCTCAAGCTCCAGTTGTAAGATATGATGTGGTTTTTTTATTTCCGCCGATTACTTTCAACTAATACTGCAAATTTTAATACCCATTCTCAATACTCAAATCTAAATAATCTTATTCATAGCGTAGGTCGAAAGTATTACATATTTGTACAAATCAAGAAATTACCAACATGAGTTTGAATAGTGTAAATATTTCATGTTGTAGGATAATGCAAGAAGAATAAATAATTTTGTCAATTAATTTGCCCATAAAAATTGAGAATTTGATCTATGATAAAGAAGAAGGTAATTAAAGACATGTTATTCGTCCCTGACATGTTGTCCTTACATGTGATTTTCCAATGCTCCACCCGAAGGTACTACATTCGCCAGGAAGCGAGTTTTTTTTACCTGGAAAATTTGGAATTTTGCCGAACCCTTGCTGTTCCAAGCAAGGTAGGGATCTTTAACGTGCGTGACAATACTCACACACGGGACCTCCATTTTACCTCTCATTCGAACGAGGGTGTATTTTTGTGAAAAATGCTCGCCTAACATTTTTCAAGCGGATTTGAACCCAGGACCTTGGGCGTAGTAGTCACACACATACCACTACACCACGGAGCCGTCTTGACATGTTGACCTAGCAGGACCGAAAACTTGACAACTGCAAAAATTACCGGCACACCAAAAAATGCAATGGCTAGCAGTAGTAGAGAGTTGGGGTGCAATCCTAGAATTTACTTAATATTCGTGATATTGCTTGCTTTAATTATAGAACGTTACATTTGCGAGGACAAAGCAAAAGCGAGACAGTTCAAAGAGCAACTTGTCAATTGTTTTTATAACTACCTTTTCAACTCAAATGTAAAACATATGTTTAGATAAACGAAAACTAGAATTTATAGTAGCAAAAGAGAGCTAGGTAAGATGGGTTGTCTAATTTGAAATATTATAATTTAGAAAAAACGACAATAGGGTAATTGTGGTAGAAATGGGCCAGCAGGCGCGACGGACTAGCACAGTTATTATAAAACAACGGCAACAACGCACGACTGGGAACGTTGGGTATCTGCACTCAAGTGTTTCATTTTGTACGTGAATGTAAACAGTGAAAGTTTAACGCTTTTTCATATATTTTTATTTTGAACATCTTAAGAAAATTTCCTGTATTGTTGTGGTAAGTGAAATAAAAATTGTAACTTATATTTTAACGCAGTTTGTTGCTTGGAGAGAAGTAACTTAGTAACTATAATATCATTCTAACCTCAAACAAAGTTCGGCTTCCGAACTGTATTTTTAAATGGTCCATCTATACTTCGCAATGAAGGATAGTTGAACCACAAGTTGGGAGGAGAAAAACCACGTATTTTTTTAACAACAAGCCTACCGTTTATAAACGAAAACAAACGGCAAGACCAAGTGTTACATAGACGTATGAAAATCTAAAAATGGTTTTCAACTCTGTTCAAGCAGGAGAGTTAGGAGTAAACGAAGCAGCTTGAATTTTCCGAATACCACATGCTACTCTGAAAAGAAGATTAAAACTCACAATTTAACAAAACTAAACAGATTGAGGCCAGATTCATCTCTTGGAACTCAAACTGATGAAAAATTAGCTCATCATTTCAAAAAACTTCGTAAGCATAGTTTTGCGCCAACACGGAATGAAACTTGAATAGTGACGTACAAGCTTGCTGCCAGATAAAATCAATCCAGATATGGTATAAATACTTAATTACATAATTTGATTTTATTTTTGGTATTAAGTTTTAATTTTGTAAGGCAAAAAAGCTACAAATGGCTACAATCTTTTTTAAGAAGAAGAACAGATCCGTCTATTCGAAAATCAGAAACTACATCTGTATTATGAGCTCAAGATATGTCATTGTCAAAGGAAGCTGTGACGAAGTATTTTCAACGAATTAGAAAAAGCTTTGACAGAACATAAATTGTTTGACAAAACTGGGAACGTGCACAATACAGACGAAACCGGTCTGCAATTAAATACAAGATTATCTCAGGTCGTAACTGCCGCGAATTCAGAGTCTGTAGCGGCTAATAGTTTTAGTGAAAAAGGCTAGACAATTTGCGCTAGTTTTTCCATCAATGGAAAAGATGGTTACTTGCTTCCCTACTGCATTTTTAAGATTAATAACAAAAAAGTTGAGTGGAGTGAGCGTATGCCACCTGGATCAGAAATAAAAATATCTAAGAACTCAGCTTATGTAAATTCAGTATTTTTCTTGATTGATTGAAGGACCATTTCTTTCTTAGAAGGATACTTGGGAAAGTTTTAGTACTTTTGGATGGGCACACATCGCATGTCACTGATGTAGAATTATAAGAATTTGCCTCCTCACACGTAATTATAAACAGCTTCTCGATCGCTCTTCAAATTCGTTAAAGGGTTTTTTGATAAAGGTTTTAGGCAATTCATACAGAACAATCTTCTGCATGGAATAAACAGATTACAGTTTGGGAAACTATTGAGAGATATATGGGGTAAATCGGTATCTGTTCAAAATGCGACCTCCGCCTTTGAGTCAACAGAAATAATACCTTTTAATCCTCGAGGAATTTCTGACTACGCATTTTTGACAACATGAGATCACCAGTACTTCTAACACTGCTGAAGGTCAGACTCGGGAACTACAACCCATTCCGCTTCCAGGACGATCAGGTATTCAACATCGATATTATTCTAGTCCACAGCCAGGAACATTAGGTATGCAGAATATATTTCCAAATTCCAACTCCAAAGGTTACTCCAGAAAAAACATTAGACGTTATTTCTCTGGGGTCAGTTATTACTCCCTCGATCCAAGCAGCAAAGAAAAATTTCACACGTGTCGAAACATTAGCTACAGTTGCTTTAATGGAAAAAAAATTTGCGTGAAATGAAAAACTTACAACTAAAAATAACGTAAGGTTTTAGTGAAAGCGAAACCAGTATGTAAGCGTAAAAGTAACGTTACTTCATCAAAGTCCGAGATTTTCAGTTTAAACGGCACTTCCTCGGATCCAGAAGACATTGAAGATTATGAAAATATATGTGTGGGATGCGAGGATTATCGAAAAAATAACCGAAAAGATAACTGGATATAGTGCGTAATATGCAGTAGGTCGTTGTATGACAGTTGCATCAGTTTTAAAAACTCATCTCAGATGTGTGGAAAAAAATACTTAAGAAGAAGAATTAGAAATCTGCATGGCTCATCTCTCGTATCACAACTGGTTCATCTCACCTACGTAATGGTGGAGAGATGATCCACGACAACATTTTTTTAAAATTTATCTCGTCATTTTATGGAAATGCATTTTGTTATTTTGTCTCTCTGTTGGATATTGTGTAGGTTCGCCTGTAAGCACATTTCTTAATTCAAAAGCTTTAAAAAAAAAGTTATGTTCTTTTTTTCGAAACGTAGTTTATCTGTCCTTCATTTACCCTAGAGGTGAGGTGATATTAAGTTATTTAAAGAACAGACTGAAATATTTTAAAGAAGAAAAATGAACATAACAAAGAAAATGGCAGAACTTTTTTGGAATTTAGCTGGCATGTGTATAATTCAGTAAGCCATTCCCTTCAAGCATTTAATTACCAAAACCGTTTAAAAATAAAATTCTGCTTGTTGTCATGGTCTCTTCTTAACTGAATTTAAATATCTTGTTAGTTATTCTCAAAAATTAAATTACTATTATTGTTGTAGTGACCTTAGATGGACACAGCCACAGCAGTTGCCCGAACAAATAGTGCGGCAATATAGGATATGTATGATCGTCGCAGAGAATACAGATTTTGTCTTATTGTTTACCTAATTAAGATATTAATATATGTATTATAATATAAGTTATTAATATATGTATGTGCGAATGTGTGTGGGTGTATGTCTATATGTGAGTGATATATATATATATATATATATATATATATATATATATATATTAATAGTTATTAAGATGAAATGAAAACCAAACTTTGTATTTAAAGTTGAACTACCATTTCAAATCGAACTAGTAATTGAAAATCACTAAAAGAACGGCTACAGCAGGACTTGAACCTGCAACCTCTGATTTTCCGGATCAGTGCTCTAACCAATTGAGCTATCTAGCCTAATTGTTTAGATGATGTTATACTTAATACTACTGAAACTTGGCTCTTGTTAACGATTTTCAATTACGTCTTGCATTTAAGGAAATTGAATCTAGTTATATACATAATTCATGTACTAATAACTTGATCATTCCATTTTTGCAACGTTCGGAATAATACAAACTGTAAATATATTATTATTAATAATAGAGAAGAATAATCCACATTTGGAATGCAAATGAATGCTTAATATATATTAATAGTTATTAAGATGAAATGAAAACCCAACTTTGTATTTAAAGTTGAACTACCATTTCAAATCGAACTAGTAATTGTAGTTCAACTTTAAATACAAAGTTGGGTTTTCATTTCATCTTAATAACTATTAATATATATTAAGCATTCATAACTGTCCGGTTATGTTTAACAATACATTTTACAAGAAGATCTTAATTGATGGAGATGCTTTAATCACCGTGTATAAGGACGCTTTCCATAAAAAGAAGCAGACTTAAAATACCCAACGTGTATTTAATTTAATTATTCCAAGTAAAGAAACAAATAGAAATTACGTGCAAAATTTATATTAAGTAATTCAATTTTTAAGTAATGTTTATTAAACAAAGTGTACAAATAATAAATTAATATTTAGTGCGTATTCGCTAAAAATTAAAGGGTAGAAGTCAATGCCATTCATTATTATTTTAGTTGGAGTTAATTGAACCATTATTAATAATATAATAAGCATAAAAGCCTGTGAAAATCCAAGGTTAAAATACCATGAAATAAAAGCTCTGAGAGTTATATTAAAACGTTAATTAGGAGCACACACCTGCGTATTGTTAAAAGTCAATTTCAGTTTAATTTGTTTGGATAAACATGAAAATTCTGCGTATATTGGAAACGGTCGGATAAACCGTAGCTTATATTAACGGGAAGGTTAGATGTGGTGTTATTTAACTCAAGTAAATCACGTACGAATCCACGTGGATTGAAATAGCCCATAATACAGAGTATTGATTTGTACCACTCAGGCCAAGGTAGAAAAGGAAGGATAAAATGCTTCAAGCAGAGACACTAATAATTAAAGGCGTGATTAGTGTAGCGTCTACGTGTAGCGTGTAGGGCTACGATTGGTTGTAATAAGTTGCAGATATGAGAGGTGTACACGTAACGATTTCTATACAAAATTAATTAGTGTTCTCGGACGTGTTTACGAGCCGTGTGAAAATTCTTAGATTTTCAACTGACGCGTGTGCAAATTTTTAGAACCGCGTGCCGAGCCGTCGAAAGGGGGAACAGAGTATGCGAAATTCTGAAAACTGGCCATCGCGGGACAAAAACCGACATGCAGGCTAGCTATTATATAAACCCGTGTTTATAGGAGTTTGGCTCTCTTAGATTTTCGATTTTGATTCAATACTTTAAACAGTTTGCTCTTATATTTTGGTGATTATTGAATACTTTAAAACAGTTTGCTCTTTACGTGCTACGATACAAGTTATTATGCATCAGTGCACTTAGAAAAGAAGATACAAGGTAATAAAGTCTAGTTATATTTGCGAGTATTATTGTACCAATTATCGAAATTAGTAACGATAAATGAATAAACAAAAGTAGGCAGTTTTGGGTGTAGCGTGAAAGAATTATGAATTTCTTTGCTATTTTTCGGGGGTGTTAATAATCAAATGTTATTCGTAATCGTGATTGGATCCACAAAACAAGGTTTTGATATACTTAGATGAGTTCTTGAGAAGCTCTGAAACAACTTTAGATGAATGGTGGTGTAGAAAATTTTAAAAGCGTTCAGAATCAGAAGCCGTAAACATAACCCAGTTGGAATGGTGTGATTAACAAAGGACGATGTACATTGGAGCCTCGAGTGCATTAACCTTCAGGTAACTTATGCTTTGTTGTTCGATTTTTGATGTTTTGGTGTGTGTTGAATAACTTTATAATTTGTTTGCTAAAAAATGGACAGTAGTGAATTTGTACAAACAACAAATTTTTAATTTTAAGGTGAAATTTTCTTGTTTAAGTAGAAAGGAGTATTTAGCAGTTTATGTTCTTGATTATGATGAAAATTTGGGTCTGTCTTTGAGCTCAATTAGACTAACCTGTTTGATTAACGTAAAGGGGTGGGAGATGCTCCATTTGTACTCAGACTCAGGTCTGCAAATATTGTTAAATTAATTAGTAGGCATCCTACAAGGACTTTAATTCTGGATGCAAATTAAAATGATGACAAATTTAATCTTGAAATTTTATGATACTGAAATTTATGCTACAATTTAATTTTGAAATTTTAATGTATTATGAGTATTGATGTAAATAGAGTTAACGTTGATGTTTGTGGTAGGAATGTGTTTGTTTTTTTTATGAATGAGGATGAAAGTTTTAACTAGGTGAGCAGCCGAGGCGGAAAGAGTAAAGAGGCGATTATCAGAAGAGATTCAACAGGGCGAGAATCACAGCAAATCTTGGTGCCAAATTCGAGAGGTTCGAATATCTTTTTTTACTCTGGTGAGGTTTTTTGTAGGTATCGCAGCAATATATATATATATATATATATATATATATATATAATTGTTCGTGTAGATAACGACCAAGGATTTAATATAATAAATGCAATAACAGGTTTATTGGTCCAATTTTTTGAATCAAACTCTTTGTTTTTTCGCCAAGCTTTCGATTTATTTTTTAAATCTTCATCAGGGTCCTATATAAGAGAAGTTACGAACATCAACTATACTAAAAAATTATAAATACTTACAAAACATGAGTACTAAATAGATTATAAATAAATAAATATACATTTAGCAAATTTAGGGTTTAACTGACACATTTATAATACAACACTATAATTCCTACATTTAAAACTTTTTAACAAACATTTAACGGTCATTCTTAAAATAAAACAAGGTTTGTTAGACACATTTGTCACAGAATAAATTGTCACGTACCAGTTCCACATGAACCAGGCCTACTGTATAATTGGGAAATAAATAATTTAAATTATAAATTCAATAGATTCGGCACGTTTTTAAACAATTAATGAAAACCAACAAAAGAAAAACTACAACGAATAATATATACTATCCAGTCACTCGCGTTGAGCAAATCGAATTATTGTTACTGTTGTTGAGGACTCTAAAATTTAACAAATACGAATATATAGAGTTTAAATTATTCGTATCAGACTTAAAATTAAGGACATCTTTAGATGCATTAATGTGAGCCATTTCTAGGAAAAGTTTGCCTTTGTACCTGACTTCTTTGTCTAAAATAGTTACTCCTCCAAATTTAGGTATGTGACCAGTTTGTTTGGTATGGAGCGCTAAAGCACAGGAATTTTTTGAAATTTTGCAATCACTTTGATTCAAAAAATTGGACCAATAAACCTGTTATTGCATTTATTATATATATATATATATATATATATATATATATATATATGAATTATTAATAACGACCTCCTTTATTCTAATTTTCCAAAAATATTGTGGGGTTTAGGTCGGCTGGATTATTTAAGAAAACTCTTTTTTATAAACCTGAGCTTTCGGATTTATTTTAATCCTTTTTCAAAGGTACTACAATTACATAATTGATGAATAAACAGTAAATCATATTTTATACTTACTAAGGTGAGGTTATATAATAAAATTGGCAATTAACATAAAAAGTTATTTTCGTTATAAATTTTTTAAAATGTATATAACAACGCCAAATTACAACAAGAGGTAAAAATGCTATGTATATAAAATATTGATAATAAATAAAAGTTAAAAGTTTGATAGAAATTGTTATTAAAAGGCAACCTTAAAAAATGTTTATCATAACTATGTATGTACCTGCGTGCAACACTGTGAGTGTATGTATAAGTCTGTATGTGTGTATATATGTGTGTGTGTGTGTGTGTGTGTGTGTGTGTGTGTTTGTGTTGGTGTATGTGTGTATGTGTGTGTGTGTGTTTTTTGTTTGTAATATAATTAAGAGAAATTTATCTTATAGATCCATTGATAAATTTGTTGTTGTATTGTTGTTTTTATTTTTGATATTTAGAACATACGTGTAGATACAATTTAAGTCATTAACATCTGTTCTTTTGTTCATAGTATTTTTTTGTTGGTAGATGTGGCACATTTCTAGAAACTTTCTTTTTGATTTTTTGTCTTCCATCTGTAATATAATTGGATTGTTAAAATCTGTTTTATGTTTTTTAGTATTTACGTGTACACATAGGGCACATGCATTTGGTTTTATACGTATATCGCTCTTATGTTGGGTTATTCGTTGTTTAAGTGTTTGTTTGCTTTGCCCTACGTAACATTCATTGCAATTCAGACGATTGATCTTATATATGATATTTCTTTTATTTAAAATCGGAGTTTTGTCTTTAATTTTAGAGAAAAGGTAATTTAAGGTTAAAGTATTTTTAGAAGTTATTTTTATGTTAAATTTATTAAATACGTTAGTTAGTTTTGGTGTAAGGTGTTCAATGTATGAAAGAGATTTGAATGTAACTGTAGTGTCTATTTGTTTATTATTATTATTTGTGTTGTTTTGTGTATTATTATCCATAATTTTTGCATTGCGGTTATATAAAAGACGTTTTATTAATTGTGGAGGATAGTTGTTTTTTTATTAATATATTAAAAAGTTTGTATACATTTTTTTGATAAAATGTATGGTGGCTTATTGTTTTAATTCTGTTTTTTAGCGTTAAAATAAAATTTATTTTTATTTTGTAAGAGTGATATGAGAAGTAATTTAAGTACCTACCAGAGTGGACACAACATTTTTTTGTTGTAGACTCGCTGATGGGATTACCATCCAAATATTCATTGCATGTAAAGGTGAAACTGAAGGCATATGTATTAAGTGTATGTTTCTATCAAAAAGGTATGTGCTACTAGAATATTCAACAAGTATTGATAAATGTGTATAGTAAAATTTAACTGGCTTCAGATTAGTAGAATTATATATTACATCACTCAATAAGTCCGTAGGATGATACATAGATGGCGTTGCTATGTAATAATCCATATGATTTGTAGGAAGTACTAACCTTAAAAAGATATCTGTCAAAATTTCATGACAATCCGACGATTAGTTTACAAGTTACAGAGGTTTAAGTGACGATACTTTTGAGTTTTTCAAAAAAATGAATTCCAAGCAATTTCGCGTGTTGATTTATCATTGCTTTTTGATGGGTAAAAATACCATCGCAGCCAAAGCATGGCTTGATAAGTGTTATCCGGGCTCTGCTCCATCGAGACAAACGGTGGAGAAGTGGTTTGCTGATTTTAAACGTGGCCGTACAGACACTGACGATGCTGAACGCTCTGGAAGGCCAATTGAGGTGGTTACACCGGAAAACATCAAAAAAGTCCACCGAATCGTTTTGGAAAACAGAAAAGTGAAATTGCGTGAGATAGCTGACACCTTGAACATATCAGAAGGCAGTGTGCACACTATTTTGCATGAACATTTGTCCATGAGAAAGCTGTTCTCAAAGTGGGTGCCGCGTTTGCTCACAGTGGACCAAAAACAACAACGTGTCGATGATTCTGAGAGCTGTTTGGAGCTGTTCAACCGGAATAAAAAGAACTTTTTGCGTCGGTATGTGACAATGGATGAAACATGGATCCACCACCACACTCCAGAGTCTAATCGGCAGTCAGCTGAGTGGACTGCAGCCGGAGAACCACGTCCAAAGCGACCAAAATCGCAAAAGTCGGCTGGTAAGGTTTTGGCGTCTGTATTTTGGGATGCGCACGGAATTTTGTACATCGACTATCTTGAGAAAGGAAGAAGAATCAACAGCGAATACTACATGGCATTATTAGTGCGTTTGAAGGAAGAAATTGCCAAAAAACGGCCACACATGAAGAAGAAAAAAATTCTCTTTCACCAAGACAATGCACCGTGTCACAAGTCGATCGCAACGATGGCCAAATTGCACCAATTGGGCTTCTAATTGCTTCCGCACCCACCGTATTCTCCAGATTTGGCCCCAGCGACTACTACCTGTTCGCAGACCTGAAAAAAATGCTCGCCGGAAAAAAATTTGGCTCGGATGAAGAAGTGATCGCTGAAACTGAAGCTTATTTTGAGGCCAAAGACGAATTGTTTTACAAAAAAGGTATCGAAATGCTAGAACGGCGTTGGACTGATTGTATCACTCTTGAAGGAATGTATGTTGATGAATAAAATCGAATTTCGCCAAAAAAATGTGTTTTCTTAGTTATCCTACGGACTTATTGAGTGATGTGTTAGATAGTAATTGTTATTTGTAAGGTACCGGGGGGAATGCATTCACCTAGTATCGTGCTTTTTAGTAAAAGGGGTTAATGCTCCAAAATTGTGTGTGTGTGTAATTAATCTCATTAATCTGATTTATTGTTGTGATATTATTGTTGTTGTTATAAACTTATTAATTTGAAGAGAAATAAAAGAAAAGTGAAAGCCTAGAAGTTGTAACAATACATTGCGACCCTGAGAGTAATTTCTGAACTCGTGCCCTACCTGAAGCTTAGTCTGGGATATGTTGGAAGTGGGACTGTTTTCACTTATTTCACAGCATATAACTTTTGTCAACCCAACGTGGTGCATTTTAGTTAGTCACATAATTGGGCACGAATCCTGTGTATCGATACAAGTTCTAGTAGTTTAAAAGGTGGAATTAGATTCTATTTCGTATTGAAAGAAAATATACTCTTATAAAGGAAAAAGACTGGAGAAGAAAAGAAGTGTGAATTGAGAGAATCTAGGGGGATGGTTGACCCTAAGGGCATTGATACTTCTACAACACTGATTGTAAATCCTCCAGGAATAGATCTAGAAAATTTACAACTTAGGGATATTTTAAATGCAATACAAACTATTGATAGAAGTTTAAATACAAAACTAAATAATTATTGTAGGGAAATGTAGCTATTCAAAACAGAGATTAAAGTAAATATGAATTAAATATTTAAGAAAACTATCATGCAGTGCCAAAAAGGAATGCAAATTAAGATACATGAAAGGACAAATGTTGTGAACAAAGGGCAGAGAATGTTAAATTATGGCGTTCAAACGTAAATCAATTAGGGCTGAGAATTCAAAATGTAGAAAGTAAAACAAATCAGGATAGGGTGGATGTAGATAAAGTGATTCGTCTGAAAGATTTAGATGTGGATTTGATATCGAATCAAGTACAGGAATTAAAATTGCAAAATCAAATATTAATAACTGAAATTAACAAACTTAAAGATACTTTGGGTGGTCAAAATAATTCAAATTCGTTGACGATTGGTGTAGAATCGGTGGGGAAATTTTATGGGGATAATAAAATAAATCTCAAGAACTTTTTAATAAGTTTGAAAGCTGCGGTCAACAGCATTCATGGTGAGGTGAATATTTGTTGATTTTCCCAATGCTAGACAAACCGAGCATTATTAAACTATGTAGGATTGTCTTCTATAATTCTTTTGAATTTTCCTTTTTCTAAGATAAACGGTTCCAACTTATTATTAGTCCCCATCATATTGCAGTCCCTGGTGGGAAACAAGCGTGTATATTTCGAGAAGGCATTCACTACCACTAAGGCATGTTTATTTCTCTTCCTACTGGGCACTGCTTAAGTAGTCTATCACAATCAAGTCTAAGGGATTATCTACTTTAATGCTTTTAATAATATTCTGGTTGACATGATTTTCGTACTGGCCCAGGATGCAGAGATGACATGTGCTTATTACATCCTTAAAAATTCCCAAATCCCTCTGAGCATAGAAATTTTCGCGAAATAGCAACCATAGCTACCTGACCCCCAAATGACCATATTTAATATGCAAAACTTTAATAATTAATTTTGCGAACTCCTTGTCCAACACATAAATCTTCCCCATTTAAATATTTTATAAGAAAGCCATCAACAATCTCAAACTGTTTATGATTAGGGATTTTCCTCCATTTGTCTTTTATGATTTGGAGACATTCACTATCATCCTGCATTGCCACAATCCTATCGTATGAAAATATTGTACAATCCCTCATTAAGTTATGCATGCAAGTCGTGTTTGATCTTATTCCTACTGAGAGCATCGGGCACTATATTATTTTGCCCCTCTTATGTACCTGATCTCAAAATCAAAATCCTGTAACAAAAGACCCCACCTGTATACTCGATTGCTTGTGAATCGTGTGTTAAAAGCAAACACAAGGCGGAATGATCCGTTTCTACGATAAAATCCCTCCCCATCAGGTAGAAATTTAACTTTGTGACTGCAAATACCACTGCTGTCATTTCCCTTTCACTGATTGTGTAGTTGAGTTTATGAGTTTTTAGAGTTCTGAAAATGAATAAATTGGGTACCTCTACACCATCCTGAATTTGATATAATTACGTGGCTAAAGCACAATCAGAAGCGTCCATGCGTACAAGGAATTTCTTTGTGAAGTCCGGGTGTCTCAAAATAACTTGCTCATGAAACTGAGTAATTAGACTTAAATATGCCTCTTCGTGAGCCTCACTTCACGACCATCTAACCCCTTCCTTCGACAAAGCAAATAACGGAACAGCTTTCTGTGAAAACGACGGGACAACCTTTTTATAAAAATTCATTACTCCCAGAAAAGTTCTCAAACTTCCTACATTCCTTGGTCTAGGATATTGTAATATCTCCGATAACCGATCCTTGTCTATGAACATGCCCTCAGCACTAATCTGGTATCCTAAGAATTTTACCCTTTCTTGGAAGAACTCACATTTCTTAAGATTTAATTTTAAACCTGCCACATTTAACTCAAGTAAAATCCTTTCAAGATGTACAAAATCTATCATTGAATATTAAAACGTTATCCACGTAATGCATGCAAAATTCCTCGTATGGTTCCAAAATACTCTGCATAGCCTTAACTAATGCAGCTGTACTCGAAGACAAACCAAAAGGGACCACTTTAAATTGGTATATATGCCCTTCTACAGAAAAACCCGTGTATCTCCCCGACTCTCGTGCTAGTGGAAAGAGCCAAATGAATTTTTAGGATCAATTTTCGTAAAAATTTTCTTATTACCTAACATTTCCAAGATACTATTCATGGTTAGTGGACAACTGTATTGCGGTTTAGTTCGCTGATTTATTTTTCATATACCTGTTGCTATTATCACTTTTCTTGACAGCTACTAGTGGATTAACAAAGAATGCTATGATACAGATACGGCAAATTGTAAAACTTTAAATTGTTGACTTAGCCTTTGTTCTAACTTTGCCTTGCCTGGCCAACTCAACAAAGATGTTGAAATTTATAAAATGAAATCAAACAGCAATAATCAAGCATTTATACAGTATGAAATATTTTCTTATCCAACTCGTAATTAAATTTCTTCTTATTTTAAATCGACGTCCAAATTAGCTTACAAGATCCTCTTATTATTTACATTTCCATTTTGAAACCAATGTGCATCCTTGGTTTGATTATTCAATGAAAATTTTAATTACTTTTTATGTCGAAGCATTTCCCATCTTCATTGTATATAAGCAAATTTAATAAATTCCATTTTTTAATGCCGGTTACGTTTAAAACATCACTTCTTTATTCATTGTTACATATTAATTACGATATTAAGATATGCGTACTGCATATTTCAAATATCATCTTCGCAAAACAACACTCGCGGCTAAAATGAACATTTCGCGACAGAATTCATGAATGACTGAATAACTTTTTAATAAACGCTTCCTTTATATGCCAAATTATCTATTTCTAGAATATAGTAGTATTTTCGTAATTCTATTTCCAATAATATATGCCTATCTGACGTATTTATCTGAGAAATCCTAATTATCGTTCAAAATTTCCGAGTATAGTAGAACGCTCCATACGTACGACTTTAAGAAACTTTTTCTATTGTCTAAACTAATACTATTAGCTATTAGTAAGTTTTTCTTTTTTAAAAACATTTTTCTAGCTTGAGCTATTCTAGCTACTATATCTCTTCTGCTACGTCCATCTTTTGTAATTATACTACCTAAATAGCAAAATTCAGCTATCTCCTCTAACTCGGTATTACCTATTTTTAGTTTCGGTTTAGAACTAGGCTGTAACTCGCTTGTCATTATATTTGTCTTTACTGAGTTAATTCTCATACTATAGTTACTCTGTAGTATCTCATCTAAAATATTAAAAAACTCTCCTAACTCTTTTCTAGACTCTGCTATAATGGCTATATCATCTGCAAAACGTAACATGTCTATTTTCTGTCCCCGTACACTAATACCTATCTCTTTTCTCTCTCTCTAGTTAAGTTTAAAGCTTCCTCAATATAAACATTAAAAATCAAGGGAGACAGTATACAACCCTGTCTAACACCATTTCTAATCTTAGCTTCCTTTTCTATTTCATCAAATCTAATTACTACGCTTTGGTTTTTATATAGACTGTAAATAATTTTTCTATCCCTTTGAGAGATTCCTATTTTTTGCAATACCCTGAACATAACAATCCAATTAACCCTATCAAATGCTTTTTCTAAATCTACAAACGCGAAATGAGTCTTTTTAATTTTTTGTAACCTTTTTTCGATAATTACCCTAGTCATTAGTATCGGTTCTCTAGTCCCTCTGTCTTTACGAAAACCATATTGGTCTTCGCCTAAATAATTCTCAGTCAAAGCTTCTACTCTATTTTTAATTATTATTGTTAGTATTTTGGAAGCATGAAAAGTTAAACTACCCGTTCTAAAATTCTCAGCTACTGACTTTTTTGGGATTGGGATAATAATATTTTTTCAAAATCTATTGGAACCTCACCTGTGTCATATATTACTTTTACTAGTTCATATAATCTGTCTAAAGTTTTCTGACTTGCATATTTTATTAATCCTGCGGGAATATCGTCTGTCCCTGGCGCTTTATTTAGTTTAAGATTCCGAACAGCTCTATCAAATTCCTCTCTTAATATTGAGAACCCTATTCCTACATCCTATTCTTGGTCGTTCTCTAACTCATCCATATCGTCTCCCTTATATAAATCTTCTAAATATTTTTTCCATCTATCTGCTACCTCAACTTTATTTATTAGAAGCTCATTATTCTCGTCTCTAATACCATTATATTTTTTACTATCTTCCCCAAAAAACTTTTTAACTGCCCTGTAAGCCCTGTCTGTCTTACCTACTCTCAAATCATCTTGTATTTCCTTACAATTCTCCTCTATCCATTTATTTCTAGCTTTTCTACACTCATGTACTATCTTATTTCTAACTGTATTATATTTTTGCTTACTTTCACTATGCACTTCTCTGAAAGGTTTAAGCTTTCTTCTATTCTCTATTAAATCTAATATCTCCTTTGTTACCCAGGGTTTTCTCGCTTGTATTTTTTTCTTACCTATAGTCTGTGTTGCTGTATCATGTACAGTAAGTTATATTTCTTTCCATCTATTTTCTACGTTCCCTCTTACAGCTATCTCTTAGCTCTTATTATCTAATACTTGTTTATATTTCTCTTTTACCCTACTATCATTAAGCTTACCTAGATCCCATTCCTCTCTTTTAACCTTTCTCAGTTTTTTGAATTTTAGTTTACACTTCATTTTAACTAAGTTATGATCGCTATCTATGTCAGCCCCAGGATAACTACGACAGTTTTTAACTTGGTTTCTAAATCTTTGTTTAACTAAAATATAATCTATTTGGTATCTAGCCCTATCACCTGGCGCTTTCCAGGTATATCTTCTCCTAACATGTTGATCGAATAGAGTGCTTACAGTTACTAATCTATGTTCCTGGCAAAACTCAACTAATCTTTCTCCTCTATCATTTCGTCTGCCATAACCAAATTTTCCTACCATTTTTCCCTCACTAGCTTCTCCCACTGACGCATTAAAATCGCCCATAACTATTAAATTCTCATCTCCTTTTACTTTTCTCACTATACTATTTATATCCTCGTATACCTTTTCTACTTCCACATCCTCGTACTGAGTTGTTGGCATGTAAACCTGTACTAAAACAGTGTCTGTGGGTTTTGTACTCAATCTAACCATAATTATTCTATCACTAAATTGTAAGTACTCTTTAACTTTATGCCCTAATCTTTTACCTAGCACTATTCCTACCCCTGCCTGTCCATTAGTTGAAGAAGTTGTAATTATTCTATAATTATCTTTCCAAAAGTCATTACTATCTGGCCATCTCACCTCACTAATACCTAAAATGTCCAGCTTTTCCTTTCTCATTTCGACTAATAAATTCGTTAACTTATCTACTCTAAATAATGACCTTACATTCCAAGTCCCTATCACTAAATCGAACTGTTGTTTTATATTCTTACGATGACGAGCCCCAAGTACCCCCTCCCGGAGATCCGAATGAGGGAGTATTTTACCTCCGGACAAGAATTTTACTTGTGAGCTCTCCATCATATGTATTTCGTGTTTTAGACCACGCACACCTGAGAAATATTGTGGTATGCTCCCATATCTTTCCACAACGCAGTTTTTAAAGATTTTAGCAAAAAGCCGTATCCGTCACGGCCAACCCCCAACAAGCTTGTAAATTATTGAGGATCACCCGAGACCAACCGACCCACCTCCAATATCTTTTAGCCAGCAAAGCTGCTGCCCCTTGCTGCGCCTTTTAATCGTCTTTTACGATAAGCAGGCTTACTATAGTAGTATTCTTTATCCCCTACTATAGTGATATATATATATATATATATATATATATATATACATATATAGTATCTTTCGAATTCGTATGCGACGCCACAAAAATCGTATATGTATATATCGTATATTTAATAATCGTATAATATATATATATATATATATATATATATATATATATATATAATATATATATATATATAATATTATATAATCGTATATATATATATATATATATATATATATATATTGCATCTTATTCAATAATACTTTAGTATTAATCAACTTGCCAATCGTACAAACGTAATTGAAAGCTAAGTTAATGCTTAGTTGTGTACACGATTTAAATTTGTAAATTTCCCAATTGTCGCCATCGGTCTCGGTGGCGTAATTGGTAAACGCATGGTTTGGCCAAACCAGGATTCAGGTTCAAGTCCTGTCCAAGACATTGTATTTTCCATCTTTCAATTACTAGCTCGATTTGAAGTGATCATTTAAGCTTTTCATAAAGGTCTAAGTTATTATTTTATTTTATTCACTATAATACAAAAGTATTTATCAACTTACCTTGTGTAATAATCTACCTAAAATATTTATATATATATATATATATATATATATATATATATATATATAATATACCGGGTGTTTCATTAAGCGTATCGCGCGGCTGCATATCATAAAGTATAAGGCCTAGAGCTTTGCGGAAAAAAATTTATTAAGTAAAGTGGCCAAGAGAAATTGCTTGAAATTATTTTTAAGTTTCAATTTCTACCGCAAGGGGGAGTATTTGCTAAGGTCAACAAGAAAATTCAATTTTTCTCCCAAAATTTAAGCACAAGGTATTATGCTGAAAACTCGAATAGGCAGTTATCTTTATTATTCACAACTTTTATTTGAAACTTTTTTCTGTATACCGCACAAGGACAGCTGCAGGACCTGGTGAATTGGTTTACATGTAAATAGTGTTATCCCACAATGCCCATGTGGAATTTAATAATCTTAGAATGGTTTGAAAGAGAATTTCTCAGGGATCAAGCAAAACGGCTAAATTGATTTTTCTAATGTTTTCTAAATATGTTAGAGGACGCTTTTTCCAGTCATGCCAGTTTTTGTTCATTTACTTAAACAAATTAAATGGAAAGAAATATGTATCAAAGGGGAATTGAATGAAAGGTGAAATAAAGCATTTTAGTGAAAATCGCACCTCGATATCTTTAATGGTACTTAAGATATTGCAAAAAGCGTATTCATATTAAAAAATATGTACGTTTTGAATTATTTAGTTATTCTTCATTTTAAAGAAAAGGAAATACAGAATTGTGATTTTTGCTTACATGCATTATTACGCTAACAGAGTCTCAAAAACAATTACAAACAACGTTGTCTTTCCTTGTAGTTGATTACACATTAATAATAATAATAATAAATCTGAGGAAAATGCGGGTGGGATTACTTTAGCATGATTGTGTATGAAAATGTTGTATTTTCAATAGCTAATGTTGTAGCCCTAAGAAAAGGCCGTTTTTGGTTACCAGTTTTAGTCAACTGGTAAAACTAAATACATATTTAACGCACACAAACAGAACAACTAAAACGAACAATAAACAACTAACATTATTACAACACATGTTCAAAGTGCCTTCCATCATTAAAAATACATTTTTCTAATCTTCGATGGGTGCTTGACACTGCAGTTTCAATTTCGGCTCTTGAAATGCTTGTTATGGCGTTTGGAATTCGAGCAATCATATCCTCGCGTATGGTAGGTCGTGTTTGGAAAACCATATCTTTTAGCCTTCCCCATAAATAAAAGTCTAAAACAGTAAGATCTGGTGATCTAGCCGGCCAAGGAAATAAACTTGCTCTTCCCATCCAGCGATTTGAGAAGGTCGTTTCTAAATAATTTCTAACTTCCACTGAATAATGTGCTGGGCAACCGTTATGTTGAAACCACATGTTCTGCCTAGTTTCTAGTGAAACAACCTCCAAAAGTTCAGTAGATTGTTGCATTAATAACAAATGGGCCTAAAATTTTGCTTTCAATAATACCGCAACAAACTTTTACACTCCACCTGTGTTGGTGATCAACTTGTAGCATCCATTGAGGATTAGTTTCAGACCAATAATGCATATTATGTAAATTTACTCCTCCATCGCTACTAAAGGTAGCTTCATCTGTCCATAATATGCGGGACAAGAATAAGGGATATTCGGTGCACATATCTTTCAACCAATGGCAATGATTCATTCTTCTGTCGGTATCGATATCTAAAAGGTTCTGGTGCAAAACTGCAAGATATGGATTCAATTTGTGGTTTATTAGAATACGATGCACCGATGTCGTAGGTATCCCTAAATTTGCAGAAAGTTGCCTGGTACTTACATGCGGATCTGCTTCAACGCACGCAAGAACATTTATAACAATGTTTTCATTTGTAATTATACGTTTTCTTGTGGGCATTTTAATTGGATGCACACGCCTTGTTTCTCTTAAACGTTTTGCCAATCGTGTAAATACCATTTTGGTAAAATGTTTTCTTTCAGGATATGCCATTGCATATTCACGCTCAGCAAAAGCCGCGTTTTCAAAACTTTGAAAGTAAATTCTAAGCATGTCATAAGCTTCAGCATTAGAGAAAGACATTTCTGTAGTTCAAAATTAACAAACAAACTTACACACAGAGCATACACGATTTAACTACTATAACAATAACTAGTATGACAGAGTTATACCTGTTGACAGATATGGATGTTTTTGTTTTCATCGCCTACTTGATGCATTTTAAAGGGATCTATTAGCGACATATTATTAATGTTTATAAACATCGTCACTAAATGAAAGGCACTTTTGAACATCTGCTATAATAATATTTATGACTAAATAATTTCAAATATTTGATCCGAAAATTCTGGAAAATTCTAATTAGTACTGGGATAGATCTCTAAAATGCACATACTTTTTGAAATAACTTAAGAACCATTAAAGATATCGAGGTGCGATTTTCACTAAAATCCTTTTTTTACCCTTCATTCAATTCCCCTTTGATAAATATGTCTTTCCATTTAATTTTTTTAAGTAAATGAACAAAAACTGGCATGATTGGAAAAAGCGCCCCCTAACATATTTAGAAAACATTAGAAAAATCAATTTAGTCGTTTTTCTTGATCTCTGAGAAATTCTCTTTCAAACGATTTTAAGATTAATAAATTCCAACATTGGCATTGTGAGATAACCCTATTTACATGTAAACCAACTCACCAGGTCATGCAGCTGTCCTAGTGCGATCTACTGAAAAAAGGTTTCCAATAAAAGTTGTGAATAATAAAGATAACTGCCTATTCGCGTTTTGAGCATAATACCTTGTGCTTAAATTTTGGGAGAAAAATTGAATTTTGTTGTTGACCTTAGTAAATACTCCCCCTTGCGGTAGAAATTGAAACTTAAAAATAATTTCCAGCAATTTCTCTTGGCCATTTTACTTAATAAATTTTTTTCCGCAAAGCTCTGGGCCTTATACTTTGTGATATACAACCGCGCGATACGCTTAATGGAACACCCGGTATATATAAAACCAACTTACTAATTTACCTCTACATTTCAAAATATATTAAAATCAACACACCACACCATACTATATACCCCACACAATCAAAACATTACATCCATAATTAACAAACCTAAAACTTAATACAGTTTCTAAAAGTTACCTTATTTACACATTTATTTTTATGTCACTGTCAATGTCAAATATTTTCTATTCAAGCTGTGTATGCCTAATACTTTATAATTTAAAAACTGTTATTTTCTTTATACTTTTAGCTCTTTGAAAAAAATTTTAAATAAATCGAAACGTCAGAAACCAGCAAATGAGTATTTAATAAAAAATCCGAACGAAAAATATCCCAAGGAATAAAATATCAACTTATCCATATATTTACGTTCGCTAAAAAAGAATCTAATATATATATATATATATATATATATATATATATATATATATATATATATTAATCGCTAAGCGATGGTTAGTTTAATTATAATAGTTTTTCTAGCTTAAAACTTTCGGCAAAAATTTTTTGTTTTTGTTAAAACCATCTACAATTAGAAGTGTTGTAGTTTAGAACTAATATAATACAATAGATAAATTCCTTACTATATAGAATCAATAATTGTGAAATTTAAAAATAGTAAAATTGTTAATATTTTAAAATAAGATACGATTACGTTGATCAAGCATTATTAATAAAATAGATTTAGTAGGAAACAAGAGGTAGATCCCTTAACAAATTGAGTCTTAAAAGCTAATGGGCTGGAAGGTTGGCGTGGATATAGTAGATGATGTTGATTTAATGTTTGTGTGATTCTCATTTAAGGAAGTTATCAACGACGTCATGCATTCGATTTGAAGTGATTTCGACTGTTCCCTATATATTGCTTGCCTTACTACAAAACTAATAAACCCATGTACTCTTAACAATCCAATTTAAATTCAAAATGAAATTTAGTAAGTTTTCTATACACTCTTTTTCAATATTTTAAATAACCCTAATAATTGTCAAGTACATGTATCTTTTCCGATACGTTATATTACCATAAATAACCCCAATGTTCACTCACACATCACCAAATAATTCCTAAAGTTTATCTGATAACAGAAAATTCACTAAGTTACCTGGAAAATGCTTTAAGCCTCCATCCCTCCAATGATGCTTACCAGAATCCCTTGGCTTCGTGACTATGCGCCCTGATCCCCACATATTCATAGATGATAACCCCAGTATTCGCCAAGCCTTGCTTGCAAATACCATTCCATAACAGCATACAAACTCTCGTATATTATACTTCTATTTATTAATTTACTAGCTTGGTATGGTATTAGTTGGACCTCAGTTAATTTAATTCACTCGACACTACTCACGTTAATAACTTTAAGGTTTCAACCACCAAGTTACAAAAGCTAGTACTACGTTTACTGACTTATGAATAATTTTTAATATTCACAAGAACTCTACTATAACGTCGGTTCACCGTTGTAAGTAGTTAAAAGCAATGAAAATATAAAGAGAAAGCTCTCAATTCTGTCAGAGTATTTATATCGTTCAAAATGTCACCTCTAGGCCACACTTTACGCGAAAAACTTATTTTAAAATAACACTTCTGCAAATTTTGATATAACCAACTTGAAGCTTCCAGAAATTCACCTCGTGGACACGCCGTATAATTCGAAAATTGCTTCCACCCGTCGCATATTCGTCCGTTTGTAAAACTATCCGTTTCAACCAATGATTCTGTTCTGTGTCGTCATGAAACACCGCCTGTAACATTTTTATCTCTGTCTTATGCATATTTGATGTCGCGTTCCAAACCCCACTTGAGTTGTAGAAAATCGATATTGCTGACAGCGTCTCATCACTCGACGTGGATCAAGTACGTGCGTTTTAAAACCAATGCTTTTATATCCGTCTTTATCTGTAGCATATTACTGATCGTGCATCTCGCCTACTCTTTAAGATACTTTGTTAGCTTATTACTCGTAGCAACTGACGGTTGAACACTATTTTCTATGAAGCCCGCTTTATTATACTGATAATTTCTAAGAAAGTAACCTTTTAAACATGCAGGTGTTCTTAATTATATACCGTTTAAAACAACAATTCTTGTAGTCTATATTTCACGGTATCCGATAAAGCTGACGTCCTAGTTTGTTACCAAGACACCTTTTGCCTTGGGATTATTGATTTTCTATACCCTGGTGTGTTTTCTAATGCTATTACACGTTGAATTAAAATAAATTAAATTAATTATGCGTTTCTATTTGTTTTTAAAACTGGCTTTCTCTATGTACTTCTAACTTTTCAATCATTAATTATAAAATTACATCAATACTTGTCCGTTTAAATTTAATAAATTTTGCGCGTAAATAATTTGTTCGTTTCTCTACCCCAAATTTAATCCTTTGAATCCATAACAAAATATATATATATTATATATAGTGGTTTTAAAGGGTTAAATTTAGGTATGAACAAGGCAATTTCAAACACCCTGTATAGAGGAAACAACCATAATTTTCGTGCAAAATTTACTTCATTAGCTAATTTAAAGTAACAAGTATTACCATAATTTTACAATTAGTGATTAAAATTTAGTTAGGTTCGTAAAGAAAATAAATAGTATACGCCAATAGAAATTATTATTTAATTTAATTGAGTTTAATTCAAAAGAATACAACGTCTAAAACGCATGAGAGCGTGAACAATCGATAATTCCAAGGCGAAACGCTTTACTAACAAACAAGAACGTCAGTTTTATCAGATACCATGAAATATAAACTCTAAGAAATGTTATTTTAAAACGATCGTTAATTGAACACCTGAATGTCTTGGAAAGGTCAACTTTCCGTGATTTGTGTAGATAAAAGACACGGTTCGAGGTATATTGTGCAAACGGTCGGATGTTTTGCATAAATACTAACCAAAAGTTTCCTTAAAGCGCAGAAAGGATGGAAAATCAATGATATGCTTCGGAATGAGACATGCATAATAGCATTTCACTTCGAAACGCACGTATTCAGTCCACGTGGATTAGATAGCACGCAGACAGTAATATCGATTTTCTACCACTCAACCAAGGTTAGAAGGAAACACCTAATATGCATAAGAGAAGAATAGAGTTAATATAGGCGGGGTTTTTAAGACATTGAAAGGATCATTGGTCTAAAAGTTAGTTGTAAAACAGACAAGCACGGGAAAATTGAATGCGGTGTTTTCGGAAAATATCGTTTCAACGAGCTAAATTTCAAATATTTTGAAAACGGTTATACCAAAATTTGAAGAACGAGTTAGTTTAATTAAGTGTTTCGCGTGAAGAGTGGCCTAGAGGTGGCATTTTGAATTGTATAAATACTCTAAAAGAATTAGCATCGCTCCCTTTGGTATTCTGATATCTCTATTCACTTCGCTCTTTGACTTCGTTAATTTGCATTGCTTACGACGTACAGAAATCTACTAACGAGCTTGTAAGTATTAAAATTTTTAAATTAAATAGTACAGTGTTAAATTGTTGGCCTCATAGTTTGAAACGTGGAAAGTATCGAGTTTAATTTTAATAGAGGTGCAACAGATATTTTAACATGCTCGTGAAGTAAAGTAAAGTAAAGTAACGTAAATTAAATTATGCAATAATAAAAAAGTGTAATATACTTGGATTTGGATTTGGATGGATCTTGAATGAATAGCATGCAGCACAACTTAGATGGTGTTTATCTATAAATAGCTGGAGGCGGTAAGCAGAGCAGAACAACGAGACCGAGGGTGCAGGAATTTAACTTCATCGTCAACGGAATAGGGATCTTCAAGAAATTCTAGGCAACGCATTAGAATTTGCTGGTTTTTTATAAACTATGAAAATTATGGTGATGTGTGAGAGTGAACTTTGATGGTAATTTGCATTATTTTGCGTATTGAAAATAATACGTATAACTAACTTTGATTATGGTATTTGAATATAAATCTAAAGGTGTATATAAAGCTTATTAACATTCCTCATGAATTTAACATTTTATTGTTAAGAGTACATGGGTTTTTTTGTGTTTGTAGTAAGAGTATGCCAAGTAAAAGCATACATTAATAAAATAAACTGGGTTATCATGAGCTCACCATACTCCAGATTGTACTAATGAGAAATAATTATAAATTAGAGGAAAAAAAAGGTATTATTCAGGGCCCATTTACTCCTGTTACATTCAATGTGTTTGATATTTCAATTTAAAATTCTGGACTTTACAAAAATAGAATTTATTAAGCACCGAAATGTAAATAATCTTGAATTATTATTTGTAAATAGTGGTAAATAAATATTGTATGATTGTTGTATTATTTTGTGGTTTTATTGAGAGTGTGCGTGAACGGTAAAGAGTATGATAGTAAATCTAGGTATCCAAGAGGAGGCCCAACTGAGCTAGCCAGGGAAGCGGTTGAAGAAATCAAGTTGAAGGAAGCAGAATCTGGGTAAGAAATTGTTTTTCTGAATTTTTTTATTTTGTGAAATTTTCGATTTTGTAAATAATTTTCAAATCTCGAACGATTTTAAGGAAATTCCAGAGGTTTTATAAGCTAACACAACAATATATATATATATATATATATATATATATATATTTTGGCGTGACCACCGCCTTATAAGTTGCGAGTTACCAAAAGATGCTTTGACTTGGGTACAGCCGAATTGTATTGATGAGGATGCTATAGAAAATATGAAATTACTATCTTACCGTCTTTTTTTCCTTGCCTGGCTAGTTCAGCTGAAAATATGTTGTGGATTTTTTCAAAGAGAAATTAAATACAGAAGTTTCAAAAAACATCTATGTAAAATCTTCTATGAATTCAAAAATATCTTTCTTTTGTACCATATCTAAAGAGTCTCTTAAATTCGCAGATATAAATAACGCCTATAAAAGCAATTTACAGCTTAAACTTAGACAGAAAGTCATACCTAATGACTTCTTATTTATTAAAATAAATTTCACATAACCCTTGTTAACAATTACTGAACCTAAGCATGTCCTATGCCAGTTACAAAATTTTTTTTTAAAATTCTTGGGATAATTTACCTATCCTTTTATGATTTCGGTTATTAGTGTAGTTGGTCAGCGACGCTGGACAGATAATTTAGTAAAGATCAATATGTTTCGAACTCTGCCCTCAAAATTGCTGAAAACTACCGCCTTGACAAATAATTTTTATGAAATTAATATCTAATTGTAGCTTAATTTATTCAAGTTTCCTATTAGGTTACAAAAAGAAAAAACAAAACTATATTTGCAGATGGTGTTGTCAAATAGCGCTTATAAAAATCTCATTTTCATTGTAATTAACGGCAATAAATACTTCCTGGTTTCACTTCAAATTTTCATTCACAACCAATCTTGACGTTGAAATATCAGTTTGCAAAGTGCATTTATTTTTAGTAGATTAAAATTACCAGTTGCTTTTGTTATCAAGATTGAAGATCGTTTAATTTTCGTAGTATTTTTAACAATAATTATGCTTAATAATTGTTCAAAGTTCTATGCTAAATATTGCATGTCATAAAACCAATTAAAAATTAATCTTTAATTGGAAACTTGTATGATCTTGACGTTAGAATGAATGACGCCGTTCTAATTCATATGCGTCTTATATAGTACAACAAACTCAATATGTCATATTCTCGATTCTTCTAGCCTTTCAATTTCAAAAATTAGTCGCGGCGATGTAATAATAACCCCAACTTCGCATTTTAATGTGCTGTTAGTTTAAAGTTATCGCGGTCGTAAAAATCTTTCATTCTTTGTTAATGAATGAAACGGATCGCAGATATATCTCTCTTAGAGCTATTAAAATCGTCCTCTTATCTATTTTTATGACTTTCGATAGTAGCGCTACCTCAAATTGAAGCGTTTATTCATTGATACAAAATAATTAGCGTATTTAATAGCTTTCAGAAGATTTCTACTAAAATGACGTACTCTTTTATTAACTAGCGTAAATGCTTGAATTTTCTGAACTAATTCGAAGTTAACTTCTTTTAAAGAAAACTATCCTTTATTGAAAGTATGGTATTTTTAACGAAACTAGGCTAATAATTCACTCCCATATATTTAAAATACAGTATTAATTGAAATTTATTTAATATGTTAAAAGTGTATGCGGCTCATTTTCAATCTGCAATAAATGTCCATAAACGGATTTTAATTACATAATTAATGAAATCACCGTTCTTATGCTTTATATATGCAATAAGATTTGTTGTACGGTAAATGGAACGTATTCTACCGATTATTTACAAACGTATTTGAATTCTTTTATTTTTACGGCTTTAAATTAACACAACCAATGAATTTAAAATTTACCTTTATTCTTAAATTGTATGTGTCCTTAAACTGTGTTATTGTATATGGGAATCTTCTCTTTTGACCACATTAGGGGCGTACTAACGGTTTAGATCTAATATGCAAATATGCCAAATGTCATAAATTTGACGTGACTTTTTAAATAGGAGATAATTTTTCCACTGATAGCATGTCTGAACATAATCGTTAGTATTATAATTTATAATTGCTACAATAACAAATCTTCATTTTTTACAGTGCACCGGAAATAATGTTTTCATAATATCTGAATTATTTGGTAAAGTTCCCTAACTAAAATGGAGGAAATAACTGAAGTGCATGCAAGATACTCTCAGATTAGCTTACGACAATATGTAGCAACAATTACAGGTAATAAACCAATTAGGAAAACTTTAAAGTAGTACTTGTAATTAAGAAACTTTAGGAACATTAGCTTCTGTAACCTCTGGGATGCACTTTGGATGGCCTTCTCCTTCTCTTCCACAACTACTAAGTAACGACTCGCCAATCCATATAACAAGCTCGGAAGGATCATGGATAGCTGTAATGCCCTGTATTGGTGCCCCACCTGGTGCCATTTTAGGAGCATTGATAGTTGACAGAATAGGAAGAAAGTCTTCGATGTTAATCGTTTCGCCAGTATATTTTATTAGTTGGTTAGCAATAGCATTCTTTCCTAATCTCCTCGTTTTATATATTTCGAGATTTATAGCTGGAGTTATGGACGGTGTTACATTTACAGTGCTTCCAATGTATTTAGGTGAAATATCGGATCGTCGGATTCGGGGTCTATTAGGTAGCAGTTTATCTGTCACCTACAGCTTTGGTTTTATGGCAATTAATGCAATAGGATTGTACTGCTCTATGAAAGCGACAGCATTAATTGCTTCAATTGTGCCACTTATGCATTTTATAACATTTATTTGGATGCCTGAAAGTCCATATTATTATATGGTAAAACACAACACTGATCAAGCCGCCATTAGTTTAAGGAAGTTTACAGGCGCTACTAATATTAACGACGAGCTAAATAATATAAGTGCTGATAATGCACTCAATACTGCTGGAATTGCAAAGTTTTTGAATTTATTTAAAGAGAAAAGCAACAGAAAGGCACTCAGTATTCTATTGGGTCTGAGGTTTAATCAGCAATTTAGTGGAATTTATCCAATAGCATTCTATTGTTTAATAATTTTCAACGAAGCCGGTGGCTTTATTTCTGGACGTACATCTACATTAATTTACTTTTCAGTACAAGCGTGTGTAACTATTGTAAGTTCAGTATTAGTAGATAAAACTGGAAGACGACCTTTATTAATCATTTCTATCATAGGGGCAGGGTTTGCTTTAACCCTTGAAGGATTGTATTTTTATTTGAAAAAAGAAATGAAAGTGCAAATATCTATGTTGGATTATCTACCTTTAACCGCCCTATTATTGTTCAACATCATGTATAATATCGGCTTAGGCACAGTACCTATACTTATGTTAGGAGAACTATTTTCCACTGATGTTAAGGCCTTTGCTTTATGTATAGTAGATATTTCTTACGGGTTGTTTGTTCTAACGGCATCAAAGTTTTTCCAAATTGTAAACGATAAGTTTGGATTGTACGTACCATTCTTAACTTTTACAGTATGTTGTGCAGCTGGTTCAATATTTATTATTTTCTGCGTACCTGAAACTAAAGGAAAAACGCTACAAGAAATACAAAAAGAACTAAAGGGCGAACCTTCAAAAACCAGCGTTACTCATAGTTCACGGGAGACGCGTACTGGTGACGCTTCAATTACTAATGGTTCACCCTAGAAAACTTAATTTAATTAAAGTTATATGTGAGTAGTAGACTTTTTTAATCTTGATCTGTATAAATTAAACGGTTATTGTGGCTATTGTAAGATTAATCCTTAGTATAGGAACGGCGTATATTGAAGTATTAAATATATTCTAGTGATAAAGAGGTTATATCATTTACTTTAACGGCTCAATTAAACTTCCTTTAATTGTATCTTTTACCACTCGTGTGGGGATAGCTACTAAATTAGTGCTGTGACTTGAGTTCAGTGTATTTTATTAATGAAAAGGCAATAGAAAACATGAAATTACCATCTTACGTCCTTTTACTTGCCTGGCTAGCTCAACAGAAATTATGCTGTGGAATTTAGGAAAATAAAATGAAACAGCGTTATTTAAATATCATTATCAGTTACAAACAAAAAAATCCAAATTTTATACTTATTATAGTAATTGTCAAAGGGCGCTCATCCAAATCGTAATTATCGGCACCAAACACTTCCTGATTCCATTGCAATCGATTACATTCAACAGTAGCTCTTGCATCCGGACTACTTATGTCGAAGATTGTTCAATTCTTACAATATAATTATGCTTCATATTTATGCAAAGTTCTACGTTACTTACTGCATGTCGTAAAATGAATTATGAATTGCTCGAACTTACACATTCGAAGAATTAATCTTTATTCAAAACTTTTACGTTCTCTCTCGTGAAAGGAATGAATGAATTCTGAATTGCTCGAATCTTACATGTTGTTTGACTTAAGAAAGGATGAAACTCTGAATGTCGAATACTGAATGCATCTCGAATACTGAATTAATGTCAAACACTGAACTCATCTCGAATACTGAATACCCTGTTCCAATTCACTTCCTGTTTATATACAAAAATTAACTCAATATGTCATATTCTAGATCTTTCCGGCTCGACTTCGAAGCACGACACACTAAGGTGACTTAATATTTTCGAGAATGTCGTATGTTTAATGATCTAGTTAGGTGTGGTCGACATAATTTATGATTCTCCGGAAGCGTCTATTCTTTTTTAATTCAAGAAGTTAAAGGGGCGCTGTCTCCATTTCTTTGTAACATATAACACTATTAAATCGTTTTCTTATCTTTTATGACTTTAATTTTCGCTCCTTTCTTTGAATAGGGGCGCTTATACATTGATACTAATAATTGGCTTCTAGGAAGTAAAGCGACGTATTTGTTTATAGAATCCCTAAAATTCTAGAGTTCCTAAAGTGGTTTTTTTTAACAAGATGAATTAATTTTTGGTTTTAAATGTTCTGTTTACACACGGAAGTTAGTTACATGATTAATTATAGCTCGCAATTGCATTCTTAATGAATGTAAATGCAATTTACCTTTCAGTAATGCAGCATATTACGTTTTCAATATATAACGCACATATTTTAAACACGATAGCTGGCTATCTAAGTTACCTTTAATATTTACAGATTAATTATTTATAAATGAATAGCTTTAAAGTGACAACTCGTTTTAAATAATTCATACACACGGATGAAATGGATTAATTTAACAATTGGGCTTTTTATGTTTATATCCGTTTCACGATCTTTTTACATTCTGCAATAAATGCAATAAGATTTGTCTACACGGCAAATGAAACATATTCTAGCGAATATTTTGTACACTGAAAATGAATTACATAATTAATAAGGGTTTCTTTTAATGTGCTAATGAAATACACTTATATTTTTCTTAATCATCTTTGGGAATTAAACCACTCATAGTTTTTAAAATCATTTTTATTTACGGTTCGATCCATGATTTTAAAAACTATGAGTAGTTTAATTCCCAACGAAGATTAAGAAGAATGCTAAACAAACCACAACAAACATACAAGGAGTATGTACACTTATATTTGTACCGGTTAGAGAAATTAAATATTGAGAAATTTCAAATTTTCCCGTTTTTTTTCTTTGGGTGGTAATTTTTCACAGAATTTGAATGTTAAATGACCTCTCTAGAACTCTTTATCACATCAATATATTGTTGTGATAGGTCCCACGTTGACCGGAGATTTTGTTGATATTATATTAATAAATATCGAATCGAGTTTCAGGTTGGGTGTCGAATTTTATTGTTGTGAAAGGACTAATTACTCGTCCTGCCCACTAGCTCTCTGAATTAATAAAACCACTGTAATAATGCATTAAGTTTATAATGAAACAAAATAATCTTTTTATAATATTTCAAAAACAAAATAATTCATACATAAGAACTCTCTCTTACAAACAATATCTAACTACAAAATTGGTAAAGAATAACTTCTTCATAACATACATACTTATGTACTAAATATAGAGTTCGTAATACCTCTCTCTCACTTATCTTAAACACGTGATCAATATCCATTAACATCTCCAGAATTAAATCTTTCTTAATATGTACATTAATTACCTTTGTAATGTAATGTAAAGTAATGTAATTTAATATCGTTTAAACCTTATTAAACCTATCTGAATTCGGTTAAGTTCAATCTCTATTTTGTGCAATGGCAAAAACCTGTATCGTAGTTTTGCCAAACCTTGAAATTAAATTAAATTGACTTTTACACGTTTATAGTCCGAAAACCTTTGAAGCACACCGGTATATCGTTAGATATTTCCTCTCTCTATATCCATAGGAAAAGTCATGAACTGTAGCATACTCTTTATTGCTTTTAACACTCCTTCTAAAAATCTGCTGAACTGTTATTAAAGAAGTCAGATACGTGTTTTGTTCGCGTTTGTCGACCATTTGATTAACATCTTTTAATATCAGGTTTGCAATTGCAGCTCGGTCAAGGTTCATGGTATTGCACCCTAAGCTTTTTTGTAACATCTTGTAAACGACCAGCAGCCATCTTTTTTAATAACACTACTTTTTCTACCGGCGACACCGACGTACTGTGTCGGTCATCCATTATTGAGTATTAATAAATTACGCTTTAAGAACACAAACAAAGACTTAACCTATTGAAATGTCTAAAATAGAATAAATTAACACGTTTTTTATCCCATGCACACATGGACAATCCCGATTTTACCCCTGTGTGACAGAAACAAAATATTAAATATATTCGTGAGTGTCCTGTTTTTTTGTCTGGTTTAAGTATACATATAGTGCATGCATTTGTCTACAAAATGGTACCGATATCTCGTTTTTAATAAAAATTTGACAAAGCTGGTTTTTCAATTGTACTCTTCATATAATTACTTTTCCTAAGTTAACAGCAGTGTCACTTGAAGAAAGTTTAGTTAAGCTGAACGCCTACGTTTTGGTTTCTAGAATTTATTCGTTTGTATTATCGATACATCTTGGCATTGCCGAAAGCGGCACAAAAAAATTCAACGTGCTTATGCCATTATTTATGCTATTTTCTGTTACTGCGTGTATTTGTATACCAAGTGCCCACACCACTAAGTAACACTTTTTACAACAATTGATCCTTCCCTATAAAGATTCAATTACTTCCTTATGTTATATATGACAAGATACAACGTTAATTTAACGTATCTCGATTATTGTTGCCTCACATATATATTCGACTAGCTCAGTCTAATCGACAAGGAATGCCCAACGACACGACAATAAATAATGTTTAACCCACTTTATATCTAGCTCTTATCTGTTAGAATAATGTAAACGAAAATAACCAAAATTTGTATAATAATCGAGAATATGTACACTTTGTATTTTAATAACTTTTTACTTTGATTTTGTATTGAAAAATTAACCCCTGAATGAAATATTGATATTTATTTGATTACACCAAAATCCTACTTCTTTAAAGCCAGTAAAAATACCACTGTAATTTACGTGAAGCACTTTTGAACGTTCAAATTTCTATTTGCATAAATTCTCAAAAGATTTTTGATTACCCTTACAAATACTTCGATATAAACAATAGCAAATGTTAAAAATTGAAATACAGTTTTTTGTTAATAAAGGATAATATATCTCTGACCTGCGTCTTTCCTGTTTGTTTCTTAGAATGGCGTCTGCATTTGGATTGTCTGCACCCCCTGGATTGTTTTCAATTTGATTCTCTGCTACAGCTTCTCCCTATCAATTTGATTCTTAGCGTAGTTGCCTCAACTCGTTGACCAGAATGATTAATTAAATTTACTTGAATTTTTCCCCTTCGGATTTATCTTAGATTTTGTTTAGTTCTATTTTAATTATAATTTCTTGAAGTTACTTGAAGTTACTTGGAGTTACTTGGCTGACTTGAAGTTACTTGGATGATTCGACGAAGCCCTAAATTCTTAAATATTAGAATTAGATTTAATTAATAATTTACCTTACGTTTTTGAAAGTAGACGGCCACTTATGTTGTATTTATTGGCACTTGAATTTTCACTTTAATATTAATAAATTATTTATTTTAGTTCACTTTGCGTAATATTCTACTTTTAACTGACGTGGTTAGTGCTTTGATCACTCAGATACTGGTTGTTTACGAACTCCGCGTTATTTATCAAGACTCCACCTCCTATTTGTCACATTAGTTTTACGTGCGTGTTTGTTGATTAAGGAGTTGCACTTTGCTCTTACCATTGCAGGCCTTGGATTTTCTACAAATTTCCTGTCAAGACCCTTGTTAAGTCATTTCACACGTAGGCGTTTATTTTATTCAGCATATTCCTCAGAAAAACCAAGTTTACATTGTATTCTGTCACGTCCTCATATTTGTGTTTGCTGTTATTCAATTTTTTATCATGTTACCGAACGTCTGTTGTTTGTTATTTAAAAATCCGAATATGTGGGATTTTATGTGGGTTTGCAAAGTTGCAGATCACTTAGACTCTTTTCCATTATGACGTATTTGAATACGTTTATGCGTTACTATTTTAAATGAGATTATATTGTAGCTATTCTGCCAGGTTGTTTACCTTCACCGATTGCGTGTTTCTTTTAATAAAACTTTTTGTGTTTAAAACGTTTTTTTTGCGTATTTCTTTTCAATCTTAGACCTGCATATTTAATTTGAAACGTATTATACGATGTACGCGTTATTATTCTTGCTAAATTGGATCTGGTTATTAAATAATGAGCTTCTCTCTTATGAATTAAATTGGTTATGATTTATATACCGTGTGCTTGCTATTGCCTTATGCAAAATTGTCGATTTACTCCCATTTAATGATGGAATTGTTTGGTTTTTTAAACGTTAATAATATTTACGTGTATCTTACAACCTCTATGACTTAATATACCCTTAAATTACCTTCTTATCATCGCTAATTACATATATATATATATATATATATATATATATATAGTATATATTTATGTTTGTGTGTATATATATATATATATATATATATTATATATGTATATATGTATATATGTATATATGTATATATGTATATATGTATATATGTATATATGTATATATGTATATATATATATATATATATATTTAGGAATTGGTTTCGGGGTTGTAGTCAATTAGGGCAAATTAAGAACTCCTTTTTGATCGATTCGAGCTTTCGAAAATTTTATTTTCTTCTTCAGGAAACTGCAAATATGTATAATTACAAGATGTAATTAAAATGTTTACTTACGATCTAGAGTCTAATCTTAAATGTGAGAAGCATGAAACTATTTTAACTAAAACGACTATTTATATATATATATATATATATATATATATATATATTGCCGTGGATCTCTTATGAATAATCGAGCCTCACGAATTGGGCGTCATAAATTGCCGTGGAACTTGCTCTAACTCAGTACTTTCTCAAAAAACAACCTTTGAGGATTTTATTTATTTACCCAAAAATAGTCATAAATTTCACACAATAGAAAAATTTTCAAAAAAAAATTTTCTTACCCAGATTCCTCTCTTCATCACCTTAATTCTTCAAGAGCTCCAAGGCTAGCTCAGTTGGGCTTCCTCTTGGATACCTAGATTCACTATCATACTCTATATCGTTCACGCACACACTCAATAAAACCACAAAATAATACAACAATCTTACAATATTTATTTACCACTATTTACAAATAAAATTCAAGATTATGCACATTTCAGTGATCAAGTTACACCTCAATAAATTCTAATTTTGTAAAGTTTAGGATTTTAATTTAAAATATCAAACACATTGAATGTACCCGGAGTAAATGGGCCCTGAATAATATCTTATTTTTCTTTCTTCATTAATAATTAAAATTTTTTATTTAGTACCTTCTGGAGTATAGTGATCTCATAATAACCCAGTTAATTATGAATAATGTATGCTTTTACTTTGCATACTCTTACAGCAAACAAAAAAAAACCCATGTACTCGTAACAATAAAAATTTAAATTATTGATGGAACGTTAATAAGCTTTATATACACCTTTAGAGGTCTATTTAAATACCATAATAACAGTTAGTTCACACCTATTATTTTCAATACCCAAAATAATGCACATTACCTTTATAATTCACTCTCACACATCAACAATCTTTATAGTTTATAAAAACAACAGATTCTAAAGCGTTACCTGGAATTTCTTGAAGATCTCTACCGTTGACGATGCCATTAAGTTGTTTCACTATGCTCTGCTGGCCGCTTCTAGCTATTTGTAGATGAACCACTCTAAGTTGTGCTGGATGCTCTGCCTCAATGTAGTACCTCCGGGTGGAGCATTGGGGACGTGGCCGCAAGTATAGTGGCCCTTATTCAAATTATAATGGATGCTCTGCCTACACAATGCATCTAAATCCAAATCAAATTTATTACACTTCTTTCATAATTGCGTACTTTAATTTAATTTAATTTAATTTATGTTTCATTACTTCACTTCACGAGCTTGTTTAAAATGAATGTTGCACCTCTATTAAATTTTAGACTCGTCACAATTTGCGGTTCAAATTATGAGGTAAACTCGTGGTAAATTTCTGTGTTTATTCTGACGCGATGAAAGTACTAATAGAACGAACTTAAAAGAGAGGGCGATGCTAAATCTCCTCGAGTATTTATATGATTCCGACTGCCACCTCTAGGCCGCTCTTCCCGTGAAAAATCTAATTTAAAATAACGCTTCCTCAAATTTTGGTTCAACCGTTTTCGAAATCCGCAAAATTAACATTCAATATTCCCGTGTTTGTCTGTTGTACGACTAACGATATCGACCAATAGTATATCCATTGACGTCTTAAAAACCCCGCCTATATTAACGCTGTCCCTTTCTTATGCATATTTTACGTTTCCTTCTAACCTTGTTTGAGTGGTAGAAATCGATATTACTGTCCGCGTTTTATTTTACTCCATGTGGACTTGTTTACGTGCTTGGCGACGGTCGTTTAACCAATATTCTTTGAAACTTGCTTGTTATCTATAAAATTAAGAGGAACCTGACATTTAGAAAACATGCAGGTGTTTAATTAACCGACGCTTTAACACAACATTTCTAGGAGCTTCTTTTCGTGGTATTTCAACCCAACCGATATATTTGTTTGTTACAACGAAAGCTACTCGCCTTGGATTTATTGATTTTTCATGCTTTTATGCGTATTAGACGTAATGACCCTTTGAATTAAACTCAATTAAATTAATAAATAAATTGCATTGGCTACTATAATTTATTTTCTTTACGCACCTAACTAAATTTTAATCACTACTTGTAAAATCATGGTAATATTGGTTACTTTAAAATGAACTAAATAAAATTAATTTCGCACGTAAATTCTGGTTGTTTCCTCTATACAGGGGGTTTGAAATTGCCTTCTTTATACTTAAATTTAACTATTTTAAACCACTACAATATATATTGTAATTAGCGGTTATTAATAAAAAAATAAAATGTTGTAGATTGCATACATTTTTTTATCATTTTAAGTTTATTAAAAATCAATCTAAAAAATCAACTGTTACGGTAAGCGAAAAAAACAGTAAAAATTACGCAAAGGTCTGCTTCCATGCAAGTTTAACTGTTAATAATAAATTTAAAAAGTTGGCTAATTGACATTTTTTTAAGCTTTTGTTTCATTAAATTAAACAATATTAGAAACTGACATAAAAAACGATTGGTTAATATTTTCGAGTACTTTTTAACCAATTCTTCACTTCTCTGCATAACATCTTTCTCTGAGCTTTTAATTAAATATTCCGGTTTCAAGAAATTAAGGGTTTGTTATAAGGTTAAGCATGGCGGAAAATCTGTTGTTATCTAACTGCAGATTATATCAATTACAAAGGAATGAACATTTATCCTAAAATTGTTTTTCCTGTTATTGTAACCATAATCAAAGGGAAGTTTATCAAAGTGCCTCTTCACCTTTGGTTACCTTATTACCTGAAATGGTTGATCAATACGTCATTTTGATAGTCAGCTCTATGGTTTCAGATTATATGTTGTTATAGGTGTCTAGGTCTCTAAAAGTAGATACAGGTTTACGTGAGCGCTCTAAAACGTTCGTAGATCGATATAAATCAATATCAGCTTTTTGAACAGCTTTTGAAGCTAAATTAATTTTATTCAGAACTCTAGACATAAAAGTCGTTGCAAAAACAAATTCAAAGTTGCTCATTCTCTTTTTAAAGATGAAGCTTCTGCAATTTCTTTTTTTGCTTGATTTTTATTGAATTTCAGCTAAATCTTACAAAATATAAAAAAATCACAATTTTTCTGCCCAAATTGATTGTATTCGAACTGACCATCAGGTAGGAAGCTATTTCAAAATTATTTCTGACTTGGTAGTAAACTAGGCCGAGAGATCCCATCATTTAATACTAAAACCAAAGACACTATAGAAGAGGTGCAGTACAGCGAAATATATGTGTGGCCAAAGTTTGATTGTACTCAGCACAATGTAAATATTCCACATTTGGCTGTAATTGTTTCACTTTTGCATGTACGCTGTTACACGCACCGCTTATCACATTTGCGCCTTCATATCGTTAACTTAACAATTGGACATACCTTGGGTAAATTAGTTTTTTGACACATAACGTCGTAAACGTTTTGGTTAATATTGAAACTAACTGCAGTGCTATTTAAATACATAATTATGTTAACTGTTTTTATAACAACGTTTAACTGATATATTTTTGCAATGTCTTGTGTAGTATCTAACATATGGAAAAAAGGAACCATATTTATATTGAAAATTATTTTTTCTAAAACAAATTTCGAAAAACACTGAAAAAGTTTGTTTTGAATCGTTTACTTAAATAATGTACAGAACCTGAGGAAAAGTTATAACGTGTTTTAAAGTATCATCATCATAGTTAAAAAATTACCGTTTAAGTTTTTATTTCCTGTCTTTCCATGTCCACGAAAAGCTAGAGAATCATTACCTAAAACTATTGTTATACAAAAAGGCTTTGTATAACTTGTTTCTAGAAAAAAACTTTGTAATTTGCTTTTTCGTCTAATTGATTATCGATGGTATGATTATTTTTCCATTAGTCAAAAATATTACATGACTGGAGATATACTGGATAACTGTTGTGCTTAATTATTCTAGAAGAAAGGTGCTGTCAAGCTCCTAATCCACTTTGCCACTAGGGATGGATTCGGGCCGGGCCGGGCCGGGCTTTTAAATGCGGCCCGGCTCGGCCCGAAATAATTTGCTCCGGCCCGGCCCGGTGGCCCGGCCCGAACCAAAACGCATCGGCCCGGCTTGAGGCCCGGCTTGAATTTCGAGCCGGGCTTCGGGCCGGGCCGGGCCGATTCGGGCCGGAATGTAACTAAAACCTTAAGTGATGTATAGATTTTTTAACATCCAAATGGAAAGTATCATTTGTTAATATATGTATTTTCAGTCGTATAAAAATACTTCTTTAGTATTATTATGCTTTTCTACAAAAGTTGAATATATCAACTTTAATAAATTATAGTTTATAGTATCATTTTAACCTCGAAGAATTCCAAAGGTATTTGGAGATGATGCACACTTGCACAGGCAATCCAAAATAGAATGTGGTTTTCGTCAAACTTCATCCTTAAGTAACAAAATGCATTTTAGAACTCATGTACTACTACTAGTATATAGTAACATTATTAAAGGAAAGTATTCAAATAATTATACATTCTGCAGAGTGTCAAGTAGAAATAAGTTTTCCACATGTTTAAAAAAAAAACAAAACTTTTTGACCCACCAGCGTGCTGCTTGCCGCTTGGATGGAAAAATTTATTTTGTAGCACTAGATGTGTAACCTTAATACCTGATACATTTTGTATCTATTGACTTATAAAACTCGATTACCAATGTACATTTAAAAATAGTTATATTCCTTAATGCTTGAAAAATTATGCTTCCGACTATAGTGATTTTTAAAAAGTGCATTTGTGGGGAAATTAAGATTGAGACGCAGAAAGTGAAAACTGTTAAACTAAATTTGTATTTAAAATTCGAACCTTTTGCCCTGAATAGAAATCAAACCTTGAGCATGTGGTTCGGTTTGAAAAGTTTACCTACCAGTGCGATTCTATGTTCAGTTAGAAAAAAAGTCTGGTTCGGTTAATAAAATCAAACCGAACCTATAACCGAACTGTACCTAGTTCGTGTCCATCACTATATTATATTGATTTTACATTCACGCCTCTTTTTCACAATTCTCACTCGATATCCCGGAACTTGTTATAAAAAAACGTAGTCCTGTGAGATTCTACATTTTATATATTAAAACCCAATTTTTATTTCCCGAAATTATGTAAATAAGCAAGCTATATAACAATACTTATTTAAAACTGGTAAACCCCAAAATAAGCCGCATATAATAAGAAAAAATTCGACGGATGAAAATTGAGGAAAGGAAAAGATAGCGGAAAGTACATAAACCAGCCGCGGGATAATACATAGGAAAAGAAAACTGCATTTATTTGCGCATGTACTTTATTTATGTATGCACAGTAATTTGTAAATAAAGTTTGAATATTTTATGTGGTATTATTATTGTGTTTTATAATAATTTTTTCATATTGGATTAATGAAATAACTGGCAACGTGCTTTGTCTGCCGAGAATTCGAAACTGCAATACATATGAAAAAATTAATTAGTTATTACTTTACATCTACTTACTAACACTATAATTTAGACAATTCGAATGCAATATACGAATTTTAAACAGTTTAAAGGATAATAATTAATTTCTCTTTTCAGCGACTTTTTTCAGTTTTACAGCTTTTTTATCCGTTGGTTTTTCTGCAGCTGTTTTTACAGGTTTTGTCGATGGTTTTTTATTTAGGTTCACTTAAAAGCTTTTACTATGCTGGCGATTGCAATAAAACGGAAGTAAAAAATGTTCAATTAAAGCTATTAATAAAATAATAACAAACATAAAACCAATTTAAAAATAAAGTTCTTTGACCTGACACCTTAACAGTGCTAGTTACTACACACATGTGTGGTACTTTTTAGAGATAAAAACAGGCATTATTTAATAACATTGTATTAATTGTTACGGTTTTAAGGTTAATTATATGGAATTTTCTTAACTCTTAAAAAATGGAAAAGTAGGTTTCACACTTACCTTGCACTGCAACTTCATTTTCAGCTGGGTCTTCAGTCTGCGGATAGAGATCTCGATATTCTTTTAAATGTTTTATTTTTAAATGCCCTTTACGATTGGATGTAGTTGAATTTTTCACTTTAAGTCCTTGATCGTACTTTTTCTTTTGGCATATCTTACATTTTGCAGTTTTTACACTTTTTGAAATTGGGGTAACTCAAAGACTTACTAAATTTGCTCCGCGTTTTAGAATTGTCTGACACTAATTGTGTATCGTCAGTTACCGATTCACTTCGTCAAGGTTGATAATCTGGATCCCCCACACTATCCTCATTATTAAAATCCAACATTGTGATTGAAAACGGATAGCTCAAAATTTATAATCTTGGTTATAATATTTTTAAAACAATGCGCTAAATAAAGAAATTTTTATGATTTAAATCAGAGTGCATAAACGAAATTCAGCTTATTTATATTTATCAGGAAAGAATCCAAAATAGTCGCACCTGCAATAAATTTATGTCTCATGGGTCAAGCAACTCTAAGTGCAAAGGAAGTGAAAAAATTGCAAAGAACTATCAAAATAAGAATAAATGGCATGCCGCCTAATGCGTAAAAGGAATAATGAAACCGTTTGAAATGATAAATCCAAATTTACACGGCTTTTGTTGAAGCACGTTGGAATCAGGTACACTTTTTGATGAAAATAAGTCGTAATGGGATTGAGTTCGATGGAGCAAAAACCTCTAAAATTGAACTACTACCGCATGTACCAACTACTACAGCTGTTCAAAATATGCGACCTAAAATGCAAGTTATAAATTTTATTGGTATCCATTATTGGCCTAAGCTCTGCTGATAGCAGCAGCTAGAGACGCCTCTGTTAAAATAATATTTACTCTATTCTGTTATTTTTGTATATACCCTTTATAATATCACTATTTTTCTTTATACCTTTTTAGGAGCCGCAACATAGAATATTATTTAGTAATTACATTTTAATTTTCTATATCCATGTTATTTAAAGCTATAAAAGCCTAATCGCATTGTATTCGGTATGTTTTTCAACAAAAGATACATTCAAATAATTAAATATGATTGAGCTGGTTTTTTGTAATCGTGAGTTTTTAATATTTTTACATATACAGAGTGGTTTTGATTTATTCATAAATAATCTTCAGTGCGGGGCCACAATATTAAGTTAATTAATAAGTATAATAAAATAAACCAGCTCAATTAACATACGTTGCAATTGCAATAAATACGCTTTCAAATTAATTAAATATAACACGGACAATTTCTGTTTCAAATTTCTTGAAAAGTGGAAAGAAGTGAATATTACTTATCGAAAAAAAAATAATCGAAATTCACAAATCGGTTTAAATCAAAACATTTTCGTTTTCGATTTACTTCCATTATCACACACTTACCAATATGTGTGTAACTGTACCTGGGTGATATATTGAGAGGAGCGTTAATTATAATTTTGCTTAAGAGGCAACTAAAGAAATCATTAAATGGAATCTTTTACTAAATCAATAAATTTTATATTTCGTTACATAAACTTCGGGCCGGCCCGAAATAGCCCGAAAAGCCCGAAGAGCTTGAGGAGCCTGGCCCGGCCCGGCCCGGGCCCGACACGTGCTTGACCCGGCTTGGCCCGAAAAAAATTTTGTCGGCCCGGCCCGAAGCCCGGCTTGATATTCGGGCCGGGCTTCGGGCCGGGCCGGGCCAAAGCCCGGGCCTGTGGCCATCCCTATTTGCCACTAATTATTCCAAGTAGAAAACAGCCAGCAAGGAACACTATACGCAGCATCAAAAATTTTTGAGTAGCAGTGCCACGTACGCTAAACTACCATAATGCGTTACTGTTGAGTAAAACGTTTCACCTGGTTTGGAATCTTTTGAAAATGGCCCGTTTCACTAATAGTTGCAACAGTTGAACCTATTGTAGAGTGTTCTAGCAGCTTTAACTCATTGTAATTGTTTTTCAAAGCAACATTTTTATTTTCTTTGTTTACGCTTTCTAGTGGCGCCTCAATAATATTAGTGTAATTGATGGTCTCGAATATGTCATGATTCTCTGGGGATGACGATAAATGACTGAATCTTTGTGCGGTTTGCCGATAAAGGTTAAAATATTTGTTGACCTTAGGCAGTGTCTTGGCATTTTAGAGATTGTCTTGCTTTAATTTACGCTTTTCTGTTCTACTCTTATATTTACGATTTCTATATTTCTACATTTATCCAGATATGCTTTTTTACTTCCTGACACCACAGACCACAAACTAAATAAATTTAATTAAAATAAAAATGGAATGACTCATATGAAGCACTGCATATGATACATATGAATTGCATTTATTTCTTCGCCTGTCTCTGCTTATTTTAATAGATACGTTGATTAACACAAATATTCGCAAAAATATTCTTAGTCACTGCCTATACGTTTTCTAACTCTATCACTTATAACTTGTTGTACTAAATCCGCCTTTTTGAAATTAAAAAGTGTATTTTAAACAAAAAAAAGACATCGCTAGCAAAATGATGTTAATTGAAACAATTCTGAATGTGAACTGCCTCCGTCTGTTGCAACAAAAACTAACTACTCGATCTATTTCTAATCTTTCTCCAAAGATAAACAAAAATTACAAATATGCTTCTACCTAGTGTTATATAAAAAAAAAACCGTCCGTTCTTATGAACGCCACATGTTTAGTTTTAGCTTCAGTCATGCTTGGAATCTCTTGTATGATAGAACCTAGACTATTGATATTATGCAATGTTATGCAATATTAGACACCTATTGTTTTTAACTCCTTCGCTCTGGATTTAGAAGCTCTCCTCTCTTGAAAATTTGTAAGGTTTAAGATTAAAGACTTTTTTGTTCGTTTCTATTTGCTACTTGTGTTCATGAGCTGAGCCGGAGCCCCCTGGGATTGGGTCTCTGTGCATTGTACCGCCTTTCCCGGTCATATATCCGCCCCTGGTCAAATTACTCTTATTGACAAATCGAGAACCTCCTAACTCAAGCACAATTGGAGATGATTGATTGTTGCCATCAGTAGGAAATAGCAATGCTGGAGACGTTGATGCAAAATTAAGGTTTTAAATTAAAAATTCTTCAAGGCAGAAACTTCTATACGGTATTGTAGTTCCGCACATTCCAACTACCAACATTGTAAGTGAGCACAATAAATTCTAACTTGGTTATAGAAATTTAAGATTAGTTAGTTCGATATTATAGTGCAATCGACTCGAATTTTTCCAATAGCTTTGTTGTAGAACCGATTATCTTGTTTGTTATTTCTTGACATCGTATTTTTGGGCTTAGATTGTTTGCAAGGTTTTATGGATTTGGAGGTCGACTTCAGTAAGTTTTATTGAGCAGTTTAAAATTTTATAGTTGATTAGGATGCATTAGAAATTAGGAAGAGGAAGGTGCCTAGGAGGCTCTTAATAGCTGTGTGTGGCCTTTAAGTAATGGAATAGTGATGTAGGTGATCGATCAGCAGTAACGCTTACAATGTGTAGCGCAACCATTTACATATGAATTTTATGACCCCTGAATATTTGTTAAAAATCTAGGGAATTCTGTCATCATGTTATACGAGAATGGTTCTATATCCATTATATTTAATTGCGCATTGCATTTAATATTAAATTAGAGACGATAATAATTATTCCACTTGTTAAACAGGAGAGCGATAACGAATAGCTTGAAATTATTTTTACAAGGCCAATATCATCTTATGCATCATCTTGTCCAATTACCATGGAAAATACTTATTTTTTCTTACACGCGCCTGGAGATGTTACTTATATGACTTCAGGGAAATCTTGTTAAACCTCGTGTGGTGTTGCGTGTATTTATCGCACAATAAAGGACCGCCAACCATATTTGAAACGTGTTTGTTAATTTTGATTACCTCTTCTTTACCCGCATGCCAAGCATTTAAATTTTGCAAACTTAATATATACCATTTAATATTTTTCGTTTTGAAGTTTTACAGTACTTATTAAGTTTTTAATGTTGCCAAAATAAAAATTTATGAACAATATAGACGTCTCGTGGCATATAATTCATTTTTTTTAATAAAATTTTTAAGTTCACTAGGAAAATTAAATATTTAAGGTAAACATTTTATGTGTACCATGAAAGATTTAAGTACTAATAAATGATGAACTTCAGCAATAAAAGTTTTTGGTTTTACAGTTTTACCTTAAGTTTATAAAAAGGTTTTTATTAAGTATTTAGGGGACATTAAGATTCACAATTTCCAATTTATTTCTTTCGACCGTTAATTTATTTATGTATTAGAGAATTTTGAGACACTTGGCTTTCACCTCCAAGACTGGGAATTATTCCAAACACAGGTCAAAAGGTAATAAAGTAATTCTCTTTCTTATATGCAGGGTGTCCGGAAAATACGTGTACAACGTAAGAACAGAGATTCTTTGGCTCGAAATAGATCGATTTGAGCCAACTTACCTATTATACAAGTTACTTCATTTAGCTGCTAGAGGGCTTCAAAAAACGTGAAAAAAATTTGATATTTTAAAAAACTCGAAAACGCGTCGATAGATTTTGACCATTTTTGTGGTGCAAGTTTCTACTTTCAATTGACATCTTTTGGAGGTGTACGCAATAATTTTAAAAGCATATGAGTGTCCCAAAAATGATGTATTGTATAAATATCCGACCATTACCTTTTTCCTGTTTATGCAATGACTACCAATTTTTTTTAAGAGTAGCCGACTTAATTTGGAAACTTTTTTGTCTCTTGTAAAATTTTGATTAGACGAGCGGTTTGACAGAAAAGAATAATTTCAAATGTCTGTTTTTTTATTTTTATTTCATTGTTTTGTATATTTTTTATTACTATCATTGAAAATTAACAGCGCGGTACAAGTGTTGGACCATTACAATAAATTTTCAAAATGGCCGCCGTTTTCTTCAGTGCACAAATTAACTCTTCGTAAGAAGTTTAACTGAAGCCTCCGTATTGTTTGTGCATTATTTTTTAAAGAGTTGGCTGCATTTAAAATTCGTCTATACAATTCTTCTTTGCTATCAAGTGGAGACGAATAAACCTTAGATTTTAAGGTAGCCCACAAAAAATAATCACAGGGCGTCAAGTCCGGCGATCGTGCTGGCCAATTTGTAGGAGCATCCTATCCCCTTCCGATCCATCGATCCGGATATTTTTTGTGTATATGTTGTTGAACAGCTAGAGTAAAGTGGGGAGGGGCACCATCGTGCATGAACCACATGTCTTGGCGAAGTAACAATGACAGATCTTCCAATAAATTCGGCAATGTTTGTGGTAGAAAGTTGAAGTAATTGTCTCCGTTTAATCGATTTGGTATCACAACTGGACCGATAATAAAATTATCAATAACTCCAGCCCAGACATTAATCTTAAATGCATGTTGATAGTGAGTCGCTTTAGTTGCATGAGGATTTTCTACAGCGTAAACATGTTCATTATGTATGTTAGTCATACCAGATCTTGTAAAAGAAGCTTCGTCTGTAAATAAAATTTTGCGACTGAAATTTGCATTTTGAATTCTCTGATCTTGAATAAATTGACAGAAAGCTAGACGCCTCTCAGGATCGATAGGCAAAAGGTCTTGTACCTGTTGAACGTGGTATGGGTGTAATAACTGTTCCTTTAAAACGTCATGAACAATACCTTTAGGAACTTGTAGTTCAAGTCCTAAGCGTCTGGTGCTTATTTTTGGGTCTTCTTGAACTCTATCCAAATTTGATCCTCCAGATCCGCAGTTTTTGTGGTACGTTGACGTCCTCGATCCGCATTTCTTGACTGAAAGCTACCATTTTCACGAAGACGTCTTTCAATATTTGCGAATGTTTGGTGGTTTGGCATTCGGCGATTAGGAGATCTTTCCCTATAGACTCTGACGCTTTCACGACCATTACTTTGACAAAATCCGAAAACCAATAACATATCCACCTGTTCGTTGTTTGTGTAAGTACTCATAATGTAAGATAAAAGATGCAAACTTTTATTGAATTAAGCATAAATTCACGACTTGACTGGTAAACTGAGGTTAAATGACAGTCAAATTAAATAGCAAATAAAAAGCAAAGCCAACTACTAAACTATGCTTTTTGATTTGCCCCGTTTTACAATTAATGCAGCAATGATGACGAAAGTATGCAGACATTTGAAATTATTGTTTTCTGTCAAACCGCTTGTCTAATCATAATTTTACAAGAGACAAAAAAGTTTCCAAATTAAGTCGACTACTCATAAAAAAAAATTGGTAGTCATTGCATAAACAGGAAAAAGGTAATGGTCGGATATTTATACAATACATCATTTTTGGGACACTCGTATGCTTTTAAAATTATTGCGTACACCACCAAAAGATGTCAATTAAAAGTAGAAACTCGCACCCAAAAAATGGTCAAAATCTATCAACGCGTTTTCGAGTTATTTTAAAATATCAAATATTTTTCACGATTTTTGAAGCCCTCTAGCGGCTAAATAAAGCAGCGTCGCCGTGGATCAATGTAGTAAGCGTGAGACTACGGATCCCAAGGTCCTGGGTTCAAATCCCGACACGGCAGACTGCTTGAAAAATGACAGGTGAGCATTTTTCACAAAAATTACGCCCTCGTTCGGATGAGAGGTTAAATGGAGGTCCCGTGTGTGAGTGTTGTCACGCACGTTAAAGATCCCTACCTTGCCTGGAACGGCAAGGGTTCGGCAAAATTCTAAATTTCCAGGCATCAAAAAACTCGCCTCCTGGCCAATGTAGTACTTTCTGGTGGAGCATTGGAAAATATAAATGCACGGCTAAATAAAGCAACTTGTATAATAGGTAAGTTGGCTCAAATCAATCTATTTCGAGCCAAAGAATCTCCGTTCTTACGTTGTACACGTATTTTCCGGACACGCTGTATATAATTCCATCATTTTCTCATGACTGTAGTATGAGATTAATGAATAAGCGAAAGCTTTGGTGATTGTATGCTTCAAATAACGTTTGTTTGGTGTTAGTTCAATTTGATGTGGAAGCAAGTGCGTGAAATAAAAAAATTAAGGGAGAGTGGGATAAATTGGAGTAGTGGATAATTGTACGCACCCCCATGTTTTAGCCTCTAGATGATATTCTTCAAAATGAACATCCACGCGCTATCAATCGTTAAATATACAAACTATCGAAAAAGATTTGGTTTACTAACACTACCTTGCCAGCCACAAATGCTTGTGTGCACATTTTCAGCGTTAGATTATAGTTTATAACTTACTGAAGATAAGTGGAAAGTGTTTCAGTTTTGACTATTTATTATAGCTGCATGCTTCTCGGCACTGCTTAATGAACCCTCGTAACATTGATATATTATGTTTCAAACAAGGTAGTGTTCTCCTTAATTGTATAATTTATAATAATTACATTCCATTGTCGGTTAGTTTTGAGCAGTACGCACAATTAGTCTCAAATGCACACCATTAACAGACAAACAGTGAAATAATGACACCTTTTTCCATTGCTACAAACGCCAAAATACCATCGTAAAACTACAACGCCCAATGGGATTCAGAAAGTATAAAATATTCCCTAGCGTTTGTTATAAATTGAGGGTCTATACAGCAGGCTGGTAGAAAATTCAAAATTCCTGAGTCTTCAATTAGAAAATAAAAGAAAGTATTTGGCAGTGGACTTGATGGTTCAGATCCACGTTTGGGAAAGCGCCGTGTTTTCATCCAAACAGGAAAAAAAATTGAAAAATCATATTTTTACGTTGGCAAAACTGTATTATGGAATGACAAAACTTCAACTTAGAAAGCTTGCATTCTCCTATGCAGAAGCAAATTGTATTAAAACAACAATTGCAAACACAATTGGCCAGCAAGGACTGGCATTATGGTTTTCTAAATAGAAGTCCAGAAATAACACTAATAAAACTTGAGCCGACAAGTATTAATAGAATTTCTACTTTTAATAAAGAGTCTACGATAAATTTAAGTTTACGGAGGACAAAATATCTAAAGTTGATTATACCGGAATTTTAACTGTGCAAAATCCCTGTAAATGACTTAGGCCTAAGGACACTAAGTAATTCAGTGTTAATACATCCGGCGAAAGGGAAAAACAGTTACTGTTATCTGCTGTTTGAATGCTTCTGGAACTTGCTACGTGCCTCGAATCTATTGACAAATACATTAACCAAAATGGTCTACCTAATCCCATTCATTCTTGTTCAAAAAGTGACTGAAGTAATGAACAGCTCTTATTGCTGTGGCTAGAACACTTTACAAAAGTGCAAAGCCGCAAAACGATGAACCAATTTTATTAATTCTAGGTAATCATTCCAGCCATATTTCTCTCCAAATTTGTGACCACTGCACGGCACATGGTATAAGTTTCGTCACTATACCACTCCGTACATCCCATAAGTTACTGCCGTTAGATGTTAGTTTCTACGGTCCCTTAATTTCAACATTCAACAGGCAATGTGACTATTATTTAATAGAGACAGAAAGACGGCATGATTTGTATAAAATATTTTACAAAGCATATGCTCATGCTGCTACAATGAATAACGCCTAATCAGAATTTAAGAAGACTGGGATATGGCCCTGTTAATCAAACAAATCTACAGATGAAGATTTTTACCTCCTTCACACCATTTCCCACGTGTTATTGACGATGAGTTACCTTCTACAACCTCTTCTTCTTCCGCTATTAATAAAACCTATACAGATGGCGAAACTAATATAAACTTAACTAATACTGAAAACAGTAATGCTCCTGTTCTGAACTTAACGTTTACTTTAGAACAATTAAGTCCTCTTCTAAAACTACCTAAAGACAAATCAAATAAACGTAAAAACAAAAATCAGAAACAACAACTGACACACCAAACAGAGAAAAATTGGATGAAGCTATAGCAAGAAAAGAGCAGTGGCAAAAGAGTTGAAAGAACAACAAGAACGAAGCTAACAGAAGGGGTGCAAGAGTAAGAAGGGTTTAAAGAGAAAGATCGTCGATGATAGCCACTCTGACGAAGATATGTCGGAGAGTGAGTTATGTAGCGATGACGAAATGGATGACCTTGAGTCAAATGATAACAATAAATGCGCTACTTACGAGGAAGACATCATAAAGAGCAAACTGTGGTTCATGTGTTGCGTTTGCGAAGGATGGGCACACCAGCTATGCACTTGAGTAGATAGCCCGAAGGATATATTTGATATCAGTATGAAACTTATTAATATTTTGTTTTTAAGTTTCTTAAAAATGGATTTAGTTATTCTTCCTACGATCAATAAATAAATTAGACATTCCTTAAAAATGTGCACAATTACACTCTATATGGGCACCATTAGCCACATACGCCGGGTAATAGTGCTCAGCATTTCAATTTGTATATTTCATTCTTGCTACTGCGTAGAATTTAATTAAAAATACATTATACGAAATTGTTGCTAGTTGTTCAATGTATCTTTCTGACAAACGTCGGGATGTATTTCTTTTTAATTTTAGAAGTAATTGTAGACTTAAGTGCGTCCCAATATCCGACATTCATTCAAAACAAAAGCAGAATATAGTAACTTCCGTTTAGTTTATACTTCATTTAAAGGAGCCCTAACTCCCTGTTATTCACATCAATTCCTGGTTAGTTAGAGTCTTTTCACCTTTTAAGAGTGGCTCTATTATTGTTATCCACCCTCGGTCATGCCGCCGTAGTCTTAATAGTACAGGCGGCCATTAGGACTTGAGCATGCACTGAAAGTTTAACGCAATTTGACTTTTAATTGTTTTTGGGGGTTAGGTGTTTGATAGAACGATTACGGCAACTCTGTGATAGTGACAACTTGTGTATAAATAATTGGCTTACAAAAAGATTATTAGTTCAGTACTATGGTGACAGTTTGTTTTTTAACATCCATCCGATCAATCGAAGTCATCTCTCGTGTTCAAAACGTCCTTAAAACCAAACGAGTTAGTGGAACGTATTAGACATATGTCGGAAAAATGCGTAAACACAGAAACCCTGCGAGAAGATGCTAAGAACGTTAATTTTGGTGTAAATGGGATTTTATGCAATGATTCAGCTATTGATAAGGCATTTGGCCAGAGTCAGTTCTCTTCTAGTTGGAATTTATTCTATAGCCAGGTGGTGGGAAAAGATAAAGCTTTTACAGATGTTTTGAAAAGAAAGTGTATTTAAATATATATGGATTTACACTATTAAATAAACGATTGCGATATGACACCAAAACATATGGCTTTAGCTCAATGTATCAATCACTACACAAGATCAAAATTCATTATAAGTTTATTAAATAGGTCGGAGCACTGTATAAGCTATAGAACTCCCACCAGACTTAATTACCATGTGTTGACTCATATAGTGAACACTAGCAAGAATGATGTACCTGTACCAACCAACATAATTCGTGATTGTAATCTGTTTATTCACATGGCAATAGACAATGACAATTTTATAGAAGATACATATAATGACAAAGACACTGCACATGTAACAACTATGGTGCTTTACCAAGTCTCTGATGAAAGAACCCAAAACTAATTTATTTTGAAAAAATTTCTGTAACTGAAAGGAACTGTGAAATACCAGAACTACTTCATTGTCAAGTTATGAGAAAATTCCCCCCAGTCAGCAAACAGCCTGACTTGTTCCCAAAACTATCTGAGAGTGAAACTGATTCTAAAAATCCTAATACCAGTTTCAATGATATAGTATGGGTGTTATCAAGACCAGACCTTGAGTGCAAAAACAATGAGCTTGTATTGCCGCAAAATGCTGCATGTCCGGGTTGGATTCCCTTTAACCAAGTTATATCAGCAACGGTCATGCCATTGACAAACATTGGATTCTGCACACTATTTCCATCTCCACCAACCACTAATGATGCGGTATATACAGTGATGTGCAATTTTTTAAAGTTAAATGTTCAGTTAGGACAGAAGTACGCAGTTCTCAGTTGTGACATGGCTGTGTACTTACTTGCTAAACTAATTCATTTACAAACTACTGGGTTTAAACATCTTTTTCTAAAAATAGGAACGTTTCATCTTGCAAAAACTGGTTATCCATTATTGGTCAGTATTTGATGGATTCTGGCTTTGTCAATATTATAGTAGAAAGCAGCATTTATAGGGAAAACACAACAAAAGCTGTATTGCGTGAAACACATTACAATCGAGGTATTCCTGTGCACAAACTTATGTACGAAGTATGCAGGAAGTTGCAATTAAAGCAGTTTTTGGAACAAACTCTGGAGAATGAAGAATTTGCACACATCAAGGACCTAGTAAGGAGATTGCAATTATCTGTAACGAACATTAAGGAAGACGCTTCTGCAGTTTTTAAGCTTTTAAAAGACGAGCATTCCAATTTTTTCAACGGTTTCGTGGATTTGTTAGAGGAAAAGGCGGAGAAGAACGAAACGTTCAAGTTTTGGAATGAGTATTGTAAAATAGTTGAGCTATTATTAGACTGTGTGAAATCTGACCGAGATGGGAACTGGAGTCTTCATTTACAGGTTGTTTCAAAAGTGATTCCTTACTTTTTATTGTTCAATTACTACAATTATGCTTGAGGTTGTATAATGTATTTAGAAGACATGTCCAACATACCATCGGAACTTGTGACAACATTTTACCAAGGCTACTTTTCTGTAAAGAGACGATCGGGAAAATTTAAGTGTTGCTGCCGACCATGTTCTGGAGCAATCCCTTAATCGATCACTCAAGGTTCAAGGGGGTTTGATTAGTATAACATCTAATCAGTCAGCAATGCGAAAGTGGTATCTACTTTACCACCACGAGGCGGATCCATCTCTTACTCTTTTAAATTTCTGTAATATGAATTAAGATCCAACAGGGGATTTAAGCAGTACACATAAAGAGTGGAGTAGCAATCGAATTGGAAAAGATGAACAGGAGGTGGAAAGTATAGTAAAATTTTATATAGACCCTGACAATCCTTTTTCAGAATCAAGCACCCCTTTAAGAAATATTGTGAGTGGAACATTGGCGGCGAAAAAAGCTGCTTTCTTCATCTTAAACCTAAGTGAACATGGTCGAGTATTGTACGATAGGTTCAAAATATGACCGAATGGTTAAAATGATTAAAAGTTTATGTTTCTACACAAAGAAGTGAAGTATTGTCATTCAATGCATCAGTTGAAGAAGGAAAAGCAAACCTAAAAAGCATGTTTTAGTTGAAGCGAGCGAACAGAAGCCAAACGATAATGCTAGCCACTTTAACATAGAAGAATTAATGAAACACGAGTTGATGTCATACCCTCCAAGCCTCTCAAATGAAAATGGACATCTAAAAATAGTATAAAGGCATATTTGATGAATACACTAGATTTTGAGTGTGAGTGTAGCAAAACTTTAGAAAATCCTGATAAACTTAAAAGTCAGGCGCACATTTATGACGGTATGGCACTCATACATAGTATACCAAAGTCAGTTATTTCTAAAATGGAATGTTTTGCACAATTTGCGCGATATGAGTTAAATCAGATTGAAAAAGCCTTGCACCAGGAACACACCAACCGAGTTGTTGTTGTTTATGACTGTTATCGAAATAATTCAATAAAAATATAGAACACAAAATTAGAGCAGGTAACAAACTTTCTCTCATTGTTGAGATTCATAATGATTTAACAAAAATACCAACACAGTGGTCACGTTACTTATTATTACCAGAAAATAAAAAAAAATCTTACTCAATACACTTCTACATTCATTTTGAACCAAATACATGTTCCCACTGGAAAAAAAACTATACATATCTGGCTGCTTTTCCGATAAAAGTTTGTATTTTTCTAAAGAAGGCAATCAAAAGATATTACCACAGCTAAACCTCAGCAGTAATCATATTGAAGCTGATACACGGATGTCCCTTCATGTGAAAGACTGCATGAAATCAGATTCTGTAGTCCATCACGTCATCATACACAGTCCAGATACAAATGTGTATGTGTAAGGAGTAAGGTTCTGGCATGAGTTTAAACACTATAATTGTAAAGGTTTGTGGCAGAAAATTGGGACCGGAGATAAAAAGAGAAGTTTGGGATGTCACATAGCCACTGAAAATTTAAGAGAAGTCTTTTATAAAGTATTAACTGCATTACATGCACTAATAGGATGCGACACTACAAGCAAGGTAAGAACTAAAAATACTGCATTTAAATACGCTAAAAAACCAATACTCGTATGATGTTTTATTGTCACTGTCTGTACAGCCAATTACAGAAGATATGTTTAGCAGAGTTGCTGTACCTAAGCCTTATAAAAAAGAACGGCTCCACATGTGATGAATGCCGTTTCATTCAATTCTCAACTACTTCATCTGCTTTAAGTAATCTTGTCAAAATGCCCTGTACATCAGACAGCTTTCGGCTACATATCCTGAGGTGTTAAGCGCAACTACACTTTTGGGAAAACTCTCTGAATGCATTCAGACATTTTAATACTAATTCAAACTCATCTATCTGTAAGTATAGGATATTTCAAGTATTCATTTTCAATGTCTGATTCCTGTTCTAATGCTGTTAGTTCCACTTTTGCATATAAATTCCCCATGTATTCTTGCCATCTACCCACTTTCTCTAAATTTTCTATAATGACGATTATTTTCGCGTTCTGTATATTTTTGCTATACGGTTTTATATCCCTATAATTGATTCTAATTAGTTTGTATGCTTCATTTGTCTTTCCTACTTCCATCTTAGTTTGTACCTCTTTGCACTTTTCATCAATCCACTGTTCTTTAGCTTTCCTGCATTTGCGAATAACTTCCCATTTTATGGCTTTGTATCTCTGTTTCCTGTTTCGTCTGATTTATTTTTGTATTTTCGTCTTTCTTTTATTAAATTCAGGATATCCTTTGTTATCCATGGTTCCTTATTTTCTTTTTGTGTATGCTCCAGAATATCTCTGGCTGCCATGTCTAAGCTGGATTTAATGTTATTATACGCTCCGACTCGCAAAATATTCACCACTCTTGTTCTGAACTTTCCAATCGCATCCTCCGAACAAGTTCGCTCCTGGAGATCCGAATGGAGGACTATTTTAACTGGCGGCTCCGTGGCGTAGTTGGTATGTGTGTGACTACTACGCCCAAGGTCCCGGGTTCGAATCTCGACACGGTCCGCTTGAAAATTGTTAGGCGAGCACTTTTCACAAAAAACACCCTTGTTCGGATGAGAGGTAAAATGGAGAGAGGTCCTGTGTGCGAGTGTTGTCACGCACGTTATAGATCTCTATCTTGCTTGGAACAGTAAGGGTTCGGCAAAATTCCAAATTTTCCAGGTAAAAAAAACTCGCTTCCTGGCCAATGTAGTACCTTCAGGTGGAGCATTAGAAAATCGCATGTTAGGAAGGCGGCGACATCGACTTTTTTCATCTACTGTGTGCCCCAAAGACAATCAAAAGTCAAACTGCGTTAGACTTTCACTGCATGCTTAACCCCTACAGCGCCTGAACTATAAACCACGGCTGGCTATTTTGTCTTTCGGAGTTCTTACATTTACTTTAGCCATTTATCTCCCCATCCACGGGCGTATTTGAGAAGGAAAAATTTATTAACATCTCGTGATGCTTTTAAGCAAAACTTTACCATTTCAACGTTGTGTCTACATCCAACGTAAAAGGTATGCGATACATTTATTGACGGAAGTCCAAAAATGTATACACCATTCATTACAACAGATATCGCTTAATTGCGTTACTGATAATATACTTGATTTCAAACACAGACGTACATGTCGATAAAATTACGCTCTTGGGTCAAACTTATTTACATTAGTTATCTTCAATTATAAAGATTATAGACTGAAATAACAGCCAAAAAACTTTTGTTTCCGCATAATTTAGTTGCAGTGTCTCAAAACAACATTTTTCTCAATATAAATTTTAAATTTTTGATGTAGTTGTCTAAAACTGAAGTACATCTTGTTTCACAAGTAAATAATTAATTTGTGTAAGCATGACCCTTCCTTCTAAATTCCACAACTGTAAAACACTCAAACACAGCGATTGCTTCCTTCAAGACCTTGTGACATACTGGATCTAACCGTAATATTGTACATTTTAAGGACCGATTTATAAAGAAGCTAAAACCTCACTAATGTAAAATACGCGACAAAGATTTACTGAAATAAATGCGAGGTTTGATATTATTTCAGAATTTATGTTTAATATATTCATTTACATATCCTTGAAAGATCGATATTTGCTAACCTTTTTTTATCTTCCATACTATATACCTAAGTTCTTTTAATTTTTAGAAACCATTTAACTGGTTTGCCTAAAATTAAACATTATAAATTCAGTTAGGAATCCGAATATTATGCATACAATGGAGTTTTCCAATAGCAGTCAACCTCAACCTTCAAAGTAAATACTTGTATTACATGCAGATTATATGTTGTCACGTATATTTTCGACGATTTAAAACAATTTATATTCATATTCATATTGTTGCAGCTTGCATACATAATGAACCCGTAATACTGTGAAACAACCAATTGTTTTATAATGGAAGCTAAATGAAGCCAATATCGCCTTACGCAAAAGTGGGCCAGTTTTGAAATAATTAAATTTAAATTTATTTTAAATAGGAGTATTTCAGAAATTAATGGAAACAAAAGTAATAAACATAATAAAAAATTTCTTTAATCTTGACCCCTTACTCTGTACTCCACTACGTAATTATCAACAACAAAATGAGACTTTTCTGTACAAATTTTGGAATGGCGCTATGGAATTTTGAGTCTTACAATTTTTGACTAAGTATCGAGACACAGGTGCAAGTTTTCTTTAAAAAATCACCAAACAATTTGATATGGAGAATATTTTAAAAACGCATGTATACTTCTACCTATACGAGGTATAACATTGGCTATTGATAACAAAGATATAGAGAAATTGTAATCACAAGCGTATTAGTCAAAATACCATTATTTATTTGCAGATATAAATCAAAAACCGTAACGTAATTAATTTTTTTTAAGTTTTACAATTTATTTTTAAAGTGACTCCTTGATTTCGTATACAGATTCTTTTCCTTAATTCACTTTCACCATCCTACTTGACAAAGCGTTTCTGATTTTATTAGTTGCATTTATTATTCGTTTTTAAGCTCTTCCATAGACTAGACTGTACATGTAAGACATACTACAGGCGTTTTATGCGGCTCCAGATATAATCATACAATTGCGATAACAGTAGTTTGGGATATCTTTGTGAATAATCAATCATCTGGTTATTCTAGCTACGTGGTTAATTTAAGATCTAAGATGTGAATCTTTAATTCGCTGATGTGTTGTTTAGACGCTTTCTAAGTGCACTTTTGCGATTGTATTAAAATAATTATTATGTACTGCTCCCTGTAGGAACAGGGAGGAATTATTAGCAATATTAGTTGGCAAAGGAATGCTGTTTTCACTATAATTCTCTATCGATATATAAAAGTCATTGATCACTAACATAATGATCTAATCCTGAGATTCCCAACCGGTGGTTCGCGAACCCCTGGGGGTTCGCAGTGTTTGCAGAGGGGGTTCGCGAAAATTATATTGTAATGGCGGATTTTTTAAAACGCCATTAAAATCAAAAGCATAAAAAACAAACAAAAACACAAAAATTAAAGAACATACCCACTGTAAAACAGATTGTTCGCTGACTGTTTGTTAAGAAATCTATAATAAATTTCAATATTTTCATTTCTTTTTTCCTTATTTGATTTTCAAAATTACTTCATCAATATCAAATTATATCAACAATTTTATACATTATAATTTATTCCTCTTATTCAAGTAATCAAATACTATTCTCTTTTTATTACAAACATTTATTTATATTTAAAGCATTTTGTCAATGTGATTAGTATAGTTGAAATCAAATAAAGTCAAGCATGACTCATTCAAATCTGTAAGAACTAATAGTAGTACAACGTATTTCTTAACTTTATACAGTTGTCGGTTAAACTTTATTAGAGGTGACAAAAATAGCAACGATTAAAGTACACGTTAAATACATTAAACGAACGCGCTTTAAAGTGATTCGTGATACCTGGATTGAAAAATATTATGGAAAGAGCGACTCATCTCTACACTTCAGTCAGTCCATGAACAAGTTATATGTTATGTTAGGTTTTTATTAATTACCCAATTGGATATTTTATTTCGTGAACAATTATATTTAGATTATAAACAAAGCAATGCAAAGGTTTATTGAAGAGTATGCAAGAATCAAACTGTTAAATTTATTACAATATTAAAACATCGAGCGTGTGTGTGCAAAATATCTCAAATAAAATTCCATATTGCAGTTGAAGAAATTTTGTTTTTGAATACGTACAAGGCTAATAATTTAGGGGTTCTATGACTTGCCGATTTACAATATCAATATAATTGGAATAGCGAAAACACTTTCAGTTTACAGAAAGCCCTAACGTATTCCTTTCCTTGTGGTAGCCAACACACTTAGCCGATTTAAATTGTCACGTTGGTGGTAATAATGTAAAGATTGCATCTTTTTTTAACCTTTGAAAGCAAACAAGTTTTCTGTAAACGAGTCGATATAAATTTATTGCACAAATAATAATGACAATGAAACTTAAATCTACATTTCCGTATAAAAACTCTAGCAGGTCATGAATGGTTAAACATCAATCGCTAAACATTAATAATTTGTTAACATAAATCATGCACAATAAATAATGCAAATTGGTGACCGTTATCATACACTTGTGTATTGTGTTTGTGTTGGTACCGTGCTAACAAAACCAACTAAAATTACCGTGTAGGTAATACTGGTTATTCTGTTCCACTACTCTGATCAGTATCACTGCCACTGCTATCACTATTTGTATCACCCACTTTGATAATTAAAGGTTCGACAACATCAAACTGCTGTTCTATAGCCCACCATTCCATCATACATTTTTCTGCATGTGTAATACATTTTTGCCAATATGACCCATCTATTTTTTGCAAAGATTCTTGCCATATCAAGTTGACGTTTGTGTCATTATAAAGTCGGTTAAGCCGTCCAACATTTTTATTGTAATATTCTGTACAGTTGACCCATACCAACTCTATAGGATTAAACTCGCAGTGATACGGAGGTAGCCGCAAAACTTTGTGTCCGTACATTTCTGCTAGGGTATCTATTCCATAAATTTTTGGTTGTGGATGTTCCTTAATTAATGATAATAGTTCCCTTTTTAACATGTGACTGCCGTAACTAACTTTGTGTTTAATCAAGTAATCAATGATTTCAGCTTTAGTTGTTGACTTGTTTAGAACTTTTTCAATTAGTTTAGAATGATATTTAGCATTGTCTAGAATAATTACACTGGGTTCGCTTAAATTAGGAATTAAACGTTCTTCAAACCATTTTGTAAATAATGCTGCATTCATGTCTCCATGATAGTCAGCACTTGGAGATTTTGTAGAATACAAAAGTGCTGCATTGGGGACGAATCCAGTTTTGTTCCCTGCATGTACGACTATGAACCTGTAATAAAAAATATTTCTATTGAATGTAATTTTAACTTTAAAAAACTAACCGTTTTCCTTCTCCAAGAGGTTTTCTCTTTACACTGAGCTTGGAACCATCATGCCAACTCTTCTTAACAGAACCTCGACTAAAAATCCACGTCTCATTCAAGAAAACAGGATCATAAAGTTCCAATTGTTTGTATATTTCATATGCTCTTAAAAACTTCACTCGTGAAGCAGCTATATGTTCCTGTTCAAGCACAGCCCTTCTACCATCGTTAAATTTATAAGAAAAACCAATTGTTGATAGAAGTCTCGTCAGAATAGACTGGCTGAAGTTAAAAATTTGAGCGGTTACAATTTCTTGTCGTAAAGATTTAACAGTTACATGGACCCCTAATAGCATAATACTAAAAACACTAAATAAAATTATTATGAAAACTATATTACGTTTGGAATACATTTCGTAAATTATTCGTTTAACCGCATCTATTACAAAACCATCTACATCAGACGATTTAGACTTGTTGCATTTTCGGTGCTTGCTCGGTGACTCTGGAACTTTATTTTCTTTTCGGGCTTCTAAAACTCTCTTTTTAATGGAACGAAGAGAACTTAGTCCTATCCCACACGCCTCAGATGTTCGCTAACAATAAGCAACAGTTAAAACACAACATATCACTTGAAAATTTGATTATACCTGCAATACTGACTCAAATGGGGCCAAGGCTCCATGATTATCACGTTCTCTTTCAAAATATGTTAGAACATTCATCACCAACAACTGAGCTTGAGAGTTCAAATGTTTGTTACGAAGCGTGTTCATTTTGATGTGTTGACCATACACTATTCAATGTGTGGAAGGTTCTTAGTTTTAAAAAAAACTGTTTGTTGTATATCAGAATTATCTTTAGAAAAAAAGTAGAAAATCGCAAGTTAAATAACAAAGCACAAATTCTAACCTAACCTTAAAAATGTTTGACAATTAATTACAAACGAATATATTTTATGGACATACGTTCAGAGTGGTTGCATTGAATTATACAGTCGACGAATATTTTTCTAGCTATCCTTTTTAGTTGGGGGAAAGCCAGATAATAGAGTGGCATAACAATATTGTGGCTGTGTTTTATTCATATGCCCAACGATGAGTCATGCTTGACTTTATTTGATTTCAACTATATCATGTTCTGCTTTATATTTAAAATCATTGCAGCAGTTTTCCTTTCTATGTATGTCATCCTTTTTTACCACCGCTCCATCTTCGTCGCTTTCCTCCACTTCAGATATCTCCTCAGGTTCATATTCGCTCTCACTATCTTCAAATGGCTCGAAATCACTTTCTTGATTTGCGAGTATTTCTAATTCCTTGTCCGTTAGTGGTTTATTATATACATATCGTAAACGTTTCAGTTTGGAATAACCCGGATTTTGATCCTCCATAACAAAAAACCATATTAATAAAAACAAAAACCAAATACCTAAAAACGCACTCTATACAGTACCTAACAGGCCAACAAACTCAAGCAGCAGCCGGTTTAATACTGAGACAAGAATTACTATATTACATTTGACGACAACGGGTCGTCATTGGCCTCTGCGCAGAAACTCGCATGACGCAAGTGCGTCGCCATCGGCAGTGAACGTGTTAAGGCAGTTTACTACAGATTTTAGAATTAGATACTTGTTCACAACCGGGAACTGGGAGAGTAGTGTTATATTAACCGACGTTCATACATAGACTTAGCACTTGTAAAGGTTGAGTCATAGTGATACCGTGAATGTTAAGTTCTCGTGTAAATGATTTAATAATTATTAATTTAGTTATTATTAAAGCTTATTTTTATTATGGATCGATGGTTAAAAACGGGTCGTTTAGAAACGAGACATGATAATCGAGATGTTAGTACTGAAAGCTGTAGTAAGGTACCGTTTCACCAGACGAAAAACAAAGGAAATGATGATAGAAAAGGGAAAAAGCGAAAATATGACAGCGACTATCTACAATTGGGTTTTCATTTTACTGGGGATGAGTCTGAACCTAAACCGTTTTGTGTTATATGTAAGGAAGTTCTTGCCAACAGCAGTTTAAAACCATCACTTCTTCGTAGACATATTGAAACAAAACATCCGACACACAAAGATAAACCTCTTGACTATTTCAAAAGAAAATTAGCAGATATCAAAAAGTGTAGCCTTTCTACTTTCCTGACTTCAAACGAAAATAGTTTAATGGCCTTTGAAGCATCATTTCGAGTAAGTTATAGAATTGCAAGATCTGCACAAGCGCATACAATAGCAGAAAATTTAATTGGACCATGTGCGAAAGATATCGCCAAATGTATGCTTGAGAAAAAGGCAGCAAAGAAAATTGAGCTAGTTCCCTTATCAAACAACACGGTGTCGCGTAGAATTAATGACTTGGCTAATTATGTGGAGAACGAACTTTTGAAAAGAATAAATGTGAATTATTTTGCAATTCATCTTGGCGAATCGACGGATGTAACAAATGCCGCAGTCTTGCTTGTCTACGTTAGATATTTTTTTACGAATGAAGATTTGCAAAACCTATGAAGACCTACACAACTGGAGAAGCAATTTTTGATATGACCAATGGGTATTTTGAAAGGAATGGAATAAGCTGGTCTTATTGTGTGGGTGTGTGTACAGATGGTGCAAAATCAATGACAGGAAAATTTTCTGGTTCTGTGGCACGGGTGAAGAAGATCAACGAGAAAATTCAATGGACTCATTGTTGTATTCATTAACAAGCTTTAGTATGTAAGCGTATTCCTGCAGAGTTATCTACTACTTTAAGTGATGCTGTGAAAATTACGAACTTTATAAAATCGGGTGCTACAAATTGCCGTCTATTCCGTACGCTTTGTGAGGATTTTGGAAGCTTCCACGTTTCTTTACTACTTCACACAGAAGTTAGATGGCTTTCCCGTGGTAAAGTTTTGACGCGTTTGTTTGAATTGATGTCTGAAGTTCAAGCATTTTATTAATAATCCGTTTCATTTGTCTTCTTGTATATCCGATGTTCTTTGGCTGCAAAAGCTTGCGCATTTAGCTGACATTTCTTGTAAACTGAATGAATTAAATGTCTTTACAAGGCGAGGGTGTCACCATTTTCAGTGTACATGATAGAATTGACGCTATGTTGAAAAAGATCAATTTTTGGATTCAATGCCTGCAGATGAATGAGTATGGATGTTTCGATTCTGTCAGCACTTTTTTATCAGAAAATTCAATTAAACTTAAAAACATTAAAAGGAGTATATGTGAACATCTGAACTATCTTCGATTAACTTTCGATGACTATTTTCCCAACAGGTGCAATATATCCATCTCAAACAACTGGATACGTAATCCATTTCAAGGAAATGTAAGTTCAGAAACCTCTCTAAATATACTGGAAAAAGAAAAACTCATAGAAGCAATTTTTAAAGATCAATCTTTAATTGATTTCTGGCTCAGTATACAAAATGAATATCCTGTTCTGTCAAAAAAAGCTATTGAAGTTCTATTACCATTTTGCACAACATATCTATGCGAGAAAGGATTTTCAACATATACTTATCTGAAAGATAAATACAGAAACAGGTTAAATGCTGAACCTGATTTGAGACTGAAATTGTCAGATATTGAGCCTAACTTTGAATTGCTTTGTTCTATCAAACAGCCACAAATATCCCATTAAGAGCTTTTACAAATGTAAAACATAAGAACCAGTTTGTTAAACTTATCTTGTTTTCAACTTTTATAGCCTTTTATAGTCTTATTAATGTTTTATTTAAATGTTTCACGATTAATATAATCAATTATCCTGCAATATGAGAAATATATATTCTATCAAATTTTATTGCTATTTTTTTACCTGTCATTAACGACTACATAAGGGGTTCGTCAAATTTTTTCGAACCTTTCTTTTGGTTCGCAAAAAATAAAGGTTGGGAAACACTGATCTAATCTATTTAATATCATTATGATATGCATACCCCTAGATATTTAATGCATGGATTGCGTAAGCAAGATATGTTTTGGTGTTACCTTTCCCGTTATCGCGTGAAATATGTCACCAAAAAATGATTTAGCCTCAGGAAGTTTATCATATACTGGCTAGAAAGAAGATGCCGAAATAAGATATTCCAGGTCGGTGGTAGTATCATTGTCTTCAATGCAATATCGGCAGTTTAATCAACTAAATAGTTTTCATTTAATAACTCAGACGTTAGAATTTTGTCTCTCAACATTTCTGCGCATTTTGTCAACCCTATGGTTCTATAGAAGCTAATACCTGAATGCGCTCTACTGTTTCATTTGAAGATATATCAGACATTAAAACTAATGAAGATTAGATCTGTTAGCTGGGCGAGGAAACAATATCTTTTCTGCATATTTGTCTATAAGCATTCTATACCACAGCTTCGTCTACTTCGGTAAAAAGTGACATTTTATGAGAAACATCTGACAATTCAAAACAGGTACTTTGAAAATTTTTTCTATAGGTTATGAGTTGATTAAATGCACCTCTTCAGAAACTTCTGTCGAGGGACGTGCAAAACTTTTACTTGATGATCTTGGTTTTCACCCATAACCTAAATAACAAGTCTTATGATATTTTATTTCTTGTGCAAATATATCTTTTAGATCATCAACAATGCTGATACGCGTAAAAACTTTATCTTGTTTCAGTTTACTGGTTTTAAACAAATCTTCAGCTGCACTTAATTCAGATAATTTAAACAATTTAATACCTTTCTTTCTTGTGATTTTTGTGCATATTATGCATACGTTTTATATACGTGGTATGGTACCTCCTTGGGATTGACGTTGTTTATTTCCAGATGTCTTAGCCTGTAAGGAATCATGGACCTCTTTCTTGTATAGATGCACTTCCCATTTTCTGATTTTCTCTTCACTAACATAGCTTACTAGACAATTTCTGTCTCAAAAGAAAACGTTTGTAAGAGACTTTGGATCAAACAATGTATTAAATTTATCGAGAAACGCTTTCAATGGTTTTCAGATTCTAATTTCTTTACAGTACCCCCTACACGATTTGTATAACGAAAAAAAACAACGCATTTTCTAAAGCTTTTTCCGTTTAACCACTACTACAGACTGAGTCACATATAATCTTACAAATTACAATCAACTTAAACTTATGAAAGCAAAACTGTAGTCAGCCTGGCCCACTAACTACTTACAAGCATTGGCTGAAGAGGTACGTTCGATATGGTAGTTCAGAGTAACTGGACCACGATAATCAAGGGCGACATCGTTTTTTACCAAGTTTAAAGCTGTT